>OX493385.1:29628840-30228840 GCA_950371165.1 Lacanobia oleracea
CATGACTCATATTTTATCAACCGTCAGAACCTAAAAAGCCCATTTTGCAACTATTACAACCAAATACCACGCTATGACACGTGTTTCCCGCTGTATGCCGTTATTGGATATTCCCGAATGCGCACGTCGGGTGTGAAAGAGATAACATGATTTCAAATAGCGGGATATATGAATTTTTCTTACACGGAATACTAAATTTATTCCTGAACTTTTGAAAACGTTCCAAGATTTAAGCACTTATGTAAAATTTTAAGATTGGATAGGCTAGGTCATACCTTCAAAAACCATTCCCAAGCGTCGTTGTAAGACTCCATATCCATTTGTGCAAATGTCAAAGTAGAAACTATGGACCCGTTCCCAACGCAGCGTATTTAGTACTGGCATCGTCTCGACCAGCTGTCCTAGCTAACCCGAATTTAGAATGCATTTACCTTTGCCAAACAACGACGAAAGACGAGCAGGAAATCCTCGAAGACATCACCGGTGGTTACAGTTAACTCCTCCATCTCCAGAGACATTTTATCTAGTTTACAGTTTTGTAAATTAGATAAATATAACTAAACTATTTAAAATTAAGATCACAGACGATTTTCTTCTTTGGAACTATATCAGATCGTATAATTAAAATTCGAGTGTGCGTACGGCTGGGGCAGTAACGATCACGCGTCTAACTCGGCCAACGGACAGCCTCACACTGAGCACTCGACGTGAACTGCACGACGAACGATATGGTTTCGTCATTGTGATCGGGCAGAGAACCGCGTGCCACCGGTTTAGTGTGGTCGGCGAATACCGAGCCCCCGATACCAAGGTTTCATTCGCACGCTTTCCCTGTCGCCTGCGGACCCGACCGTGAAGTGATATCGCGGGGAATTCAGATACAGTGGTACGGGCAGAAAAAACAGCTGATAATGAAGGCGCGTTCAGGTCGATATACAAGTTCACTGGGGGCTCGCCCCATACGTATTGCGATTTGCGATAGGACAAGGTACTGCCACAGTATAAATATGGAGCCGCGCGTTACCAACCGTGCTCAGCGTTGGTATTCAGGCAATGTTAGCGAAGGTGAAAGTAGTCGCGCTACAAGAATTTGTTCAGAATTTAGACCAGAACAATGCTGATTAAGGTGATTCGACCAATTAAGGCAAACCTTTATATTCTTGAACGTAATTAAAGCATTTACAAACCGAGCATGAAGTGGATGAAGCAGGCGATTTTTGAATTCCAGAGAACATAAGCTTTACAGGTTGCTTCTATTTGTGTTCCTATCCGTTGTCCGTCCGTCCTCTATGTATGAAGCCAATAACTTCTAGTGCTGATAGTAGATTACTGGTAGTAGATTGGTCGGTAGTAGCTCACTTCAGTGGGGTTTCCTTTTTAACCGACTTAAAAAAAAGGAGGAGGTTCTCAATTCGGTTGTATTTTTTTTTGTTTCCTCACAACTCCGTCAATAATGAACCGATTTAAAAAAATCTTGTTTCATCTGAAAGGGTATACTTCTCGGTTGGTCCCATTGTCACCAAGTCAGAATCTGATGATGGGATCTCATGAAAATCGGCTACAACGCAATTCAGATATTTGTGCCTGGTAATTATCATCTCATGTCGCTCAATGGAAGGTATAAATTAAGATCTGATGATGAGATCCCATGGAAAATGTTTGTTCAGCGATATTTTCGCCAATTGTCTGCCGATTTGGATGAGTCTTTTTTTGCTGGGAAGAGTATTTTCCTGGACTGGTCCTATTTCAATTTGGTGAAAATCTGACGAAGAACTTCGGAGGTAGGCAACGGAACTCTTCAATAAATGATAGCAAATGGTCAAAAAACGAAAATTATCCAAAAACACCGACTTCCGAAATTAAAGTTATTTTCTTTCTTCGGAAGTTATTTTATACCTTGTAGTGTTTTTTTTTGGAAGTCGGTTGTATTTTTTGTAAAAAAGTTTTTTTCTTAATAGGAAATTTATTCTTGCATCTGTCTATCCTTGTACTTTACAATCTTTGAGTATTTTGTTGAACAGTATGGTCAGCAGCGGAACTAAAATTAATCTTCCAAGCTTGATGCAGTCATTTGGCATATTGTCCGGGACGGGCCATTTTTTGGTTTTAAGTTTATCAACGCTTCGCATGATCTCAACTGGATTAAAACGTAAAGTTAGTGTGTAGTTGGGTGGGTGTGTTTAGTTTTGTTAGTAGATGGACTATCGATAGCTTTAACTGTTTTGCCGTCTTCTAAAGAATTGCGTAGCGAAATTCCTCAGTACAATGCAGTGCAAATGTCGCATCGAACGTTTATCTTATAAAAACGCTTTGATTAGGTTTAGACTATTAACATTACGTTATAGGCGCTTGTTGCTCCAAGGAATGATGCTCTATGGACTTGTAAATAATAAGTTTGATTGCTCAGAGTTGATTAACAAAATATGCCATACTATATATTTACACTTTAAATTATTCAAATCAGACCTTTCGTTTAAAAGTTACGACAGGTACAAAAAAACTAAGTCAGAAAAATATTGAAGTTTGAGCGAAAAGCCCTACGTTTAGTCTATTAATAATAAGTAATTTACACATAACCCTTTAAGAGAGTAGAGGGGAGTTGAAGTTCATGGAGTATCAACTAAACCCGCGCGAACGAAGTTGCGGGGGAAGTGCTAGTTAAGAAATAAATAGGCTTTTTTATTGACCTGGGTGTCTCATGGCATTACTTTGAATGTTGCAAAATTGCCTTCCATCCATACATATACATTTCTTTCATGTTGCATGCATTGCTATGATACAGTATCACTTATTACGTGATGAGTCGTAATCTTTAAATTTCGGCTCCTGCATAATCCCGTCTGCCGGCGGCAGCAGTAGGCCACGTCGGACTTGACCCACTGCTGGTTGGAGGTAATGATGAGCTGAGTCTATTTTTTTTTAGCAGCTAAGTAGCGTTTTACCATTAATCTTGGAGGTGCTTAAATAACAGAGGTATACGCCGACTCACTAAGTAGTTTTAAACCCCTAAACAGTGAAGACCAATATATTATTTGTGGTAACAATGACCGGTTCCGAGGAAATTAAACACATGTTTAACGTCACACCTGTAATATGGTTATTAAACCTTTGGCACGTGTTGATAAAAAAGTGACGAAGTGCCGTGCAGCTGACGTCAAATCATCTGGTCGATAGTATTTGTTTGTAGGCCATTTAGTATCAAGTTGTTAAACACCTACCTCTTGATATTCTAATGTTACCACTTACAACAATATGGATGTTGAATAAAATGCGATTGAAGAAAGGGGACGGATGTTTAAACTGCTACAAGAATGTAATTGGAATTTTCTATAGTATCATTTTGCGTACAGGATTTTCCACGTCTGGCTCTGTGAGTACCGATAATTTCCAGTTAATCCACCTATTAACGTCTGAGTGATTCAAAATAAATTCTTCTATTTGTGCTGCTAATACGGGCCTGAGAAATATCGATAGCGGCATAATAGCAAACGAAGTTTGAGATTCATTTTAGGCTTCAGGTGAGAATGCAGTAGTTATATTAAATTACAATCATAACATTGATATGAGATCATAAGATACAAATATCATGACCACATCGTGACGCATACCTACCGGCAGATAATATTTGTCTTCGGACACAGTTCATAAGTTACAATCATCGTGACTATTACAAGAATCTAAAAGGTATTCGACAAATCAATGACTTGAGCTAGGTTCACATTTGTGTCGGGCTGTGTGTACCGCGGTCCGCGGGATACACCAATCAAAGGAATGTTTTCAAATCTAAGTCATAATCACAATAAGTTTGGTAGCCAATCAACTGCGTGATAAGGCGCCACGACACGACACAAAACGTAATGTAAACCCGGCCTTACAATCAATATTCTTAGGTAAAGGGTATAGAATAATCTCTATAACTTTTGGGGGCCGAGTCACCCGCGTCCGTAGAAGAATACCCAATGTTAGACCCTACATGTGGTCCCCGCGTGGTGCTAATCAGGTGACACTAACTGGTGGTAGGCTTCGGCCGATGGCTTGTGACAACCCACTGGGCAAAGACGTACAGCCAAGCGGACTAGCCGTGTTCCGGTACGATGCCCAGTGTAGCCAATACAGAGGAGTTGGGTCGAAAGAGTTGTTCCAATGCAGGCAGACCAACCAGCCTCGTGTTGATATGGGCGTATCGGGAGACTAGTCGCGGAGGGTAGCGGGATCCGAGGCACAGTGCGCCGCTGGACGACCGCAGGTAGTTGGGGGCCCAAGTAGTGCTAGCCACACATGAAAAGCTGCCCCGCCAACTGTCGAAAAATCCCGGGGTTCGCCATCGTGCTGGCTGGCGACCAGACGGGGGAGGACCCGATGGACATTCCCGGGGGGGGCTCGGGCGTCCCCGCAGTCTCCAGACTAGTCCCCCAATGATGTCGTCCTGTCAGAGCGTGCCTGAGGGTAGCAGCATGGAACCTAATTTCACTTCCTTCTCCTCATCAATCTTCACTCTAACATGATGAAAAGGATCAAAAGAAGAAAAGCTGTACAGCGGCAGCACTTCCTCCCCCACAAAGTGCACCTCAGCAATATTCGAGGTCTGCACTCAAATCTCGCCGCAGTCCATCACCACCCGGAGACTGAGAAACCAGCCGTAGCGTCCTTTCCGAGACGCAGATCAGATGTCCGTCAGACGTGTCTTACCTTTCCTACCCAGGGTTTACCCTGGAGCACCATTTCAAACCACGTGCGGGCGTATGTATGTACGCCCGTGACGACATCTGTTATCGGCGTCTCCGTAATCTTGAGGACTCCAGGTTCTCAACGCTGTGGGTTTTAGTGGACACAGGCCTGGATAAAATTGTCTACGCATGTGTCTACCGTTCGCACAGCGGTGATTTGGAGACAACTGGGCTCACACAGCACCAAGTGAGGCGGCGGATGCGGCTCAGCAACGGGCCGGTACCCTTCTGCCCAATTGGTGTTACTGGGGGACTTCAACGCCCACTATCAGGATTGGCTCTTCCCATACCAGTGCACAGACCATGCTGGACGAGAGACGAGAAAGAGAGCCCTAGCGCTGAATCTTACCCAGCTGGTCCAGGGGGCAACGAGGGTGCCGGATGTTGATTCGCACACTGCCAATTGCTTGGACCTTTTGCTGACAACGGATCCAGACCGCTATTCGGTGTCGATTTCTTCACCACTGGTTAGTTCCGACCACTGTCTGGTGAAGTCTGTGTCCGTCTACTTCCCGCCCGATCCTAGCCCAAGAGGCACACGGCGGGTATGGCGGTACAGGTCAGCAGATTGGGATGGCATGCGATCTTTCTTCGCATGTTATCCTTGGCAGCCTACTTGTTTTTCTTCGACTGATGCTTCGTCGTGCGCGGACGCCGTGACGGATGTGTTGCGGAGGGGAATGGAGTACTACATTCCGTTCTCTGACATAACAATGTCTGGCGAAGCTCGTCCATGGTTTGGTGCCGAGTGCAATAGCGCTGATGCGCTTAAGCGTGCGGCTTACCAGGCATGGGTCGACACTCGTACGCGCAAAGCAAATGAGACTCTGAAGAAGAGAGTGAGGGCTGCCAAGTCCTGCAAGAAGGTGTTGCGGAGGGCACGGTTTGACCACATCAGCCGAATAGGGAACAAACTTGCTTCATACCCAGCAGGTAGTAAAGCTTTTTGGTCCCTTGCTAAGTCGGTCGAATCGAACTTCTGCCGCCCCTCACTACCACCACTGCTGAGACCCGACGGGACGCTTGCCCATTCCGCTGAGGAGAAAGCAAACTTGTTTGCTTCCTTGTTTGCGGAATCTTCGCGTCTGGATCCTGGTGGCGCGAGGCCCCCTGCTTCTCCTGGTGGATGCGGGTCGATCATGTCGAACATTCGCATTCATCAGAAGGACGTATGTAGGGTACTGCGTAACCTAGACGTGAACAAGGCTAGTGGCCCCGACGGGATACCAGCAATTGGTCTAAAAACTTGTGCGCCTGAGTTGTCTCCGATCTTGACACACCTATTTCGCCTTTCGTTTGACACTGGAAAAGTGCCGAAGGCTTGGAAGCAAGCTAACGTGCAACCCGTGCCCAAGAAGGTTACTCGAGCTGACCCGTCGAATTATAGACCCATCTCGGTAACGTCCATACTCTGTAAGACTATGGAACGCGTGCTGAATCATAAGCTCCTGGCGTACCTAGAAGCGAATGATATCCTTAGTGACCGACAATACGGGTTCCGCCGAAATCGATCAACTGGGGATCTTCTAGCGTATGCCATTCACGGGGAGGCACTGGCGGTCTCCCTTGACATCTCGAAGGCCTTCGACAGGGTCTGGCACGATAGCCTTATTAGTAAGCTTCCTTTCTTCGGTCTGCCCGCCGGTCTGTGTGATTGGATCGCAGATTTCCTGAGGGATCGGTCTATCCGAGTGGTCATAGATTGCTGCTCGTCTGGACTGCTGGATATTAATGCCAAGGTCGGTGCTTTCGGCAACACTGTTCTTGCTGCATATTAATGATCTGCTTAAACCCGGTACCTTAAGGTATGCAGACGAAAGCACTGTTGCTGAGAGATACGTGTTCGACGCATGAGCTGGTGGGTCGCAGATCCGGTCTCTCCGGGAGGCTATGGTTGAGCGCTTGAATGTGTCCTTACAGGCTGTCTCTGAATGGGGTGATGCCAACCTGGTCAAGTTCAATGCTGCTAAGACCCAAGCGTGTCTATTTTCCGCCAAAAGGAGCCAATTCCACCCAGCTCCATCTTTCCGAGGTGGAACCGTGCCGATAACCGACCAACTTGAGCTTCTTGGGGTTACATTAATATCTATTCTCAATTTTGGCCCTTTCATAGAGGCAAAAGCTCGAGTGGCTGCAAAGAAGTTGGTGATCCTAGCAAAGGTGAGACGGTACTTCACGCCGGAACAGCTGCTTAAACTCTATCAAGCACAAGTTCGATCGTGTATGGAAGACTGCTCTCATCTTTGGACGGATCTGCCAGATACCAGCATGATGCCCTTGAGTCAATTGGGAAACGAGCCAAGAGGATCATTGGCAATGAGGGGCTCGTCGCGACGAAGCTCCAAAGTCTTGAGCATCGACGACGAGTTGCTGGCTTGTCGGTTTTCTACCGGTTGCATTTTGGGGAATGTGCGACGGAATTGCATAATTTAATTCCGCCAAGCCCGTTCCATCATCGGACCACAAGACGAACGGCGATGCGCCACCGGTACGACATCCCACCCACGCGCACAAAACGTTTTGGGAACACATTCATAATGCGTACAGCTAAGGAGTGGAATTCCCTGCCAGAGTCTGTGTTTCCCGATAGCTACAACCTGGGAGTCTTTAAGTCAAGAGTGAATAGGTTACTTCTAGGCAAGCGTGCTCCATCTTCGACCACATCATCGCTTACCATCAGGTGAGATGGTGCTCAAGCGCGTGCCTATCAATAGTGAAAAAAAAACACTAGTTACTGATATATGTATAAAAAGCCATTTGATACGATTATCTAGTATATTATGTTTGATTTGATAGAAAATCGACAGTGGGTCAAAGACATTTCTAAAAGGATACCGTGTATACTCATCCTGCTTAATCGAAGAAGTTTAAGAAACATGCTACCCCCCAAAACACTTCATGTACCTAACTTAAAAGATGATAATGTGTTAGTGAGTCAATCAGCGAGTGTCATGTCTACGTACATAACAGTAAAAGCACAAAAGCATAATTCCTCTGCAGCATAATATCTTATCGTTAGCTTCGGTCTTTGTAAGGTCGCAAGGATTTGAAATTACGACGAAACGCTTTGAGAAAAGGTACCTACTATATCGTTTGGCTCGTCTTGACGGGGCCAACATTAAGCCCCCAAATAAGCAATGGGTACACTAACAAATAATTTACCATTCGAGGGTAGTCCAGCAGATTGTGTAGTATAGTTAAAGTTAGACTTATTGTATTCAGTAAATTAACCTAAAGGTAGGTACCTAAATCGTGTTATTTTACAAGTTATTAAATATAAAATAAAAATATTGTGAAAAAGTCCGTTATTTAAGTTCTTTTATTTCGTATATTCACCAACTTAGTATCTTTTTTGTGCAAGACATCCGCATACAGTCTTAAGTTTATTGTTAAGAGTTAGGTACATTTAAAATTTACGGTCGGACATTATTTTATATCTGCTGCACCAACCAGTTCTCATTTATGATTTCTTACGTGTTATTTTTGAGTAATTAAAACACCGTTAGTTGGCAACATATTTTTAGAAAGCAGCCAGATGTAAGGGACAGCTCGACGCTTTAAAAACTTTGGGTCCCATTTTCCTTTTTAGGGTTCCGTACCTCAAAAGGAAAAAACGGAGCCCTTATAGGATCACTTTGTTGTCCGTCCGTCTGTCTGTCAAGACCCTTTTTTTAAGTTATTACCGACCCCTAACGTTAAAAGTTTGTTTTGTGAAAGTTTTATGTCTGCCCATAATCAAAATGGTGTATTTGTCTCTAATTTTTAGCGTCATATATAACATGGGATAAGGGCAGGAAGATGATGATGGACCTCGAGATTTTTCTCTCTTGATCCTTTTAGATTTCTTTTTGCTGCTTTATTTTGATTAAATCTCCTTTTTTAGGCTCTTTTTCCCTTTGCTGGTCTTTTATAGGAGTGCTTGTCAATATTTCTGCTTTCTGTGTTTTACGTCTCCGAGCGGTTTTGTTAGGTTCCATTTTAGATTTTAGGTAACGGCCGAATATCCGTTGGGGTCAGATGACACAGCATGTCATGTGACCCCAACGGATATTCGGCCGTTTATAATTTGCTCATTCATAAGGCAATAGTTAAAACACCTTCTTTGAAATCAATAGTAAAAACCCTTTCTATTTTATGAATAAACAACCGTAGCGAGTACCGTTCTAACCCTACTAACCGGGGTGAAACGACGCCAAAGACCCTTATAAAAGAGGTTCGCAGGCCAAACCAAATAAGTTCCTCCTCATTGGCTGTTCCTTCAGTGCCTTCGTAGAGTCCTTTCTGCTACGAGACAGAGGGCTTGGCTCAGCAGGGACCGTACTCGCTACCATCTACAGTTGAAAAAGTACATTATTATCCTAGGGGTGAAAGCACAGAAATATAAAAAACAGGGTGAAAGCAACTGACAATTTTTTTTTTGTGAAAGTCCTACAGTTGATCCTTCAAGTTACTGAATACAACTAAAAGTCGAACTTTAGCAGTTAGTACTATTTATTTTAAAGACCAACATTGACCACGCTATGTAGATCAAAGCAAAGCTATGGGAACCAAACCTTTCATCAGATAAGTGTCCAATATTACACTAACGGTCTGACCACCATCCATTAAATTGCGGTGTAGGGCCATTATTCGTTAAAACCAACCACTATTTCAATGCCATTAAATAGTATAATTATATCTCTCATCAATGATAATGGGAAAAGTAAAGTGGGCAACATGTATTAAAAGACGACTCTCTATATTTTTACAACTAAAAGCGACAAGCCAAGCTTTGACGATACGGGGTCATATTCAATACCACGAACGAATGCTCGTTACCGCTTCACAGAACGAGAATGGTTGCTCGGGGTTTTAAATAAATATAAGACTTGCCATGCGGAAGGCTGGCAAGTCGAGTCGAACGAACTAATAGTTAAAATATCGAATCACAGGGCTGCTGGTCTAACAGCAACCTCTGGCAATAGATAATTAGGCCGGAAGTCGGATGGGACCGAAATGAACGCCATCGACAGAACATAAATAGAAAAAAAATATTATATCACAATCTCCGTAAGAAGAGACAATAATGACCAGTGACTAAGATTACAAACAGCCCTAGAAACACAAAAAAATGTTGGCAGAATTACAACTTGTCCCCAGCAAGGTTGATTCGCTGTTTTCTTCTGACGTAGTGATTTTTTTTCACAACATGCATATTGAAAAACTTGGAACAAGATTAAATGCGTAAATGTTTACATCCTTGTCGGAACCGGAACCGAAAACAGTTTCTTTTTTGTGCGTTTTGTCAGACTTTGTAGACTTAATATTATGAATGTGTGCCCGTGTAAAGGTACTGCGTAAGGCTCATTTAATAGCCACTTCCCAACAATGTTAGGGACGGCTTTCAGTGTTTTCGGATACAGCTAGTAATTTTATCTAAATTTTCGCCATTGAAGCCACTATGGTTTGAATTTTATATTGCTGAATCCATAGCAATATAAAAAATAGGCTGAATCAGACATTCAAGTGCTTAGAAATTCATATTAGAACGATATTCCACTGTATGCGTCATTTATATGCAGTAGCTTAATTCATTGACGATATGATATGGACTAGTGAATGCAAACCGGTTTTACAAAAATCAAAAATCGAAGAACCGGATTTTCGGCATATTTTTAGTGGTTAAAAAACCCATTTTCAAGTTTCCGGTTTTCGAGTTTATCATTTTTCATAATTCGAAAATTATGAAAAATGATAAACTCGAAATATTACTACACCACGTGTCAGTCAAAATGATGCATTTGATATCAGACATTTTGTTTTGCCAAACGAATCGTGGAAGGATCGTGAAAGGACGTGTTGTTCCTCTTGCTAAGTATTGATAATTTGGTAACTTCTAACAAATTTACCTTTAATTTTAACAAAATTCTGCATTTTGACCGTCTTCAATAAAGGAGGTTCTCAATTCGACTGTGTTTTTTTTTTGTATGTAACATTACTCGATTATTCCGCCAATTAGTAATCAATTTTGTTAATTCTTGTTTGGTAGATCATACTTCAGAGGTGATCCCATAAAAAAATCATCAAAATCGGAGTAGTTTTGCTTTTGTATCAAAATAGCTAGAATTCGTTTACTTGGATGAAGTATGTATTTTGTTTGTCATCCAAGTAAATGAAATTGCGTATTTGGCTTTCCTGCGACTTTCCAGTGGTGTTGTTAGGTGTGGAGTAACTAAAAAGTAAAAAATTAAAAACACTAAAAAAAATCAACCAAAATCACCGACTTCCGAAATTAAAGTAATTTTATTCTTGGAAGTCGGTTGTATTTTTTTTATAAAAATGTTTTTTATCGAAATTATTTATTTTAATATAATTATGTTTTTATTTAATAATTGAAAAGATGCAAGATGTAAGCGGTCTTACAATCCGTTTATAAATGTCATTTAGAAAAACAATTAAGAAACATATTTTCAATCCGGTTTCACCGAAAACTGGGTATTTTGTACGGAACCCGAAAAACCGGTTTTTAATTTTGGCCGGTTTTGCATTCCTTATTACGGACCCAAAATTTACATCATTAAAAGCTGATCTATTTTACGTGTGAACCAACTTAAAAGAACTACGTACAGCAAACATTTGCACTAGGGTACAAAATAAATCACACCGAATTGTTTTGTAGAATACGTCTGCTAGGTGTTTATTGTTTTTTTCGTTTCGCAGAACTGAGCGAGCATTGTTTTCTAATGGTAGGCCGTAATCTCTTCCGCTTATTTAAACATTTATAAGCACTGACTTCGAGAGCTCGTTTGTTATTGCATATTGTTTAGCCAGCTTATGGCTAAACATTATGCCTTTCATGATCAGTTGTTATTATACAAACAGATATTTATCTCCAATAGACATATATCTCTACTTTGTTGCTTCATCATACGCTAATCGGAAAGACCTGCTAGTATCTATGGCTCTTATATCAAAGTATTATTAATCAGCTGCCAGCTTTTGGCTATCTCCTAGATCCTGGACTTTTAAGTTTTCTTGTAGGGGTCCGTAAATGTCAGTTAATTTGGAAAGTTGTATTGTAACTTTGTGTGTGTGTGTTATTATCAGAAATATGTAATAACAGCCAACAAATCACTAGCTGTCTTCATGAAGTGTGACGGATGAGTTCCGGTAAATTGGAGCGAAGATTATGCAACTCGAATAACTTCCAAAGATTCACCAAAAATACAGACGAACTAAAAGAACTATCGTATGTATGAGTGACTGTCGTACTACATACTTTGAGCATTTAAACTTTCTACCTCTATACAAGCAGGGGCTTTAACTAGACTAAAACGCATTCACAACAATACAATCCGGGGCTTTTAAGTTTTTGTATCTACTTCTCTTTGTAGCACTAAAACAAAACAACACTCTTTGTGGTACTGTAAATAAATCAGAATAAGTAGATTTCGGGACACAGTGTTAGTCGAGCATGCCATTTTTTTTCTAAAGGGAGATTTTCGCATTTCATGATGCATTTTTTTTTAGCAAGGATTTATGACCCGTCAATGGTACATCAGAGCACTCTCAAGATAGCAATCACATAAAAATGAGAAGACATGCCAAAATAGAAAACTTCTCATCAGCATTTCTATCTGCAGTCGAGGACATACCCACAGGTATGTCCTCGACTGCAGATAAAAGGATGGTAATGTATTTTCTACACTGGATCCCACGATACGTCGGAGACGGAATACAATTGATTGTATAAACGATAATATTGATTGCAGTTTATTCTCCTGGCCCTACATCCGGAATCAGACTGTTCTCATAACTTGCTTCAAAGATGCTCTGGATTTCTCCGCAATAGAGGAAAAATCCTGAGAATTTATGTGTTTAGACATTTGTTAAAATGCTTTTAGTGGAAATAGTAATCAATCAGGAAAAAAACTGGTACCTATAAATTATAAAGATTAGACATCCATTAGCTGCATTCATCTTGAAGAACCTTTAAAGTGAACCACGAGGCTCGAGTTTAAGAAAAATCTAGCAATAGCCTTTCTTTGCCTTAGTTACAAAAGTGTTGGATAATGTGGCCACTGGGCGGACATGGGTGATAGGCCATGCACGATGTTGTTACAGTATTGAAACGTTTTTAATATCCAGTTATTACACAAGTTAATGAAACACGTGTTGTCGACACTCGAGATAAGCCATAAACCCTGTCAAACGCAAATGCTATTGCCACAATAAACTTGGAACAACGTGATTAACTGTAGCTCTACAACACGTATAACACGTATATGTACTCAGGTTCAACATTTCAAGCAGGCTCAAAGTTCGTATGTCTAAATTAATCAAAAGTATTATAATATTATTAATTGTTCAGTTGATCCAGTATTTCTAATATATGTCTCACTTGATCTTGCAGGATTAATGCAATGATCGAAAACTCCTACACAAAAGTCTATTGGACGAAACTCGCCAAAGCCAACTGACCACTGATGTAATCCAGTTCGTGCCTGACCAAAAGACATAATAGACTATGTTTGCATTCATGATTCATCTTAATTGTGTTATATAGTATCAATGGGAGAAGTCGGATGAAACGGCCCTCCCCACGCTACATTTTGTGTGGAACTGACATCATCATTATTAGTCTCTTTTCAGAAGTGAGATTCACATTTCTGGAATCGGTAACTAATGAGGTAATATCTACTAACTTCAATAAATTAAATTACAAGAAGCGCATGACATCTTGATCTTTTAATTACTTTACTCCTAACGGTTGACTGCGTTTGACCATAAAATATAATTTGTCAGGATTTGGCAGCAGCTATTCGCTAAATTGCCAAGACTGTCAGATACCGCATAGCAGTTATGCGTCTTGACAATGAGAACGCGCGTGTAATTGATAACTTCATTGAATTGCTTTTACTACATTGCTCTCTTAAATGTAGAATAGGTACCATAGCGTCTCTTCGTATTTTGACACCGACTCGGTTGTATTTTTGTAAAAAGTTTTTTTTATTTTCACTTGTTAGTGGTACTTACCCCACTCCTAACCACACCACTGGAATATCGCAGGAAAGCAAATACGCAGTTTCGTTTACTTGGATGAAAAAAAACCTTCATCCAAGTTAACGAATTCCCGGTATTTTGAATTAAAAGCCTAACTTCTTTACCGATTTTGATAAACTTTCTTTTGGACCAATCGGGAAGTATATCCTTTCAGATAAAACAATCGTTATTTAAATCGGTTCATAAATGACAGAGTTATGGGGTAACAAACATTAAAAAAAATACAACCGAGTTGAGAACCTCCTCCTTTTTTTGAAGTCGATTAAAAAATCAATGTTTAATCAAAGAATATTCTCGAAGCGATTTTGCTGAAATGACAGCGGTGTCACAAGTAGAGCTACTGATGATGATTGCATTCAAACTATAAGTTTTAAGCTTGTAATAAAATGGAAATGGCTGAAATATCGCCTAGGCTATCGCCCACCTATCTTCTTGATATTTTTGACACAACTGAGCTTCAAGTTATGCAAATTGAAGTATATCCAGCTCCACAAGATTTACGTTTTTCTCACTTACAGGTTAGCATTCGGCTCTTAGGTATGCAGGGTATCTAAAAAAAATATTTGAGCTATTACTGAGTTAGTTAAGATATTCCAATTCAAACGGCATGACTTAGGGCTTCAGGAATCTACGTAATAATCGCCGGATTATTTGATATTTTGAAGGCTATTATTTTCGAGTTAACGGGGAACTGTAATCACATTTTGATTGGACAGAATTTAGTCACGAAATTTATATTTTGATTTAATTTTTTTAATGACTATTCAGTAACTTCTATCCGTCTTTGATCGAGGAACATAATTTATTAAAACATAAGTCGCAAACAAATAAAACATGTGTTAACTATACAGTCAAAGATCAAGCAGCTGAGATAATGGTTCACGATATCGTTTTAAAATATTTTATAGATTTAGGTGTTCCTTAAGGTCAACTATTCAAGTCCAATGAATAAATGATAAGTATATTTTATGTCACAGAATAAAAAGCGGCAAGTAAGTACTCATTCCTAGTACAGAAGATTTCAGTCTTAACTCTCTGGGTGTAAAGTTAATAATATTTTATTGCAACTACCTACTAAATTTATTTATGGCACAGAGAGTCGAGACTTATATTTTTATTATCCTAGCTTGCAGGAGTCGTTGAGATAAGCTTTCAAGGTTTTAAGGTCGACTCAGGAAAATGTTAATATCGCTGGAACGATAATCTTGTTCTAGAATTGTGTACTTTCTACTCTAAATTATGTTGTTGTTTTCAAGTTGTAGGATAATAAGTTTTTATCAATTCCAGGAGATAAGGTGGGATACTCGAAAAGAGTCTTAAACAAAATAGCTTTAACATCAAACTTATACAAAATAATTTGGTAATCAAAAATTGGTTCTTCGAGCCGGATGAGTTTTTGGACTTACGACTAAGTTATCGCACTTGGTTTTTCTTTTGGCTAATTCATCATGAAACTATCTAATCGGGGACATTTCTTTTCAAGGACGTTTGTACGTCTTGTGTTCGACAGTAAAATATTACATTTTTCATGCGATAAGATTATATTGTTACGAACGATTATTTACTGCAGCAAGTGAACACACGTTTGTAAAATTTTAGAAGTAGGTACACAGTAGCAACTTGAAAATTCTTCAGTTTATACTGTTTTCTTTGATATCTTTTGTTCAGTCAAACTCAGTAAAAGTAATGTTTCTCCTGCATCGATTTTTTTCTAAAGTTAGTAAACCGGACGTGAAAATAAATTTGAATTTATATTGTTTTATCTATTGTTCCTGGGTAATACCTGCTACGCTTAAATATCTACGATTCACGAAAATTGTGTAATCTACATGGTGAAGTCATTATTGTTCTTAATTCACTGAAAAACTCGTAACATGAAATAATAAAACCTTCATTGAAAACAAAGGTAATTAAAACAAATTACGTCATACTGTTCTAAATTAGGCAATATTTACAGTAAACATCCGGCCAAGTGCGAGTCGGACTCGCACACGATGGGTTCCGTACCATAAACCTTAGTTTTTATTATTTGTTGTTATAGCGGGAATAGAAATTATACACAATCTGTAAAAAATTCAACTGTCTACCTATTACGGTTCTTGATATACAGCCCGCTAACAGACAGACGGACGAACGGACGGACGGACAGCGGAGGCTTAGTAGTAGGGTTCCGTTGGATACCCTTTGGGTACGGAACCCTAAAAAGCAATTTTGTAATAAAGACGAAGAAAATTTGTTGAAGTTTCAATAAAACGAAAGTAGGTAAGTAGTTTAGTGGGATAATCAATGATGGTTTAAATACTAAGTGCTTGCAAATTGGTTAGTCTTGACTGGGCTTGAGATCATTATTTACAGTGATTCCTAAAATGACGAATCTTTGTCTATAGCTCTAGGCACACGCGCGGAACATTCGTCGCGTCGACCAGCCACAATGTTAAGTGTGACGTCACTCGGCAACTTGCCAGCTAACCAGTTACAACCGGATCAGTGGAGTAGACTGTCGCGGATTAATTATTCAATTTTGCATGAATGGTTTTGCGAAACTGTCGCGCGCTCGTAACTAGGATTATGATAAGTCCGGTTTAATAGATTTGAAATTTTGTCAGCAGTTTCTATTTTTATTTAATGATGATAGAATACCTAACTCTGTTTTTTTTTGTGCTGGATCAATACAGCACTGGAGACTGCTAACAACTGTCGTCTTGATCCTAACAAAAAGCATCTGCTGAAATTGAATTTGCAAATGCTCAGAAAATCAAAACAATAGACATATATTAATAAAAAAAAAATATATATTGACTCATCGACCTCACCGATAACAATGTTATTACCAAATGAACAAACGGTAAGCGTCTAGAAAAGTCTCGAATTTTCCATTGAACTTTACCTCCTTATCTATTGAATACTGGTGAATACGTCAATATGTACGGATCGACTATTGAATGCCATGCAGGAAATATATTAGGATTTGTTTGACGACAGAGAAGCCGGTTTCAATAATAATAATTATTGATATTGTATTTGAGAACAGAATGAGGTACCTAATGCAGATCGTAGATTGGACCTGACAAATACAGAGTAAATTGCTAACTTTTCACCCCTTTTACTGCGAGCAAATAAAAAACTAGAAAACGGCGAAACTTGGTAATTTTGGGTTTAGGCGCATATGCTTTGACAAAGCTGGTGACTACCCTGCAAAATTAGGGCTTTCATAAAGCGCCAAGGGAAGATTACGCAACATACTTTTTAGGGTAGAAAAATCAATACCATTCACCAATGACTATTTAAAGACCACCAACGCTGTTGACGACAGAACCTTAGCGAAGTAAAAGTAAAATCCTTGAGTTAGCAACTACAGTGATGTGGTATGTAACAAACAGCTGTTTAAATGTCATGTGACGTAAGTGTGACGTGTCTCGTCACCACATGCGGCCATTTTAGAACGGTCTCTCCCTCCTCCTTTTCCTCACTAACGTCCTGAGTTTGAATTAAGTTAGCGCTTTATAGCAGAGGTCTATACAAGTTGGTCCTTTTAGTGTAATTCCGCACGTGCCCATTATTTTTATATTTATTGTCTACAATTAATACTCTTCATGGAGGGGATTCATTTCAGGTAATTCCTTGATTCATGTACTATTATTAGTATTGATCACGTAATGTACTCGCTGACGTAAATGTAAGTATGGTAGGTAACTTGGTGCTCAAATACAATAGTAATTTATTATGGTCAACCGGCAATAGATTTATTAAACTGATCTTATCATAATAAACAAGATAAAACCCCATAGTAATTCGGTGTGGATAATCATCATCATTCTGGATCTAAGTCAAATATGTAGGTGTATTTAAAATATATAACACAGAACTCAATAGCTACATATTAACTTGGCAACAAATCAAACATTGTAATGAGACCCTGATTATGCCCTATTTTCTCAATACACTCGTCGAACGCTACTTCCAAGTGCATAGTAACAAACAAGATTAATTAACACAATGGCAAGTCATGCGCTTACATCGCTGCAATACGCAGCTCTAGCAATTAGTTGCAACTCGCGCGACATGGTCCGGTGTGCTCGAATCGTTTCGTTCTGACTGTACCAAAGGAAACCCGCTACGGCCTCGCTCGTCTGGCCATGTTGAACTCTGAATAAAATCGATGTTCTTGTTTCGGCTCTCAATAAACGTGCCTGTCTACGGCAACAGGCAGGAAGGTATCGTGTGACCTTTACATGTGAATCGTATTAAAAAGTGATCACGTTTCGGGCAAAGTCCACAGACAGTCGGCTTAGCATAAGCACACTATAAGAATTCACATTCATATGTCAATGACATCGTACGTCGCGAGGCAAGGCTGACTCTGCCCTGATTCGCCTAACGAGTTTTCTAGAGCTATGCAGAGCCTCTACTGGAAATTGATTGTTCGTTTGGAAATTTTATTAGTATTACTATGACTTCTTCACTCTATTGTCTTTATAGAAAATCTCAAAGTTGAATGGATGAACAGTTACTGTCTGCCTATTGTAACAATTGTTACCAAGCTGAATAAACAGTGTTTAGTTTGACTGCAGAAAAATGTACTATAATATAACACTTGCACTGGTGACGCTTGCTGAGGGCATTTGGTAGATTAAAAATTATCAGATTGTCATTACACATTCCTTTGCCCGATGAAGTTCTTTAACGTGCCCCATCGTCCATCGTCCATCGTCCACCAGCTGACTACGTCAAAGAGCCCCGAGCGGGTCACTTACTGCTACGTCTGCTACAGCTCACCTGTTGTCAACCGACTTCAAAGCTAGATGGACCGTAGCAGCAACAAAACAATTGTTTATTGGGTACCCACCTGACCTATACAGGGTTATAATATCAGATGTTTCATACAAAATGCAAGATTTAGCCAAAAAAAATGTATGAAACAGCTAAAATTTTTCTCGAGAGTATTTCGGGGTTTTTTCAAAGTAAAAGTTGCTCATAATCATGTGTACTTTCACAGCCTACGAGGTTGCTGGTGTTTTACAAATAACCCTGTATACTAGGTCAGATGAGTACCCGATAAACCATTGTGCTTGTGTGGAGCCACATCACAAACGGTGAACTGGCCAAAGTTAATTTGCTTGATTATAATAATTTTCGTCTTAGAAGAAGCTTAGACGGATTTTGAGGGTGTAGTAGATAAGTCGAACCACACCAACAGTACCAAGATCACTAGCTACAAATTCCAGTCTATGGTTTGTAGGAATGGCAACGTGCTGTACCGTGGGCTTTCGGGCTTTTGCAAATTTTTGACCGTATTTTGTTACAAAAGTGGTTGTTCTTAACTTTTGAAATATGTCCTTAAGGTGAATGTTACGGGTTACTCATTGCCATTTTCCCGCGAGATGGCGCTGAAGTCAACATTTTCAGTTTTATTTTGTTTCGAGTGTAATTGGAACAATATTAAGTCGCAGAAATAATGGTGCGACAATCGGATATTCCACTTTATCGAAATTAGTCAAAATACGGCATAAAAACCCTTCTGATTCGCCATACTTCACGAAAATAATATCTAACTCGCTTATAGTTTACACATAGACATGATTGAAAGTATGATTTACGATTTTTGCATATTACTAAAATTGTTAACTCGCCAGTAATATTGACGAAGCTGTTTCGTTTTTTGTTTATGTTAATCAACAGCCATATTAATCATGCACCCGGGTGCCAAAAAATGTGGCATTATTGTTCTTATTCACCGATTTCTTCGCCAATTGTGGACCGATTTAAAAAATTCTTTCTTTATTCGAAAGCCGAAACCTGAGATGGTCCTATTGTTACCAAGTCAGAATCATTATGACGGGATGGGCAAGTAATGTAAACAAAACATAAAGTACGTATATAATAAATTTAATTTCGGAAGTCCGTGTTTTTGGTATTTTTTTTTTACACCGACTTTCGAAACTAAAGTTATTTTATAACAAAGTATAAAATAACTTAAATTCGGAAGTCAGTGTAAAAAAAAACAAAAAATACCGAAAACACGGACCTCCGAAATTAAAGTTATTTTATAATTTATAGTGTTTTGTTTTTGGAAGTCGGTTTTTAAATCTTGATATAAAAATATCATTAAAATGAGAAATGTGTCGGTTTTAAACTATAGACGAAGAACAGTGAAAACGTTGATCTGAATCTAGACAAACCTCCGCGCGACAAAGTATTCATTTTCGAAGACTCTTATTTTCTGTATACAGAAACTGGCCAGAAGCAAGTAATGTAAAACATGTTACACTCAATAAGTATTAAGTTTTTATCTAATTATTCATAGACCGGCCTTGTAACTTACACCAGACTAAGTCAACTTCAGGCGCTTTGAGCGAACCGTGGCCAACAAGATAACACCAAGTTGAAAGAAGAGAATTTGTCTAGGACACACATTTGACAGTAATAAAAATCTAGGAGATGCAAAAAAAGGCAAATTGTAAAAAAAAAGTATTGTGGAGTTTGCTCAAAACAAATAAGAAAGTAAAACCATTCTTAATTCACGGAGGTATTAATGCTGTTAATTGAAGGAAAGGGAAAGGAAAGCTCGATCAGTGTGAAAGGTTAATGGCAGTCTTTCTAGAAATTAAATTGATGTCGTCTGCGAACAGAAATTTCCACAACTAACAATAAAGTTATTGATAAATAGGACCTTTAATTGAAAGTACCAACATACAGTATAGCACTACGTTATCAAGTCGCTATTGAATAGGAAACTTATGTCTGTGTATCAGTACAAAGGTTAATCGGAATACCGATGATTAATCAAACACTTGTCATACTTTTATTGAGTCTATTTACATTTTAGTTTTCTAAGAATAGAATATGTGAATTTTATGAAATGTATACGCTATTCGTCGATTTTAATTGGCACTTTTCAGCAAACATAACTTGCGAAAGTATGACGTCATATTATTGTGTAAAAGAAATTTATACAAAACAGCCTTACCCAGTTGTATTTATGTCCCTTGGTGCCTATTGACCTAGCTCTAATCTGTCTCCTGCTTGATAAGGATGGAAGTGGAAATTTATATATATATATTTTCCTACTCCTCCGCTGTACTTTACTGATTAATTTCGCTGCAGGATCCAAGACAAGCTGAATCGTTTCTCCGGAAATAAAAAAAATAAAAATAACAACTCGTCGAACTTCATTGGTTCGGCGTTTTTTTGGTGGTCGCCACTGTTGATTTCGATTTTCATGAGTATATAATCAAGCAAAATAACTTTAATTTCGGAAGTCGGTGTTGAAAAACGAAATAACAAAACACCCACTTCCGAAATTAAAGTTATTTTGTACTTAGTAGTGTTTTGTTTTGCAAGTCGGATTTTTTATGTTTAGCCTAGTACTCAGCAACGGTAACACAATTTGCTGACGCAACCATAAGGTTCTTACAATCTACGGGTAACAAAAGAAAAGGTGGGTTATGGACTGCGGGCAAACACCGAGGATTGGAGCCATCCGGGAACCCCCCCCCCCCCCCCACCTGAAGAGATTATCTTTAGTGCTTTGATAGTGATCCTGTTGGTTTATGGACAAAGGCAAAGCTGATACGTTGCATGCGTCTGTAATTAGTTGATTACTCCGGCGCCTATTAAAATCTGACCATTTAAGCTGATACAAATTCCACACAGCAACGTGCTTGGCATATATATGTAGGTAAGTCATCCCTTTTGTCTTCGGATATGATATGCTTGAATTAATCACAGTAACAGCTCTGAGAAGCAGGTTCGGATACTGTGGATAATGGTCGAGGCAGAATTGATTGTATGAGTTTCTAGTCTAGCAGATATTCGTTGTTTTCAAATTTTGGTGGAGAATTACTTACTTCTCATTTGCAGCAGCAGCACCGCGTTTGCTGCGGTTAGGTCACAAACTCGCGCACCTACTTACTGTCAACCAGTGTAAAGCCGGCCTCGTCACCTTTACTGTCTTTGGGACCAAGGATATTGTGGAACATTGAGAACCTTTACAGGGACGCGATAACTTTGCGTAATATTCACTAAGAGGGGTTGGCAAGTAGGCTGCATATCAAATTATTATATAACTGGGTCAGTGTAGTTAAGTGCACTTCACGGTCATTGCTTCGTGTTTTACGTCGCATCGTCGTCTGTCGCAGCTCGTTTTGCTGACTGACGACAAGTGAGTCATACTGGCTCGAGGCACGTTTACATTCCTTGATGGTGACTGTGAAGCTGACGCAGCATTAGCACTCGCACCAAGTTTGAAGGAGGTCAATTTCTTCAGAAAATGGCTTGTGGGTACTTCTTGCCCAGGTCCGTCAAATGTTCTGGGGCTAAGCCTATAACGATTTTGCCAAGCTAAGATAGCTTCCAGAATTTTCCCTACCGTATAACTATATATGCAGATAATTCCAGAGAGTACATCCAGCACATCTAACTTATTTTGAAAAAAGGCGAGGCGTCAAATCCCACAAAGGTATCAAAGGTATCCCTTGCCCTAAGATTACGTATTGGCACTGGCGATCAACTTTGTACTAAATGTAAAGAAAATGTTAGTGCATGGATCTTATAGCGGTGGTTTCAGAAATAAACTACATTTTATTTCTAGACGTGCACCACATGGATCGTTTCTTTCAAACTAAAGTGACGTTTTTTTTTATAGTTTAATCAAACGTGTAATTGAACCATATGTTTTGCTAGCAACTATAAACTTCTATTAAGAATAAGGCTTGAAATACACCATATTATTATATTATAATTGCATCATGTATGTTTACATGCACGATACTTGCATTTATTTGTGATCTTATGACGTTTTCTATACATAATAAAACTATTTATTATTTATTTTGGCATCACTATACAAATAAAGAAAATGTGCTAATGTTGTTAGGACAATCACGTGAATTTTGTGACGTAGGCTAAACCTTTTAAATCATCGGATTTTCAATTACTAAGATAATAAATTAATTCGCTATTGTCAGTTTCCGCTTGCCAAGGAATGGAAGCGTCAATAAAATGTACGAGAATGGCATTAATGGATTACTTGAGACTCTTGTGCGCTCGAAAGCTTATGCATGGCCATTGAAGATACCTTCGATGTTACAGGTGGATGCGCCATTTCGATTGTTTAAGCCTGAGATTTTAAAAGACCCCGATATTTAGGATTCAATCGCAAGGACTGCATTTCTATTAAAACGTTTTCATTTAGATTTGGCCCGGTTCGGTTAATGCAGCCATAACTATAGTTCTGGCAAAATTACGTTGTGAAGAAACAAAACGGCCTTCAAAAAGCATCATCATTTATGACATAACAGTAGAGAACAGTAGGTCATGCGCGTGTAACCTATCGGCAATCCGTGACTGATTCAGCGGCGCGTGCCTTCGGCGAAGGTTCATTAGAAGTGGCGTGTAATTTATAAACAGCAGCTGGAAGAAAATGCCATGTGGAATTGTGGACGGCGGCGAGACTTTGTATGTAAAAAGTCATAATTTGAGGTTTGGCTCTCGACTGTTTTCTACCCCAATATAAGACCGATATAAGAGTTATTTCACCAACTGAATAAGAGGGATGTATACTGTGTCTCTAGGTTTTCCGTATTTGATTAATAGTTACCAAATTTGTACACTAGGGCTCTGTTGACAGCGATTTATCGGACAATTCTGAGCATTTTGTGAGAGTTCTAGTGCTTATACGGTTAAAATATCATCAAAAAGGAAAACATAGGGACACAGCATATATATGCTTTTTATTCATTTTGTGAAATACCTATTGAATCTGTTCAATATTGGAGGAGAAAACAGTCGAGAGCCAAACCTCGAGTTATGAGTTTTTAAATACAAAATCTCGCCGCCAGCATTTCCTCTTAAGAGTTAATGGCGAAAATCTGTATCTTGATCCAGTATGACGACAAGGTTGGTGCAGTGGTTGGGCTATTGACTGCTGCGCTGCGTGTCACGGAACAAATATTTGTATGGATAGTTGCTCCGGGTCTGGCGGTTTGT
Organism: Lacanobia oleracea; assembly: GCA_950371165.1. Classification (NCBI taxonomy): domain Eukaryota; kingdom Metazoa; phylum Arthropoda; class Insecta; order Lepidoptera; family Noctuidae; genus Lacanobia; species Lacanobia oleracea. The sequence goes on from OX493385.1 coordinate 29,652,597, forward strand.
GTGAGTTTGTATGTTTTGTAAACGCAACCACGATATAGGAGAAATCCCTAGTGTGGGGCAACAATACAAAAAGAAGTTTAGGTACGGAACAGAATTCATCATCTTTTTCTTCCTTATCTTCCATACTCCTCCATCTGTCGTCATATCAGTATTCAACCCCTTTCTACAGCTCTCACATAATAATTTCTTGAATATTGCCATTAAGTACTAAGATATTTAACATTGTACACACAATCAACAAACTATTAAAATAATTAATGACAAATCGAACGGAAAATTAATTATTGTGAGATTCTAGGTGGAAGCTGGACCCCTTTCGCGTGACCTCACAATGTATGATTCATTCGTTTTGAGATAACACACAACAGTCTACAAAACGCTCATTGTGAAGTTGATTAGTGGAAATGAAATAAGCTTATCATTGTTTGCATTTGCAGATAATGTCACATGTTTCCCTCTCGCATGCGGAACCACCTGTGCACGTGTTTGTGACAATCAGCAAAATGTGACATCCTGTGCAAATAATGTTTAGATAGATATCCGGAACAATAGTACCAATAGTATCCGAAATGCATTACTGTGAGAATGGGAGGGAGCTATCAGTTCGAGGTTCGACTCTTTTGGGATTGGTCTGAGTGGCTGATCGATTCTTAACGTGACCTGACAGAGAGTTTAGCTTTTTAGGGTTCGGTGCCCGATGGGTAACCAACGGAACCCTATTAATAAGCCTCTGCTGTGAATCCATCCGTCCGTCCGCCTGTCAACTGTCTACCTATCACGGTTCTTCAGATACAGCCCTACCTGAAGAACATCTCTTTGCAATCCATCCAAAGGTTGTCTTGAAAAGATCGCTTTTAGCGATAAGGCCGCCCATTGTGTCACCCTGTGTAATGTTTTCTTCATCTATCTCTTCTGTAACTTATATGGTGTACAAAAAAAGAGTATTCTATTCTATTCTAAGAACAGTTGAAATTTTCACAAAGTGTGTATTTCTATTGCCTTGCCGCTATAACAACAAATAATAAAATTTAAATAAAATATAATATTAAAGGTGTGTCCCTTGCAAGAAGCGTGTTTTTATTCGGTAAATGATACGGAACCCTACGTGTGAAGTTCGACTTGCACTTACTCGGTTTTATTTGCTCAAAGAATCAGCATTGGTATTCACAATGTTGTGCCAGCCTTTTGCCTATCTTTTCCCATTGACAGGAAAGTGGGCGAACCTGTTGATGCACTATGAAGCACTTTTTCCTTTATTAAGTACTAGCAGACCCGCGCGGCTTCGCTCCCGTCAACTGGCTACTTTACCTACCCTACTCTTTTCTTTTTGTTTTTAAACCTTCCCTGTATTCTGGCAAAACTAACCAAAAAATAATTATTTAAGTAGGCCCCCGCTGTTTCCAGTTTTAGATTTGATGATTACGAGTAAGTAGCCACACTGATATACAAGATGTTGATTTGCATCCTAGTCAAATTCAAGGACGTAATTATGCTAATGATTCTCGACCCAAATCAACAATAAAATGGGTAGTCATTTTTTTTCTTATTTCTTTTTTTATCCGGATGTTCACGAAAATGTTTCCCGATCGGGAACCCCATCACAGAGCGTCATGGTGGCTGCTACGTAGAGACTGCGGGATCGTCGGCATTTTGACGTTCCCCGGCATACTCAAGCTCGCGGCAGCGTAGGCCTGCCTGTCGCCTTGCAGGAAGACATCCTGGAATACTTCCAGCGAGACCCACGGGCAAGCACGCGGGAGGCTGGTCAACACTTTGGAGTGCACCACATCACAGTGTTTTGCCTACTGAAGCGTGAACTGCAGCACCCGTTCCGAAAGTACTTGGCCGAAAATTTTGGTGACCACTTGATCGGTCGCGGAGGACCTGTGGCCTGGCCTGTGACAAGTGTAACAACTTTTTTTACGTGCAAGGAACATTAGTGCTTTCGACACTTTAAAAACGAATGTTTAGTTAGTGTTACGTAAGCTAAAGGGAAACCAGCTACGTCGTGCTCGGTTGTGCGAAGAGTGTGATGTGATGGTGGCAACTTTGAACAATACCTCCGGGTAACTAAGTAGGTAATTTATTTATTTGTACATTTTTTAAATACGTTGTTAGCTTAATCAATTTTAATAGTGTAAATAAGTTGATTTCAAATTTTAACTACGTCAAAAATACCTTAGAGTCGAAAGTATCACCACGTACTTACACTTAACTAACACGTCTTCCCATTCCCGTCAAACGTAGAAAACATTTTTAGACTTAGTAGATCGGTACACCAACTAAGGTGGTATTATTACTCGGTCTGAAGCCCGTTAAGTAGGAAGGGAAATTTCAAATCAACCAATTTAATCCACAAATAAAACAAAATCACTTCGAAAACTTTAGGTTGAAGGATAAAGCAAAACTAACATTATATTAATCATCTGATAACAGGTCAGTGAACTTTTCTTTGGCGCATTAGTATTACTTACTGTCTTTAGTAAGATTTCCGTATTCCAATGATGCTCAAAAATTACTTAATTATCAAGCGAAATTTATGACAATAATGTAGGTGATTTTCGAAATAAAATTAGATAAAATTATGTAACGGTCATTGCTCGGTCGCGCGCGCGCTATCGTTTCGTAGGTAAGACGTCGACACTCATGCACACAGCTGCATTGTCGCTGTGTGCGTAGTCGGGTGATTCTGTTTTCTTTGCATTGAATTAAGGGTTTAATTCTGAAATACTGTTAAATTTCAACTACAAAAAAAAAGCAGCACATATTGATCATTACCCGCTACCGTACTTTCAATTGATTATTTATGTCTTTTATGACAACCTCCTAAAATTTGACGAGGATGCAAAACAACACCTTGTATAGATATGTAAATAAAGCATCTAGATTACTTTAGTCGTCAATTTTCTAAGTAAATAACCGACACCATGTCAATTCATCACCAATGATGTTTTAATTTAAATAAATGTTTTTGTCTTTGACTTTTAGCCCCATAAACAATCTTTTGCTGATAGGATCGCGAGGTCAGAAGGCAATTACTCCGCGTTCAATAGGTAAGTAGTAGAAAAGTATTGATACTCGACTTATACTCTGGAGAAAATTGAACGAAGGCCGATAATATTAGAAAACTAACTACCACACTCAGAGACGTTTAATGGTAACTTAAGCCGCTCCTTAGTAAAGATTTAAAAATATTTGCTCTCAGAGACAGTTACGGTCCGTTACCGTACCTTAATGACAATTAAAGTTAAGTATAGCAACACCATCACTTAACTTACTAATGATTGATTTCTACATTTACGTTTGAAGTTATATTTTTATTTTAGAGAATTCACATTAGGAATAAAAGTGATTTAACAATAGCAAAGATGTCTGATCTGGTAGACTTGATTGATTTTGTGGACCATGCCAGAAGGAGAAGTGGGGCCGAGGCGATATTTACGTGATTATTCTGATCCCTTTACAAAATACTCAGTTCAAGAATTCTCTGTATGTTTCTTTCTTGGTGGCTTTAACGCAACTACACAAGTCACAAACTAAAAACATAATTTTGACACTGACAGTTTATAACATTGACAATTAGTGATACCAGAAAAAAAGGGTCCGGTTGCTTTATTTTGTTAATTTATAATGGCCTATTCGCTTTGTTTTTTTATTAAAAACGATCGTTATATGAACAAATTTAAAGTTTTGTTACCAATTTATATGCTTTAAATGTGTTTAAATAGACTATTTTGCTATTTAATAATATATTTTTTTCAAGTGTGGCTACACCAAAAGTTTATCGATGTGCAATCTCTCGCTCCGCTCTATGGATACTTAAAGTTGTCATTAACTAATGAACCCTTAATGTCTCTGGGATGTGTCGTTCATTAACGAATTTAATGATAATTAGTTAAGTAATAATTAGGACTAATTTAATGAACCTTTCTGAGTGTGGCAGTAAGACTATGTATGCGGCTGTCCTGTACATTTGTTATGATAAACCTGTAATTAAACGTTAAAACACGAAGTTTCTTTCTTGGTGGTTTAAACGCAACCACACAAGTCACAATCTAAAAACATATCCTTGACATTGACAGTTAGAGATACCAGAAAAAAAGGGCCCGGTTGCTTTATTTTATTTTTTATTTATTTGAAAATAGCCGTTTCACTTTGTTTTTTATTAAATACGATCGTTAAATGAACAAATTTCAATTTATGTTACCAATTTATATGCTTTCAATGTGTTTAAATAAACTATTTTGCTTTTATAAACTATTTTTTAACAATGTCAATTTTTCAAGTACACCAAAAGTTTATCGACGTGCAATCTCAAAGAGGATTTGGCGATGCCCCGCCCCCTACGGATACTTAAAGTTGTCACTAACTAATGAACCCTTAAATAATGTCTCTGGGATGTATCGTTCATTAACGAATTTAATGATAATTAGTTAAGTAATAATTAGGACTAATTTAATGAACCTTTCTGAGTGTGGCAGTGAGTTACTTATAAAATTTAGCGATAGGGAAGTAGCAATTAGGATTAAGATATGTGCTATTTCATGTCGATAGTGTAGGGATTTTGTATGTAAGTAAACAATCGCGTGTTATTTTTCGAGCAGAACAAAGGAGGGGGAAACAGATGTGGCATTCTAAGGAAAGCGCGCGAGATACAAAACAAAAGTAAACAGGTAGGTTGTAGCGTGGTATTTTATGTTAATGTAGGTTCTTTGCTTATGTTAACTACGATAGCATTTTCCGTGTTATATTTCGAAGTAGGATAGGAATATAACCTGAAATAAAAATCATGTAAAGAAGAAAATAACTAAACAGACATTTTTGAGAGAGACAATAATAATAAATAGTGAATTTTAGTGCTCGTGAGTGTCAAGTGACACATAAGACAGTGTTTAGGTTAAGGTACATATAAAATATAGCGATAGGCAGTGACGGATTAAGTCACCTTTATGCCCTAAGCAATCCACGCCCGTGGGCCCTATCCACAAGTCAACTTGTACCGGTCTTTAAAATAAAAACCAAAGTACCAAGAATTTTTAGTTTAACGTTTTTAGCGTACCTTTACGCCACTATAGATATAAATAGTTGATATAACAGAGGGGCATTAAATTACACTACGTACGTATACTATACGTGTTTAGTATTAATTCGATACGGTATAAAAATAAATAGCACCTAAAACGAGAAAATATTTTTTTCAAACAAACTAAATAGCTTACAAATCCGAATAAACGCAACCACCCTTTGTAAATAAATTAGACTGACCTTAGGATACCTAGGTAACAAAATGGCAAGTCGCGCGCGCGCCGGAGCGCGGTGTGTGTTATCTCGTGTCGAGGCGGACGGCCTGGGCGGTGGGGTGGCCGGGCGGCTTAGGCCTCCGCTCCCGCTGGCTTTTATGTTAGGTAAGATTTTGAAGTACGCGCACAAAAACAAACACACCAGAATTTTTAAATTCTCGATGTGGTCTCCATTTACATTATTATATTTTGGGATTTATTTTTCTAATTAAATCACTGTCCGTCGCCAAGCACATTAATTTGTGGGCAATTGTGGCTGTCACCATACCTTTCTCCGTTCGAAGAGCTAAAGCTGCGTTTCTACGGCATTCGCCTTGTTCAACACTTTAATTACACACACACACACATCCAAAGTTTAATTACATGTCCTACCACCATAAAAAACAGCCAGCACAAAAAAAAAACACTAATACTAAATAATAATAATCCCAAATTACGTGTCCTGTCACATTAAAAAAAAAGAAATACTGTCTTTAACTTATTTAGTGTCCTATCACAATAACAAAACAAAATCACAATTGTTAACGCGCGAATTCGACAAATCGTACGTTCCGAAAGGACAGCGTAGGCGCACTGAAACAAAAAATTTTTTAGAGGGCCCACTTACCGATCGCAAAAATTTAGGATGCCACTAACTGACCTATCTCTGTTTCTTTTACGCGGGGGATGTTTAGCTATGTTTGTCACTCTTGTAGTGAATGTGCATGTGTGCGTGTATTTATTGCTTCCTTGTTTGCATTGCCAACTTTTTAGTGAAATATATTATCGTTGTACGGTGTATGACATAATCAGCTGTTAGGAAAGATACATCGTGTTCAAACAGTGCACAACTTAAAAAATCATTTGCAATTAAACTACTGCTCCAGTTTAAAGGAAAGCCCCTCTGTCGTATCAGCTTTGTATATAATTTTGCTTTTATACTATAACGAAAGTATAATTAAAATTTATTAAATTTTAGGCGTGTCTGGCAGGGGGCAACTGTCATAAGTATCCGGCAATGGATAGCGAGATTTCTAACGTTATGCCGAAGAAAAGATTAAAAATTGAGCTTTATACTTTAACGAATTTAAGGGACTATTTTATACATCTTTACTACTTTTTACCTTCCCAAGTAACCACAACTTAAACACTATAGTCACTGGTCGGTCTTACCTGTATAGGAAACATGCACAGAAAATCTTTCAGCTTTTATAAAATAAATCTCGGCCTGGCCGTCGTGGGCTCTTGGGCTAAAACCATCGCGTGGTATTTTTCGAGCAGGACTAAGGAGGGAAACACAGATGTGGCATTGTAAGGATAAATAACAAAAGTAGTAACAAAAGCGCGCGAGAAGAGTAAACAGGTAGGTTGTAGCGTGGTATTTAATGTAAAAGTAGATTCTTTACTTATTTTAAGTAGGCTAGAAGTTTCTGTGTTATATTTCGAAGTAGGATAGGAATATAACCTGAAATTAATCACGTAAAGAAGAAAATAACTAAGAACTGTAGAATAACATGTACATATGAGGAGCTCGTGGCTACATAATAACAGCCGCACGGGTCGATCTTGAAGGTTAAGCAACGCTTGCCAAGGTTGGTCTGTGGATAGGTATCTTAACATACCGAGTTTCCTCCATGCCTTGGAAAGCACGTTAAGCCGTTGACCCCGGCTGTCATTTGTAGATCTTTGGCAGTCGTTACGGATTGTCAGAAGCCAGTAAATCTGACTTCAGTCTTGCCAAGATGTACCGTGTTACCCAGTTAATAGGTTGTGGAGGTCTGGTAGGCAACCGCTCCGTAAAACACTGGTATTCAGCTGTATCCGGTTTGACTGGAAGCCGACCCCAATTTAGTTGGGAAAAGGCTAGGCAGATGATGTAGAATAACATGTAAATAGGCTAATCCAAGTAGGCACGTACTTTATGAATCATGTATCCGTAGATATCTATACTAATATTTCAAAGAGCAAATGATTGTATGTTACGAATAAACATAAAACTACTGGACTGATTTGAATCATTCTTTCAGCAATGGATAGCTACATTATCAGCGAGTAACATAGGCTATATTTTATCCCCGTACTCCCACGGGAACGGGCTTACGTCCGCTAGTATGAAATAGCGATAGGGAAATAGCAATTAGGATTAAGATACTACTCTGTCAAGAAAGTACCGGGAAAAGATCAATAATACACAAAATGTCTGTTATTCATCCAAATTTATTTTATCACCTTCAAAGTATGCTCCTTTAGAAACGATACATTTGCGCCAACGAATAATCCATTCATCAAAACATTTTTTAAACGCTGCTTCCGGAATTGAGTTGAGTTCTCGCCGCGAATTCTCCTTTATGTCTCCTATCGATTGAAAACGGTTCAGTTGGAAGGCGCCACTCCGAAGCTTGTTGACTAGTTTGCATGTCAAACTCGTAAACCCACGTCTCGTCACTAGTAACAATGCGTTTCATGAATGTGTTGGGTCCGAACTGACTCGTTCTAGCATGTCCTCAGCGACTTTCAAGCGATTGAGTTTTTGGAGAAAATTCAGATCTTTTGGGACTAGCCGAGCAGCAACATGTTTCATACCCAAATGATTAGTTAAAATGGTACGGATCGACTCGTGAGATACAGAAAGTTCGGCGGCTATCTCTCTCAGAGTTGAATGGGAATTTTCAGTCACTATTTCCTTCACTTTTGCGATGTTAACTTCAGTTGCAGACGTTGACGGCCTACCAGAGCGAGGCAAATCTTCCATCACATCTCGACCGCTTTTGAACGCTTTGAACCACTCATAAGCACGAGTTTTTGATAAAGTCGATTCACCGTAAGCCTTCTGTAACATTTTCAGTGACTCCGAACACGAAATTCCGTTGGCGATGCAAAATTTAAGACAAACTCTTTGTTCGATATTTTTGTCCATTATGAAATTCGCAATACACACTATATATGATATTACTAAAACCGGCACTGTATTTAATATAAATAACAGATGCAACTCAAACTTCGCGCCAAAATGGAAAACAGTTGTGCCTATCTAACAACTACAAAAAAACAAAAATTTGAATTTGGAACCATAAACAAATCATCCATTCCCGATACTTTTTTGACTGAATGTATGTGCTATTTTATGTCGATAGTGTAGGGATTTTGTATGTAAGTAAACCAACGCGTGGTATTTTTCGAGCAGGACAAAGGAGGGAAACACAAATGGTCAACAGATGTGGCATTGTAAACAGGTAAAGTAGTGAAATCTTGAACCTTCATTTACTTCATTTCATGATTATCTCCAGAACTTGGCGCCCAATTAGATTTCAATTCTTTTTTCACTGAAGTCGACAATCACAGATATTATTAACATTGAACTCAGGCTCTCTTTTTCGGATTTATGTTTTTGATGGGATATCACTACTTTTTGTAAAGAAACTATTATTATTCATCTTTCAATATAAGTAGCAAGATTGTATACGGATGTATTTCTCGCGTATAACACATAATATGTTACAGTGTTGTAGCTGGAAATGGTTCGTGTAATATTACACATGGCTACTGCGTCGCCAGTTCCTTTTTTCTTTGAGCTTAATAGCTCAAAACTCAAATGGCTGGACACGCTGCCGCGTGTCTAGAACTTAAAATCACTTTTATTTTTCAAAGTTGCGGGCTCACGATCTAACATGCAATATATTGGTAGAAGACACTTCAACAAACAAAAAACGTTAGGAATATGATGGCCTAAAGTGTCTCGCTGTCGAGATATTTCGGGGTGGTCACCACGTGACATTATGACTGTCATTTAAAAAATACTTAATTATATGCATAAATGCATTAGATAAATGAACAAAGTATCGTTGCTCTTATTGGGCGTCGCTTCTCAGCCTCAGGACCTCCCCCTGGCGAAAAGCCCTAGATACGTCAATGATCTGTGCTCATGGCTCGTGCCGGCTACTATAGTAGGTACATGTCTATTACGCATCACAATTTTGTTAATGTAATAAAACAAACAAGTAGAGAGATAACAGACGGATCCACAAATCTTAACAATGGGCAGTAGTTGCTCACTGTTCTTTTCTAGCAACATAGTGGATTCACAGATTCACAGTGACCGACAAACCTTTGAGGTGGTTTTTGGTGTCATTTTCAAAGATGAAGTTCAGGGCATTATCAGTATGTTCTATAGGCTATCGTCTATAGTACGGGCGGAACGACACGTGATGCAACTATCTAAACCTAGGTATACATACATATAATACTAGTATGTAATTAAGTATAGATAACCAACTGTGTATGCTAATGCAACTCTGGTTGTCTATTACGTTTTCTGCCAAAGGCACAAATACTCTGTGCACAAATATATCCGAACTTGATGGAAAACATAATTAATATATAGCCTGGAGAAGGACATTGGATCCTTTTGTAAACATACCAAGTGGGCAACGCCCAAAGTTAAATAATATGAGACATGTTTAAGGAGGTTTGATAGCATGAGAAGATGTGCATTTAAGATTAAGAATAGCTCACAATCTCTTTACTTTCAACAGGATCCGCTTATACGGTAAAAGCGGTCGGTCACGGGTAGCTAGGGGTTTCCCTAAAGTACCCGTGACTGCGAGAGTGCTTTAGATCGGGAAATAGAAAATATCAGAACGTAAACATGAAGGTCGATTGAATTCAGGTTTTACAAAACTATTGACGCGTCAATGCAACAACCATGCCAGGACCATTTTAGGGTTCCGTAACCAAAGGGTAACCAACGGAACTCTATTACTAAGCCTCCGCTGTCCGTCCGTCTGTCTGTCAGCGAGCTATCTCAAGAACTGTAATGGTAGACATAAAATAAATTTTCTGAATAGAAATCCTTCGTGTGCGAGTCCAACTCGCACTTGGCCGGTTTTTTTATAGGAATCTGACAACGAATTTGTTCAAAAAAGCGTTATCGAAATGCTGCAAATGGCCCCGTACTTTCGTTTACAAGAAACTATAAAATCATAAGGCTTCCTCGCCTATTTAAAAAGTTGAGCGATAGTTTGAAAGCTAAGTAATAAAAGTATTCTTCAAGGAGAGAAGTTTGAAAAACGCTGACTAACAAAATGTTTTGAAAGTACCTAAGACGTAGGTGAAAATTCATTGAAGTTATGATGAACATATACACAAGCCTCCTAGGAACAGAAGAAAACCTCCGACCGAGGCACCCCACAACGACAGCGGTAAACGGAAAACGATAAATGTGTAGAAAAAGTATACGTTAGGTTTTATTTTATAGATTCTCTTTGCACCTGATATTCAATAAAGAGCTGTGCTGATGTGCTCTGCAAAGCCTTTCTGCTAATTTAATTAAATTCAGCTGGACCGGTGAAGCATTCGAGAAAATATGCACTATGCTCGTTTTTCATCGATTCTGCGTTTGAAGCGTCATAATTATTTTCATCGAGTAATTTAATTCACTGACGTTGTCACGTTATTATAATGATAGTTTTGGGTGAATACCGAGATGTCGTTAGATAGAGATTTACGGAAGACGAAATACTGCGCCGAGGCCAAAAAATGGCGGTGCAGAAGGACGCATAATAATAGAGAAGGCTTCTGAGGCATGATTTTTATTAACGAGAATGAGTTCATGCTTTCATATATAGAACTAGTTGACCCACACAACTTCGTCTGCGTCGCAATTTTCATTACTGCTCCGATCCTAATGGTCTTAGCGTGATGATATATAGCCTATCGCCTTCCTCGATAAATGGGCTATCTAACACCGGAAGAATTTTCAAATCGGACCAGCAGTTCCTGAGATTTGCGCGTTCAAGTAAACAAACAAACAAACTCTTTAGCCTTATATATTAGTACTAGCTGACCCACGCAACTTAGTTTGCGTCACAATTTTCATTACTGCTCCGCTTCAGTTGGTCTTAGCGTTATGGTATATAGCCTATAGCCTTCCTCGAAAAATTGGCTATCTAACACTGAAAGAAATCGGACCAGTAGTTCCTGAGATTAGCGCGTTAAAGTAAACAAACAAACTCTTCAGCTTTATATATTAGAATAGAGTATAGATAGACTGTGTTATTCCAGACTACAATCTACCTCTGCGCCAAATTTCATGAAAATCCTTTCAGTCGTTCTGACGTAAAAGAGTAACAAAAAACCATCCATCCTTACAAACTTTCGCATTTATAATAATTATTACTAGTTGACCCGCGCAACTTCGTCTGCTCCGCTCTATTCTGTATTGGTCTTAGCGTTAGCGAATTTTTCAAATCGGACCAGTAGTTCCTGAGATTAGCGCGTTCAAGTAAACAAACAAACAACCTCTTCAGCTTTATATATTAGTATAGATAGATAGATAAACGATAGTCACGTTATATTTGCGATGACGCTCGACGCGTGACCGCGGTGTTACATATTAACTTTATTGAGAAGATCTTGATGTAATTGTAAACAAACATAGTTTGCTCGACTATGAAGATATCGGCTTTTAGTCTAACCGGCTATAGCTGAATACCAATATAACTAACTAGCCGACCCGTGCCCACTTCGTAGGGCGGCATTTTTAACAGACTTCAAAAAAAGGAGAAGGTTTTCAATTCGGTTCTTTTTTATGTTTGTTACCTCATAACTTCGTCATTTATGAACCCATTTGAAAAATTCTTATTTCATCTGAAAAGCTATACTTACTTCCCGATTGGTCCCATTGTCACCAAGTCAGAGTCCAATGATGGGATCCCATGAAAATCGAGGGCAACCCTCAGATTTTATGGGCACATATAACGTTTTTCACTAACTTTCTAACGCAATTCAGATATTTGTGCCTGGTATTTATCATATCTTGTTGCTGAGCTGATGATGGAAGGTACAAAATTAGGATCTGATGATGAGATACCATGAAATATGTTTGTTCAGCGATATTTTCGCCAATTGTCAGCCGATTTGGATGATTCTTTTTTTGTTTGGAAGACTATTTTCAATACGGTGGAGATCTGACGAAGAACGAGGTAGGCAACGGACGGAACTCTTCAATAAATGATAGCAAATGGATCGGGATTGCTGAAATCGCATGTTTTTTTAGTGTTTACACAAGTTCTGAACATAACAGTGCGCCGGTACGCAGGTACCCCACTAAAAAGTGAAAAATAAAAACCTTTTTTACAAAAAAATACAACCGACTTTCAAAAACAAAACACTACGTACAAAATAACTTCGGAAATAGAAAAGAACTTTAATTTCGAAAGTCGGTGTCAAAATATGACAAAATAACCAAAAACACCGACTTTGAAGACGGTTGTATTTTTTGTTAAAAGTTTTTTATTCGGGTTAATATATGACAGTCACAAATAACTTGGCTTACTATTGGAAAAAAGAATTTTCAAAGTCGGTTCAGTAGATCCAGAGTTTACCCCCCCCTACAACCTCACAAACTTTATCTCTTTATAATATTAGTTTAGATTTACAACCAAGCGAATATCTTTCCGCAGGGTCTTACCTTCCTGCTGGGGTTGCGGAATCTGTTCGAAAGTGGTACCGTAGCCCTGGAACGCAAACTGCACTTGGAGGAACACGGATGGGTTTTAGTCAGTAAGAGTCTGACACTCCCTCCTGCTTCACCCAGAGCGGGAGAAGTCATTTGATGATTTCCCATCCTTAAAAATAAGGGTCCAACCTTACGTGGTCAACTTGGAAATCCCTGAACCGCCTCAACACGCAAGTAGGAAGATGTTAGTCGAACCTCGTAAAGTGGGGCTACCGATGCTGTCCATTAATATTTAAAGATCAGCCCCATTTATAAAAAAAAAAAATATTTACCATAATAAGAATTAGTTTAAAAAATGATAAGCCAGATTCTACATTCAATTTATATCCATAGAAAATAATAAAGACTACTTGCTAATCAATCAATATGCTTTATAAAAAACAATTATAATGTAAACGCTTGCAGTTAATATAACACGAGATGATTTTATCATCATAACAGCCGAAAGACGTCCACAGCTGAACATTTGCCTCCCCCAAAGAGGGGGGGGGGGGTCCATAATCGCCACGCTTGGCAGGCGGGTTGGCGATCGCAGTGTATGATTGTATATTGACACATAAATATTAAACAAAAATAAACCAGTGTCGAATACAATAACTAAGCACTCAATATGTGCCAAATTAAAAAGTAAAAATAAACAAAATCTCTTAGAAATGCCTTCTAAATGAATACAAAATCAGGTCACCCTAAATAAAAATAAACTATCAAGAAAAAAAATACTGGCAACATTTCTAAAACACAAATTAGTCACGATCATTCTATGTTTACCTTTTCTTTGCATAAGACGTCTTTCCTTTTCGCTAGCACAGTCGAAATTATCATGTTGTCATTATCACTTGTTGCGTCTACCATTTTCCTAATATAGTCCACCGTTGTTCACTGAATACCTTTTATTGTTTAGACAGTACCAGCAGTAAAACAAAGGAAACAGAACTAAAATGTTTATCATCATATTTTAATCAAAATAAAATTATGGTCAACTTATTTTAATCATTTTTCCAATTTAATAATTAGTTCACCACATTTATGGCTCCTCAAATACATTAATTGAATTTTTAAACCAAAAACAAAAATATATCGGAAGTCACTAAATGTGCAACAAAAAGTATTAACCCGGAAAACAGCATTAACGAGTATAAAACTTGACGAAATTGCAACGAAGTAATACTAAGCTAATTAAAATAAATGAAAAAATACATGGAGAATATTTATTTTTAAAATATCCTGAGTCTCTTTTCCGTTCCGATACCGGCACGGCACGGTCCTGAAAACCGTCCCGCGCGTCCCAAGTCGTCGCTGTAACTAGGACATAACCGTGAAACTGCATGGAGCCTGAAAGGGCCTAGTGCATACAGCCTTCTGTGAGCGACCGACTCTTTTGTTACCGTAACTTTTTGGGCTCGGTTTTTTGTTGGGTAAGATTCCTATAAATGTTACCGTACGGTTATTTATTAATTATAATTTTATAAGTGCATGTTTATTTGAAAAGACATTATCGTTTAAGATTGAAAAGCCAAACCTAATGTACCTGTTAGTTATAATGTGATTGAGTTACAAGACATTACTTACTAATAAATACATTTTATAGATTTCCAATCAAGTTAACGTAAGCATGATTCAAGTTGATATGATTTGAGTAGTGCTTTAGCTAAATACCGCTGCTGCCGGAAAGGTGGCTCGATGCATACCTAATATTGTACATTTGTGAACAAGTAGCATAGTGAAACATATGCGTACGTCATACGAACAGCGTTGTTAAATAAATGGGGAGAAACAGGCAACGTGCATGTGAATATTGGGTTTTGCTATACTTAAATCGCTATTATCAGCAATGTGAGCTTGCTCGATTTTACTATGAGAGATAAATGACGAACTCTGGGTACTTAATCAGTTTTAACAAGCAGGTTGGTGGTCATTACGCGTGGTATATACTTAACCACTTCCTATACGAATATTTAATTAGATATGTTGTTGTTCGATTTCAATTGCAACTAAAAAACATGTAGGGTAGAGCTATTACAGGTTTTTTCATAAAAAACCGTACTTTAATAAACACAGATTTCAGACTCTTTATTAAAATGTATACTGGGTTCTTTTCTACCAGAGATGTGGCACTTTTTTAACGTTTTTCCGTTGCCCCACACTAGGAATTTCTCCTGTATCGTGGGTGCGTCTACAGACATATAATCACACATACACAAACAGCCAGACCCGGAACAACTATCTGTAGGCCATACAAATATTTGTTCCGTGCGGGAATCGAACCCGCGACACGCAGCGCAGCAGCCAATCGCTCAACCACTGTGCCAACCGTGTCGCCAAGCTACGAAGCTATGTAACCGTTTCCACTGATTCTAAGCTATGTAGCTGTACGAGGAAGATGCGCAACTCGAGGTATGCGATGTATCGAAGTTACGCACTGCTCTGCACAGAGCTACACACCTCGCGACCAACCATAGCACGCATCCATAACTAGCATCCATAGCACGCATCCATAGCTCGCATCCATAGCATGCAGCCACAGCACACATCCTACAATATAAAAAGACGTAGCTTAGTTGAATCATTTTCCACCAGTGCTACGCTATGTGGACCGATGAATATGATTAGTGGATATCAAACTCATCCATAGCAACGTTGCATAGCACATCTCTGGTGGAAAAGCAGCCTAATACGATACGATATGTTTTATTACATTTTTCAGAACCTAGAGAGCAGACCAGACGCAGTTAAAAATATGGCAAAAAAATGGCAGTGTTGTCTGCGTTTTAATAAAATCTGTAATAAACAGAGACAGCACAAATTGCGTATGATGTCACTCACAGGTCCCGCCATATTGAATTGAAGCCATACAGTGCAAACGACATTTTGTGTGACAAGTATAGAAGAATAACTTCTTCAAAAGCATATATTATCTTCTCTGTTCTCCCACTAATTCTATTTATTTTTATCACCTTACGTACTGTTTTAATATCTATGAATGTATATTTTTTGTAGTAGTCAAATACCCTATTTGAGGACGGTGTGAGTATATGAAATGATATCAAAGTCCGTGCTATCAAAGCTTAAAGTTAAAATTAAAATTTATAAGTTAAAATTTATTTATTTACTGACGACCATAATTTTATTGTTAGTCGCAAAAAATATATATTCAAATTAAAACAACAGCAACAGTAATGAAAATATATTTCTACTTTTCTTCAAGCGTACCGTATTTTTTAATCATATTTGCGCTTACAGGAAATGGAAAACGAATTGTACAATTGCTGGTGAACAAATTAACGTTACTTCGAGTTTCTTTACAGTGTTGCACCGTTCAGTTGTAATATGTAACTAAGGCTTGTTGCGCCCGTACCACAACCACAAGGACCACATTTTGCCGTCACTATCGAGCGTGTGTGTGATACCGACCACATCGCAGCCACGTCGCAAGTTTCGCAACCACAACGCAACCACCAGTGACACCGCGAACTAGCGGTCGGACACATCGCAAACACATCCACATTTTGTGGGTAGTATAACGCAACCGAAAGAAACCGCAGCCATACTATTCACACGTAGGTAACCACAGCTTGACTATTTTTTGTGGAAACGGTGTGGTGTGGTTGTGGTACGTTTTAAACAAGCCTAAATACTTGATGTTTCTCAACCCGTGCATCGTTTGAAGTCATACTATATAATGTTTAATTATGAATAAAATAATAAAGGTTAAAGGAGATATATTTTATTTAGACCCTGATCAAAATTATTTTGCTCGTGTGAAGTGCTACACTAGCAAATGAAGCCGTCGCTAGCAAAAACAAGTGAAGAAATAATTAACTGTATTTGAAAAGCAATTTCGCACGCGTCAGATTCACATAAAACAGCACACTTGTTTAATTAATGGGTTTTTTATTTTGCGCGGATCCTCTCAATTCTTTTTCTAAAATAAAAATAATCTTAGTTACTTCTTCTAACACTTTCGAGATTAGTCGGACCATACAGACAGACGGTATGAGTATCGAGTAACATTTATAACTATGCATTTAGGAACACGTTATTATTTTCACATTAAAAGCAGACATTTATATTTTATTTATTTATTTTCATGGTTAAAATACTGGGTCTTATTTATTTTAACTTCATGACTGCAGTCTGTTTTTTAATCCCGGAGATTAAATTGACAAATGTAAATGATAACAATAGAATTTTAGTCAGTTTTGACATTTGTACTTACCAATTTAGTCTCCGGGATTAAAAAACAGAGTTTACGAGTGGTATTTCATTACCATCATTCTCATAGTGGTAGGTACATATTATGCAGTCTTAATTAAATCTTTTTTTGTTTTTGAAGCTCCTATTTCTACAAATATTGTCGTTCGGCTATCAACTTTATACGAACGAATATCAATGCTTTTGCGAAGTGACGGTGGTCTGACGTACATTGCTCTAGCTTCAGGACATTTGGGACAAATCTATCATTATTAATTCTTTTTCACTCAGACTAGTGCTCTCGTGAACTTTCGTGATTGATAGTTGTCACTATAGAGGTATCAATGTGGGCTAATGGCCGTCAGCGGTCGAAATTCGAGCGTAAGTCTAGCTTAGTGCACTCCTTCATTAAAACTTTGCCTAAACCCCTAAACCAAACATCACACTTATCCGTGCGATGAAAGGAGTACTCTCTAAGTTTTCTCTTCCCTCTGTATAGATACTGGCTTCTGCAAGCGGCTTTCCTTGAATCTATACTAGAGGTAATATTATAAAGCGAAGAATTTGACTCAACGCCTTATCCTAAGTAAGTACTGGTTCGAATTGATAAAATATTTTAGTATTGGATATAATATTAATATGGACAATTGGACATAATAATAATAATAATTTATTTAATTCAGACCATTGATCCATATAGTGTCAGTAAAATCTTAACCTATTGTTAGTACATAAAAAGCTTAAATTAATTGGCGACCAGTACGCACATGCCTAGCTGCCCAGTGCCTAATGAAAGGCCCATCAATTTTGTCCGCTAGTGTAGCCAGTATGTTGTTGGGGCTACCCCTGAATCGCTTCAGCATACTCGCACATCGCTTGCGCATAACGGCATAAAAATCATCTAATCTCGCTTCAGCGAACATGCCAGACGCGCTACAAAACCGATGTAGCCCCAACAATATCCTCAACGCATTGTTATACTGAACGCGCAGAGCGTTGTAAGCCTTCTGCGTATACCTTACCCACAGGCTGCACGCGTAAAACGATTGACAAAACGCTCGAAAAAGAGTCAGTTTCACCTCCTTAGTACAACGTGCAAACCTGCGAGCCAGCATATTGCATCTGGCTGGCCTATCTAAATCTTGGTCATCCATGAGAAAGTCCGTGATAACAATGACCTAGGTATTTAAACTGCGTAACGAACTCCAACGGAGTTCCTCGTAAGTTAATAGATGGAATATTAACAGGTGTATTGTTGCGGACTCTAAAAACAATTACCTTGCTCTTGGAGGCATTATACCTCAAGCCATGAGCCTCCGCGTACCTCTCACAGATGGTCAACAATTTCCTCAGACCACAGATTGATGGACTGAGCAGCACCATATCATCAGCGTAACTTATGTTGTTGATCATAGTTCCATCAACAGAGCATCCGATCTTGGTGCCGCTCAGCTCACCAATCAGCCGATCCATATACACATTAAAAAGACTCGGTGAAGTCATAATGAAATGACATAAGTACATAGTCCTTAATTTAATTAAATGCATTCTAATTGCCAAAGCAACAACAGAACGGACTAATGTTTCTACAAACACCTAAATACCAACTACGGCTATTAGCTCAACACTCAGCAAATATGGCTTCAGAGAATGTCAAGGTCAAAATGAACGTTGACAAAGGTCGGTAATTAGACGCAGAAAATACTTGTCTTTGATACGGATGTATAATATTCATAGTCGCTGTACAGATGGACTTTTTATTGGCAATATTCTACAGGTGAAAGTACGCATTCATATTATGAACAACTTTTTAAATAGGATTGAACTTGAAATAGCTGACGAAAAGAAACTACTGTTCTCGTCATTTAGTCGAGTTATGCGGCATAACTTATGCCAAACTAATAGAGAATATGACAGTTCATTTCATGCTCACTCCACCTAAGTTTACACGTTGAGAGGTTGACAAAATACATAGACCGGCTGCAGTAGTTCTTTTACTAAAGTACAGTTGATGAGCGGTTCTAAAAATGCCACTTTATCACAATCGGAAAGCACATTACATACATACATATGCAATAAAAATAAAACCCTCCTTTTGGCAGTCAGGTAATAAATCATAGCAACCGAACCACACTCATAATTTCATCACAAGTTAAAATGTTTACCGCCCAACGAAGTGGGCACGGGTCAGCTATTTTTTACATTCTTTAAGAATAGTACTGGGACAGAGAAAGTATACTTAACTGGAAATTGATATCATTTGGCAATTAGGCTGATTCTGTTCGTCGGGATTAAGCAGTCTTTTGGCCAACTAATTTAAATTGAAGAAGCCAACAAGTCTGATCGCGTAAGACGTTGGTCGAAAGTCCGGGCATACTTGCCCGGACTTTCGCCCAACGCAGTCCCGAAGCAGGATTTCGTAGGTCGATTATTAAAAACCCAATTAAACTAGATGAGTATCTAAATTAAAATGAGTTCTGAAACTGCAGCTTGTAAGAAAAATACTGCTTATCTTCGTTACCAGCTTGTTAGCTGTGTATTAAAAGCGACAACTTAATTCCATCCCAACACTCGACAACTCGACACTCGACTTTTTTACTGGCGAGGTTTATTTTTAATATATTAATGCAAAAACATTTGTACGCCCTCTGGCATAACATAGCGCACTCTTTATTTTAACGATATTCCACTATTATTGTAGATACCTATGTCAAACAAATTAATAAATTACTTATAAAAAAATATTTTTAACCGACTCCAAAAAGGTTCACTGATTATTCGAAAACGCCTGGACCAATATGAAAAAAATTTTTTTTGGTCATCAGGTCGGTAATCGGTATCTAATGATGGAATGTAATGATGAGATCTTGGACAAATAGAGAGAACTATTCAAATTTGATAGGCACACTTGAAGCTTTTGGGTAGTTTTTGGAAGAGTATTTTCTCGGAGATAGGCGACAAAACTCCTCAGTAAATGATAGCGCATGGACCGGGATTGCTGAAATCGCATGTCTGTCTATTGTTTACACCAGTTCATAACATAACATCACGCCCGTACGCTTTGAAGAAATACGCACATATGTATGTCAATTGTCAAATTAATTGTGGAGGATCACCACTAAAAATTCAAAAAGAAAAACTATTTTTACAAAAAAATACAACCGACTTCTAAATAAAAACACTACAAAGTATGTTTTATTTGGAAATCGGTAGTATTTTTTTTTGTATTTTATTTTCTTACGTGCAATAAAAGTAATAATAGTGGGAAACATTCGATATAAGTAACAGCAGTACTATTCCGTTCAATAAACTCAAGCAGAAACCAGAGGCCACTTCTACTGATGTTTATTAAGAATAGCTACTCAGCAGATAGGTCAACTTTCAGCTTCCGACTCTCGGTAGCTCAGTACCAATATAACAAAGAGCGTCTCCACAATCCAGTAATGGAGTGACACGATACCTCTTGGCAAGGCTGGTGTCAAAATTTATGGCTTTAGACTACCGCAACGACTGTCAAAGATCTTCAGCAAGGAGCAGGCGGAGAGGAAACATGGGCGGCGAGACTTTGACATAATTATCTCTTAAATCGGTCCAATATTGGAGGAGAAAACAAGCGAGAGCCGAACCTCGAATTATGATTTTTACATACAAAGTATCGCCGCGATGTTTCCTCTTAACGTGTTTTCGTGGCATGGAGGAGTCTCTGTATGTAACGCACGATGCTTGTCCTTGAAGTTCGAACCAAGCGGCTGCTATTATTCAGCTACGAGTTCTTCAAAATCGACGGTCTCATAGAATCAGGCATTTAGAAACCATCAACTTAATTTCACTGCTTTTAAAGCTTTAAAAAACAAAACATTTTCATGTGCTTCTCGTCTGTATTAATATATATAAAATGTAATATGCACTTCATTTCGTAATCCCACCAATGGACTCCACGAGACAGGCTCGAAGTCGACCTAGTGTGGAGTTCATAAGTAAAATAAAATGCTTCCTTTGCGTTATATTCTTGTTTTTATGTATCCTAGCTAGTAATTTAGACCATTAGGAAATAAAAAGCACTGTTTTTGGTAAAATAAACGTTATTTACTAACAGTCAGCATTAAAAACGAGGCAAATGCTGTGGGTTTATCGAAATATAATTTCAAACCCCCTCACGGAAGTCACCACGCTATTACAACGGTTTAGCAAAAGTTCTCAAATAAGTGATCGATTAACACGGTCGCCATGTTGGCAAAAATAAACAGTCTATTGGAATCGGAAATGGATTGCGAAATTTTTGAATCAATGCTTTGTTGATGAAGTTGGCTTTACCCGATCGTGTGGCTGAATTTATCAGCCAGACTAATGAATTGCAATGTATCACTTTAAAATGTAATCTTTTGTATGGATGGACGTTTATTGAACGGCCTGAATATTTATAGTCAGGAATTGCACAATAGACTACTTTTATCCCGCTGGTGTTCCCTTGGGATAATTTCCGACAATCACGCGGGCGAAGCCGCTGACTGAAGCTAGAATGTAATATTAAACTTCGTGAATTATGAGTTTCGAACGAATTTTGGTAACAGGTATTATAGAAAAAGTTTGTGCATAGACACATGTGCGCACTCTCTTCCCTCACTCTCACAGTGTTTCCAGCATTGTGCTACCGTTTTGGCAGCGCTAAGCTGCGTTATTGCTTTGCCGGCTTGTCCTCTAGATTATGCCGTTCGATAATATGAAGCTTCGAGATAATACATTCCAAAAGAACTCTTACCTGTGACTCGAGAAAGAGTAACTAACATCGATAACGATACTCAGAAGTTCAATACGCTTGGGATTGAACACGTAGAATTTCGCTTGCGCTTGTCAAAACCCATACGAGTATATTTTCGGCCTCAGTGCGTCGTTTGAGCTGAATAAAATATCACTTTAACAAGAGCCCCTGTACCTTCTATAGTTAATAAATTGACTGAGTAGTGACGTAGCGTAGCGACGTAGTTCGCAGTCATACGTCCGACCACGCCTTCCAGTTTTGATGGATGATCCAATTATAGAGGTAGTTGGCTTTTTTATATCGAGGGCTGTCCCTAATTCAATTTCAATAATTTTATGCACAAACCACTAGTCGCGAGTGGCTCGTGATTTTCAAATATTGTAGAGGATGTGAATATTTATTATTTGGATTTTAACCTAACTCCAGTAATTATATGCCAAATTCAAATCTTTAGTTTTATGTTGCGGTCATTTTTAATCTGTGGCCCCACAGATTAATTCCATCCCGAAGAACTTCGCCAGTCAAACATGTTTTAGCGAGGATCCTGAACTAAAACACAGATCATTTCTCTACCCGCGCTGATTCAAACACATGCCTTACACGAATTATGTATCTGTAAATTGACTTTTATACCTTTTTAATACAATAACAATAATAATATAAGCCTGATATAGTGGTGTTGGTCCCACATGACGAGAATCTCGTGAAAGCCGAGAAAGATAAACAAATCAAGTATATTGACTTGGCTCGCGAGGTTGTCGACATGTGGGATGTGGATTCCGCAATCATTGTACCGATAGTCGTATCAGCCAATGGCTTAATAGCCACGAGCCTCGACCAACACCTCAAGAGGCTTTCGTTAGGCTGCTAGATCAAGGGCTTGATTCAGAAAGCGGTACTTCTGGACACGGCTCGTATTGTTAGGAGGTTCCTCTCTCTGGAGCCCTGACCGCCGGTAGCTTGGACCCTGTTCCCGATACCGGTGGGCTACTATTTATTATATTATTAAATGTTTTTATAATTTATTTTTTTCAAATATTTAAAAATGTAATTTTAGGTTAATTTATTGAATAATGGAAATAATAATAAAAACTTTAATTCAGACCGGAGTTCATAACCACAACAAAAGTTACACACACACACACAAATACAAGAGAGAAACAAACAGAATTAAAAACACATGCAAAATTAGTTACTTAACATAAGTAACCTTTTTGGAAAGGTTACAGAATTTGCATATTTCTTTAGTTATTTGTACGATTAATGTTACAGTATTATTTTTAACGAGACAACATTTTTTGAAGAGTAAAATAAAAATATTGGCTAGATATTATTCTTAAATCTCTCGTCATTTTAATTTTTTGAATTAAGTACTTTTAATTATGATCTCAATTACATGTTACATAAATTGTTTGTTTAAGAAATAAAATAAACGAAATGCCGGCAACCCTATCGAGCAGTGCGTAACGTCGTCGTATGAAAATCGTTGCCTCGTAATACATAGGCCACGCTCACACCTCCGTCCAGGGTTGCATTTAGATGTGCGTATTTTTGCCAGTTTAGTTGTACACGAAATTATAGGTTCTAAATAAAATTCTTGGCTTTTCCTTGGAATACGAGGGAGATAAACCAGATACGTTAAAGATGCTACTTTTGGCTGTTTTCAACGAAAACCCAATTAGCGCTTTCATTAGATTCGAACCGATTCTAATACCCGAAATTTCTGAAAACAATCAGAAATTAGTTGTGTATATCAAAGTTCCACGGACAGTAAAATTGTGGGAATACACCTAAAGAAAATTGATGTAATAGTTTAATGGACAGGGACATTATTCATTACAAATACCTAGTCCTAACCATTCTTGTAGTAAAAACACTGATGTAGGTACCTATCTGAATACTTTTGATCACTTTATGATTACTTACTTAAGGTATTTTTTGGCATAACGCATTATATTATTGCACAATGATAAATGCATTGTCATCATTGGCCGCCTTAAAGCCGTCTCTGGTCGTTCAATATGAAAACTGTTGTACCCACCACAAACAATCAGATCTCCACCCCGTTTCCGTCGGACCAGTGAGATCAAACGCAATAGATTGCATAAATTGTTGTAAATGTTACTCTAATCACGACGCAAATTGCAACTTGTGCAGGGCTCAAGAGAAATTGGTCTAGTTGTACTGTAGCTGTAGAATGTAGGGTATTCAAAAGGCAGAGTCCCACAACTCGCCGAGAAAGCGCGTTTTTACGTCCGGTAAAAATACCTTGACTTATTTTGCTATTAGTTATTATTGAAACGATTATGTCAATTTTGAAAATATTCACATTTTGCTTGCTCATTAAAAAACTAATTTTCTTTATACTTGTTGAGGTTAGTCATACTCATTACTGCAAGGGTTTCTGGCATAGACTATCGTGGATTGACTTGACGAGTACAAAAACAAATCATCGGCGTATTAAAGAACCTTAAAATGGTTAGTTAAGGACGAGTCCGTATCAAAAGTGTATTATGTTGGGTACAACATATACACTGTATAGAAGGGGACTGAGCACAGAACCCTGTGGATTCTGGAGTTATGGAACTTAGTACCAGCAGCTAATATGAAGAAGCTTTCTATTTTATTGTTGACGACGAGAGCTGAAGTGACGACGAGAGCCGAAGTGACGACGAGAACTTGTTCTCTTTTTAGTTGGTTCAAAAATTATAAATCTATCATCTACATGATTGTATAGAAACTTATGAATGACGGTAGTCACTACATACATACATATAATTTTAAGTTGTCTTTAGCCAAAGGTCGTCATAAAGTAGAATCAGTATTAAGGCTGGAATTAGAAGTTTAAATCCCTAATGAGGTAATAAGCTTTCAGCACGAAAGGGCACAGGTCTAGTATTTATAAGTAGGAAAGGGCAGAGCATTGTTCAAGGTCTAAGCTAGCCAGCGATCCCTCAAATATGTAATTACACGACTCTACTAGAATTTTAAAGTGATAAGAGTAACACGCAAGTTCAGTATTACGATATCGTCGCGAGTCGCAGGGCGATTCTCGGCTAGTTTGGATTCGCATCGCAGTCGCAAACTGTCAAAAACACCACTAATTTACCAAATTCCAAACCTGCCAAGTACGAATCGGACTTGGGAACAAAGGGTACCGAACGATTTTTTTTAACATGTAACTTTATAATCATTGACATATAGGATTTCCTGTATATTTTTCAAATTTTTGCCTCATTATTTTCGGAGATAAGTGGGCAGGTAAATTTTCACCTATTTTCTTTAATAACTTCGGATTGGAATATTTTAAAATTATTTAAAAAAAAAAACACTTTTTAGACTCTTACAATGAGTCCTTTGATTTAATATGTCACACGGTAGGTACAGTTGGAAAAGTTTTATTTTAATTTTCTATTTTTCTCCCCAAATCTGAGCCCATTTTCAAAATTTATATATTTTAAATACGCGTCCGTGTCGGCTTACAGAGGGTTATATGTGTACTAAACAACTGAATCGGTCTAGTAGAGTCTGTGCAAGTCAGTAGCAGACGGAGAGACAAACCGACAGACAGACAATCTAGTTACCCTATAAAGGTTTTTCATGCAGAGGATCGGAACCCTAAAACATGTAAGAACATGTTTTTGAGATTGATTATCTATTTGAATTTGAACGCTTTTTATAAGTACCATTATTAGTCTTCCAGACATGGGTTAGCGTTATTCATTGTCATAATTACAGGTAAAAACGTCTCCAGCCAGACTTGGGTCTGCCCCGAGCATCGTTTGCCCATAAACTGTCCGCATCCAGCGGCCGCGACCGACGACCTTCACCAGGTCGTCGGTCCAAATTGGTGGGAGGCCCACTTACGCTGCGTGTAGGGTTGCCATATCTTAAAAGTGTAAATCCGGACAGACTAGCTAATTTAGCCGGACTTTCAGGTCAAGATTAATAACAAGGCCGGACATCTTATCCCAGGCAAGATTGTGTCTTTAAAATAATATTTAGTAGCATTATTGTAATTAAATCTAGGCTTTTTCAAAATAACACTGTCGAAATAAAACTGTTATAAGTTACTAGCTGACTCGACAAACATTGTTTTGCCGTACAAAAAAATAAATAACCCACCTTTCTTCATACCTACTGAATATACAGTTCGGACGTTATAATTAGAAGAAGAAAAAACAAAATTGAATTAATATAAATTTCCATTCTAATCTTCAGTGAAAATCTGGTAAAATATTAAAAGCCTAAGGCGCGGGCCACATAGAAAAGACGTAAGACGAGGACGCGTCGCGGACGGGCGAAAATGTATGAGAGTCGCGCCCGCGACGCGTCTCTTCTGTATGTCCTACATCGCGACGCTTCTATACATTTTGTATGAAAGAGACGCCGAAGAGACATATGTCTCCGCCCCGTCTGCGTCTTACGTCTTTTCTATGTGGCCCGCGCCTAACAAAAGCCGGACAGGCCGGACACGGCCTAATTTGGCCGAACACACATTCTTTAAGCCTATGTCCGGCATTATCCTAGCAGCGTGAATACATACATACGTTCCTCAATCATTACCGTTTTCAAGTCATTATTACCTCTAAATGTGTACACCTATTGCTTAAAGTACGGAAATTTAGCCAGACCGATGATCGCGATAAGATAAGCCCGTTTCCTGACTAAAAACTACAGTGACAAGGCAGATCAAATTGTAAAAATAAGTACCTATAGTGGTTTTGGTAAACACAATAGGTACTATAGAAGAAGCATTGTGATCGTTTGTCTTTTGACACTCAGTACAAAGGTCTTCTACTGCGCTTGTGTTCATGTTGTCACTCGACAATGTATTATTCACTATTTTTCCTGTTTTATTATAAATTTAAGGGTGGTGTGTTCTGTATCTGCTATACAATTGTTTTTTAAACCTAAAACGTCTTAAATTTTCAGGAACAAAAAAAAACCCTTTTCATATTGTCAGATGCAGTTACTAGTGTTTATTTTAGTTGCCAAAGGATCTCCAAACTAAAGCGGCAGTGGGCAGGGCACATTGCTCGACAGATGATCGATGGGGCCGAAAAGTTCTGGAGATTACCGGAAGACGCAACGTTGAACCGATGATCTGGTAGCAGGTAGCCAATGGATACGAGACGCGGAGGACCGGTCGACGCTTGGGGGAGGCCTATGTCCAGCAGTGGACGTCTTTAAGCTGATATGATGTGATTATGACTTCACGAAAACCTTGTAGTTAAGGTTTTTTAAGCACATGTATAATAGTAGATTATGCAGCGAGGGCAAGCAGTGTCTTATGTCAAGGGCGTTATATTGACTTCCGAACGTAATGAAGGATACGGGAGTTTATACAAGAATCCTGAATGCAATGAGGGATTCAAGCTAGCCCAAGGCAAAGACATCTTTATACCTACGGAGCAACTTATTTTTCACACCTACTGCTAGAAAATTGTTCGCAAGTCATGTGGGTTCCCGTCGGTTCCAAATAAAAATCACATTATTGACCTCCGGGCAATAATAATACTGTACTGAATTTTATTATGACCCGCCCGGCAATAATGACTTACTTTAGGTTGAGTTTGCATGACATATAATGTGCCGTTTTCGTGTAGTGTGGTGTGAAAAAGTGTTTTTGATTTATATATTATATTATGTCTTATTCAAAAAGCTGCAGTGCAGGTTCGGGACAATAGAGCATTTCCTGATATTACCCCATCAGGTCTAAGAGTAGTACTTAATCGCATCATTTATGTTAATTTAATAAGTTTTTTTATATCCTTCAAAATCATGCTGACAATATTTACCATCTGAAAAAAATCCCCATTACGCCTCTGTAAATTTTCCATTACAAATTGGAGCTAACGGTTAACAGTACAGTTTTCATTGGCATGCATCATCCATAAACAGCAGGTAAGTCTCTCATAGGTAAGTAGGTAGTACCTACTTTATCTTTGCCCTCGCGAACTCCGACGATACAGTTCAGAACGTCACATTTCCGTATCTTCATAGATGCGATGTATTTCAAGACTAATATTTTGCATGATAAGTACCTATATTTGTTTTCTTCGTTATGGTAACACCAATAGCCTCAGTTCACGGTGTACTATTAATACATAGAGGAACGCCTAGCGCCATATATTGAATAGTATATGCTTTCTGAATAGCTTTAAATTAATAATTATAATTAGACTTAGTAAAATACACACGAAAGCGGTATTTTCGTTCAGTTTCAACTCTGATTCAAATCAATAGGTATGCCAGAGATAGATATATATCAAACTTTTGGTTTTGGGCCCACATGATGTTTGGGCTGCACTCACACAAGAAGTACTTGTATGCCACGCCTGGCGATCCTTGGGATCTTTAGGCTGAGTATCGCATCAGCCAAAAATGGCCTTTAAATCTAACAGTACACATTTGCGCTATGCCAGGGACTTATTGTCCAACTGCGGAACCTAAAGAGATGGTTCATAATTGAAGCTTTGGCGTTGGCTGCATAGTAGTGGTGTGCGGTTAGGTCTTTACTCTTATAAGCTAGTACTCACAGTAGAGTGTCTCCAGAAATGTATGAGCGAGTGTATGTCTGTGTCCGGCGCGAGCAGCATGTAGTCCCGCCATTCGTCGTAGCTGATGGTGAGACTGCCATCCTGGTCCATCCTAGAAAAGAAAATCAATGAGTGAGGGAGACAGACGGACACTGAATGCTTCTCCAGCTTCAATTTTGAAAGAAGAAAAAGAGGTATTCCTACAAAATTCTGAATGGATATGCATTGATAAATAATAAATAAAAAATAATTAAATGGATGAGACATGGATCAAGATGAAGATTTGAATTCAAATACATTTCTCAGAAAAGAATTAATTAGACATTTCATGCTAAGATGTTATGAAGACATATTTTGACTATAGTTAGGTTATTATTTTCAAGGTTATTAGACATTTTTATTATTCAAAAAAAAAGAAATCTCGTGAAGACTAGTAGGAGTAAATTTCCATTTATGTTGTACAGAATTAGGAAGATATTATTCAAGTGCTTCGTGCAGTTTTTATACAAAGTGCACATGCATCGTGCAAGACAAGTATTTTAGGAAAACACAATATTTCGGACATACACACTTAACTTGACAGCTATATATGTGACGTTTAGCTTGAACTTAAACGCTTTCATTATATTAATTAGCTACCATCATATTATATGCCTCACTATCATCGTAATATTTACACCCAATCAAATAATTAATCTCCTAATGATAAACAATAATTGATCCGTTAACATGTTTTCTTGTAACATATTTAATAAGAATAACAATAAAAAAATAAGTATTACATAGTCAAAATATCTGTAACTAAATAAACTAAATATTTAGAATCAGGTATTTGTGGACAACGGGCCCCAAACTTGGAAGCACCTGTATCTTGGGGTCCGGAGTTGTGATTATATTAAATATATAATTATTAAAATTGAGTGGACATGTCTTAGTCGGTAAGTAGGTTTTGACAAGTTCTTTTTTTACTATATAATGGCACGCGTTTGACCACTATCTCACCTGATAGTAAGCGATAATGTGGTCGAAGATGGAGCACGCTTGCCTAGAAATAACCTAATCACTCTTGACTTAAAGACTTCCAGGCTCTGTCCGTGCGCTAGTGGGACATAAACGGCAGGATTTTGACCATCATCTACGGGAGCAGAGTCGCGGACACATCTAGTTTAATTTAAATGCGTCCGTAATTACTTGTTAGCTACCTATTAGCCAAAATGATGTCACTCGTGCTACCTAAATAACCAAATTTTTTTAAAGTTTTAATATTATCTCGTACTAGTTGACCCGCGCAACTTCGTCTGCCCCGTTCTTATTGGTCTTAGCGTGATGATATATAGCCTTCCTCGATACATGGATTGAAACAATTTTTGAAATCGGACGAGTAGTTCCTGAGATTAGCGCTTTCAAGAAAACAAACAAGCTCTTCAGCTTTATACATATACGAGTATTAAGTTTAGATTATAAAGTGTTATTGATATAGGGTAAATTATTAGAATGTGCTTGGATGTTCATATCCGAAACTAAGAGAACAGCGAAAAATACTGAAAGGAGTCTCGAGCCGGATTATGATGAAAACTAAAATTGCATCATTGGATTTAAAAGTATCGGTATTTCTACACCATCCGAAAGTGTCGCTATAAGGATCAAATGCTCATTTTCAACAAATTTTTTTTAAATTTCTCACTAAACCTACCTGAACCTACTTTAATCTATACTAATATTTAAAGTTGAAGAGTTTGTTTGCTTGAACGCGCTAATCTCATGAACTCATTCTATTTGAAAAATTCTTTCAGTGTTAGATAACCTATTTATCGAGGAAGACTAGGCTATATATCATCACGCTAAGACCAATAGATAATAGAGCGGAGCAGACGAAGTTGCGCGGGTCAACTAGCAATATTATAAATTCGAAAGTTTGTAAGGATGGATGAATGGTTTTTGTTACTCTTTTACGTCAGAACGACTGAAAGGATTTTCATGAAATTTGGCGCAGAGGTAGATTGTAGTCTGGAATAACACAGACTATCTGGCAGTAGCTAGTAATTAATATCTTTTAAAAAATCAACCAATAATTATAATAATGTAATTGCAGATTTATCATCATTGGATTTTCGAAAAGCCAATGATGCAATGTTAGTTTTCATTGAAATAGGGACAGAGACTCCATCCTTTTAGCTATTCCTCATAGTGACGGGATTGGTCTTCCACGCACACTTGAAATATTTACCTTATATAATATAATAATTTCCGATAAATACATTAAGTATTTTGCGTATTTCTAATTATGCTTTCCTTCTTTTTAACCACTGTGTTCATTACTGTAACTATTTAAAGGAAATGCTGGCGGCGAGACTTTGTATGTAAAAAGCCATAATTCGAGGTTTGGCTCTGGACTGTTTTCTCCTCCAAAATTGGACCGATATAAGAGATATTTCACAAACTGAATAAGAAGGATGTTTACTGTGTCACTATGTTTTCCTTTTTTGATTAGTAGTTGCCACTAGGGCTTTTTAACAGCGGTTTATCGGAAAATTTGGAGCATTTTGTGAGAGCTCTAGTGCTTAAATGGTTAATAAATCATCAAAAAGGAAAACATACAGACAGAGCATACATTCCTCTCATTCAGTTTGTGAAATACCTCTTACATCGGTCCAATATTGGAGGAGAAAACAGTCGAGAGCCAAAACTCGAATTATGACTTTTACATAAAAAGTCTAGCCGCTAGCATTCCCTCTTAATGTGTCGCAAATCTGACCCCCAAGATGCAGCGCCTTTGTAAATGTCCATTCCGATTTTATTATTATAACAAAAGTCATTTAGAAAATGTTGTAGTTAAAATAATGATTTCCCTAATTTAACTATTTCAAGGGAATTATTAGTCTCTTATTCAAATAATATTGTGCAAAGAACATCAAGGCCTGTGTGTGAGGTTAACTATTTTTAGTTATATTTGCATTCAATGGTTTTTGTGCTCAAGGCTCAAACTAATACTATTGCATTGTGTACTAGTAGCAACACAAATAGCCAGATGACATGAGAATATTGTCTATGTTTGTATGCTTATATACTTTTTGGTTCTACAGTAAATCGAAAAGTTTAAAAAGGAGTAAAATAATTAAGCAGGTTGCAGACGAGATAAGTAATTCCCGTGTTTGTAAGACATGCTCATATTCGCTACTCAGCAGTGCAATTCTGTAAACTTCCCGCCGTCTATGCTTAGGTGAAGTGAGCTGTCATTTCATTTAAACAAGATAGAATGACAGTTCATTTCACGCTAACTCCACGTAAGAGCGAGGCCCCATTAGTGCGTTGCGTTGCGTCGCCGCTGCGGCGATGCGGTGTGCTGTGCTAATGAGGCAGAGCTCTAATGTCGATGTTTCACGACGAGATACAAACACGATTTGGTCGGACATTCTGTCCATCCGTCTGCCTAGAAATAAATCTAATTATATGGAAATCGAACGCACAAATGGGGCCTCGCTCTAAATTTACACGGTGAGATGTTGACAGAATAGACCGGCTGGTGTCAAAAAACCTTTTATTTCAATCTGTAAAAAAAAGGTTTATTTGATAGGTTGCTCTCTTTTGTCTTCTCGCGAAATGGCCCCAACGACTCCTTTTCATCGCCCCACTGGGGTACTTAGTCGTGTTCCTTTGTAGCGGCATCAATACAGCCACAAGAAAAACCAACGGAGCAAAACTACATCGCAAGAAAAAGAACCGCGACGCCATCTATCCAACTAGCAGCGAACTACTTCGTTGAAATCCTGCATCGCGCAAGCAGAGTTTACCGTGGATTTGAACATATACATCAGCCCGAATAACAAATATCGGGCAGGGCAGTAGCCCACCAGGCATAACAGCCGCCTGGTCGGAGGTTCCTCCCTTTAAAATGAGGGTTGCGGGACTTTACTCTGTTACGCACACCTCCAAACCTTCAAATGCCCATTGCGTTCTAGAACCACGGTAACTCTTTCGAACAATTCCGCGACTCTGGAATTACTGGATCCGCCCTGTACAGCATATTTAATGCCATTAGTCGAAAGTTATTTACGTCGTCATGTTGACTGAGTCAAGAGGAGTTCTTCAAAAGGACTTCATAGCTCTTGGTCTGCAACCAGCTTAACATTGATTGATAAATAAATTGCATTATCGTTTGTTGAAGTAGCCCTTAACTTTCTGAACGAAGTTATTTAAAAATCGATCAAGACGATTCTTTATTTAAACTCGATTAGGGTCGAGGTAGAGCATTAGTGTCGGTAGCCAGTATTTTATTTATTTCAACTGAAAATAATCGATGATGGATAAGTGCTCGACAATTATTTAAAGACAAGCTTGGCTTACTACTGATGGGGTCAAACCTCTATAACAAAAAGACTATAAAGGATTGTACTTCTGAAAGTTTAAACTTACGCTAGGTGACACCAAAATGCATTCCTAATTAAATAAGTACTGTTGGATCAGCGCAACGATATTTAGGTATTCATTTAGATCTCGCAAATGTTCGTGAAAACGGACATTACTCTGTTACAAGTTGACCGTTAAGAGTGACAAAGAAAAATACAATAAACTAATATTATTAAAAATAATGCTTGCCTGATTATAACTACTTAAGCAATACAATGTAATTTGCTATATTAATAGAAAACAATATTTTGAAAACCCTTTCTGGTTATTATTTTTAGCTACAAATCATACCTCAAGTGCCTGTATCACCACCTACGATTAAGTTCCCGTTAATTTATTTGGCAGATAATGCCATACAAATTTTATTGTGGTGGAGTAGTGGTCACTATGAGATCGTGAAACAGGCCCTCAATATCATAATCAAACAAAAATGTAAGATAACATAAGGTGATAACTACCTACGTTATTTATGTTATTGTGTGAGAAAGAAAACGAGAAATATAATCATTTTAGGAGATATTTATGTGTGTAATATACACAAGAACAGAACTCCAATTTCGTAAAATTCCTCGATTTTTTTCGCGCAATCTGCCCGCTGGCTTCGGGACCGGGTCTGCGCCGCCCCGCAGCTGCACACGCCGCGGCTGCTCCTTGCTCGCTGACTTCGTGCCCGCGGCTTATTGCGAAACGAGGCTATTTCTAATTTTAGTGCTAAGTAACGCATGAGCGACATTTTGCGCGAATGCAACACATGATCTACACTTTCATCGCAGAAGGTGTGGCCCTTTACTTTACCTGATTATTGATAAAAGATAGCGAACACCATTTAGCAGATATAAAAAAGACGAAAATAAACAAATAAGTTTTTTAAACACACGACAGACGACAAATAATAAAGTATAAGAAAATACGAAGTCAGCCTACCTACTGTCGCGATTTTATATTTACGCAGCGTAAGGTAAAGCAATTGTGATATGTTGTTGATAGTGAATTCTGAATTGTTTAATAGTACAAACTGCTTGGTTAACGAGAATTATAAGAGAAATAAGTTGTACATGGTCAAACGTAACATCCGACTTCAAAGAATTTGTCCAAGCAACTTGCATTCACACAGAACTGTCAAAATATGGCATTGGCTAGAAGTAGTAGAAGTTGATGAAAAGTTTTTCACATTCGAAATTCAAATGACATTTAAAAAGTCGACGCGTGTCATAAGTCTGTCAAAGGTCAGCAATTTATAAATCTTTATTGAATATTTTAATGACGATGTTTTGAACTTAGCGCAATATGTTTAGCAAGTTTAAGCCATTGACTACATGTGGTTTTTCGACTTACCACCAGAATAATGGCCAAACAGCTTTTCTGAAACATTTATTTTATAATGTTTTTTTTACTTGTTTGATTTCCTGTCCTTGTGCAGTTAGTTAATGTGTTAAAAAGGTACTTAAGTAAAAATATACATTAAACAAATAAAGAAAAAATGGGGATATCAGTGAAACAATAGTCATAAAGGCAATCGCTATCGCAAAACTTAAAAAACTAAAATACGGTACTTAGTAACATTATATTCGCTGTGCTTCAAATCGTGATGTCATTGTCACCATTGAATACATGTGAACCTCTTTTACCTTTTAAGCAAATTAGTAGCTTCGCTTTTCCCGACCACGATACCCATATCAGCAAACGCGCAGATAAGTTCTTCCAGATCCACTTTTCCTGGAAAAAGATGAATAAAACTTGTTACAACATTCAACGTTTGAAAAAATCATAAATTGTGAATAAGTCTAATAGTTGATATAAGAGTAATTTAGATTTGTTAGAAGGAACCTAGTACTAGGACTGCAAGTCCCAACGTTTACGGTTTTGATATGCCATCTGTACGACCCCGAATCAGAGATTATCGGCAGTTTTCATCGTTCCATTGTTATAAAGCTATTGAGACAAATAACGGCAACCATATGTTTAGACTACGCAATCATCGGAGCTCGGCCGCATAAACCGAGGCGTCGACATACCGGCAAGCGTCATACTTTGTTAACATTGATGGCAGTTGCACACGTGAAGCCCTGTACCATCCGTGTTTGCCACCAACAATAACTAATTCAAAACTTCAGATATCCTAAGTACACATACAGTACCACTGGACATCTGACCCCTTTCATAGAAGCCAATGTGCCATAAATAAATAATGATTATTTGCTTAAATATTCTAGCTCACACATCAGCCACTCGTGCATATTTTATTCGTTGTATAACGCTCATTTTGCTTGCATAATTATGCAACTTATTATAATCCATTCTATTAATGGACGTACAAGCATCACGCATCCATTTTGTAGGGAAGCATACAAAATGGAAATGAAAACTGCGGTGGAATCACTACTGCCATAGCAGCCGGAATGGGCACTCATCCAAATGAAAACTCGACTACAGCGTCGACATTTTGCATCCATAATTTGCTAATAGTTACTGAAACTATGGAGATGTCTGGAGGCCAGCTTCGAACAAACAAAATTACTGTTATATAGTCGCCCAGAATTAGAAACATTAATTCAAGTGCTAGCTGAAACAGTTGAGCGATCATTAAACGTAAATGCCGTACATTTTGTACTGGGCTCATAACAGAAATAGATGCAGCTGAATTTTAAAATAGAGTAATTGTGATGTTTTTTCAAAAGTCGTTTGCTAAAGCAAAACTCGTGAAAGGAAATTTCTTAGACAAAAGATCAATGCGAATATGAATCCATACAGTCGCCGAGGGCCGAAGCCTTAGGGCGAGCTGCGTCATCTAACTTTTACATTGAAGTAAAGGTTATATGGAGCGATGGACCTAACGATCGACTGTGCATTGCGTAAACTACTGACGGCGGCCGAGAAATGTCAATGTTAACGAGCGAAGATAACGGCTCCATTATCGACGGCTTGAATCAAGCTACCCTCTTGACAGCATGGCAACGAGACCAGGAAAAGTGATGAATTTCTAATGGATTTCTTCAATTATGGAAAAACAGTCAGAATCTGCACTTTTGGTAAACAGTCATTCCATGTGATATTTACCATCTTGGTTCTTGTCGAGATGAGAAAATTGAAGCCTGAGGTTCTTCTCATGTTCGCGCACGTAGTGGATGAATTCAGACAGCGTGACGTCACCGCCCTCTTTCCAGCCAGGTTTAGCCAGGAACTTCTGAAAAAGAACGAAATTCAACTTTAGTATGGGCGTATCGGAATGACGTAATTTGCAATAAAAAGTAATACGGTCGAAGATAAGGGGATTTGAGTTGACGAGACATATAGGGCATAATATAGTTATAGATGCCATTGTCAAGAACGGCACAAACCGCGACGTTGCATTACACCGCGTATAGAAACACGAGTATATCCCCATACTAATTTGCCTATTATTGCACTTACAGGAAGTTATTTCGTTTATTTCAGCTAACCGCAGGGCGACACCTCATCCATGCAATATATATTTACCTAACCAATTCCATCATTCATGGTGTTGCGAAGTTCTAACAAATAACAATGTATTTTATCAGATTCATCATTGCGGAAGATCGTCGGTAAACATATTTTATGCTAATACGACTGTAATAGCGAGCAAATAAGATATTATATCGATCTTTGAAGGTCAGGCGGTACTCACCGCGTTATACGCCAAGATCGGGAAAGAGCGAAGAAGATCGCCGGAAGATAGGGAGGTGGTAGAAGTCTTTAACTGAGTTTAATGACTTTCTCAGTCCATCGCTTTCTTTGTTCGCAACACATCTGGCAAAGCGTTCGGTAATCTCTCGATGCATTCCAAAAATCTGCGAGCTATCGTTTACGGAAGCTGATAAATGTTATAAAATAATAAAACCAGTGATGTTACTAGGACACAATGATTTTTGTATCACATTGTTACATCATCTTGTATGAGAAAGCTGCTTGAAGCTAAATACGGCTACGTTGGACGTGAAACAATTAGATTGCGTATTTTATGTAAGTCAAATCATCAAAAGGAGAATCGATTAACTGAGGCGCTGCCAGAAGTTTCGTATTACTAGGCCTACACCGTCTGTCTAGCAAAGTCTGCCTTGTATCAACCAGTTTAAGTGATCACAGATTCACAGACGACTAGTCACAACGGCTCGTCTCATGGCAAGTAGATAATAACATAACTAAAGACTCGTTCGAGTTATCTAGAAAAACATAAGTATATTGTTTTTGACGTTTTCTTTAGGC
This sequence comes from Lacanobia oleracea, assembly GCA_950371165.1. Taxonomy (NCBI): domain Eukaryota; kingdom Metazoa; phylum Arthropoda; class Insecta; order Lepidoptera; family Noctuidae; genus Lacanobia; species Lacanobia oleracea. The sequence goes on from OX493385.1 coordinate 29,689,515, forward strand.
TTCCGCAGACAGCTGTAAAATAGCTGTCTGTTAGAAGAATTTCTATACCAATGCGGCAACGCGTTGTTTAATTACGTGTCGTGCTCCTATTTAGGAGGTTTTTGTTCATGCTTTTCATAGGTATTATGCAGGATGTTTTTAGACACGAGTTTCAATCACAGCTGGATTTTGCAGTGACAACTTAGATGCCAATGTGACTAATTAATTGTAATTTATTTTACAAAGCATCTATAATTATGATTCTGCTTCGAAGTTAGATCACCACATTCGTCATTTAAAAAAAAAAAAGCTTCTTTATTAAGTTATGACGAAAGATTTAAGTCGCGCAAACCTAGTGTAAATGGATAGTTTTATACAAATCTTAATATCATGTGACTAGTGCGTACTTAAAATAATATATCATTTACAGCCAGTGCACAGCCTAAACTGCTTTCACTCGAAAAGCATGAAATTTTGCACGAGTGTACCTTATAACACAGGTCAGAACTAATGCAGGATTTTTTATCATTGTTCCTCTTAATACGTTTGTCAGTTTTGCCGATGGATTATCACAATGAGCTCACAGCTGATTAATTTTAAATTTATATTTATAAACAATAAGTGCTTTGTTTGAATGCAAAACATGTTGCTAGTTTAGACTAGCCCCACAAACTGGTATGAAATGAAAATAACTAGACCAAAGTCATTGAAGTGGGAAGGTTCAATAGAATTATAAATTAGTATTTTCTTTTACAATAAAAAATCATCACATTGCACAATATATTCTTGTCAAATGTTTTGTAAGATTAACATCATTTTAATCTTTCAATCTGTACTAATATTATAAAGAAGAAAGATTTGTATTTTTGTATGTAACAAATAAACTTAAAACTACTGGTTGGATTAGAATGAAAAACTCTTTCAGCAATGGATAGCTACACTATCAGCGAGTAATATAGGCTATATTTTATCCCCGCACTCTCACGGGAACGGGGACTATGCAGGTGAAACCATTTCATATCTTTTAGAAAATTATAAATTAATCCAAAAAAAATTTTTTTTTGTATATAGCGTAGCTAAAGCAGACAATTTAACTTGAAACGCCAGTATGACATTTCAATTATTATAATAAGGCAAATGCCAGCAATCCATCATTGTAGTATTCTCAATATAGATTATTGTGTCCATTATATATGGGATAAAAATTAGAAACTAGGTCAGGTGTAGGGTGTACTTCACCGATGCTATTGATGCCTGGAAACTGACAAACCAACTACCCAGAGGCAGTGGGACGAGCTGCTCTGCAGAGTAGTTCAGAATAACTTACTGCCTACGTTTACTATTACTGCTGAGTGTGCGCGCCTGCTGGCTGTGGGAAAATGGGAGTCGAGTCTTTGGCTTCATGCACTACCTTCGTCGAACAAAGTGTTCGACGACACCATTTTTCGTATCGCTGCTTCTTTACTTTTAGGAGCCCCTTGTTGTTCTCCTCATCACTGTCACTGTGATGAAGTTGTCAACATCCTTGGGCACCATGGCGTTTCTTGTAGCCACAGTGCAGGCTGTTTTGCACGACACGCTAATTTAAACGACATAATCCGACGAGCTCTCGTCATCGTCGGCGTTCCAGCAGTTTTAGACCTCAATGGCTTGTCACGTGACCATGGCAAAAGACCGGACGGCATGTCTTTGTTTCCTTGGGTAGATGGGTAGGTAGGCCTTTAGTGTGGGACACAACCTGTGCCCATACTTTTGCTCCATCCCATCTTCCTAGTTCATTGTGTTGTACTAGCGTTGCCGCTGCGGCTGCGCAACACCTCAGGCGGTAGAAATATAGTAACCTTATTGATAACTATATTTACGAGCCATTTGGGGTGGAAACCCTCGGGCCATGGGGCCCTTGTGCTCACAGCCTTTTCAAAGAAACTTTGAAACGGCTGGCTGACCGACCTTCCTGTGACCCAAGAGCTGGCTTTTACTATGGGGCTCTGCCTAATCTCTATTAAGCATTGCCATTCAATGTGGCAATGCCGCCAGTCTCTTGGGCACATTACCAGCTGACAGCAATAAGGATGAATTTTTTTATCCTATATTTTAGTTTGTTTTTAGTTTAGTGTATTTGTTAATTTTAGTTATTATATAGAAAATAGTGTAAATATGTTATGAATTATTAAATCTATTATCTTTTTCATCTAACTACATGTCTTCTATAAGGTTCCATTAAAATAGATGGGACAAATATTAACATAGCATTCAGTGTTAAAGCAATTTTGTTTAGCCCTATAATAATAAATTGCTGGCACACTTGAATGAACACATCCATTATGGGTACTTGCACTCACATTTTTCTAATTTTTTTTTTACCGTTATGCTTATTTAGTGGTCTTTATGATTTCTTTAATATTTCTATCAGTAATTAGAAAGTTACTTATTTCTACACCAATCATTTTGGCGTGATGTAATAATGTATGAGCTGTAAATAGAAAATAATGGAAACAAAAGGAGGTTGAATGGTTCTTTAAAATTCACTTCCTTTCTATTCAAGATCTATTCCATTCATTTTTGTTAAAATTAACATGACACAATCAGATAAGTGTAATGAAATTCAGCTTCAAATAATAACTTTCTTAGCATTAGTGATGAGCTGAGATTATCTTTTGTCATCACACTCTTATGAATAGATCTTGACATAAGATAATTTTATCAGTGATTTATCGTTTTTTTTACATCGAAATACTTCAGATTTAGAACTTTGCATTCAAGCTGTTTTAAGGATAAAATATGTGCATGATGTTTTGTTAATAAAAAATCATAACTTTTAATTGATAATTTTTAACTGAATGTGTAAGGAAATTGACCTAGTTTTTTTGCATAATCTGTACTTAAGTTAAATTTCATGCGGCTATAGAATCATTAATTCAAAACGAAAATTTAAAAACAAGTGTTTAGGTTTTACATAATGAAAAAAGATTGATATCAGGCATAAAAATGGGCCAAGAGAAATGTGCTTCATACGTAAAGTATTGGACATGAAATATAGCAGATTTATTGCGGCTTACGTGTCGACAGGTAATCGAACACACTGTCGGAAGGTGAAACCGTTAGAGCAAAAATTATAGGAAATGTCTACATTCTAACCTCTGCGTAACTGCGGTTTATGTGCGGCGCCAGCTCCCTCAAGGCGGCCGACAGGTCGTGGATGTCGATCTTCCCATTTCCATCGGTGTCTAATTTAGAAAATAATTTCTCTAGCCTTTCTTCGTCTTCTTTTGGTATTTCCTCTAGTTGCAACGGTGGATGACACTGAACCATGGTTCCAAGAGTCGGCGTAAGTACTGCTTGTTAAATAACAAGTTAATATAATTTCATACGGGCATGTGGGGGCGTACATAACTTAAAGCTAAACTATTAACGTAATAAAAATCATTTTTAAAGGAAAAACTGAACTAGTTTTTCATCCAGTAGTTATTTGACAGCTACTTGCTGCCGCACTGCCGCACACAGATGCACACTGAAATGAAAACTCCCAAAGCGTGCTGTCTCCGTGTCCTACTATTCCACAAACGAACTTATTGTTTCAAAGGAATAACGAAATATGAACCCTATACTCCTGTGATTAAAATTTAACTGGACTGCAGAAATATTTCAGTCTGTCATTATTCATGTGTGCTCTATTTTCATTGTGTGCCAAATCTTGGATTTAACGCCATCTGTGTTTCGTATACAAAGATTGCACGAACAACGTAATTGACGTAAATTTAATTTTTTTGTTTGAAACAAATGCTTTATATTATTTTGGAAGTATTAGTAGTGTCATAGATAGAGCTATTTTTGGGATACATTAAGCTGTTGTGCCACTTTGCAAATAAAAGCAAATTGTTTTTGATAAGTTTGTATGCTCAAAGACAATGCAGTATCGAGCGTCAGGGTAGCTCGTGAAATTCAAATATTTTCATATTTTTTGCAATTTGCCGGTCAGTGTGAAGCTGTATGTGGAACAAAATACGATTCGCTGCCGTAACGCGTAAAATAAACCAGCAAATTGCAAAAAACTTTGTTTCAAAATTTCACTTAGGCAGTAAAATTTATTTATTATAACCCTGGCAACATTTGAAATATGTAGTTCGATTCCTAATCAACAGATGTCAGCTGTCAGCTTCATGTTTAATTCTGTACTGTATCCATAGATGGCGTTCTATTAACTTTAGTCATCAGAAACTTTACAATGTTCCAGCAACGTGTAACAGAATAGACGCTATACCTCATATGGGGTCTTATACTCATCATTATAAAATAAGGTGGGACCAAACCCAAAATCGCAAAAAATCACCTGTTAGGTTACCTACATTTTGTCCAGGATGCACTCATTAATGTATGGAGCAGTCGGTTTTGCGATTTCAGTGATAAAATGCATTGAATTTACACCTGCCTTTGGTAGAGTAATCACCATACATTTGTATGGAACAAAGACGGACTAGCGCACTCTTAACAGTCTGCCTGAGGCTGACGAGTGACGACCAACGGTGATCCGCCGTTTTCCGAACGCGCCTTTTGAGGTGGGTGGAACGGTAACCTGACCGGGGAAGCATGACGAAATGCACAATCACTCCAGCACCCCGCGAAGGTTGCTACAGAACTCCGTGTGATTTTAGTCAGTATAGTTCAGAGTATTACGTAACGGACTTTCTTTTTACCTGTGGAATTCCTCATTGCTGCACAGTTGTCACTAATGGGGCCTGCACTCGCCTTCTTCGTTTGTTCACTCTGGACACTTAGCTTCTAGAAGATCTTTAAAACAGGTGCTCTTAGATCCTGGTAGATACTAGGCAAACAGACGATCGAGTCAGGTGACAGTTCTTACGCTAGGTAAGTAACGTCCGGCACATAATATTGTTATAACTCTATGACATAATGGGCTTATACTGGGCCGTGATGTATAAGTGTATTAGGTGAAATGTCGCAAATAGAATAAGGAAGTTATATAGGTACCCAAGCCTACTTAGACTAGGTAGCGACCTTCCAAATATCTCGCTTTTATTAATTAGACTGTTGTCGTGTTGTTTCATCATGCTGAGACCCCTTCGTACTTCAGAAAGCAAGTCATACAGTCATGATACACAGTTATTCGGTTCACTATATAGCGCGCCTTATAAAGGTCTGACTCCTTGGATACTGGTGTTCATTTGCATTTGGTTAGACTGGAATTGGAAGCCCGATATGGTTTGGCTTTCTAACCTATCTACCTATTGATTCAAGAGAACTTGGAAAAAAACCGGTCAAGAGCGAGTCGGACTCGCGCACCGAGGGTTCCGTACAAATTTGTTGGTACGTATTATAAATAGCTCAGGAATAAGTCTCGCAGTTTTTTGCCGAAGTTTTCCGAGCTAAAAATCTATCGCGGAGGCTTAATATTATAGAGTCCCATCAGCACCTTTGATACGGAACCCTACAGGTCTGATCCGCAAGTCGAACCGTCCAGTAATTCGCAAGTACCAAATTAGTTCTAGACAGTTCTACGATAAATGCATACGAGTATTGCACGATTAACGAACCGGAACAAATCAGACTTTTAACGAATTTGGACTATAGCAGATACTTTTCAAGACTTTTTAGATACCGAACCTAAACCTCTAATAAACTACAACGCTGGGCTGTTTAAAATCGTGTGAGAGTCCTTCTCTAATGGAAAATATTAACACCGCGATTCAGAAAAAAGCGTCATCAGTGCACTGTGCAACGTCATTTATCGACCATTTCGTAAACTGACAAAGTATTTGGCAGTGGAAGATCGTATCAAAAGAACGTATGTTACGATTAATGATGATAAGGTATTAATTATTTTTTATTTGTAATGGGTTTGCTCTTGACTCTAGTCTATGTCAGAGATGACAGAGACAAAGTCTACGATGGAGCGAGCTTACCCAGAAGGAGCCTGTTCACTCTAACTTTGAAGAGATTAGAATTGTAAGCTTTAATAAATGAATGAAGACCTTCACTATAATTTTTGGTACATGTTAAAAGTTTAACAAATAACTCAACAAGGTTATAGTCTTTCCTTTTTCTCAATAGATACATTTAATTCTTGCATTTTATTTTTCTTAATAGATGGCTCTCTGAGTGATCCGAATAATAAATCTTTTCGTGCATTTTATTTTTACTCAATAGCCACGCTAGCCAGGGCCGGTACGGCACATACCGATAGATGGCGTACTGAGTAATTAGAATTCATTAGGAAGTTTCTTCGTAAACTTAAAAATTCAATCTTTTGATTTTGTGGGTCGATTTTGATGAAGTAAACGATAAATGTGACGAAAACACTTGCCGAGGTCGATCTGTGGATGGGTGACCATGCTTCGGAAAGCATGTTCAGTCGGTGGTCCCGGCTGTCCGTTATGTTAGCCAGGTCATAGGTTGTTGAAGTCTGTTAGGCAGACACTCTACATAAAATATTGGTATTCAGCTGAATCCAGTTTGACTGGGAGCCGACCCCAATGTAGTTGGTAAAAGGCTAGGCTAGTATTTGAATTCAGAAGCGGGCCGGCGGCACCAGTCGGGGATCACGGAAAGCCAAATAAGTTCTCGCGATCCCCGGCGTTGGTGAGAGATGGAACACCGGGGTGGTTTTAGTCAGTAAGAGTCTGACAGACCCCTCCACCCGCCCCAGGGCGGAGGACATCCATGAGGATTTCACCCCGTTAAAAAAAGAAGTATATTTAAATTGGGTCAAAAAAACCAGTGGCAAACATTTCTGAATACTATTTTCATTTTTTTTTGGCCTTTCTTTGCTATTTCTACGGTCGAACTAGGATATTTTCCAATTCTATGGCTGAAAAGTGTTTCGCATTTGGTTCATGCCGTGCGTATCTAGGTTAAAAACCACACTACGTGGGAACAATATCCTATTGTCCTTTTTCCAATATTGCACGTGCAATTGCATTCGAAATGCAATTGCACGTGCACGTGACCCTCCTATGTCTTGTCAAAAGCCACATAAATATAATAGCATTTTGCAGTAATGTGCCGGGATTGAATTCTCCCTCTGAGCGACAACATTTTCTTCTAGCTCTCTTGCGTGGGCAGAGCGTAATCCCCTTGCTTGCTTTATTTGATAGGAGCTAAGCCTAAACGACCTTAGTTCTTCTGTGAGCCTTGGTATATCGTTGTGTTCAGCGTTCAGGAAGGTCAGCGGAGACGAGTCGGAATATAGATCTTCGCCTATCCTAATTATGCCTTTAAACAAGATCGGCTAACCTGTTGGGCTTTTCAATCCTTTCTTTGATGATCTCTTAAAATGTTTGTGCGTGGACGTTGTCAAGATCAAAATATGATATGCGTTAAGCAAAGCCGCTACCGACTGCTGACATTATCATATCAGCCGAAAGACGTCCACTGCTGGACATAGGCCTCTCGCATCCATCGGCTTCCCGCGACCTTCACCAAGTCATCGGTCCACTCTGTGGAAGTTACGATATGCGGTCGCCACTCTAGAACTTTTCGGCCCCATCGACTATCTGTTCTGCGAGCAATGTGCCCTGCCCACTGCCACTTTAGTTTGACGATACTTCGGGTTATGCTGGTTCTCTTGCGGATATCATCATTCCTGATTCGATCACGCAAGGAAACTCGAAGAATTGCCCTCTCAATTGCCCTTTGAGTGACATTAAGCCTTCTGATGAGACCCATTGTGAGCGACCAAGTTTCAGTTCCATAAGTCATCACTGGCAACAAGCACTCTTCGTAGACTTTCGTCCTGAAACACTGTGATAGGTGGGACGAGAAGATACCACGCAACTTCCCGAACGCTGCCTAGCCGAGTCGGATTTGATGGTTGACTTCTTTTTCGAAGTTAGCCCTACCTAACTGGACCGTCTGACCTAGGTAGACGTGGTCGTCTACAACTTCGAGTGTACAACTACAACTGTGAGTCTCTATAGAAATACAAAAACTTATTTATTATATCTATAAGAGTCTCCGATCTTGATAGGAGAGGGTGCTACATGCGTATTTACCAAGATGTTGATTTTGTCCATGTTCATTTTAATACCTTTTTCTTTTTTCAGAAGCTCTACTGAGATCATCGAGCATTGTACTGAAGTCCTTCGTAGTCTCAGCCATGACGAGACGACTATTTCGTCGGCAAATCGAAGATGGGTGATGTACTCGCAGTTGACGTAAATGCCTGGCTTTCTCCAGTCAAAAACCTTGAAGAGATTCTCCATTGCGGCCGTGAACCGTTTCGGAGAAACGACTGTTGCAGGAGAATAGGTTTCAAAGTCCTAGTCGTACTGAAATGGTGGCGTTTTATACAAATATTTCAGCACCTCGATGTACCGATAGTCGATCTGGCACCGTTGCAGAGACTGTAGCACAGTCTAAGTCTCGTTCGAATCGAAGGCTTTCGCGTATTCTAAGATACGCGGCAGACTCTTCGGTCTTCTGTATAACCTACCGGAGCCTATGTATGTGGTCTATGGTGCTGAAACCTTTTCGGAATCCAGCTTGTTCGGGAGGAAAACAGCTTGTAGACGTGGCTCAGAAGTGAGGTATGGGCCTGTAATTCCTAATCAGTAACATGGTCGCCCTTCTTAAAGAAGAGTACCACCACACCACTGCTCCATGCCTGTGGCGTTTTCCCCTCTAGTGTGATTGAATTGAATAGTTCCTGAAGAGCTTCAAAGACCGGTTTTCTACCAACCTTCAGGAATTCGGCCGGTAGTCTGTCCTCACCCGACGCTTTTTTGTTTTCAAGCTGCTTTAGAGACATCTTAATCTCATATAGGCTTACGTCCGGGATGTTTTCGGTATAATGCCAGGTTAATCTAGCTCTTGGGTCGATAGCTAGATTCATAGCGGGATTAGTCATTGACGTGTATATCCATAGTGTCCATAGAAAGACTCGATCTCTCTCAGATTAAAAAAATATTATTAAAGAACATGTTTGCCATTGTTTTATTTCCGAGAATCCTAACCTTACCCACTCACCTAACCTTGCACACTCATAATATAGACCGATAATCAAACAACATTTTTTTTTATATTCCAGGTACATTTACAGAATTATAGACATGAAAAAAAGTTGAGAATGACCAACTACTACAATCTACTCACTAAAATAAAGCAAACTTCCACAATGCTTTAGTGTAGGTACATATCCACGTAGATGATATGTTTTTATTTCGAAGTCATGTACCGCTTTGTTGCCATAATACCAAATGCTTAGGATGATGTTCCAAACAGATTAAGAACATTGTTTTCCGCACATACGATTTTGATCCCAACTTTGTATGAAACGTGAATGGGGAGACCATTCACGTTCCAGTTCTAGGTCAACGGGAACGTTTTAGGCAATACCCTATGAATTTTGATTCCCTTGAGAGTGTCAAAATGTTAGTTTTGCGGCATAAACGGCCGTATCTGTTTTTAAAAGCTTTTATTTAACTTGCAATGTATGTACGAGAATGTATGTATGTTTGTTCGGGTGGAATCTTGCTACTCAATTTTGAAGCAGATATCTTCAACCGATTGAGCTGAAATTTATATACACGTTTAGTTTGGATGATCGAAATGTTTATTTAATTAGTGAGAGAAAAACATAAACTCGAAAAAATATCAGCTGTTTCATACATTTTCATTGGGTAAATATTGCACTTTGTATGAAACAGCTGATTTTTTTTTCGAATTTTCGGGGTTGTTCTTAAAGTAAAAGTTGTTTATAATCATGAGTACTTTCACTACCTAAGAGGTTGTGGGTGTTTTACAAATAACCCTGTATCTATACTAATATATAAAACTGAAGAGTTTGTTCGTTTGCTTGAGCACGCTAATCTCAGGAACTACGCGTTTGATTTGAAAAATTCTTTCAGTGTTAGATAGCCCATTTATCGAGGATATATAGATATTATTATGATAAGAACAATAGGAGCAGAACAGACGAAGTTACGCGTGTCAACTAGTTTACTGATAATTATATAAAAGATGGTTTATTTTATGTTATGATGTTTTGGTGTTTAATAAAACTGTCGTATGGTACTTACTCAAATTGCAATTGCTAATTTAATCATTAGTTCTAAGTAGACAGATACTTACTACAGCTAGTAGAACCCTGTTGCGTTTTTTCAGGTTCCTTTCCTCATACTAATAATCGCAGTCAAGAGTGATAATCAACCGGAATTATTCATCTGCTATGGGAACATCTGTTTGACACTAGCATGAGCAGCAAAGTCATGCTCTTGCATTAAAATTGCGAAGTTAAACGTTTCCGAAACCATTGATCAATAGAATGTTATATTTACATAAGAAGGAAGGTTCCAGTAGTTTAACTCTCTATCAAGAGCAACCCGAAGCGTCAAAAAAGTGACTCATAAAATTGGTTACAGGATATTTGGGGCGCATTAACCGACGACAATAAGTCACATTCAAAAATATTGTCACGTACCCGCCGGTGACACAGACATAAAGGACTGTCACCCTATTATACTTCATTAAATTCACTCAATAACAGACATATTTCCCTAAGTAGGTCTTTCATTGCGACGTTACTTTGTCTCCATCCCTCTCTCAAATCGAAATGCCCCCTCGTGCGAAAGAGATGCACAAACAAATTTGTCAAAAAACCGTAGCAACTGTCATCGGGTTTCAACCAATAAATCCGTGAGGATGGGATAGCTATTATGTCTGATATGACAATACACAGATTGACGCGACCGAAAATCTATAAACTTTAAAAGTTAATACGCGCATGCAGTACAGTCTTCCCAATAGATAGTGGGCTTTATGTTGTAGAAGTCAAAGCTCAAAATGGCTGGCGTGGAGCTGAATTTGCATGTAATGAAAAACTAAGCTTTAACAGTAGTGAGATAAAGTTGTAATTTGCAAAGACGGAGATTCTTTTGTTGATGGGATGAGCCCACAAAAAATTCTCAATGGGGAGTGAACAAAAGCTCATAAAAGCTTGAGATTAATCGGGGATTTGGGCACAATAATACACACACATGCCGCTGACGTGGTGTACTTCGTCTGTTTGTCCGTCATAATGTCATGGGGGCACATCATTATTATTGATCTAAGTAGGTCCGTATGGGCAAAGGTAGACATTGCAATTTAGCCTCTATTCAAACTGTAATGTTCCTTTAGATAAACAGTAGAAATCGATGAGCCAAGGATGTTGGGGCAAGCAAATTGGTGCATTAGTTTAGGTATTTATGACTACTTATTGTGTTCACCTGAAACGGTAGGTTAGTACGGTTCTCGGGCATAATCCAACCTGTTTGATTGAGCGGTTATAACAAACTAGGTTCAGCCAGTGACGGCTTTACCCACGCGAATGTCGAAAATTAACCCAATAGAACATGCTCCCGAAAAGTAATCTTTGTCGTATTCATGAGGGATGTGGTCTATTTATTAATCAGTTTATTTCAGATAAAAAATCAATCCATAATATTACAAAATTAAAAATCAGAGAATTGAATTAAATTAAAATACATATTAAAATTACAATTAGGTATGGATTATTTCTTGTTGGATTTATGTGCCAAGTTTCATTCAAATCCTTTCAGCGGTTAAGACGTGAGGAGGTAACAAACAGTTGCATATTATAGTCTGCTTAGCCGTTTTTAGGGTTCCGTACCCAAAGGGTAACCAACGGAACCCTATTACTAAGCCTCCATTGTCCGTGTCTCTCCATCCAGCCGTCTGTCTGTCAGCGGGCTGTATCTCAAGAACCGTAATAGGTATAGACAGTTGAAAATTTCACAGATTGTGTATTTCTTTTGCCGCATTAACTACAAATAATAAAAATTAAGGTTAATGGTATGGAATCCTTCGTGTGAGAGTCCGACTCGCACTTGGCCGGTTTTTCAACTATATTGGGGTCGGTTTCTAGTCAAGCCGGATTCAGCTGCATGCCAGCCTTGTACATAGAGCGGAGATACCAACCAATTATTAACTCATTTGACTGAGTAACAAACACAGTAATAGTACTTTCGTAAGTACGTCTACTCTTGGCAAGACTGCTGTCAGATTTTTTGTCTTGAGAAAGATCTACAAATGGCAGCCGGGAACAACGGCTGAACGTGCTTCCGTCTCGGAAAGAATCTCCAGATTATGGAAGCGTTGTTACCATGGCTTCACTGTCGTCGTAGGATTTAGTCTTAAGCCAGTCAGTCACAACTAATTTACATTCATAGAGTTTCAGAGGGTAGATGTGTAATGCTTTATTTAATAGGTTGTATAAGTGGGAAGATTGCCTTGCATACTGCCTCTTGGCAAAAGCAGATTGAACTGGGACAGCTCGAGCGACTAAGTAGCGTCTTTTGCTACTCATACTTGGTTCTATAGGGTCATACGGGAGGGATTTCTGTTTGCAGCGTTGAATAACCTTGGAGATCGACCGAGAGGTAATACATAGATAGACAGATAATATTAGTATGCACTATTTTTTATTTCATCTCTTTGAGGTATCCAAGGCATTGGAATCGGGAATCGTCGAGTTTTATTGACTCGGTCGGCTCTTTCGAGCTGGTCGCCATTGTTGATTCTGGCTTACAGGAGTTGCAGTCGTTGGGAATGGAGGCGGGCTGGCTTGATTGAGTCCAAAGGAGATTGTAGGTGCATCTCTGTCTCCTATAGGTACCTATTTTATATCGGTTCTCATTAGCAGGTTCCAGACCATGCATTGAGAATAATCCTAATCTAATGTAATATTATAAAAATCTCGTGTCACGGTGTTTATTATCGAAATTCTTCGAAGCGGCTCGACCGATTTTTGTGAAATTTTGTGTGTAGGTGTTTTTGTATTTTTTTTTATATGGCAAAAGTATATAATATAAAATTATTCCGCTACCGATGAGTGACTGACAGACAACGCACAGCCGAAACTACTCGTCGTAGAAATCTGAGAGAGGATTTCCCGAAATTCCGACGGGATCGGGAGAAAACAGGATATGTGCTTACGAAATCAAAGTAAGCAAATTCTACTAATTTAAAAATAAATGTATGGAATTAGCTCGTAACTTGCACCAAAACCCGTTAGTTCGTCTGTACCTAGGTTACAGTATAATCACACGAAATAATTTTAAAATTGTATTTTAAAAGTAAGCTAATGTTGCTTGCCTGAGCCATGAATCGACCCGACACAACTCTGGCATTTTTCAAAAAGAACACCTGTATTTCTATGACATCATGCGGTTACGATGTATCTAGAGGTCAACTTAAATTTATTCTTTACCTAGTAGATACTTCGCGTGACCTTTAGGCTGGCTTTTACCTCAGACAAAGGAGCAGCATGGCCGTCAACGTGGTATTGCCGCCAGTCTTTTGGGCACACTTCTTCTTCACTTGAATTTTTGACGCCATATTTTAACTTGGGAGTTTTTTTGTTTTTATTTCTAGTGTTTATAGTTATTTAAGTATTTATTACAACAGATGTAGGTCCCTCAAAACTCTCAATCCTCATAGGTAGATCCTCCTGTCATTTTCTACAGTGTAAAAGATATTACCTATGTACATAGGTAGATTATTTTTCAACTAAACGATATTAACGCATGTTCCACGCGGATGTAGTCCTGCGACCCATACAAGGCGACCTTGCTTGTTGCCATCCGTGTACATGGCAGATGCAATCCAAATTCAAACAAAATCGCGTATGGAAGCCAAGCTCCCACTAAGGTCACCTTGGATGGGACATTGGATTATATCCGTGTGGAACATGCTTAAGATGAATCATGGGCTCCGGGAGGAGGTGCAAGTGGGTTCACTTGCATCTCCCTGGCTTTCAATAAAAATGCGAGAGCATAATCGCTTTTTTGTGTAGTTACGAAAGAAATTAATGTTTCTAATAATAATAAAGAGAACCTAGCACGTCCCAGGTGAGGTGCAAATTTTCGTGCTCGCTTCACTCTGCCTTACAACTTTTCTCAAGCCTCTCTGTACAAGTTGTTAAAATAATTTCTACATATAGAAAAAACCTGCGGCTCTTAAAAGGCCAATTTAGTAGAATGATATTAGAATCATAATATTAACCACACTACAATCGATAAAATCTCATTTTCATCTTTATCGCTTTGATTATTATTTTTTTATTTGGTAATGGCTTGCTTGCTCTTGACCACAATCACGCCTGATGGATAGCGATAGATGAGGTCTATTATGGAGCGAGCGTGCCCAGAAGATGCCTGTTCTTGTTTTGAAGGCAGACGGGTTATATGTGAACGGGGACACAAACGCCGGCAGAGAGTTCCACACCTTAGCTGTGCGCATAATAAATTATTTAATGTTCAAAGCTATATCCCTAACACTTCAGGTTCAAGGTTGATTGGGAAAATTTGACAGTGACGGGTAGCGTGAGGTGCTTTCTGATCCTGCTAAAGTGGTCTTTTTAGACCCGCTGTCCTTTTCGAGGCGGAGCGGAGTATTGAAGATGCACCCCCGTGAAAATAGATCTGCCGGCGCCCATGAGATGAGTAGGTGGACGAAAGCGGGTGTCATGGAGTCGTGAGGGCAACGACAAAGAATTGCGTGAAACAAAATATTAAAACTAGAATTTCTAATTGACATTTATTTTAAAGCTTGGACATAGAAATTATATTTACAAAAGTTAATCCCTAGTAACACTTAAAATTAAATATATTTATGTAGATAATACATAATGTACTAAACATAATGATTTAATATTAATAATAATACCTAATATTCCTAAGTAATTTAATAATTTTGGTCACAATTTTGCTAGTTGATAATAATAACTACCTAACTAAAAATTAAAAGTAGGTATTGAAATAGTAGTATTTTGTAACACAATTACTAAAACATCATACAATTTTAAGTGCTTGGAATGCATTAAGGAATGTTTTATAGAGAAAATGCGAAATTTTGACTAGATTTTTCTTTAATTGACAATTCCAAATGATTTTTTTCTTATAATGTTCTATTATGGTGGCTGACGTATACAAAGGTACTTACGTACAGGTAATATAATAGATTAATTAATGTACATTATTAAAATATAGGATAGGAACATTGAAAACTACGACACATCGAGATTTGTCTTAATCAGAGAAACACTTTTCATTTTAAACTGATTGATCCTAGTTTCGAAAGTGTATTTGGTTAAAGCATGGAGTTTCATTTACAAGACATAAGTAGTACATATTATAAATTTATACAAGTCAACTTTGTATAATTTTATTTTATTTGTTGTTATCTACATAACTGTAACCACGGGGGTTTTGTGGAGGCCTATGTCTAGCAGTGGAGCACATTTGCCGAAATGATCAATATAATGGAGCTTCTTGTCCGTTCTTCTCCATACGATCTACCGGCAAAACAACTTGTACAGGCTGTCTCTTTCCATTCCAGGTTGCCTGGAAGAGATCGCGGAACGCGATAAGGCCGCCGATTGTATTTTGTTTTAGTTTAAGGTATTCTTTGCTTTTTTCTTCTTTGGTGTACAATAAAGCATATGTAAATAAATAAATAAATAACTTGCCATGCTGCTCTTGTCACTAGCGCGGCAGAGCTAGCTTCATCTATTTGACTGATAGTCCTTGACAATTGAAAAGTGCCTGTAACTGGTCAATTTGGAATAAATTATGTTTTTTTGCTGTTGTTATATATTTTAAGATCAGCTCGTAAGAAGACTACTTTCTGCTAACAACAAGATATTATAGAGCGGATGTGACATCGACAACAACTGACGTTTAAATAATTAATTCGGATAGTAAAAAGTGTACTCAAAGTGGTAGTAGTCGTTTTAGTTTATTAAATGACACGGTTTCAACATTGTGATGCTTATCTAACATCGAAAAGAACATTTATTCCTACAGAACTCACAGAGTGCGTCGAGATATTTTTGGTTAAATTTAATGACAATCAGTTTCAAAATTTCAAGAGGATCTAAAATGATACATTTTAAGAAATGGGGAACCACGGGGTAACTGTACCTATTAGCAGTTTTATCATCGTTGTGTTGAATCAGTGGGCCTACACTCTATCAGCGATTGGGGTTATCTAAATTTCAAATCTATTTTGGATAAAATAATATAAGTACATACATGAATCAGATCCTATAACAGTGGATCACCATCCACACTTACCAATAGCATCTGATTCATGTACCCACAAAATACAACGGACCTCGAAGATATTTTTGGAATTATTCCTGGCCGTTCGTATACATGTCGTTTAGTATAACTTCTATGGGTGTATCGCCGACCGTGTCTTTGAAGAACAGCCCGACGATGGCCGAGCTGGGCACTCTTTTGATGACAGGAAGCAGGTTCTGTAGCCTGCAGGCCCTGCCCAGCTGCAGCGGATATGTGCGACGACAGTACTAGAAGGAAAAACGATTGTTAGTGTTTTAAGTTGGTGTTGAAGAATATTTTTTATAGTTCTTGATGCTTGTTGTCGAAAAATTACTAAAAGTTTCAAAAAGTTCTGCTACTTTAGGATTTATAAACGTCCAAACACTCCTTACCTCAGACAGCATATACACCGACTGGTCGTAGAGGCTAGCGACGTCAGCAGCATTCTTTAGCTTTAAGCTATCGGTGTCCTTGTTGCTGGGGCTGCTCCCGCCCTCCCTCTCCCAACAGGTCTTGAACAGCAAGACAGCCCGGAGGCACGCGTACTCATTCGGATCCGGACTCACTTTAGAAACCTCAATCAACGCCAATTCAAAAAGGCTAGCTCCATTTTTACCATCGCCAATTGAATTGCTCCTGTCTAGTAGCAAGTTTAAATTCATCGGGTAAAGAAATTGTGCAGCTCCTAGGACGAAGAGGTTTTTCCAGGATTCTTCTATCAGGGTGAGCCGGTCTTCCATGGAGAGGTTGTGAAAACGTGGAACGTGTTTGGTCCACGTGATGTTCATGAAGAGAAGGCGGGCAGCAGCTTCACAGATGGTGGCGGTGTCAGGAGGGGTGAAGAGGAACGGTGTCAGACCAATAGGTATGGATGGTGGAGGCCGCGGTGGCTCCGGACTCTCAAAGAGGATAGGATAGCTGTAGGGGTTGCATATCGGCAGTACTGGCGGCTGTATCAGGTTGTGCTTCGGCAGAGTTAGGTTCAGCGGCGGCGGGACAGCCCCGCCGGCGTCCGCGCGAGGCGGAGAGTCTTTCATGAACAGCGCCATTTGACGACGAATAGTTGAGTTTCGAGGACCTCTTTCGTGTTGAACGGCTGTAAAGAAAATTCTTGATAATTCCAACGCACATTTGCACAGTATAGGGAAGACTAGTTGCCCCATGCAACTTCGTCTGTTCTGCTTCTATTGGCCTTATCGTGGTGATATATAGCTTGTAGCCTTCCTCGATAAATGAGCTATCTAACACTGAAAGAACTTTTAAAATCGGACCAGCAGTTCCTGAGAATAGCGCGTTCAATCAATCAAACAAACAAACTCTTTATATAGTACTAGTTGACCCGCGAAACTTCGTCTGCGTCACAATTTTTATCACTGCTCCGCTCCTATTGGTCTTAGCGTGATGATATATAGCCTATAGCCTTCCTCGATAAATGAACTATCTAACACTGAAAGAACTTTTAAAATCGGATCAACAGTTCCTGAGAATAGCGCGTTCAAGCAAACAAACAAACAAACTCTTTAAATAGTACTAGTTGACCCGCGAAACTTCGTCTGCGTCACAATTTTTATCACTGCTCCGCTCCTATTGGTCTTAGCGTGATGATATATAGCCTGCAGCCTTCCTCGATATATGAGCTATCTAACACTGAAAGAACTTTTAAACTCGGACCAGCAGTTCCTGAGAATAGCGCGTTCAAGCAATCAAACAAACAAACTCTTTATATAGTACTAGTTGACCCGCGAAACTTCGTCTGCGTCACAATTTTTATCACTGCTCCGCTCCTATTGGTCTTAGCGTGATGATATATAGCCTATAGCCTTCCTCGATAAATGAGCTATCTAACACTGAAAGAACTTTTAAAATCGGATCAGCAGTTCCTGAGAATAGCGCGTTCAAGCAAACAAACAAACAAACTCTTTAAATAGTACTAGTTGACCCGCGAAACTTCGTCTCTGTCACAATTTTTATCACTGCTCCGCTCCTATTGGTCTTAGCGTGATGATATATAGCCTGTAGCCTTCCTCGATAAATGAGCTATGTAACACTGAAAGAACTTTTAAACTCGGACCAGCAGTTCCTGAGAATAGCGCGTTCAAGCAATCAAACAAACAAACTCTTTATATAGTACTAGTTGACCCGCGAAACTTCGTCTGCGTCACAATTTTTATCACTGCTCCGCTCCTATTGGTCTTAGCGTGATGATATATAGCCTATAGCCTTCCTCGATAAATGGGCTATCTAATACTGAAAGAATTTTTCAAATCGGACCAGTTCCTGAGATTAACGCGTTAAAGCAAACAAACAAACTCTTCAGCTTTATATATTAGGTTATGTTTGTTCAAAAAACGACAGATTTTACTAGGAACGAATGATACATTACAACAAGCTACCTTTTCTTGACTTGATTACAAAAATACTGGTAGGGCATCGATAGAAATAAACTTAGAGACCACACACCAAAATGAGATAAAATTAAATGTAGTTACACATGTTGATGGTTCCAATATTTGTAAATATGTGAGTACCATGTACTTATTTAGAATATTAATAAGTCTACCTCTGCATACTCTAGGTCAGTGATTCCTAACCTTTTCAATATTTTTACCCCTGTGGCCTATTAGGAAAACCGATTTTACCCCGACCTTAAAATGTTACAAACAATAGAAGCAAATACAAATATCTTTATTAATCACAAATCAATGAATCAAATTTTGTGATCACATCAGTCTCCTAAAATTTTGATTTTTTGAGCTGTTTTGAAACATCGATAGTTTGATGGTAAAAATTTTAACCGTCGATGTAAAGATGTCGGTATTTTTATTTCAACATCGCCCACCCATAATGGCGAGGTGACAATGATGACGCGACGGCAGCTAAAAAAACGCATTTTATTAGTTTGGGTCTCAATTATTTAGGTTCTTTGGTAATTTACCCCCGCGGGGGTAATTACGCCCAGGTTCGGAACCACTGCTCTAGGTTCATGGTCCTCACATATATTAACAAAAGTTTTGTATACCACAGCACATGTAAAACGTTGATTTAAAAAGAGTAACTATGGAGTTTCATATCCGTTCTTTTTCATAAGAATCTACCCTTCCGAACGGACAGTAGAGTCACTATGTTATTTTAAATGTAATGATGACGTTCAAAAGAGCCGTTAATGGCCTAATTGAAATACTCGTAAATGTTTTGACTTTGATTTAAACATTTGTCAAACAAGTGCCAATCTATCAACGACATTGGCCAAAATGCATGAGATTTACTGCATTGACATCCGCTACCAAAGGACACGTAATGTCACGTACCTATGTCGCTCATCTCTGTAGTTTATCCAACAGAAAATGACTTTTTCTAAGTGCGGCAGGCACTTAGCAAAATGCCCGCACTGGCTTAATCAGTACCGGATTAAGCCAGTGTGGGCCTGGTAGGAAAATTACTAAACCTAACATTTTCGTAAAATAATAACGAAAGTAACTTCTGGGACTTGTAAGGGGGAGTTTGCATGGTTTTTGAACAACCATGTAAAGGTATCAACATCTCGACCAGCAAGCCGCATCTGCTCAGCTACCAAGCTGAGCTGTGACATTCAAATTAAATAAATGGATCTGATAATCACAAAAAAATGCCGTTTTGGGAAATCCAGCTAGGCCTGAAAAGACAATCGGGAGGAGTCATTATCCTGGCGCAGAATAGTGAGGACAACCGACCCCAAATAATGGGAAAAAGGCAGGACGAAGAAGAGAGAAGCTTATACAGTTTAGTCAAAGTCGAAGTCAGTTTTTTTTTTTTTGTGGTGGGTTTGCTCTTGACTCTAGTCTAGGTCTGATATGACAGAGACGAAGTCTACGATGGAGCGAGCTTACCCAGAAGGAGCCTGTTCACTCTAACTTTGAAGAGATTAGGGTTGGAAACACAGACGCAGGCAGAGAGTTCCACTCCTTTGCTGTGCGCATTTTAAAAGACGTTTGTTTGTTTGTTTGTTCAGTGTGAATTGGTGGAATAGCAACAAGGTAGGGATGGTAATGCAGTGCGTCTGCATGTCCGTTGGTAAAAGGGGCCGGTGGGAGTTTGGAAAATATGCGTCACATCCGCGTTAAAACGTACGCCGAGTAAGTAGGACTTACGACTCGCTTGTGAGACAGAGCCATATTATGGAGCTGGTTTTTAGCGAAATGTTTTTGTCAGCGTGGGGCCCTGTTGGATTTGCTACTCTTGCTATATGGCTAATCCGGCACTGCCTGCCATTATGCTTACTTTCTTGACAGATCCTAGACTCACCGTCTTTATTCATGCCAGCCTGCAGGCACTTCTCGAGCCTGCAGGCGCGGCACTGGTTGCGATGCGCCTTGTCGACGAGGCAGCCGCCGGGCACGCGCGCCTTGCACGTGTAGCGCCGGTCACGCCGCACGGAGCGCTTGAAGAAGCCCGCGCAGCCGTCGCACGCGAAGACTCCATAGTGCTTACCCGATGAGTGGTCGCGACAGACGGCGCACGGCACATCGTACAGGATGCGACCTGGTGCATGAAATGTTGATTAAATTAATTGCGAATTTACTGTCTCGAACGGTCATTAAAAAGTGCCTAACAGTAGTTTTAAGGTTCATCCACACATATACGGTCCGTGCTAGGGACGTGGACGGGCCGCGGTTATGAACCCGTCCAAAAACTTCAAACGCGTCCGTGTCCGACGGACCACGGTCCGGACACGCCCGTTTATTGTCCTATTATTTGGATCAACCTTTCTTTATACGATCGTAGCTTGACTTAAATGTCAAGATGCCTCCATTTTTAGGGTTCCGAACATTCTTAACAAAGGGAACCCTTATAGGATCCCTCGGGTGTCTGTCTGTCTGTCTATCCGTTTGTCGCAGCAGTCCGTTTCTCCGGATCTCCTGGACCGGTTCTGTTTACGCACACATATAGACTTCAGTAACCCAAAAACAGACGCGTTACGTAAAAAATAAATTTTGAGTATGACTTTTGGATTCAAACTGGAACATTAAAAAAAAGTTTTTCAAACTGTATTGTGTGACATACCAAGAGAAATGGCTTACTGTGAGGGTTAAAATTATATATTTTCATAATTTAAAAAATGACCATTCCCCCTTTTCTCCGAAACTACAGAGGCAAAAATAAAAAAAAAATGCAGATGATTTGATGATTGATTCTATACCTAGAAATTATAAGAAAACCTATAAGAAGTCTATAGTTTAAATAACATTGTACAAAATTTAAGTCGGCTTGGAACCCTTTGCACGCGAGTCCGACTCTCACTTGGCTAGTTTTCAATCATAATTATTGTTTATTCAGTAAAGATAAACAATTTGTTGTATCCTTACTTTTGGATAGATTACCAATTTCCCTTAAAAAGTGGTGTTAGTTTTATCGAATATTTTACACATGCGTATTTTGGGCATTTACTTGTTTTACTATAACAAACTTCATAGCCTATCTTTAATCTGCAAACGAAAAACAAAATAAACCATGTTACAAGATACATCACTACATATTATGAAACAAAGTCCTCCGCCGCGTTTGTCTGTCTGTCTCTTCGCGATAAACTCAAAAATTGCACCGATTTTCATGCTGTTTTCACTAAAAGATAGGGTGGTTCTTGAGAAAGGTTTTAATATATAATTTTTCTAGAAAAAAATTAGGGATCCTTAAGAAAATTGCAGCTTGGACGAAGTCCCGGGCGAACTGCTAGTAAGACCATATAATATATATAAGTACTAAACGTTCGGCTGTAAATCTTTTTAGGCAGTCTTATACAATAGGAGCCACCCACTAATAAATCAAAGTAGAGCATCGCTTCAGATACGAGGCCACCGCTAGCTATGACTGCGCCCCGACCCGGTGCGTAGCCCCGCCCCGGGGGAGGCATAATTTATCGACACCCGGCCTTTTCCTGCCGTACCGCTCGTCATTGACAGATCTCGAAACAATTATCGTACAATTAAGATTTTGCATCAATAATGCTACGGCTGCACTATCGTAATTGGCGATTATTAAAACAAAATCACCTGAAACAACACCAATTATGACCATGATTATTGCTATATTACGGTAGTCTTGCCATATCATAAGATAAATAACACTATGTAATATTAACTTAGTTGTATGTTTGAATTTAGACAACGTTGACGTAGTGACATGAAATTTTTATTTTGTGGTAAATATTGTCTTAGTGAAAATAGTAATAGTTTAGGAATCTACCTATTTAATTTGTTTTAATTTTTCTCGGTGGCTTTAGGCCAATACAAGCTCATACATACCTACAATTTTTAATCGAACAACTATGTAGTTTGGTCCAAAATTATATGGAGAACAATCGTCTTTTTAGCTGTCATGAAATCGTCACAATTACATAAATCGACAAACCGTTTGGTTGATTTGAAAATTGTACGCGACTGGCCTTATTCTATTAGATTTTGAATAGGTAGAATGAGTCTTATCATGTAAAACACAATCATTATTAAAGTCTCGGTGATATAGCCACTTTCGTAGCACGCCTACGAAGCACGATGCTACGCTTGCAGTGTCTACGCCGTAGAACCTATCCCCTAGCTAGTCTAGTCAACGCCGTCACTTACCTATTTACCTAGTAAGTAAATAGGTAAGTGTAGGAATTACCATTGAGGAGCTCGTGGCTAGATAAAAACGGTCGCATGGGTCGGTCCTCAAGGTTAAGCAACGCTTACCAAGGTTGGTCTGTGGATGGGTGACCATCTTAACATACCGAGTTTCCTCTGTGCTTCGAAAAGCACGTTAGGCCGTTGGTCCCGGCTGTCATTTGTAGATATTTGGCAGTCGTTACGGATAGTCAGAAGCCAGTTAATCTGACTCCAGTCTTGCAATAAAGTACCGTGATACCCAGTTAATGGGTTGTGGAGGTCTGGAAGGCAGCCACTCCGCGTAAAATACTGGTATTCAGCTAAATCCGGTTTGACTAGAAGCCGACCCCAATATAGTTGGGAAAAGGCTAGGCAGATGATGAGGAATTACCATTGTCTTACATTGCATTCTATGGGCAAAAACGCAAACTGTCTTCCTAGATTAAACTCGTTTAGGGAACAAATATTCAAAAATGTTGTCTTTGGTGCTTATTATAATAAAAGGAAGCTTGGTGAATATCACGCAACCCAGCAGTACAGGCTGTATGTGCGTTTTCAAGTAAAGTTAATTAAGCAATGCCAACCGTTGACAAGGATAAGTCTGTAGAACTTATACACACTAAACTCAATGTACAATGCTCCATAGATATTCTCTATAAAATCTTTCAGTTCAAAGCATAGAAATGTTCACGTCAAAATATTTTCTGTTCGCAGGTCATTTTGAACGCATTATTAATGCGAATGTGAATGGCCGCTGCGTACACAAGATAACCGGTGTGCCGCCTTTCAATACACTCTTGTAAAAAATTAGCACGCCCGCTGCTTACGTTGGATTATATTTTGACGGGTTCCGCTCGTAATTTATGCATTTTTTAACCACGTTTCGAACGCTGCAGCCGTTTATTGATTGTATGGATTAACAAAGCAGCGTGACAGCCGCGCTGCTGCCGCGCGGCACTTAGCTACTAATTTGAAGGCACCCTAAAAAGTGCATTTCTATGAATGTAAACTCAATTGTAATTTTGTAAACTAACTGTTATATTGAAAAGAATTGGACAGAATCACCTTGAAACCTCGTTTCCACTTTAACAAAATTAAGGACACAAATAAGTTCCTAAGTATTACTGAATGTGTGTGAATAAAAATAAAAAGTAAATACTTTACTTTTTAATTACAAACTAGACTAGACAATTAGACAATCCAATAATTAGCACTCAATTATCAAAACATCGTTGAGCATGTGGTTCTAATAAAAACCATCAATTACATTCGAACACGATCCTTTACCACGGTACCCTAAACCGAACATAAAACGCTGTCTGATCCCACGGCCGCGGAGATAAGACGTCATTTTATTTCGCCGCCCAAATCGACCAGTCGAAAAGGCATAAAGGCAAACTGAATAAGACATCCCGTATTCAATACACTTGCGAAGCAGGAAACGCGGTGTCGAGTGCTCAGTAAAAACGAGCTAAACAATGCCCGAAAGAGAGCTCGAATAAGTCGGCTGAGATAGATAATTATAGGTTCAGTACAAAGACAAGTACATAATAAAAGCCGTGCATTCGAGGTATGGCTTTGTTTTTTTTTTTCGATTTTATTTTGTGTTTCCAAAGCACTTGATCACTGTTTGGAAATGGATTTTGAATGAACTACGAATGTTTTCGGACGGGTATCAATTAGGATTTAACTTGTAAGTATTTTCTAATGCTCTAATCTTTCGAAAACGCACATATTCAATTATTTTATTTTATAATTATTTTTATTATATATATTTATTATATTATTTTATAATTATTTTTATTATATATATTTATTATATTATAATATTTTACTAATATTATTTTATTATACAAATCGGTCAAAATTTTTTTGTTTCTATTGCAATTGCGAACAAACACGTAATTAGAACCTATCGCTTCGGAATGGTCCGTTACGATCTGTATCAACCATGCGAACGTACACCTGTGTCCAATGGACCCGGCACTCGCACGTCAGATCCCATAGCGTGACTCCTCATCGATTAGGGTCAAAACAAACTCACGATTGTTATTAATCAAGGATGCTATTTAAATTACAATTTATTTGAAATATTCTGCCCGGGAAGTTCCCACACCAATTTTGATGTAACTTTTGATAGTATTACGATCCCTAGTTGTGAATATGATACGATCATTGTTAAAAACGGAAGCTATACGGTAATTTTTGACGAGGATGACTTTGGTATAAGGCATTTTCTGTCATGTAACATGATAACCGAAGAAATATCGCATAGGTTCATAAAATACAAGTAACTAGTTTACGAT
The DNA here is from genome assembly GCA_950371165.1 of Lacanobia oleracea. NCBI lineage: Eukaryota > Metazoa > Arthropoda > Insecta > Lepidoptera > Noctuidae > Lacanobia > Lacanobia oleracea. The sequence continues at coordinate 29,714,496 of OX493385.1, forward strand.
TTTTCCGTCCTACCATTCGAAGTGTATTTTAGCTACAGATGATTATCTAATGAATTATATAATTGTAGTTATGGATACTTATCTACGGGAGGTACTTACCTTGTTAATTGCGTTTGTTTCTAAGACAAGCCTCTGTTTGCGTGTAATAAAGTACATCTATATAAATAAAAATAATATATCACCGAAATGTTTGTAGGTCCGCGTATAACTTCCAAACGACTGCACCAAATTGGATAAATATGTTTTATGTATTCGGTATTGTCAGGAGAAAGGAGAAGGTTTGTATGAAAAAATATTTAAAAAAATAATACAAAAATATATGGCGGTACGAAGTTTGCCGGGTCAGCTATTATTTCATAAGTCACTCTATTTAATTTTTTGTTATTCCAAAAAGTATTTGATCAAATCATAATTAAACAATTGTATAGCCCTAACTCAAATTGCAAGTAAAAAAAGGTTATATAAAAATACATATAAAAACAATTAAATAAAAAAAAGGGAATCAATAAACAATATACTTCCTAAAATTAGTCCAATTTTCAAATAGCTAATAATCGGTATCAGTATCGGGTCAGATCGCGGGGTGGGCTACGTAGTGGGGGAGTGAAAACAGCAGATGCGCACACGCAGCTCGTGGGAATACCGCGGATGCGACAAATTGGCCCGGACACGTCATCATGTCATCCCGGCTCTAATTAACACAGAGGTAACGTAGATGGGTAATAAAATGAGTATTAATGTTCACCCTGTTTGTTTATTGAGAGGCAGTTTAGTGGACTTGTCACACGGTATAAAGTGTTAAGGGTCTGCCGATAGATAATAAGTTCATCATCATCATCTCTCTAGCCTTTTCCCAACTATATTGGGGTCGGCTTCCAGTCAAGCCGTATTTAGCTGAATACCAGTATTTTACGAGGAGCGGCTGCCTACCAGACCTCCACAACCCATTAACTGGGTAACACGGTACTTCATGGCAAGACTGGAGTCAGATTTACTGGCTTCTGACTATCCGTAACGACTGCCAAAGATCTACAAATGACAACCGGGACCAACGGTTTAACGTGCTTTCCGAGGCACGGAGGAAACTCGGTATGTTGAGATGGTCACCCATCCACAGACCAACCTTGGCAAGCGTTGCTTAACCTTGAAGACCGACCCGTGTGGCTTATATTATCTAGCCACGAGCTCCTCATAGATAAATAATAAGTTGTAACTATTAAATTGGTAGACAAATTGGCTGAGTAAGCGCAAAATTGACAAAAAAACGAAACAAATTTAAATAATAAAATTAAAAAAAAAACTCACTTGACGAAGCCGTTACGGAGTGCATGATACTCCTTCTATATCGACATAATATCTGAAAAAAAAGATAGGTAATAAAAAAAAAAATCAGAGCCATCATTAACATTTTCACACAGGAACCATCGCGTAAAATAATTCTCAAGTGCAAATCTTTCGCTCGCGGTTTTGAAGAGCTCTCCAGACCCAATGCAAAGAAAAGAATCAATCAAGAATAGCAACAAATGTAAGAAAATAAAGTTCCATTGTACTTTTGCTTTGTGGCTGACATCTTTTGGCCACAAAGCTGAGTGCTACTCGTGTTTTTGTTAATAATTCGCATTGTTTTAATGGCCACTTGTTGTAAACGGTCATTGAGTGAGAGCCATCGAGGGCTGCCATTTGATTTGGTACATTTACAATTATTATACGACAAAGTATGGTCGTGTGAACTGAAAATGTATTTGCATTTCGTATTTTGTGTTTTGGAGTTTTGTGACAAAGTTGGTTGCATTCTTTATTGGGCATGTGTGCTTGTATACGTGAATGGTTAGACGTTGCAGTTGCTTAATTAAAACTATAAAATGACAGATTTGTATAGGTATCTAAAGGGTGTGCTTTGTATATTATATATATATACATAAGGATAAAATCGATTTGCTTAAAAATAGTGCGGATTAGCCCACATTGAAGAAACAGAAGTTACTCAAAGGAGGCAAAACATTTTCTTCGAAATCAAACAATAAGCATTTTGTTTGCGTCAAGCATAAAGCTTCTGAATCCCGGGATTCTGAGGCACAGTAGCAAAATTTCTCACTCTTTGTCTGTCGGTCACTCAGAAGTTGGGATTGCATCTTTTTGCAAACGTAATTACGGGCTCGCAAAACAGGTAATTAGGTTCGGATAATCCGGGTAAGTGCCGGGACAAAGGCTCGGATGAGCCGGGACTATGGCCGGGCCCAAAAGGCCTGGTGTGCAGTGGAGGGTTAACAACAAAAGCGAAACCAATAATAACATCGCAAAGTCGGTAGCTTCTTGCTTTTAAAATTGAGATGGCACAAAAAATCACTAATACGTTTTTTGAATGTTTGGGACTAAATAGCGAGGAGAATTTAGCGGTCCATTTTTTTTCTCAGTTTGACTTTATGCAGCTGTTGTAATAACAAACATGTACGGTATGGGTATATTAATCTATAATATTTGGGTTGTAATGTATTTTAATGTGCTGAACTATAAACTGACTATATGATGTTATCGAGGCTTTAAGGAGAGTGTCAAGAAAAACAAAATGCTGAGAGAGCTTTAAATAAATCATGTTTCAACAGTATGGGACACTCCTACACTATAGAAGATTAGCGCCACTGAGCAGGTTTAATAAAGTGAGTTCATAAATAATGGAAAAGAAAATATAGAAAAATAGCTATTTATAAATAGCGCAAGGATTGTAAATTTTCGGTATTATTTCGCAGTCAAAAGACCATTGTCGCTACTTTGATTGTCACTAGCTCGGCTTATACTTTTATTATAAAAACGCGACACTAATGGTGACGATACCTGAAGGCCAATTCTACAAATTTTCAAGGAACCTTCACATGCGCATATCAGTCGCTATTGCTAAAAATGTATGAAAAATAAAGATTTTTAACGTTGCTTAAAAACTAGTAGAGTTGGCTCTCTGATCAAAGGACCAAGCAGTTAATACAAATATTTCTTATTACAAGTCTATTATAAAGAAATCGTTTTACGAATGTGACTTACGCTGCTTTACAAGATCTCCTGTGTAATGCCAGCAAACACCGATAACATTCGTCTTGACGTGTAAAAACAATTAAAAATTAAGCCAATGAGCGTGACGCCAGCACATTAATAGGAAACTTTTACAACTTGACAAATAAGCGAAAATTAATTTCAGTATTAACGGCCTGGTTATTGTTTTCTATCGGAAAATTCATTTAACGCCACCTCCTGTTAAAATTACATTTTTGTAATAGGAGATTAGCGAGTTTAAAGCTGTTTGATTACGTAATAGTTTTACATGAAAGGACAAAAATTCTTAGATATGTATGCGAAACAATGATTTTGGATTTTCAACTTGTGTCTGTTTCTCATCAACAACGTCACTAGTAATATTTAAATTTTGCTACTGCTGAAATAAAGTTTATACGATCTTCTTAATAATGTTATGAATGTGAAAGTCTTTTTTTTACTTTTATAATCAGATTTAGATGATATTTTTAACAGGTTTGGTGGTTGACTAATCTTTGGTTAGGATATAGAATAGGTACTTTCAGGCTTGGTAGTACGATCTCGATGCTCGCAAACGCTAGTCTTTCAGAAAATAAAGACAGACTATGAAATTCAGTAAATTGCGTTAATCAATCAATATATACTCGTAGTTACGGAGTGTCTGATAGACAACGCACAGCCGAAACTCGCAAAGCACAGATCGTAGAATGCTGAAATTTGTTATGTAGGCCCGCGACTTCGTTCGCGCATATCCCGTTTTTTCCCGTTCCTGTCGTAATTGTGGAAAGTGTGTGTCTTAGTGCTCTCCTACACTGCCAAAGCAACCTAAATGCCATATTTCAGCTTTCAACGACCAGTAGTTTCAGCTGAGCGTTGTCTGTCAGTCACCCACTCAGTCACAGAATTTTATATATTTGGACTAGCTGACCCGCGCAACTTCGTCTGTGTCACATTTTATATATTTGGACTAGCTGACCCGCGCAACTTCGTCTGTGTCACATTTTATATATTTGGACTAGCTGACCCGCGCAACTTCGTCTGTGTCACATGTTTCATTATTGCTCCGCCCATAGCCGTCCTCGTGTGGTAGTGGGATATAATGTATAGTAACATTTTAAAGCTGAAGAGTTTAGTTGAACGCGCTAATCTCAGGAACTACTGGTTCGAATCGAAAAAATATTATTAAAAATATTTTGGATAGTCCATTTATCTAATATAACGCTGCGTCCAATAGGTGCTAGTCATTTTTTAAATATAAATTTACGATCGTGGCAATTGAATGACTAATTGGTTAACAATGTATAAAACAGCATCTCAATCTAACTAAACCCGTTCTTTAAAGCATCGTGACATATATTTTAAAACAACCCCTTCACTCTCGAAGTCGAAAATATCAAGTTTCCTTAACAGTAATACATCTTAACCCTCTCCATACCCGCATATACTTTATGGCCTATTTGACGGCAGGATCGACCTACCGCAGCCTACAATGGGTGGTCTAAGGACCAAGGCAAAGGTAGTGATTTTCATATAGACCAAAATGAATGTGGCTGTTATAAGCCATCGAAATGTCATATCATCATCATCATAACAGCCGAAAGACGTCGACTGCTGGATATAGGCCTCTACCAGAAGGGGGAGTTTGCCATAATCGCCACGCTTGGCAGGCAGTGTATGGTGTTGTGTTTCACAGAGAAAGCTGCTGCCCATTCTCTGGTGAGTCCCTTAGTTTCCTCTTACGACACCCACGGGAAGGAGTTACGCGACAAGACCAGTGACGCGTAACTTCTTTGTCCCATATTCTTATCCTTGGAAATTCATTTGCATATCCTGATAGTTATGAATCTTTAACGTTCACAATTCCAGCCTCAAAAATACTGTACTGCTGGTACTGTAGAGTCTTAACTGCTCACAATATCAGCCCAGGAAATACATGTTTCTGGTCTCCTGGTACGTACTGTAAGTACAAAGGCAACAGCGGCTCTGGATTTCTACTTCCTCCTCAGTCTCTATTAAGCTATGCCTTTTACCGGAATAAAAAGTAATAGCCTATGTGTTACTTCAAGATCTGAACTATGTGTGCCAAATAGCATCTAAATCCCTTCAGCCGATTGAGCCACAAACATACAAACTTTCATATTTAAAATATTAGTAGGATAAATAAGAAGTAGCTAGAATTAAGAATTCAAAATAGCAATGAATTTTCCCGAATCAACAACGTACGTTGTCTACTTTTAACTATTTATGAAAGAGATAGATGAGCTTTTGCAGCCTATTTTTGAAAGAGATAGATGAGCTCTATAAAAGGACATACAAGACATTGGCGACACCCTTCAAGGAGACCCTGTCTTTTGACTTGAAAACATTCACAAAACAAAAGACGATTCTTCGCTTCAGTATTTCAGTTACCAACCCTTATCAGACACTGGTCCTATGATTTGAAAATACATCATCTGCCTAGCCTTTTCCCAACTATATTGGGGTCGGCTTCCAGTCAAGCCAAATTTAGCTGAATACCAGTATTTTACGAGGAGCGGCTGCCTAACAGTCGTCCACAACCCATTAACTGGATAACACGGTATTTCATGTCAAGACTGGAGTCAGATTTACTGGCTTCTGGCTTCTTCTATCTGTCTGTTTTGTGCAAGTCCCGAATGAACATTTTTCATTTTTCTTTCTTTCCTTCATTCTCCGTAACGACTGCCAAAGATCTACAAATGATAGGCGGGACTAACGGCTTAACATGCTTTCCGAATTAAGATGGTCACTCATCCTCAGACCAACCTTGGCAAGTGTTGCTTAGCCTTGAAGATCGACCCGTGCATTTACAAAATAAAAGACGATTCTACTTCAGTATTTCAATTACCAACTTACTCGTATCAGACACTGACTTGATAGTATGCACTGAACAAAAGACGATCCTACGCCTTCAGCATTTCAGGTCCAAGTATTACATAACATAGTTTTTTTTTTACTATTAATAGGCACGCGCTTGACCTTTGTCACTAATTCGATATTTTCTGAACTATGAAATAACGGAGTTATTTGATATAAATAACATAAACAGTATTAAGCAAAAGCCTGGAAACATTAAGACCCCTGAGTTGACTTGTACATTTGGTTGAAGGTAGATTTTCCCATTTTCCTAAGAGTAAGTAGGTATCTATAATCTATACTAATATATAAAGCTGAAGAGTTTGTTTGTTTGCTTGAACGCGCTAATCTTACGATCTGATAAAATATTTTAGTGTTAGATAGCCCATTTATCGAGGAAGGCTATAGGCTAAATTCATTACGCTAAGACCAATAGGAGCGGAGCAGACGAAGTTGCGCGGGTGAACTAGTGACAAATACAATTGCAGAGCAATGTTAGATAAATTGCATGACTTTAGTATTATTTCATTGTTAATGCATAAAGAGTTTAGATTATGAACATTCGCAACACTGTAATACATCACTTAGTTAAACGTGGCTCTTTGCTAATTGCGCACAGCAATGATAAATTAGATATCATATTATTTTAGTTCACTAAAATATTAATTGAGATTCATTTGCACAGCGTTTAAACTACGAGTACTCAACTGTGATTTCACAACAGTATTAAAAAAAAACACTTACAAAATATTCTACAGCAAAATCAGCCACAACACAAATGTTAAGTAATTGATTGTTCTAATCACTTTATTTGTACTAACTTCTGTATGAAATTAGCGTTATTTAACTAAGTAAAAACTTTTTAAATAAGTAATTAACTATTTATATTTTCACTAAAATAGTTACGTCGTCTCTACTTCCTAAGTCAAGAAATAAATATCACTTCACTATTAAAAAAATCAGTCTATTTGGCTACGTCAATGTTTACGTCAGAGGGCTGGTTGGTGATTGAGTGACTCTTGCGCAGCCTGCAGGGGTTGGACGAGCGGCGCGCGGCGGCCGCGGGGGGCGGGGGCACGCCCCAACCGTTGTCCATTTGAAGTCATTCATATTTGGAACGATCATTGATTTATTGATAAGCAACATTTAAAGGTAGGTATAGAACTGAATATTTGTTTGGTGTGCTAATGTAATACTAATAATAGTACCTAGTTTATCACTATGGTATTTCTATTCAATGTGATTAAACTAGGTCATTATGAATATAGGTACGAACTAACAAAAAACTAATAAACAAAAACAATACCTCTTTAAAAATTAGATTTTCGTTTATTTATTTTTACATAATTATCTTTTTAGCCGACTACAAAAAGAAGAAAGTTCTGTAATCTTTCGATTTTAATTAATATTATATAGGAAATGTATCCAAGTTGATCCTCTTTACAATATCTAGTTTCAAAAATAAAAACGTCAACTATTTTTTTTTTTAAATGATGATGCAGTTTTAGTTCCTATCAACATCGAACCCGAGAATCTGCAACTGCATCATTAGATTATTGAAAACAAAATCAGTTATGGTTTAGGTAGGTTTAGTCAGAAATGTATAAAAATTAATATAAAATGAATGATTTGATCCATATTAGCGACTCCTTCGAATGGTTTAATAATACTGGCTGCTATTTTCCTAATTAACCGGTTTGATTCTTAATAAGGAATACCTGTTTTTTCGGGCTCGAGACTTTTTTGAGCGTTTTTCGCCATTCCTCATAGTTTATCATTTGGCCATACAAACTCACTTTAAAAAATCGCTTTGTATAATTGTAGTTTACTGCAGCTTAACTTTTACAAAAAAGTTCAAACATTTTTATTAATAATTTAATAGTTCTTTAAAAAGATCGATCTAGAAAAATGGTTTTTTGTACTTACATAAAACCATTTTTAACCGAAAAAAATTGAATACTTACTTATTGATATATTTTAATATTAGATACTTTTGTGAAAAAGGAAAAAAAATACAATAGGTATCTATTGTTACCTCTAAGGTTACTCGTAAAACCACAAAGTGGAGAACCGACAGTTATCGAGAGCAGCTCGATTAGTTGGGTGCAGGGTGGTTTGTGTTAATTAGCTCCTACCTGTAAATACTGTTTCCATTGATGATCTTGTTTTTCCGCGAACCACCTAAAAAGGAATTAATATTCTTTACAGAATTAATAGAACTTATTACGCGATTTTCACATAAAACCTGAAATAGTTATTTATGATACAAGTGTGGTAAGTTGGTTTTTATAAATGAGCAAGTAGATGTTAGCCCGAGACGAAGTACGAACACGACGATACACGAGTTTATAAAAACCAACTTACCGCACTTGTATCACAAATAACTATTTCAGGTTTTATGTGAAAATCACGTAATAAGTTCTAATAATTCTGTAAACGTACGTATAGGTACTCGTATCATACAACGTTTTTCATTACATTTGCGAGAATACAGTACAATGAGAAACTTTTTGTTTTTAGATAATAATATCAGTCGGAAATTCGCAACAATCTTTGCAATATAAAAATGGCAAACACCTCGAACCTCCTTGGAAGCGCTTTTGTTCAATACGTTTGTCTCACATTAATAATAGTATTGAGCAAAAGCGTTTCCGTCTCCGTCTGCGTGAAACTCTATAATGGATGTTTTATATATTGTTTATGGAAACAAAAAAAAATTGTACAAGATACGTACGGTGCTATACAACGGAGCGTGTGGTAATGTAGGTACTCTCATAGTACCTATTTTACCGCACGCTCCGTTGTATGGTGCGTAATTTTTTTTTGTAAAAAAATAATATACTTAAGACATCAGATACCAGATACCCGTGCAATAACGGTCATTGACCCACACACATTCTAATTATCAAAAACAGAAATAATAACATAAAGCTGTCCTCAATCGACTTCTATCGTGATCCTTTACGTTTTTCAGTAATGAAAACCGGTTTATATGTTCTTGTTCGAGTATCTACGAAGGGATATAACGGAAAAATCAATGTACTCCTTCTGGGTAAGCTCGCTCCATCGTAGACTTTGTCTCTGTCATCTCTGACATAGACTAGAGTCAAGAACAAACCCATTACCAATAAAAAAAAAAGTAGGTACTTTATTGCTAGATTTTCTGGCGCCGATCATACGACAATTACTCTTGAAGTTATACATTTTTTAACGTAAATCTGTAATTAGTATTTCCAAAATATTTCAGAAAAAGATACCTACCTACTTTTCAGAAACACATAGTCAAAATTCAGACAGAGAAAATACCAAGTTACGATAATCATATGTTACATAACTGAAGTTATAACAGGAACAGGGCTACCCCAAAACTTTCAGAGTGAAACGAATCACTCGTTGCATTAATGAACTATTACTGCCATTTACTGTTAATGAGGAAGGATAAGGCAGTGCTCTGATTCAATCGTAAAATAGTTTCAGAGTCCGAACCATAAAATCAATAAACAAGATGGAGGACCTAACCAAGAAAATTTCACACCTCTGATATAACGAAAGAAAAACTTTTATCACAGTCAAAAAGCTTTCCACTTACCGCAGATTTTGAGTCGTTTTTGAAACAATACAAAATTAAACACTTCTCCAATCACAAAAATTATTAATGTTTTATTTTTTATACGTGAACGAATGCAAATAATTGCTGTAATGATAAAGGTCAGCGGGCGAATAGGGCATGGCAGGGGGAGGTGGGTGGTTGCAGACCGAACCCAATCAATGCCCGCGTTCTTATTACGCGTTTTACTAAATATTCATTGTCAAAATTAGATAGTGAAAAGCTTGCCATCCCTAAAAATTTATTCATAAGAAACACCTGTTGTATTATCCCGGAATAAGTACCAAACTAAGCACAATAAACTTAGAGCGACTTCGTTTCATAGAGCGGTAACGGCGAAGCAATCGTATAAGTAATCATGAAACGCTACCATGGCGCATTGGCATGTACTCGTACATGTGCATGTGTCCGGTGCGGTGCGTTAGGTGAGCGCAACTAAATTAATTAAATTCTCTTTGTATTGAGTTTGTTACTACACATATGGACCAAGATCTTAAATAAAAATATTTTACTTTATTTTTTTGCACGAAATTAGAAAAAACAAACAATTTATACATTCACACTCGTTTGGACATTTCAGGTGTAAAATAAAATGGTTTTTAGCCTAAAATGTTAACGAAACTACCTGAGATGCAGGCGCTGCTTTTGGGGACCACTGTATAATTGTATGTTACAGCACAACTTGTTACAATTACCGACTTAATATAAAATATCACTAAGCATTTTCTATAATGACTCAATAAAGTATAATTTTGTTTCCTATGCTACTTGGGGTTTCATTCTGTCCTGTCAGCCGTCCCCCTAAACTAACTCCCTTTTCTTTCGTATCGCTCCTCACGTAATCCATCCATCTTTTCTTAAGCCGACTTCCGAAAAAGGAGGAGGTTCTCAATTCGGTGTGTATTTTTTATGTATGAACACTGATTACTCCGAGGTTTCGGAACCGATTACAGTGATTCTTTTTTATTTCGATGCATTAGTATACTTGCCATTTGGGTAAAAAATTAGTTCAGTATTGGTTCAGTACTTTTTATTTTATGAGCATTTTTGCTTATTTCTATTTCTGGGTAAATAAAGACGTCGTCGCAAGTACTATCAGGGAAATATTGACCTGACCACCTTAAGTGTAATTATTGCTTGCATAGATAAAGTTATTTTGACAGTATCAACAATTGACATAAGAAGTAGATTGCAAAGGAGATTGCAAAGGATTTTGTTTTAAAATTGGCTAGGTCAATATTTCTCTGATAGTACCTAACACCACGTAAAACTGAAAAAATAAAAGATGTTAATGCTCCTGATTTTGATACACCGACGTATGTATGTGACAAATGAAAACATTGTAGTTAGACTAAACACCTGGCTATGTTTTTCGAACAGATATGGAAGACCAATCGTGACAAGCCATGAAAGTTCATTTGAGTGCAGCAGTGCGCTTTCTGTCCATAAAGTCACCGTGTAGTCTTGGGTAGACAAGGGAGCTGTAATTTTGTCTTGTTGCATGGTCTGACAGCTCACTTCGTGATCACTTCACCCACACTTTCACTTCGACTTGTTGACAGAATCGCACTCCACAATCGCACTGCAGTATACATGTCGAACTGAAAGAGAACTATAATGACCCCATGGTAAAGTAAAAGCATTTTTTTTTTATTTGACGTTTGTCATCATTTCCAAGGGTCATCCATATAATTCGCAGTTCCGCAGTTCACTTCGCGTTCAGTCTACCTGAGTTATCACGGTGAGTGACGTACAGAATCGACCGGCTGATGGTAAGCAAATTAGCGTTACCTTTATGGTGAACTAGTTTCTAATAATAATTGTAACCTTTTAGACTCCCTTTTCTAAAAGTTTTATTCTACAGATGCGCTATAGCCAAATAGTGCCTGGGGGGATTGAGTGCTGATAATAATACCCCACAATAAAATTCTGCCGACAATGCATGGCCAGCCGCATCTACAGACAAATAGACTTGGGTGCCATCTTTAAAATATGTCACTGCGCTGTCAAAAGCGTGACGTAAAATCAAAGCCGCGTTCTGATTGGTCGATTTTTGACGTACAGATTTGGGGGAGCATTTTTCTTTTAATTTAGGGCCACTTTGCCGAGATTACCCTTTGTGTGTGTGACTCCGGGGTTGCCTTTGTGACTGGCTAGTCATTTTTTAATCGCAGCTCATTATTTCTTTGTTTGTCAATTCTGTGATGCTTTTAGAGGGAGTATAGCGTCATTGTGTTGTGCTTTCGTGAAATGAAGTTGAGAATTTGTTTGCTGTTTTGTTTTGATTTGTTTTGTGGTTTGGTTAAAATATCATTATTATATGATTGCATGTTAGCGTGCCCACGTGTCTGGGGTTCCATGATAAAAAAAGTCGAGCTAATCTATCTTTGCAACAAATTGCATCCAAATCGGTACAGCCGTTAAGTGTTAGTTTACGCGAAGAGGTAACAGACAAACAGAACTACTTTCCCCTTTATAATGGATTGCGTTTGTAAAAAACTAAATAAAAAATAAACTTAATTATCTTGTTATTGTAGCCTGAAAAAATAATTTAATTGCGAATATTAAGAACTCTCAATGGACACTCGACTGTCCGATTTTCAATACCTTCCGACTAAAAATAATAATTTTGCTGATATAAAAACCGGCCAAGTGCGTGTCGGGTCACGTGCAGAGTAGGGTTCCGTAGTTGCACGTCACAATCGCCGACTGTGTTGACTTGACTTACTACCATGATTTTCTCACGTCCTCAAAAACAACCGTTAGCCCTCAAAGTGCTAATTTATGTTAGAGTCAAGTTGTCCCCCACACTTGATTCTAACAAAAATTAGCACTTTAAAGCTAAATTCACAAACTATCCTTGTGAAAAACGGTTTTCGCCCACCCTCAATATTTTAAACGACCTTTCCAACGACAGCCCACACCATGGGATAAATGATAAAAAACATCGCCTTTTTGTAAGTACCCTAAAAATGTATTCTGCCACTATGTCGGTGTGATTCCAAGTTTCACGTGCTAAGCTTCTCTGAGCTAAACCGCGGACATATAGATAGACAGACGGACATGGAGAAACTATAAGGTGTCAGTGTTCTGTTGTTATGTCGCGTTTGAATATTTCTTTTGGACGTGTTTTTCTTAGGTAGGTTGTAATAGCTACAATCGCCAATCTGAAGTGGCACGTTGCTTGCAGAACAGATGGTCGATGGAGCCGAAAAGTTTTGGAGTGGCGACCACAAACCGGAAGATGCAGCATTGGAAGGTCTCCCACAAGGAGGACCGATGACTTGGTGAGGGTCGTGGGTAATCGATGGATGCGAGACGCACAGGACCGTTCGTTGTGGCGACGCTTGGTCTAAATATTAACTAAAGTATTCCAACCTAAATATTCATACAGTGTAATAGTTTCTGCTTCTAGCTCTTCGCCCGCGTGAATGTCGGATAGAAGCCTATGTACTCGTACTATTCTAGAAAATAATCTATCCCCTTAATTTCCTAGCGTGTCTTGTTTTTGTGGTGGGTTTGCTCTTGACTCTAGTCTAGGTCAGAGATAATATAGATAAAGTCTACAATGGAGCGAGCTTATCCAGAAGGAGCCTGTTCACTCTAACTTTGAAGAGATTAGGGTTCTAAGCGTTAGGAAACAGATGCAGGCAGAGAGTTCCACTCCTTTGGTGTGTGCATTATCAATTTCAAATTCTATGTTGTTTTTGATCAGATACAATGTGTGACCGATGTCCCTAAAGCGGACTCAATGATTGCTCGTGGCAGTGGAGAATTCACATGATTGGTGGGTCTTGGGATTTGTGTAGGTAGGGGTTGTAAGGGGGCAGCCTGCTAATTTGATGCTTAGTTGACGTTATGGTGCACCTCTGCTTTTGATATTTCTTTCTAATTAGATATGTTTTACTCGTGACTAATAAGAGGGACCAAGAGAGCCCTGTGGCTCTGCTTTGCCTTTAGATAATATTAGTGACCCGCCCCCACATCCTACGGGTGCTGTTTAAAACGCCATCATAAATCAACGATTTTATAAAAAATTGTTACAAATTATATGTATAAACCGCCTCGTTTATGGCTGAGACTTTGTTTAATACTACTAACCTATTTAAAAATCCACATTCCACAGCTGAATGTAGACCATTTACAAAAAACTGGCCAAGTGCGAGACGGACACGCATGCGTTCACGCGGGTTTCTAGTTTTCCCCAAAAAAGTGAACCCATTATGAAAAATGTATTTATTTTCGTTATACGTTCGTGTTTGGGTTACAAAAGATCATATACCTAACGTGTACCAAATTTCAACTGAATCGGTCCAGTATATTCGGAGAAAACCGGCAGTGAAAGACGGACATAAGGGTTCCGTTTACATATAGTCGTCTTCGGAACCCTAAAAAGGTGTTTATGTTTAATGAATAAAACAAAGATTATACAACATTCTTTATTGTTACAAATAGTCATAATTATATCAATTAAACAACAACATTTTTGCTAACAAATAAAATGCCAGTATCTAAACATCACTCACTCGTGCTTTATTTTACATACACAGTGTGGACAGTATAATAAACCGTTAGATAAAAGTAAAGAGTTATGGGAAGGGTCATCCTATTGAGTTATGAATGTAAATGTGGATGGTTGGAGAGAAAGACAAAAGCCAAAGAAAAGATGGATGGATTGTGTGTGGAGATATGAAAAAAAAGGTAGCTTGTGATAGTGTGACGGCTGATAGGACAGAATGAAACCTTTCCTTAAAGTTCTCTAGTACTTAATGAAAAATGGTTCTCAATTTTATTATTCGGGTATCTCTATTATAGTCCAGTCATCTTAGTCAAAATCAAGTAAGTATCTCGGAATTTGAGCTCCTCAGCAATAAACTCGTATAAACTAGTATTTTGACATTTTGAAAGTTGTCTCAAGAGTCAAAACCTACATTTTAATAGTCGCGTACACCCTCGATACGAAAAGTTCTGGTGTTTGAGGGTACCTCAAATTCTGAGGTGAACTTACTAAGGTGACTAGACTAATAAGGGAAAGGTCAATGAACATTATTGCAAGTTTTTCTGGCGCCTACCATAGACAGTGTTTTGTGAAATGAGACTTCATCTTCGAAACATCTAATATCCGGTTCAGGTCAAGGTCTGTATGAGAGGTCAAACAAATGATCCGACCGGTTTTTGACTGGCTAAGAAAGGGGATGGTTTAAACGTTTCGTACTTTAACATTTGACCTCCATCCTGTTTTGTCCGCCCTCATGTCTCAAGGACTTTATTGTTTCATTTGCGAGTCGTTTCTAAGAATCTGTGTTACAGAAATAGAATGAGTGAATCTTCTTGAATCTCTTTACTTTTTAAAACCGTGGCCAGACATGATACCCTACAAGGAGTTTTTTTAATAGATGATTACAACTTCACAATATTCTTTATTACACGCAAATTATAAAATCTAGTTAGAGTTCGTGGCCGTTCTATCGGTTGGTTAGATTTTTTGTAGTTCAGATTTGTCATCATTGGAAATCACCTAACTTCCTCCCTTCCATTATACTGAAACGTAATTCACTCCTGTACAGTTCTTATCGTTTCACAGCTTTCTATCTCTATATCTACGCTTCTAATAGAAGTAGGTACCTGCGCGGTCGCTGGAACGAACTGTTTCATTTGCCTAGTTAAATTAGTTGAGTTGGAGGGAAGCTACGTGTAAACGTTCATCTTGACTTTTAATGTGCGTTTCAGTTTAGAAGAAACTTTCAATCCGCCTCCGCTACGGAGAATAGGGAATATGCATGAAAAAAATATTTATTATCTACAGTGTTTATCTTAAAATATACAAAAATATAACAGTGAAAATTGCTTGAAAAACGAACGAGATTATAATTATTTTTAAGAAATATATCTGTCCCTATCGCGAAAACGGTGTTTTCTATGGTAGCTGTATAGGCGTCATGGACTTCGACGTCAAAGTTCATATCGGACGTCTGCTTCTAATTGTAATCTTTGAAGCTTTATAACTTCATCGCTAATATAAAAAAAAAATATTTAATGATTGTTTACTACAGCTAGTAAGTATTTAATTTTGCAGATAAAAGATCGCATGCATATTCCCTATTAGGTAAGGAGCCTTTAGGGCCTTTGCAAACGCGTGCGAATTACGCTCTTGCAGAGGTACATGTTGTTGTTTGTAGTTGTTGATCCCGGTCACGTCAAGTCACTCTTTGACAAACAAAACCAAAGTGATATTTGCACACAAACATATTACTGTGTTTTTCGATGACTCTGATTGATAAGTGGAAATAGAAGATAGGACTGTAAAAAGTCTAAGAAAATAAACTAAACGGTGAACCACATCTCTGGCCGCAGCAGGTTTTCTTTCAACATAAACACAACACAACCTAAGTACAAAACTAAATTCGCTTTTGTCTTTAGCAAACGAACAACCCATCATTAGATAATTCCATAAGATTTTTATCACACAGTCAAATAAACTACTAAAACATTATTTTCAGCATGTTTTTGCCTACTTCAAATATAATTACGTATAGTAATCTATTATTTATAACATAGTATCCATTAGCAGAAATCTTACTGATTCCTTCATATTATCTGCTTTATTTTGAAGAAACTCATCTACAGATAAGTACACATTGTTAAGCCACAAAAAAGAGGCACATTCCCCCCAAAACTATTTAAGTTAAGTCTGACATATAAATATGTGCCCCTACATCTACATATATGTAAATTTATTTTAGAGAGACCCTACCTATCTATAACAGTACAATATAAGTATACATAGAAGTCCTAACCTATAAATATTACAGAGAGAAGTCATTATTTTACAGAGAACATTATTTTCTCTGTAAAACAAATCCGTAAACTTAATCTGCCTTATTCATATTTAAAACCTTCTTACCATTAGATTTCTTTAAACATTAATTAGCAGATTCCTAATGTTTTTTTTTAAATGATTTAATTTCGGAATATAAAGAATTTCTTATCAGAATCTTCTTATAAGTAGGTAGTGTTTAAACTTATCATATTCAAAAACAGGCCCAATATGTAGGCTATATGAAAACGATTGGTTAATATATGAATTTTATAAAGATCTCAATATGAACACTATCGGTAATTGAATTTAGTCGTTCTACTTACACCTCAACACACAGATCGGTCGATCTCTGATGCTCATTGTAGAGGGGGACCCACTTCACCCCGGCTTTAAATAGGGCTGCCGTTCAAGCATAATGTTCGTCTCTAACCGTGACGTAGGTACTAGGTACACAATATAAATATTTTCAACAGGATTTTATTATATTATCATAATATGCATTTTAGATATAGGTAAGGAAAAGTATAGTCCCTTTACAGTCCTACTTTATATTTTGCCATAAAACGTGGAATATCGTTTATAGGGTTGCCTCATACCAGAGAGGTACGAAAGAACCCTGAGCTTCGGTGTCCGTCGGGCCTTAACAATGTCGCAATTTATCACTGATAACGATAGTTTGAAAGTCCAGAGGCTAGTTTAATAAAACTGACAACTGACAATTTTACAATTGTGTATGTTTATTTCATACACATTCTCTTCTATATTAAACACAATCTGTCTCAAAATTGTGACCAGTTTTTGTCAATTTTGTCGCAATTTCAGTCATATTAAACAGGGCCCAGAATGTATAGGATTGACGTGCGCTTCTGAAATGTCGCGTGGTATATCCCAAACATTTTGTAGGTACTTTTAACAATCATTGACGCTGATAGAATATCACTTCATTTGGAGGTCCTTGTTCTGTTCAGTTCTTCGTGCATTGCATACTCTATAACGTCGTTTTTAGTCCCGGAGACAGTTAAATGCAGCTAGTCTTTTGGTAACGCGCTATCGCTCTTCCCTCGCGAGTACACTCTGTACGCTGTCTTAGATCCTAGCATTCTGTCGAGTAAGCTGTGTTTGGCTCTCCGCCGGTGCGTTAGGACTTCTCGGCAGAGCTCGTGGAACACTTCGCCTACTTGGTTAACTTGCTCAGCGGCGGCCACCTCGGCGAAGCTGCATTCGAAGTCCTTTGCGAGGATCTCTCCTTCCTCTGGACTCACCTGTAATGAGATGATTCTGATTACTATGGGGTAGGTTGTCCGACTCATTTTTCCTACCCATCAATAACAATTTCGGTAATTCTAAATAGATTTGTTGGTACAGGTTTACCACTGCAGTTTCACGCGATAGTATTCCAATCCTCATCGGCCTAGCCTGTTCCCAACTATATTGGGGTCGGCTTCCAGTCAAGCCAGATATAGCTGAATACTAGTATTTTACGTGGAGCGGCTGCCTACCAGACCTCCACAACCCATTAACTGGGTAACACGGTACTTCATGGCAAGACTGGAGTCAGATTTACTGGCGATAATTAACACGATATTTTTCGTTCATTAATTACACATGGGTAAACAAAATGGAAATTAGAAATAAATAATTTCTGTTACATAGGATTGCTACGTAAACAAAATCCGACCTGTTTTTTGTGAAGGACTAACATGGCACCGTGCATGGAAAAACTTTAATTTCTGAAGTCGGTGTTTTTGGTTACTTTTTCGTTTTTTGACACCGACTTCAGAAATAAAAGTTTTTTTCTTTCTTCCGAAGTTATTTTGTACCTTGTAGTGTTTTGTTTTTGCAAGTCGGTTGTATTTTTGTAAAAAAGTTTTTTTATTTTTCAAGTTTTTGTGGTACCTAGGTACCTGCGTACCCATTAACAGCGTACCGGCGCAGTGTTATGAACTGGTGTAAACACTAAAAAAACATGCGATTTCAGCAATCCCGATCCCTTTGCTATCATTTATTGAAGAGTTCCGTTGCCTACCTCCCAAGTTCTTCGTCAGATCTTCACCAAATTGAAACGGGACCAGTCCAAGAAAATACTCTTTCAAACAACAAAGGAATCATCCAAATCGGCTGACAAATTGCTAAAGTATCGCTGAACAAACATTTTTCATGGAATCTCATCATCAGATCCTAATTTATACCTTTCATCGTCAGCTCAGCAACATGATATGATGATTACCAGGCACAAATATCTAAATTGCGTTAGAAAGTTCATGAAAAACATTGTATGTGCCTATAAAATTTGAGGGTTGCCCTCGATTTTCGTGGGATCCCATCATCAGATTCTGACATGGTGACAATGGGACCAATCGAGAGGTATATCCTTTCAGATGAATCATTTTTTTTTCAAATCGGTTCATAAATGTGTTATGAGTTATGAGGTAACAAACATAAAAAAAAAAATACAACCGAATTGAGAACCTCCTCCTTTTTTTGAAGTCGGTTAAAAATAAATAATGCATTAAAATTATAAAACACCTTGTTAATAATGTTTCAGAATCAAAACAATGTCACCGTTGCATTATGCGCCGTTCTTGGACTTCTTGGAACGGGTTTGAACTGCACTCGCTCCTGGATGTGTTAAACTACGTCATACGTTATAATAATATTTTCATTTTTAGGTTTCCGTACCCAAAGAGTATCCATCGGAACCCTATTACTAAGCCTCCGCTGTCCGTCAGTTCGTCCGTCTGTCTGTCAGCGGGCTGTATCTCAGAAACCGTAATAGGTAGACAATTGAAATTTTCAGTTTGTGTATTTCTATTGCCGCTACAACAACAAGTTAAGGTTTATGGTACGGAACCCTGCGTGTGCGAGTCCAACTCGCACTTGGCCGGTTTTTTTAATAATTCAAATTGTTATGTTCATAAATGTCATTTTTTTCATGAATGTGTAGTAGACTTTGGATCGATGAAGTGGGTTCCCGTAGTAAGCGATTAAAATAGCACCGTGATTAGATTTTTTTTATTTGTTTGTATTTTTTTTATTAGTTTGTATATTATGTAGATGGGTTTGCTCTTAACTCTAGTCTAGATCAGAGATGAGAGATACAAAGCCTGCGATGGAGCGAGCTTACCCGGTAGGTTAGAAGAAATCTCATTTTCCAGTTACTTAAACAATAAAAGCAGCTTGCAATGAAATACTGAGTCAGTACTCGTAAATACACAGAACAACTGCGTAGTTAGTAGCAAGTTTATAGTCCCATAACAGCCGTCATCCAGCACACAGAACAACTCCTAAACTCAAGCTGCAGCGGTCTCTCCGCTTACTTATGAACTGCCAAGGAGGCGAGGTGGTTAGTTAGCAAGTTGTAGCTTAGTTGCTTCTTGTACAGCGTCGGTTCAAATCGCGAGGTGGGCGAGATCCAAGAACACTTCATAGTTTATGGTGACTTTTGAAACAACTGCAACTATTGCATAACATTACATACTCGGCTGATCTAAAAGTATTGATATGGAGTAGGTATTTATATTCTAGCAATGAGAATAATTATTTTTTAAACGTTACCCAACTCTAGCTATTTCTCCTGTATCGTAGGTGCGTTTACAAATTGGTGTCGTACTCGCTTCAACAAAAGAATTCTATGTAAAATGGACCATAAGTACACAAATTTAAAAAATAAATCGCTTTCATTTCTTTCAAAATTGCGGTTTTAAACTAATAGTTTGACATTTCGCCCGAAAAAGGCAGTTGAGTCACTCCTGTCTGACACTTGTCATGAACTGTCCTAACTCAAAGACAAGGTTGCCTTTTCGTTGTCATAACAGCAGTGACGTCAATAAACGCTGATTGTTGTTTTTAAATAAGTTACTTTAATTCATTATTTTGGTTAAAAATCTAAATAAACTAAAATAAAAACGTTACAATGGCCTTTATTAACAGCAGTGACGTCACTTAACTGATTGTTGTTTTTAAATACGTTACTTTAATTCATTATTTTTGTTAAAAATCGAAATAAACTAAAATAAAAACGTTGCAGTGGCCTTTATTTTATACTTTATATAATTTTACTAGTCGAACCGCGCAACTTCGTCTGCTCCGCTCCTTTTGGTCTTAGCGTGATGATATATAGCTTATAGCCTTTTTAAATGGGCTACCTAACACAGAAAGAATTATTCAAATCGGACCAGTAGTTCCTGAGATTAGCGCGTTCAAGCAAACAAACAAACTCTTTAACTTTTTCATAAATTCTGTATTTGCATGTTCCCTGTTGCACTAATCATTTTTAACTGACAACGTCGTGCATGAGAGTTGAGGCCTAAACATAAAAACAATAAAACAAAACAGCAACCTGTCTCAAATGCACCATATCAGCCTTATTCCCGACAAGAGCGAGCGGGATCTCGGGCTGCAGGCTCTGCTTGGCTCGCCGCACATAGTTGAAGGATTCCCGGTCGGTGATCGAGTACACGAGGAACAGCCCGTCGGCCCACTGAGCGAGCTCGTTACCTGGCAGCTCGTCTATGCTCTGCAACAATAGGGAACATAACTAAAAAACCAGCCAAGTGCGAGTCGGACCCGCGTGCAAAGGGTTCCGAACCAATTTAATTTTTTAACATTTTATTAAAGACTTCTTATATGTTTTCCTGTAATCTTTAGGTATAGAACTATTATCTGCAATTTTTTTTTTAAATTTTAGGCTCAGTAGTTTCGAAGATGGGAATGATAATTTTTGGTCTAATTTCTTGAATAACTTCAAAACTATTTACTTATTTGAAAATTATGAAAAAAGAATAATTAAAACCATCATAGTAAGCCCCTGTCATTTGATATGTCACACGATACAGTTAATTGAATAACTTTTAATTTCTAGTTTGACCCCAAAAGTGACACCCGTAGGTACCAAAAAAATATTTTTTTACGTAAAGCGTCCGTGTTTGGGTCACAGAAGTCCATATGTATGCAAAATTTCAACAGAATCGGTCCTGTAGATCCGGAGAAAACTGACTGTGACAGACAGACAGACAGACACCTGAGTGATCCTATAAGGGTTTCAGTTTTTGTTCGGAAGCCTAAAAAAATAATTAATCCGTCAGATAGGTTTCCAAAAAAAATCGACACGTATTTTTTTATTTTTTCGCCTACCTGAACACAAAATTAAAACGATACAGTGCGTTGCAAAGTCGTATGACGTCACACTTCAGTACACTTTTACTCAGTAGTGACGTCACAAGCCTCCACTCCTGATGTTTGATACGTTTTATCTTCGTAAATTTTTATTGATTTGATAAAAGTAAAACAAAAATACGTGTCCAATATCTTTCGTCGGACTATAAGTATAGAATCATATCCCTAGCTTCGTTACGACGAGGGCTGTTGGGAAGCTTGTTGAAGGATGGTCGGATTTTGGTTGCAGTTTTCACTGTTTTTTCAAGAGGTTTGATTGTGGTTTGCGTTTTTGTTCTTTTGTTGAAGGATTTTTATAATTGATGGTAGGACAGATAGCTCGTTTTTTTTAAACCTGGTCTTGTTTACCTCTAAACTATTTATTATGAAGGCTGTACCTAAACCTGTTTTCGGCTAGAAAAAATATCTAAACGTATGATTAATAGGCCAGTCACGCGTTAGGTCGCAGTAAATGGCACTGTTCCGATTTTTTGGGTGGTTGTTGAGATTGATGCTAGTAGTGACTACTGGCATTTATCTTAATAACATACAATAAAATCAGAACAGTGTAATTTCTTGCAACCTAAAATGTCTTACGGCCTATAGTTTAAATACTGATAGCGGGTCCTACATTTAAATTAATCCATACTATAGGTACATACTATGTGACATTATAAATGCGAAAGTAACTCTGTCTGTCGGTCTGTCAGACTGTCAGCCTGCCTGCCTATCTGTTGCGCTTTCACGCCTAAGCTGCTGAACCGATTTTGATGAAACTTGGTACAGAGATAAGTTTGTGGTTATTTTCATGAATAAGACTGAAAAACTTTAACCTAGATTAGGTACACCAAAATACTTTGTTTTAAACCATCATCTTCCTGCCCTTGTTCCCTTGTTACTTGCGTCAGCGCAACACGTTTTTTTTCCATTCTGTCCCATCAGCCGTCACGCTATAACTAACTCCCATTTCTCTCATATCGATCCTCACACAATCCATCCATCTTTTCTTCGGCCATCCTCTCCCTCTCCATCCGAGTTCCATCAAAACACTTTAAAACTCAGTAAAAAAAAAGCATTTCGCGGTATGCTCACTAAAAAGAATAATAAGGGCCAGAGCATGTCAACTAAATTGCTTGTTATATCACAATAGTAAATTAGAAATAGCAGACACATGTATTCAAAGTGAAATAAAATTCAAGGTCTTAGACAATAAAAAAACCCATTACACATTGTTCAACAAGATTATTACAGACACCGACTACCGGTGTGTCGTGCCAAGCGTGTACTACGGAGCGTAGCGGAATATATAAGGAATGCCTGCTCACGCCTCGTAACTACGGCGACACAAGCAATCCCAGTATCACCTGACCTTCCATCGTATACACCCCCCTTGCAATGATAGGCTAGTATAAACTAGACGTGTTAAAACAACGAGCCGTTGAGCGTACGACACGTTCCACTAAGCGAGACTATGAAATATTCGTTTTGGCAGAGATTGTGTTTTGTAACAATTTATCAGTTAATTTTTTGAACGTTTAGGTACCATTTGTGTGACAGACTTTAATTCGAAATATTGTATGTAGATTATTTCAATGAGCTGGCTATTTTGAATGATTGATTGATGAGTATTATTATAAACTAGCTACTGCCAGCGGTTTCGCCCGCGTGGTCCCTTGGGAGCATACTCCCGGGATATAGTAGCCTATCTCCTTCCTCAGGCTCTAGACTATCGGTGTACCAAATTTCATTTAAATCGGTTCAGTAGTTTTGGCGTGAAACTGCGACAGACAGACAGACAGAGTTACTTTCGCATTTATAATGTTAGTAAGGATCTAGCTTTGCCACGCTTCTGTTTAGTTTGCTCGTTTACAAAGTCCGTACTGATTTAATAAAAAAAAATATCGTCACTCGCAGCGCAACAACTCGGCGTACAATTGAGCTGAGCGTGCTCATACCAAAAGGGTTACCGTCTCAGTATTTGCTTAGCGTCAAACGTATAAGAAAAAGTCGTGGTATGGCCACATCATGCGCCGCCCTATGGAGTACGTTGGTCGGAAATGCATGAATATGGCTGTCTTTGGGGCTAAGACTCGTGGTCGCCCTCGCAAGCGCTGGCTGGACGTCGTCAAGTCCGACATGAGAGCCAATGGAACAACTGAAAGGGATGTTGAAGGTCGGGCAAAGTGGAGGATGCTCAGTCGGAAGGCGTACCGCAATAGCCAGGATTAACGCCAGGTGGAAGGGGAAACGTATAAGCAAAAGCATAGTTCTTTGTGATGAATACCTAATTTTCTAAGTATCGAAAATACTCGTATTATCTACGTTATCACTTTTTTCAGTTCAAAAGTCTCGTCTCGTATGTGCACGACACAAAAATTCCTTTACATAAGGAATTTTTGTGTCGTGCACATACTTCAGCAACTATATGCACAACACAAAATGCTGGGCCTAGATAATCATCTAGGCCCAGCATTTTTCGACTGTGCTGACCTTTTAGTGATTTAATTGAAAACAAGCTTACCTTTGGACAGGTATCCAAAATCTCAAACAATATCGGTTCGCCATCGAGCAGAGCTTCGTGTTTGTATTTGCTATCTGTGAACAGAAGAAATATTTAAAAATAATTACATGCCTACATTGATGATTTTAAATAACGTATTCGCTTTCAGTATCTAAATTTATTTCCAAGATATTTAAAAATAGTTTGTGCTTGGTATAAAATGCTTTCTATCAGCATAACCGGATATTTGACTAGCATGTATAAACTTAATCTTAAGTAGGTATAAAGGAAGATAAGTCCGCTCTCATCGGGGCATGGCTGGCTATGTCATAAAAGTTCATAAATCTTCAGTTTCCAAAAAAAAATTATGATGTTATTGGCTTCATGATCAGCTCCTTATTCCATGTTGAGGTTTCAGAACGGGTAATCAACGGATACCTATTATTAACCCTCCGCTGTCCGTCCGTCTGTCTGTCACCGGGCTGTCTCTCATAAACCGTAATAGGTACCTAGGGGCTATATAATATGAATAATGTTTGGTTTTGTGGCACGGAACCCCTAGTGTGTGAGCTGTTTTTAATGGCCACGATAAGAAATCGCTACTAGCAGACCATTCGCTTTACACATTTTTAAATCTTGTGTGATTCAGCATCAAATAATATTGAAATTCATTTAAATATAAACAAATTTAATTTTATTAATTACCTTGTTGATGATCGTATTCTCCGATGTACCTTTTTGTCAAAAACCGGACTGTAAGAGCTGTAAAGAAGAAAAAAAAGCAACTTAATTATTGTAATGTACTTACTATCCATTTTTACATGATAGGTTATGCATGATGTAAATACAACTGGAGTTTATTAATCACACGGTTTTCCTGGGAATCACTTTAGACGAGAAATTACAATGGGGACGTACCTATAGCTTGAGGTACTTACCTATTTAATTATTATAACTTTTCTTTTAAATCTTTAATAAATCCTAGGCGCGTTAAAATTGAGATGAGAAACATGGTATAAATTTACCGTGAAATCATAAGGGCAGTCATTTTACACTTCACATACTTAAATAACTATTAAGTTATTCCATATTATTATTCTGCTGTGTTGAATAATGGATGACATAACACTTAAACTGTGGGCCTCTTTCATGGTTATAAGTGAGTTAGAGCATGCTCTAACTCAGTTGCACAGGTATGCGTTAACACTTTTATACTCAAATGGAACTGATATAAGAGTCTTACATTCAGTCAAAAAAGTATCGGGAATGGATGATTTGTTTATGGTTCCAAATTCAAATTTTTGTTTTTTTGTAGTTGTTACATTGGCACAACTGTTTTTCATTTTGGCGCGGAGTTTGAGTTGCATCTGTTATTTATATTAAATACAGTGCTGGTTTTAGTAATATCATATATAGTGTGTATTGCGAATTTCATAATGGACAAAAATATCGAACAAAAAGTTTGTCTTAAATTTTGCATCGCCAATGGAATTTCGTGTTCGGAGTCACTGAAAATGTTACAGAAGGCTTACGGTGAATCGACTTTATCAAATACTCGTGCTCATGAGTGGTTCAAAGCGTTCAAAAGCGGTCGAGATGTGATGGAAGATTTGCCTCGCTCTGGTAGGCCGTCAACGTCTGCAACAGTGAAGGAAATAGTGACTGAAAATCCCCATTCAACTCTGAGAGAGATAGCCGCCGAACTTTCTGTATCTCACGAGTCGATCCGTACCATTTTAACTAATCATTTGGGTATGAAACATGTTGCTGCTCGGCTAGACCCAAAAGATCTGAATTTTCTCCAAAAACTCAATCGCATGAAAGTCGCTGAGGACATGCTAGAACGAGTCAGTTCGGACCCAACATTCATGAAACGCATTGTTACTGGTGACGAGACGTGGGTTTACGAGTTTGACATGCAAACTAGTCAACAAGCTTCGGAGTGGCGCCTTCCAACTGAACCGAAACCGAAAAAACCACGCCAAAGTCGATCAAAAGTCAAAGTCATGTTGACTGTTTTCTTTGACTATCGCGGTGTTGTGCACTCTGAATTCTTACCGGAAGGTCTAACGGTAAATAAAAAATATTATTTGAGCGTTATGCGGCGTTTAAGAGAGCAAATTCGACGAAAAAGGCCAGATTTGTGGAAAGAAAATTCTTGGATTTTGCACCACGACAATGTGCCTTCGCACAAGGCTATCATTGTGAACCAATTTTTAACCAAACACTCAACAAATACCATCCAGCAACCACCATATTCACCAGATATGGCTCCTGCTGACTTTTTTCTTTTTCCTAAACTCAAATTACCACTTCGTGGCACCCGTTTTCAATCGATAGAAGACATAAAGGAGAATTCGCGGCGAGAACTGAACTCAATTCCGGAAGCAGCGTTTAAAAAATGTTTTGATGAATGGATTATTCGTTAAGATAAGATAAGATAAGATAAGTCTTTATTTGCTTTAAACATGGTATAAAGTTGGTAAGTTGGTGGTTAAGTTGGTGTATCGTTTCTAAAGGAGCATACTTTGAAGGTGATAAAATAAATTTGGATGAATAACAGACATTTTGTGTATTATTGATCTTTTCCCGGTACTTTCTTGACAGAGTAGTATATAGGTTTTTTTAACGCTTTAGTGTTAGTTGAAAAAGATGACGATTTTTACATACTACCCGTATGTAAAAATCGTCATCTTTTTAGTAAAATTGGTGATAGACATAATATTAACACTAGAAATAAAGATAAATTAGATCAACCATTTTATAGATTAGCTAAAGTACACACATCTTTCATGGGGTACTGTGTTAAATGTTACAATAAAATACCTTGTGACATATTAGAACTAAATTAAAGAAAATTTAGACCTACATTAAAAGCACACTTTGTAAATAAGCACATTACAAATTAGATTGATTCAGTTCTGTTATTTTAGTTCAACGAACGACATTGAGGGCTACCGCCACGTTAACCACGCTTGGCACTTGGCAAGGAGATCGGAGATCTCTTTGACTCAATTTGTGTCCAATCCTGTCAGTCAGTCCGGTGCCTATTTGGCATTCGTTGTGTGTTATTTTGTTATTTTTTTTTTTATTGCGAACTTAAAGAGATGTATACTCAATCTAAAGGGCCGGTCTATGCTGTCGATATCTCTCCCTATACACTCATGTGGAGTGAGCGGTCGTGCTATCTTGTTTGTATGTTCTGACAGTTCACTTGTCGTTTACTCCGCCTAAGTTTTTAGTTTGATGTGTTTACAGAATCGCGCTGCAAAGGTTCTATACAAGTGACATTCATCTTGGAGTACGTTTACTAACAGCCGTAGATTGTTAGTCGGGCTCGTACTCGAAGGGTTATGTGCCAATTAATCTGTCCACACTTTTCCCAAATACATATATTTTGGTCGCCTTCGAGTCGAAGTGAATACATCTAAGTACCAGTATTTTACATGAAGTGACTCACCAGAGAATGGGCTGCAGCGTTCTCTGTAAAACGCAACACCATACACTGCAATCGCCAACCCGCCCTTTTGGGGGACGCCTATGTCCAGCAGTAGGCGTATTTCGGCTGCTAAGATTTAAAATTACACAAAGCCCTACCCTATGACCCTCACTATCAGGAAAGGAGACGAAAGCACAGTGTTGCACCAGTAAAATTTGTTAAAACTGCATATGCCAAAAGACAATTTAAGACAAATTCCGCTGCCCTATATAATAAAATTATTCACATCTATCCTATGACTACTGAAGACTGCAAAAAGGCAATAGTTCAATGGATAAAACAGAAGACCTATGATGACATTAAATTATTACTGCGAGCATCGTAACTGAATTGAAAATAGAGAGAATACACACTCACACACCTCTCTCTCTCACACACACACACACCATCACACACAAACACACACACAACGCTCACACACACTTTCCCTTTTCTATCTTGTAATTTTTTTTTTTTGTTTAAATTTCTTAATCTTTTGTACAGTACTTTTACCACTTAATTATTTGTCATTGAAGAGCGGGACCTCCTAGCACAGGTATATCTTTTACTTAAAAGGAGGTCTCTATGTGAGAGTACCTGTAAAAGTCTGTACAAGTTTTTGCAATATTTTTTTTTTCATTATTTTCAAGATCAGAGGTCGGAATTAGGTAGAGTTATTTATATGTACTTGCATCGAAATGTTGATATTAATATGGATCTTCCCGGGATCTAGTGCATTTCGTTAGCGGGGAGTGCTCCGCATTTCCACTATTGTTTTCTTTTGTTCTCACAAGCTATGTTGTGCGAACTACAAATGTGGCAACGTCGCGTGTGCAGTGGTTTAAATTTAGTAAAAGTAAATAACTTTTTATTTAATAAATCACGGGATTTATCTACACTTTAAAATTAATCTCGGGGTTTGAGGCATACCGACTTTATTCTTTCGCTGTATGAAATCAGTGTACATAAGTACAAAAATAACTACCTAATTCCGACCTCTGGTTATGATGATGTTGACTGCCTATCAGTGGGTCTAAAAAGGCCATTTTAGTAGAACCAGAAAGCAAATTACGCTACCCGTCACTGTCAAATTTTCCCAATCAACCTTGAACCTAATGCGTCAGCGATAAAGATGAGAATTAAATTTGACAGATAGTCGTGTGATTAATAGGTATTTTGATTCTAATATGATTCTCCTATACAAAATTTGGGCTATACAATACTAGAGAGAGTTAAATAGATTGGTTCTCTGACGTAAAAATCGTAATGGTGTTGGTAAAAACTCTTAGCAAACGTATAAATATGAAAAAGAACGTATTTTAACATCCCCAGCTTTTAGAAACTAAATATTTCCGTGTTTTTTATGTAACAAAAAAAACACGGTATATTTCCCGCCTGCTACTCAATCGCCAGTCGCTTTGAACGTGGAGTTTTAATAGTAGACCGAAAAAAAAATAAAAAAAAAGTACAGTTCATAATTCTTAAGTGCCATTACGTAGTAAATTCGTATTTCGCGTAGTATTTTCGCCAGCCCATGACCTCGGCAGCAGGGTCGGCGAAAAATAAATTCCGGATGTAACATAACAACTAACAACTGTCGTACGAGTGTTTTGTTTAACGAACAATTTTAAGTGTTGTGATATTTTCTTCTTGTTTGTTTTTAGTAGTACGTAGGGGTGAAGTTAAAAGCATTTTGACGCGGCAATAATATACAAGTATATAATGCTTAGCAAATGGAACAAGTAATTCAGAAAAAACATTTGATTGACTTCTTCGTCTTTTTGAATCGATAGACAACTACTTAGATCCTTTCACCTAAAGGGCGTAGGTGACTACGTTAATTACTGCATCGATGGCATTCATTAAATCCTCCAAAGTACATGAGTATTGGCACTTGGGGCACTCTAACATGTGGCGCATGTCCTGAACAGGGGCACCGCACTCACATTGCGTATCCAACGGGTCTATGAAATCCCATTTCGCAAAGTTGTGTTTGCATTTGATTGTCTTAAAGCTTGAGAAAGCTTCACAGATCGTCAAAGCCCGAGCTACTTTCGTGCAGCTGAGACCAGTTTGGCAATTCATTTCAGTTCGGGAACTGACCCGAACGATTCAATGTCAAAAATTGTGCTGCTCTATGGGTGTGAAACGAGGAAGCTCACAAATAACTCACGCCAAATCCAAGGCTTCGACCATCGCTGTCTTCGACGTAGCCTCGGAATTTACTGGGCAAAGATATTCTAGAAATTGTCTGCAGAGGCCCAACTCCACGTTAGATCGTGGAATTGTTGGAAAAATTACACGAGAGCTGGATCTGCTGCCAGACCAAGCGTTGCAAGTGGAGATGGATTGACCGTACGCCTTGCTCTGAAGGGATCCTGACCCAAGCTAGCCTTGGATTGGAAGCCCCAAGCAAAACTTGGAGATTATAATTATATGAATTGAAACATGGCATTTACTCAAACTTTAGTGGTGACGCCTAAACCTCTAGTTCATCACGTCAGGCAAACATATTCAGGGTCAGAGAAACTGAGGATAATTTAGTAAATATCTATATTTACTTCTCTGGTATCCTGAATCCTCCGGAATGATTCTTCACCATAACGATGTGGGAAACATGGGACAGATATTTTCGATTTTTGGAAATACTTGTAAGAAAGCTAAATGCGAAGGAAATTACAACAGAACGGTTTTAAACACGCTCAAAATGGATAAGTAATAAATTTGTTTCTTAAATACAGAGGTTTTTGAAATAGAAGATGGGATAAGAGTTTGTTTGACTATTTGTGTATTGTGACTCCGGCAGTAATTGTAGTAACTACTGTTATATACCATCATGTATTAGTGTACGCAGAGTCCTAGAATACTTCGTGACCGGTAAAGTAGATGAAAAACCCTCGTGAATGCAGCCCAATACGTTGGTCGGACCAAATCTGCATCACTTTGAGTCTACAGTTCACAACGCTCTCCATAGCCACACAGCCAGGGACAGAAACAGGTGGAGAAATACCATACGTGCGAAAGTGGTGCAGAAGGGGAGGTCACGACCCTCAACACTGAGGAATACGAAGCAAAGAGTGAGAGCTGTATAGTACCATCGGTGTGTAAATAGGTAGGTACATACCTAACTGTCTATACATACATACATACGTCATTCACTACATCTGCTAGCGTATTTTATTCCAGCAGTTTCCTTCATATTTATACGTTTTTAATTAGCTTTTCCGCGAAACATTATAAGAAACACTGCTATTTCGCAACAATGTTTCTTATTTCTAAACAATGTATGGAGGATTCCGTTTCATAGTGCTGCAGTCGATTTTATTTGGAAACAATGTTTACACAACACGGGTTTGTTGTGCCTGCAACATATTTGTACGTTGAGGTAACGTATGGCTCTCCCTCTATGGTTTATACATTCAGTCAAAAAAGTATCGGGAATGGATGATTTGTTTATGGTTCCAAATTCAAATTTTTGTTTTTTTGTAGTTGTTAAATTGGCACAACTGTTTTCCATTTTGGCGCGGAGTTTGAGTTGCATCTGTTATTTATATTAAATACAGAGCTGGTTTTAGTAATATCATAGATATATAGTGTGTATTGCGAATTTCATAATGGACAAAAATATCGAACAAATGTCTTAAATTTTGCATCGCCAATGGAATTTCGTGTTCGGAGTCACTGAAAATGTTACAGAAGGCTTACGGTGAATCGACTTTATCAAAAACTCGTGCTCATGAGTTGTTCAAAGCGTTCAAAAGCGGTCGAGATGTGATGGAAGATTTGCCTCGCTCTGGTAGGCCGTCAACGTCTGCAACTGAAGTTAACATCGCAAAAGTGAAGGAAAAGTGACTGAAAATCCCCATTCAACTCTGAGAGAGATAGCCGCCGAACTTTCTGTATCTCACGAGTCGATCCGTACCATTTTAACTAATCATTTGGGTATGAAACATGTTGCTGCTCGGCTAGACCCAAAAGATCTGAATTTTCTCCAAAAACTCAATCGCATGAAAGTCGCTGAGGACATGCTAGAACGAGTCAGTTCGGACCCAACATTCATGAAACGCATTGTTACTGGTGACGAGACGTGGGTTTACGAGTTTGACATGCAAACTAGTCAACAAGCTTCGGAGTGGCGCCTTCCAACTGAACCGAAACCGAAAAAACCACGCCAAAGTCGATCAAAAGTCAAAGTCATGTTGACTGTTTTCTTTGACTATCGCGGTGTTGTGCACTCTGAATTCTTACCGGAAGGTCTAACGGTAAATAAAGAATATTATTTGAGCGTTATGCGGCGTTTAAGAGAGCAAATTCGACGAAAAAGGCCAGATTTGTGGAAAGAAAATTCTTGGATTTTGCACCACGACAATGCGCCTTCGCACAAGGCTATCATTGTGAACCAATTTTTAACCAAACACTCAACAAATACCATCCAGCAACCACCATATTCACCAGATATGGCTCCTGCTGACTTTTTTCTTTTTCCTAAACTCAAATTACCACTTCGTGGCACCCGTTTTCAATCGATAGAAGACATAAAGGAGAATTCGCGGCGAGAACTGAACTCAATTCCGGAAGCAGCGTTTAAAAAATGTTTTGATGAATGGATTATTCGTTGGCGCAAGTGTATCGTTTCTAAAGGAGCATACTTTGAAGGTGATAAAATAAATTTGGATGAATAACAGACATTTTGTGTATTATTGATCTTTTCCCGGTACTTTCTTGACAGAGTAGTATATTCAAAACTTTGGCAATGAGCGGCGATTTATTTAGAGTATTTTTTAGCTTGGATATTTTTTTTAAACATTATTAAAACCTACATAGAGCAAAGACAAGATGCAGTAAAAAACGAATCACAAAAAATAACGGAGTTATGTTCGTAAAATTATAAGAAACGTTTACGTTTTGCGTCATAAGGAAAGAAGAATAATATAAAATAATAATATTTTATTATCTCAGAATAAATCATACATAAACTGTTCTAATTAAATATTCATTCAGTATTTTGATCTTTTTAGGGACGGAAGCCAAAGGGTTACCAAAGGTACCAAATTTAGTGATTTAGCTCCGCTGTAAAGAAGACGGGTTCTTTTTTCGGTTTATGGTGCAGAACCCTTCGTGTGAGAGTACGACTTGCACTTGGCCGGTTTTTTATGATTGCTTTCTTTTATTTTGTAATCTTTGTGTACAATCCTGCAACTACGAGTGTGTCGTTACTTTCTATCCTCATTTTTCGAAATGTGCATTTTGATTATTTATTATTATTAAAATTAATCATGTAGCTTCTAAATTATATTATCTTTTATTTATTTTAAAAACTTTATTATTTTGGCAATATCCTTTAAATAAGCATTCCTTGATGCAGATTAGAGTTTAGTAGTCCTTAGGGTCTACTGTTGGGGAAGGGATAGGGTTTACTAAATGATTTTCGCACAACCTCTCATATTTTTAAACGACCTACCCCACATCATGGGATAGACTACAAAAATAAAATTCATCATGGGCAGATCATTATGCGAGGGCATTACAAATTTTTTAAATTAATTGTGTACCACTTTGTCAGCATGATTAATATGTAGTATACCCATGTTAAATTCCAACTTTCTAGTGCTAAGCGTCTCTGAGCTAAACCACGGACAGACAGACAGACGGACATGGAGAAATTATAAGGGTTCCTTGTTGACTACGGAACCCTAAAACGTCACTTCTGTTTACCAGTACTTGTAACTTTTTACATAAAATACTATGCCTCCCACCCTATACGTAAATTGTAGTAACCCACAAAATTGTGGTATAGCACATATACTTAAAAATATAAAATCCCAATTTAGTGGTAAAACACACTTACGATAACGAGGGACCCATCAAATATTTCTACATGTAAATTTCCAATTTCAAAACACACCCACGAATATGACAAACCATGAATATTCAACCCATGCATGCCAGTGGTTGTACAAGTAAGTGACAAGTACAACGCTGCTCATATTATATTTATAACTAATAAATACATATACACCTACAGTTCTTTAAATATCCACCACTTTAGTACTTAATAATTATCACTACATAGTATAAAGCAAAGTCGCTTTCGCTATCTGTCTGTCCTTATGTATGCTTAGATCTTTAAAACTACGCAACGGATTTTGATGTGAGTTTTTGCATTTTGCATCCGTGCGAAGCCGGGGCGGGTCGCTGGTTATAAATAAAAGAAACAAACGCAAACGAGGTACCAAGGAGTACGTAAGGATACAAACGAAGTACATTATTGTGGATGTGGCGTTCTATAGTTACTTACTTCTATCCTCATGGAAAAGAGGCATGAGTTAGTCTTCATTTACATGAATTCTCAGCTGTATTACAGCGACAAGCGATTTCCAGCTTTAAAAAATTCGCTGTTTTCCAATCATCCGGTGACTGACGAGCAGCTTCTCGACGACCCTATATTCGACCTTGTTACGAAACCATACCGAGATCTATTTCGACGCCATCGCCATCTAGGGAGCAAAGTGATACTAAAACGCACCCCTTCGGGCGTTCGAATACAAGTCAAACGAATGAGGAAAGTAATGAAATAATGACAGCGCAACGTTATATAATAGGTTAAAATATTATAATAGCTTTTGTGCAATATTCGTGGTAGGTACTACAACGTCTAAATCTTGTATAAAAATCGATTGTTCATGTTCTAAAAGGATTTGTTATTAATTAAATTAAGTGACAGATAAATCGAAAACCAGGATCTAGCTCTAAAAGCTTGGTAAGTATTTTACACAACATTTCCTTACAATTAACGAAGGTATTAAGGGTTTAATATGAGAGTAAGTTTTAAATAAAGATTTGACGAAACGTTGAATGATCGTTTTGTTTATCATTTCAAACCTTCCCCGTTTATCGGTCTTTCTTTTAGTGCAAACCGTATAAAAATCCGTTGGTTTAGAACAAGTAAACAGAGAAACAAACATACACACACACACACACACAGCGATACCGACTTTCTTTTTATACTTTTAAGATAAACAATCTAATTTGATATAATATAGTATTACTTGTGAGATACATTGCGTATTCATGCGATGGCACAGTCAATCTATTTATTTAAAACATACAAGATTTTCATATTGATATGGTCACTATCAGATGTTGTTAGGTTAGCAAATTATATTATAACTTAAGACAGAAGGACCCTTAAGTATGGACTGAATAAATTAACCGACATGGTATTACATTATAGATCTCACAACTTTTTACGGTAGAAGAACTCAGTTTGATAGATATATGGAAAAGGTTTTACATAATCACGTGACACGTGCTGTTTACACCTCTGATTTTAATGTAATTTCTCTAGTCACGCGTTAGCATTAAGCTCGCGTCAAGCCGTGTTACACAACAATCTAATCAGCGTAACACTGTGGGGCAATTAACGTCAACTGCAGGCCAGCTACTGAATTGAGCAGACTTGGTTAAACTGAGTTACGGGTTAAGTTCGTTTGACGTAATCTCCGGCTACGCGGCTACGGCGCTACGAATAGCGTAGACCCGCGTAGGCCGTGTAGAGGGCCACGCGATGTCACGTCATAGTCAATTAAGTACGGGATTGACCTCGTAGTGACATTTCGGAAGCGCATGTTTCGTAGTTTTGTCTAGAGGAAATTTAGAGAGAGGCCTTAGGCAAATCTACATACTATCACAAAATGCGATGCCAAAATATTAGGGATTGATCACGTGACATTACGACAGCGTTTGTCAATCCCTTTTTAAGACGTTTTGAAAATAGCCATCGCCACGCTACCGCTGACAGAATGTCACTTGTCTAGCCTCTGTTTGAAGCTAGGTTGGTTTTGTAATTTAATTGTTTTACTTATACCCTCGATACTCATTCATGTTTAGCTTATATTTTAATGGATAAGTAATCCGATTTAAGATTCTAACAGAATTGTAATTTGCCAAGTTGCATACGAAGACGTACCCAATAACGTACTTAAAACTTGCACGAATTAGACGGTTCGATCGTATAACATGCTTTCATTTTAACATTGCTACCGTAATGATGTTACAACAGCCAATGATTACGGTATTACCTAGCTGACGAATTTTTTGCTAAATGATGCAATGGATCTTACTTTTGACTGTGTAAGAATATGCGATTTTGTGAGGCACACAGTCAGGATACTGGGGTTCAGAAATTCGAGGTTCCTTATTACGTTCAGTTACTTAATTGGACTCATCTTTTTCTGTACTTATAAATCCTAATGTATATAATTCTTCCGTTACTGGCTACCGTTAGTGGCTGACTAACAACGCACAGCCCAAATAATTGGTCGTAGAAAGCGGGAATTTGGCATGTAGGTTCCTTGGGCAGTGTAGGGTACTAACAGAGGAATTTGGCATGTAGGTTCCTTGGGCAGTGTAGGGTACTAACAGAGGAATTCCCGAAATTCTTACAGGAACGGGAAAAAACGGATATGCGCGTACGAAGTCGCGGGCGAAAGCTAGTAATATTATAAAAGCGAAAGTTGTTTGTTTTGTTTACGTTAACGAACGATTGACCGGTTTTTAATTAAATTTGGTTTAGAGGTAGATAACAGTCTGGAATAACACATAGAAACATTTTATTCCGGGAGTACGTTGTCTTGGGATAATTTATGCCATTCATGCGGTCGGAGCCGCGGCGGCAGCTAGTATAGGTACTATACGGGCTGTAATAGAGAAGTGGCGTCAAGAACGTGCCCAATGTCGTGCTGCCTTTAAACCGTCATCGGCACGTCACTCTGCACATCTGTATGTCATCAGCTATATTCTGAGCTCTTAGCGATGCTATTGTAGTCTAGCTTGCACTTTCAACGCTACAATGAAGTGCTTTCAAAGCGCTTCCTAAAATAAAATCAACATTTGAGTTGGTTTTGCGCAAGTCCTACCTGATATTATGAAGAGGTCAAATTTTTCGACTTTATTATTTTGTTTTATAGCCATAAAGGCGCCTTGGTGTGCACGAAAAATCTATGGTTCTTGTGGGATGGATTGGCATAGATATGATTAAAATGTTTCATTTGTAGTCTAGATCGGGAACAAGTTGTGTAAATAACCGCCACTTGGGTCAATACTCAAGGTTAAGCAATGCTTATCAAGGTTGCTCCTAGGATGAGTGCCCCGGTGATAATGAGATTCCACCGTGACTTAAAAAGCACTAAATTATAAAGCTGATGTGTTTGTTTTAACGCGCTAATCTCTCGAACTGCCAGTCAGATTTGGAAAAATATTTTTTATATGATAGAGAAAACACATTCATGAAAGAGGCTAGAAGCTATACGGGAACGGGAAATAATAGTACATGCGCGTACGAAGTCACGGGTACACGGGTCGAATTCCGAGGTTAGGCTACCCTTTGCCGAGGTGAGTCCATGGATGGGTGAGTATATATTACAGAAGCTAGAACTAATCGCTTGACGAGTTCGGTCCGTGGATGGGTAAGGTATTAACATACCGAAATTTCTCTGTGTATCGAAAAGCACGATAAGCCATTGGTCACGACTCTCATTTGTAGATCTTTGGCAGTCAATACGGATTCTCAGAAGCCAAAAAGTCTGACTCCAGTATAGTCAAGAAGTACCGTGTTACCCAGTTAATGGGTTGTGGAGGTCTGGTAGGTCACTCCACGTGAAATACTGGTATTCAGCTGAATCCGGTTTGACTGGAAGTCGACGCGGATATAGTTGGGAAAGGGCTCTTTTGAACGGGATACCTATAATGTCAACTTAAAACCATCATGAAAACGGTGTGGGAGGGAGTCGGAGTTAATACGTAACACGCATAACACTATCCCTTTTCTCAGCTTAATCATGATGGCATTAACACTTAATGTATTACTCGGTTATTGGATTACGGAGATCAGATAAGCGCTCCTCGTCAAATACTGGTGCTGCACCCGTTTATACTGAAAACCGAGCACAACATAGTTTTCGCCTTTAAACTTCCTACTGAAATTCTTGAAGACTTGCTATTTTTACCCAAAACAGCTGATTTGGCTCCGAACTGACCGTGTTCAACAAAAATAGGTTTTATTGATACACACAGTTTCTGGATTAAATAAATAATACGACTCGATATTTATTGGATGTTGGAACATTAATTTATGGGAATAAATTATAGATTTCTCGATGTAAGAAAAACTTTAGTGTTACGGTTTCCTTAATCGCTGTGGAATGAGAGTAGACAGTCGCTATGTCGGGGCATGTTGTGTGTTGTGGGTATGAGGAGCTCGCGGCTAAATATTAACAGTCTATTCTATTATATTCTATTCTGTTCTATTCTGTTGACTCTTGGTCAACAGAATAGAACAGAATAGAATAGAATAGAATAGAATAGAGTAGAATAGATTAGAATAGAATAGAATAGAATAGAATAGAATAGAATAGAATAGAATAGAATAGAATAGAATAGAATAGAATAGAATAGAATAGAATAGAATAGAATAGAATAGAATAGAATAGAATAGAATAGAATAGAATAGAATAGAATAGAATAGAATAGAATAGAATAGAATAGAATAGAATAGAATAGAATAGAATAGAATAGAATAGAATAGAATAGAATAGAATAGAATAGAATAGAATAGAATAGAATAGAATAGAATAGAATAGAATAGAATAGAATAGAATAGAATAGAATAGAATAGAATAGAATAGAATAGAATAGAATAGAATAGAATAGAATAGAACACATTTATAGTATAGTCGCTTTCTGACGTACTGTATCGGTCGTTTATCTGTCCGAAAACTATTTGTCATAACGCCATTGGTTATGCCCTAAGCCGTTTCAGCTGTTTGTTTGTTACGCCGCGTGCTTCAATAGGTGAATCAATATAGATGATTTTTGGTAGAGATGTAAATGGGACCCTGACGCCGGTTATAGACTATGAACTACGTAGGTGTAAATCTATAATATTAACGTGGGCAAAACGGCGCCCAAAAGCTAGTGAAGAACAATGAATGTACCCCAACGGAAAAGAGAATCCATTATCATACATCAGCTAATGTCTTCCAATAAATAAAGCTTCATCCAACAGTTTTGTTTGCCTCGTTCCACCTCGGTTGACTTGGTAAAAACCGACATTTCGGACAACTCATTAATTATTTAACACAAATTTTAAGTGAAATTATTACTTACCTATATTTCATGGAAAAAATTAAATAGACGGCAGTAATAAAGAACTTTTAAATTTTCTAGTTTTTATGGCCGTATTCGCTTTTCTATCGAGAATCTTTTCTAT
The DNA here is from genome assembly GCA_950371165.1 of Lacanobia oleracea. NCBI lineage: Eukaryota > Metazoa > Arthropoda > Insecta > Lepidoptera > Noctuidae > Lacanobia > Lacanobia oleracea. Next base: position 29,753,222 of record OX493385.1, read on the forward strand.
CGTGCTCCATCTTCGACCACATCATAGCTTACCATCAGGTGAGATAGTGGTCAAACGCGTGCCTATCAGTAGTAAAAATAAAAAAAAACAACAGTCAAGAAATACCCGGTACTGATACCTTTTTTTTAACGGGATATCATCAAATGACTGCTCTCTCTCTGGGTGGAACAGAAGGGAGTGTTAGAATACTGCCCTTTGCGTCCTTGCGTGACTGTTGCGAACAATTTCCGCAACCGCTGCTGGAACCTGAATTTATAATTCTAGATAATTTAAAATCCACCGCCACCAACTCAAGACACGAACGACGATTAGTAACGTATTTTATATTAAGTTTATTTTTAAGTGAAAGGTAAAAGAATTCGAACTTTGTTTGGTATGAAATAGAGTTTTTAGTGTCTCATTTAGCGGGTTCGGTTTTCGGTTCCGATAGGCGATTGTTTAAAATTATTTGAATGAATGTGCATTCAAAGAATTTTGCGCGTATAGAACCATACGCGCAAAATAAACTAAGCCCTTAATCAGTGTTTTTTCTATCTACAGTATTTTTAAGGTTTATTTATTTTGATGTTTTAATTTTGTTTTTATACATGTTTGTACCTACATAATTTCGAAAAAAATAAAAAATTAAAACTGCGTTTCGAATAGGAGGATTGCCCTCTAGTTTGCTCTGGTGGTGGTCTATCCGTGTGCCAAGTTTCATCAGAGCAAGTTCCATTACATACACACATACAAATTACAATACAAGAACGATAGTAACTATGTAGGTAAACATAAAACATACGGAATCGATATACGTTTGAATAAATGTAGCAATCGGATTCATAAATACAGCGTTAATGCAAACAAACTGAAACTTTTATGCCCACAATGCCGACTACAAGTATAAAACACGTGGGCGAAAACTCCAACTTTTATTATTTTCAATGTGAGTAATCGGGAATTTCTCAATGCAGAACTCAAATACCTACTACCTACTCGATTGTATGGGTATTGCCTACATACCTTGGTTAATGTGTTGAGTTGTAGCTCGTCTTTCATCCAATAAACCCCGTTAATTAACCTAATTTTAGATCGTGTCATGAATAGACTTGCTCTGAACGTGTATTAAAACAGTTTGGGAGCTGAAAGATGAGGTTCAAGGACTTGATAACAAATAACTAATAATTTCGCAACGTCTTTGAAATCATAAAATCACACGAAGCTACCTCTAAAGAGCAATAAAACATTGTCTGCGTGAACTTAGCAGATCATATCACGGCAGAGCATAAAAAAATGTGAGTTCTATTCGCATGCAGCATAGTTCTAGAGTTCCTGATACTTTTTGGAAATAGTTCTGGCGTTTTCCCCCGAAAAAATTCAAATGAAAATATGATCTGCCAACTTCCGGTAGCAGATCATTTAATCCAAAACAAAAATTTTCAAAGTGTTTTTGGTTCATTAAGGTGAGTTCCATAGTTCCTGATACATTTTAGAAAGAGTTCTGTAAATATAAGCCCTCAAAAAAATTACAAACGTATTAAACCAATACCAGAAATAAAGCGATATTTTTTGTTCAACTGGTGGTAATTCCAAACTATGGCAAAATATAATCATTATTGTCACCAATATCAGTAAAAGGGTATTGAAATAATCAGAAAAGAATATAATAAAACAACTGATTTCTCTAAAGAACCAGCGGATCACAGTTAAAAACTTAGTTTAGTAAAATAATGACAGTATTCAATAACCAAGTAAAAAATTCGAAGAAAAAAAGATAAGTAATACTTAGGAAAATGAACTCTTCGTTTTAAGGTGTGAAAAAAACAAGACTATAAGCAGGCATGAAAATAAATCCTGAGCTTAGACTTCAGTATCAGCAGAGCATAGTTGAAGACCCAGATTATACTAAATCATGAAAACTTTTGGTGTCTTAGTAAAAGTTCCAAAAAAATATCTAGAAAACATCCAGCACTTGGAACTCTTCATCTTACAATAGTCCTATAGAAGCACTATACGCTGCAATACATAGTTTTCTCAGAACTTAGACTCAGATATCAGCAGAGCATAGTTGAACACCCAGATTATACTAAATCATGAAAACTTTAGGAGTCTTAATAAAAATTCCAAAAAAATATCTGGAAAAGATTCAGCACTTGGAACTCTTCATCTTACAATAGGACTATAGAAGCACTATACGTTGCAATACATAAATTTCTCAGAACTCAGACTCAGATATCAGCAGAGCATAGTTGAACACCTAGATTAGACTAAACTATGAAAACTTTGCGTGTCTTAGTGAAAAATTCCAAAAAAATATCTAGAATCAATCCAGCACTAAGAACTCTTCGATTTATGCTAGGTCTATAATATGACTATACTAAACGAAGCAAGTTTTGTTCAGAACTCAGACACAGATATCAGCAGAGCATAGTTGAACATCTAGATTAGACTAAATCATGAAAACTTTTGGTGTCTAAGTAAAAAAATCCAAAAAAATAACTTGCGTCTATACAGCACTGAGAACTCTTCGTTTTGTGATAGGTATATAAAAGCTTTAAACGAAGCAATACAAAATTTTCTCAGAACTCAGACACAGGTATCAGCAGAGCATAGTTGAAGATCTAAATTAGACTAAATCATGAAAACTTTTGGTGTCTAAGTAAAGAACTTCCAAAAAAATAACTAGCGTCTATCTAGCACTGAGAACTCTTCATTTTGTGATAGGTATATAAAAGTTCTAAACCAAGCAATACAAAATTTTCTCAGAACTTAGACACAGGTATCAGCAGAGCATAGTTGAAGATCTAAATTAGACTAAATCATGAAAACTTTTGGTATCTTAGTAAAAAAATCCGCAAAAATAACTAGAATCAATCCAGCACTGAGAACTCTACGTTTTATGGTAGATGTATAACATCACTATACCAAACAATACAAAATTTGCTCAGAACTCAGACACAGCTATCAGCAGAGCATAGTTGACCATCTAGATTAGACTGAATCATGAAAACTTTGCGTGTCTTAGTGAAAAATTCCAAAAAAATATCTAGAATCAATCCAGCACTAAGAACTCTTCGTTTTATGCTAGGTCTATAATACGACTATACTAAACAAAACAATTTTTGTTCAGAACTCAGACACAGATATCAGCAGAGCATAGTTGAACATCTAGATTATACTAAATCATGAAAACTTTTGGTGTCTTAGTAAAAATTCCAAAAAAATATCTAGAAAACATCCAGCACTTGGAACACTTCATCTTACAATAGACCTATAGAAGCACTATACGTTGCAATACATAGTTTTCTCAGAACCTAGACTCAGATATCAGCAGAGCATAGTTGAACACCCAGATTATACTAAATCATGAAAACTTTGGGAGTCTTAATAAAAATTCCAAAAAAATATCTGGAAAAGATTCAGCACTTGGAACTCTTCATCTTACAATAGGCCTATAGAAGCACTATACGTTGCAATACATAAATTTCTCAGAACTCAGACTCAGATATCAGCAGAGCATAGTTGAATACCTAGATTAGACTAAATTATGAAAACTTTGCGTGTCTTAGTGAAAAATTCCAAAAAAAAATATGTAGAATCAATCCAGCACTGGGAACTCTTCGTTTTATGCTAGGTCTATAATATGACTATACTAAACAAAGCAAGTTTTGTTCAGAACTCAGACACAGATATCAGCAGAGCATAGTTGAAAATCAAAATTAGACTAAATCATAAAAAATTTTGGTGTCTAAGTAAAAAAATCCGCAAAAATAACTAGAATCAATCCAGCACTGAGAACTCTTCGTTTTATGGTAGATATATAACATCACTATACCAAAAAATACAAAATTTGTTAAGAACTCAGACCCAGATATCAGCAAAGCATAGTTGAATACCTAGAATAGACTAAATTATGAAAACTTTGCGTGTCTTAGTGAAAAATTCCAAAAAAAATATGTAGAATCAATCCAGCACTGGGAACTCTTCGTTTTATGCTAGGTCTATAATTTGGCTATACTCAACAAAGCAAGTTTTATTCAGAACTCAGACACAGATATCAGCAGAGCATAGTTGAACATCTAGATTAGACTAAATCATGAAAACTTTTGGTGTCTAAGTAAAAAAATCCAAAAAAATAACTTGCGTCTATACAGCACTGAGAACTCTTCGTTTTGTGAAAGGTATATAAAAGCTTTAAACGAAGCAATACAAAATTTTCTCAGAACTCAGACACAGGTATCAGCAGAGCATAGTTGAAGATCTAAATTAGACTAAATCATGAAAACTTTTGGTGTCTAAGTAAAGAACTTCCAAAAAAATAACTAGCGTCTATCTAGCACTGAGGACTCTTCATTTTGTGATAGGTATATAAAAGTTCTAAACCAAGCAATACAAAATTTGCTCAGAACTCAGACACAGCTATCAGCAGAGCATAGTTGACCATCTAGATTAGACTGAATCATGAAAACTTTGCGTGTCTTAGTGAAAAATTCCAAAAAAATATCTAGAATCAATCCAGCACTAAGAACTCTTCGTTTTATGCTAGGTCTATAATACGACTATACTAAACAAAACAATTTTTGTTCAGAACTCAGACACAGATATCAGCAGAGCATAGTTGAACATCTAGATTATACTAAATCATGAAAACTTTTGGTGTCTTAGTAAAAATTCCAAAAAAATATCTAGAAAACATCCAGCACTTGGAACTCTTCATCTTACAATAGACCTATAGAAGCACTATACGTTGCAATACATAGTTTTCTCAGAACTTAGACTCAGATATCAGCAGAGCATAGTTGACCATCTAGATTAGACTAAATCATGAAAACTTTGCGTGTCTTAGTGAAAAATTCCAAAAAAATATGTAGAATCAATCCAGCACTGAGAACTTTTCGTTTTATGCTAGGTCTATAATATGACTATACTAAACCAAGCAAGTTTTGTTCAGAACTCAGACACAGATATAAGCAGAGCATAGTTGAAAATCAAAATTAGACTAAATCATGAAAACTTTGGGAGTCTTAATAAAAATTCCAAAAAAATATCTGCAAAAGATTCAGCACTTGGAACTCTTCATCTTACAATAGGCCTATAGAAGCACTATACGTTGCAATACATAAATTTCTCAGAACTCAGACTCAGATATCAGCAGAGCATAGTTGAATACCTAGAATAGACTAAATTATGAAAACTTTGCGTGTCTTAGTGAAAAATTCCTAAAAAAAAATATGTAGAATCAATCCAGCACTGGGAACTCTTCGTTTTATGCTAGGTCTATAATATGACTATACTAAACAAAGCAAGTTTTGTTCAGAACTCAGACACAGATATCAGCAGAGCATAGTTGAAAATCAAAATTAGACTAAATCATAAAAACTTTTGGTGTCTAAGTAAAAAAATCCAAAAAAATAACTAGCGTCTATCCAGCACTGAGAACTCTTCGTTTTATGCTAGGTCTATAATACGACTATACTAAACAAAACAATTTTTGTTCAGAACTCAGACACAGATATCAGCAGAGCATAGTTGAACATCTAGATTATACTAAATCATGAAAACTTTTGGTGTCTTAGTAAAAATTCCAAAAAAATATCTAGAAAACATCCAGCACTTGGAACTCTTCATCTTACAATAGGCCTGTAGAAGCACTATACGTTGCATAACATAAATTTCTCAGAACTCAGACCCAGATATCAGCAGAGCATAGTTGAATACCTAGATTAGACTAAATTATGAAAACTTTGCGTGTCTTAGTGAAAAATTAAAAAAAAAAATATGTAGAATCAATCCAGCACTGAGAACTCTTCGTTTTATGCTAGGTCTATAATATGACTATACTAAACAAAGCAAGTTTTGTTCAGAACTCAGACACAGATATCAGCAGAGCATAGTTGAACATCTAGATTAGACTACATCATGAAAACTTTTGGTGTCTAAGTAAAAAAATCCAAAAAAATAACTAGCGTCTATCCAGCACTGAGAACTCTTCGTTTTATGCTAGGTCTATAATACGACTATACTAAACAAAACAATTTTTGTTCAGAACTCAGACACAGATATCAGCAGAGCATAGTTGAACATCTAGATTATACTAAATCATGAAAACTTTCGGTGTCTTAGTAAAAATTCCAAAAAAATATCTAGAAAACATCCAGCACTTGGAACTCTTCATCTTACAATAGGCCTATAGAAGCACTATACGTTGCAATACATAAATTTCTCAGAACTCAGACTCAGATATCAGCAGAGCATAGTTGAATACCTAGATTAGACTAAATTATGAAAACTTTGCGTGTCTTAGTGAAAAATTAAAAAAAAAAATATGTAGAATCAATCCAGCACTGAGAACTCTTCGTTTTATGCTAGGTCTATAATATGACTATACTAAACAAAGCAAGTTTTGTTCAGAACTCAGACACAGATATCAGCAGAGCATAGTTGAACATCTAGATTAGACTACATCATGAAAACTTTTGGTGTCTAAGTAAAAAAATCCAAAAAAATAACTAGCGTCTATCCAGCACTGAGAACTCTTCGTTTTATGCTAGGTCTATAATACGACTATACTAAACAAAACAATTTTTGTTCAGAACTCAGACACAGATATCAGCAGAGCATAGTTGAACATCTAGATTATACTAAATCATGAAAACTTTCGGTGTCTTAGTAAAAATTCCAAAAAAATATCTAGAAAACATCCAGCACTTGGAACTCTTCATCTTACAATAGGCCTATAGAAGCACTATACGTTGCAATACATAAATTTCTCAGAACTCAGACTCAGATATCAGCAGAGCATAGTTGAATACCTAGATTAGACTAAATTATGAAAACTTTGCGTGTCTTAGTGAAAAATTCCTAAAAAAAATATGTAGAATCAATCCAGCACTGGGAACTCTTCGTTTTATGCTAGGTCTATAATTTGGCTATACTAAACAAAGCAAGTTTTGTTCAGAACTCAGACACAGATATCAGCAGAGCATAGTTGAACATCTAGATTAGACTAAATCATGAAAACTTTTGGTGTCTAAGTAAAAAAATCCAAAAAAATAACTTGCGTCTATACAGCACTGAGAACTCTTCGTTTTATGATAGGTATATAAAAGCTTTAAACGAAGCAATACAAAATTTTCTCAGAACTCAGACACAGGTATCAGCAGAGCATAGTTGAAGATCTAAATTAGACTAAATCATGAAAACTTTTGGTGTCTAAGTAAAGAACTTCCAAAAAAATAACTAGCGTCTATCTAGCACTGAGGACTCTTCATTTTGTGATAGGTATATAAAAGTTCTAAACCAAGCAATACAAAATTTGCTCAGAACTCAGACACAGCTATCAGCAGAGCATAGTTGACCATCTAGATTAGACTGAATCATGAAAACTTTGCGTGTCTTAGTGAAAAATTCCAAAAAAATATCTAGAATCAATCCAGCACTAAGAACTCTTCGTTTTATGCTAGGTCTATAATACGACTATACTAAACAAAACAATTTTTGTTCAGAACTCAGACACAGATATCAGCAGAGCATAGTTGAACATCTAGATTATACTAAATCATGAAAACTTTTGGTGTCTTAGTAAAAATTCCAAAAAATATCTAGAAAACATCCAGCACTTGGAACTCTTCGTTTTATGCTAGGTCTATAATACGACTATACTAAACAAAACAATTTTTGTTCAGAACTCAGACACAGATATCAGCAGAGCATAGTTGAACATCTAGATTAGACTACATCATGAAAACTTTTGGTGTCTAAGTAAAAAAATCCAAAAAAATAACTAGCGTCTATCCAGCACTGAGAACTCTTCGTTTTATGCTAGGTCTATAATACGACTATACTAAACAAAACAATTTTTGTTCAGAACTCAGACACAGATATCAGCAGAGCATAGTTGAACATCTAGATTATACTAAATCATGAAAACTTTCGGTGTCTTAGTAAAAATTCCAAAAAAATATCTAGAAAACATCCAGCACTTGGAACTCTTCATCTTACAATAGGCCTATAGAAGCACTATACGTTGCAATACATAAATTTCTCAGAACTCAGACTCAGATATCAGCAGAGCATAGTTGAATACCTAGATTAGACTAAATTATGAAAACTTTGCGTGTCTTAGTGAAAAATTCCTAAAAAAAATATGTAGAATCAATCCAGCACTGGGAACTCTTCGTTTTATGCTAGGTCTATAATTTGGCTATACTAAACAAAGCAAGTTTTGTTCAGAACTCAGACACAGATATCAGCAGAGCATAGTTGAACATCTAGATTAGACTAAATCATGAAAACTTTTGGTGTCTAAGTAAAAAAATCCAAAAAAATAACTTGCGTCTATACAGCACTGAGAACTCTTCGTTTTATGATAGGTATATAAAAGCTTTAAACGAAGCAATACAAAATTTTCTCAGAACTCAGACACAGGTATCAGCAGAGCATAGTTGAAGATCTAAATTAGACTAATTCATGAAAACTTTTGGTGTGTAAGTAAAGAACTTCCAAAAAAATAACTAGCGTCTATCTAGCACTAAGGACTCTTCATTTTGTGATAGGTATATAAAAGTTCTAAACCAAGCAATACAAAATTTGCTCAGAACTCAGACACAGCTATCAGCAGAGCATAGTTGACCATCTAAATTAGACTGAATCATGAAAACTTTGCGTGTCTTAATGAAAAATTCCAAAAAAATATCTAGAATCAATCCAGCATTAAGAACTCTTCGTTTTATGCTAGGTCTATAATACGACTATACTAAACAAAACAATTTTTGTTCAGAACTCAGACACAGATATCAGCAGAGCATAGTTGAACATCTAGTTTAGACTAAATCATGAAAACTTTTGGTGTATAAGTAAAAAAATCAAAAAAAATAACAAGCGTCCATCCAGCACTAAGAACTCTTCGTTTTGTGATGGGTCTATAATACTTCTATACCAAACAATAAAAAAAATTCACAGAACTCAGACCCAGATATCAGCAGAGCATAGTTGAATACCTAGATTAGACTAAATTATGAAAACTTTACGTGTCTTAGTGAAAAATTCCAAAAAAATATCTACAATCAATCCAGCACTAAGAACTCTTCGTTTAATGCTAGATCAATAATATGACTATACTAATAAAACAAGTTTTGTTCAGAACTCAGACACAGATATCAGCAGAGCATAGTTGAACATCTAGATTAGACTAAATTACGAAAACTTTGGGTGTCTTAGTAAAAAATTCCAAAAAAAAATATCTACAATGAATTCAGTACAAAGAACTCTTCGTTTTATGGTAGATCTATAACATAACTAAACAAAAAAATACAAAATTTGTTCAGAGCTTAGACACAGATATCAGCAGAGCATAATTGAACATCTAGATTAGACTAAATCATGAAAACTTTTGGTGTCTAAGTAAAAAAATCCAAAAAAATAACTAGCGTCTATCCAGCACTGAGAACTCTTCGTTTTATGCTAGGTCTATAATACGACTATACTAAACAAAACAATTTTTGTTCAGAACTCAGACACAGATATCAGCAGAGCATAGTTGAACATCTAGATTATACTAAATCATGAAAACTTTTGGTGTCTTAGTAAAAATTCCAAAAAAATATCTAGAAAACATCCAGCACTTGGAACTCTTCATCTTACAATAGGCCTGTAGAAGCACTATACGTTGCATAACATAAATTTCTCCGAACTCAGACCCAGATATCAGCAGAGCATAGTTGAACACCTAGATTTGACTAAATTATGAAAACTTTGCGTGTCTTAGTGAAAAATTAAAAAAAAAAATATGTAGAATCAATCCAGCACTGAGAACTCTTCGTTTCATGCTAGGTCTATACTATGACTATACTAAACAAAGCAAGTTTTGTTCAGAACTCAGACACAGATATCAGCAGAGCATAGTTGAAAATCAAAATTAGACTAAATCATGAAAACTTTTGGTGTCTAAGTAAAAAAATCCAAAAAAATAACTAGCTTCTATCTAGCACTGAGAACTCTTCGTTTTGTGATAGGTATATAAAAGTTTCAAACCAGGCAATACAAAATTTTCTCAAAATTCAGACCCAGATATCAGCAGAGCATAGTTGAATACCTAGATTAGACTAAATTATGAAAACTTTGCGTGTCTTAGTGAAAAATTCCAAAAAAAAATATGTAGAATCAATCCAGCACTGAGAACTCTTCTTTTCATGCTAGGTCTATAATATGACTATACTAAACATAGCAAGTTTTGTTCAGAACTTAGACACAGATATTAGCAGAGCATAGTTGAAGATCTAAATTAGACTAAATCATGAAAACTTTTGGTGTCTAAGTAAAAAAATCCAAAAAAATAACTAGCGTCTATCTAGCACTGAGAACTCTTCGTTTTGTGATAGGTATATAAAAGCTTTAAACCAGGCAATACAAAATTTTCTCAAAATTCAGACCCAGATATCAGCAGAGCATAGTTGAATACCTAGATTAGACTAAATTATGAAAACTTTGCGTGTCTTAGTGAAAAATTCCAAAAAAAATATGTAGAATCAATCCAGCACTGAGAACTCTTCTTTTCATGCTAGGTCTATAATATGACTATACTAAAAATAGCAAGTTTTGTTCAGAACTTAGACACAGATATTAGCAGAGCATAGTTGAAGATCTAAATTAGACTAAATCATGAAAACTTTTGGTGTCTAAGTAAAAAAATCCAAAAAAATAACTAGCGTCTATCTAGCACTAAAAACTCTTCATTTTGTGATAGGTATATAAAAGCTCTAAACCAGGCAATACAAAATTTTCTCAGAACTCAGACACAGGTATCAGCAGAGCATAGTTGAAGATCTAAATTAGACTAAATCATGAAAACTTTTGGTATCTTAGTAAATAAATCCGAAAAATAACTAGAATCAATCCAGCACTGAGAACTCTACGTTTTATGGTAGATGGATAACTTTACTATACCAAACAATACAAAATTTGCTCAGAACTCAGACACAGCTATCAGCAGAGCATAGTTGACCATCTAGATTAGACTGAATCATGAAAACTTTGCGTGTCTTAGTGAAAAATTCCAATAAAATATCTAGAATCAATCCAGCACTAAGATTTCTTCGTTTTGTGCTAGCTCTATAATACGATTATACTAAACAAAACAATTTTTGTTCAGAACTCAGACACAGATATCAGCAGAGCATAGTTGAACATCTAGTTTAGACTAAATCATGAAAACTTTTGGTGTATAAGTAAAAAAATCAAAAAAAATAACAAGCGTCCATCCAGCACTGAGAACTCTTCGTTTTGTGATGGGTCTATAATACTTCTATACCAAACAATAAAAAAATTTCACAGAACTCAGACCCAGATATCAGCAGAGCATAGTTGAATACCTAGATTAGACTAAATTATGAAAACTTTACGTGTCTTAGTGAAAAATTCCAAAAAAATATCTACAATCAATCCAGCACTAAGAGATCTTCGTTTAATGCTAGATCAATAATATGACTATACTAATAAAACAAGTTTTGTTCAGAACTCAGACACAGATATCAGCAGAGCATAGTTGAACATCTAGATTAGACTAAATTACGAAAACTTTGGGTGTCTTAGTAAAAAAATCCAAAAAAAATATCTACAATGAATTCAGTACAAAGAACTCTTCGTTTTATGGTAGATCTATAACATTACTAAACAAAAAAATACAAAATTTGTTCAGAGCTTAGACACAGATATCAGCAGAGCATAATTGAACATCTAGATTAGACTAAATCATGAAAACTTTTGGTGTCTAAGTAAAAAAATCCAAAAAAATAACTAGCGTCTATCCAGCACTGAGAACTCTTCGTTTTGTGATAGGTCTATAACAGGACTATACCAAACACTAAAAACTTTTCTCAAAACTCAGACCCAGATATCAGCAGAGCATAGTTGAATACCTAGATTCGACTAAATTATGAAAACTTTGCGTGTCTTAGTGAAAAATTCAAAAAAAAATATCTACAATCAATTCAGCACTGAGAACTCTTCGTTTTATGTTAGGTCTATAATATGACTATACTTAACAAAGCACGTTTTGTTTAGAACTAAGACACAGATATCAGCAGAGCATAGTTGAAAATCAAAATTAGACTAAATCATAAAAACTTTTGGCAAAGCTTATAATTTTGCCCCTAGGAAGGGTGAGCATACCCAGGTCGTTAATATAGATGAGAAAAAGGGTTGGGCCGAGCACGCTGCCCTGAGGCACGCCGTGGGTGACTTTCCGTTCATCACTAAGAAAATCATCTATCCTAACGCACTGAGTACGCTCACTGAGGTAGTCTTTAAAGAGCTGAAGTTGAATCCCTCTAATTCCCAAATTCTCCATCTTTTCAGTTAGTATAGGTACAGAAACCGTGTCGAATGCCTTAGCAAGATCTAAAAATATGCCAAGAACTTTTTGGCCTTTGTCTAGGTTTGTAACAATATAGTTTGTCAATTCATGGACTGCATCCGAAGTTGACTTACCGGCACGAAAACCAAACTGAGTTGAGGAAAGAAGGTTTTGTTTTTCCAGGTAATTGACAAGTCTAGTGTTCATGATTTTTTCTAGTATCTTTGACAGGGCTGGGAGCACTGCTATAGGCCTGTAGTTATCAACACGATTTCTGTTCCCTTTCTTAAAGATCGGGTGTATAATAGATTTTTTAAAAACGTTTGGGAATTTGCCTGTGGAGAGTGCAAGATTACATATGTATGTTAGAGGTGGAGTAATTAAGACCCGATGTCTTTTTAACAGGTCACTGGATATTCTATCCCATCCCACTGCGCAGCCACTGCGGAGACTCATGATTAAATTTCCCACTTCGACCTCGTCGGTAGGCAAGAGTACCATGGATTGGGGGATTTTATCGCTGGCATCTGTGTCTAAGTTCTGAACAAATTTTGTATTTTTTGGTATAGTAATGATATAGATCTAGCATTAAACGAAGAGTTCTTAGTGCTGGATTGATTGTAGATATTTTTTTGGAATTTTTCACTAAGACACGTAAAGTTTTCATAATTTAGTCTAATCTAGGTATTCATCTAAGCTCTGCTGATATCTGGGTCTGAGTTCTGTGAAATTTTTTTATTGTTTGGTATAGAAGTATAATAGACCCATCACAAAACGAAGAGTCCTCAGTGCTGGATGGACGCTTGTTATTTTTTTTGATTTTTTTACTTATAAACCAAAAGTTTTCATGATTTAGTCTAAAGTAGATGTTCAACTATGCTCTGCTGATATCTGTGTCTGAGTTCTGAACAAAAATTGTTTTGTTTAGTATAATCGTATTATAGAGCTAGCACAAAACGAAGAGTTCTTAGTGCTGGATTGATTCTAGATATTTTTTTTTGGAATTTTTCACTAAGACACGCAAAGTTTTCATAATTTAGTCTAATCTAGATCTTCAACTATGCTCTGCTAATATCTGTGTCTAAGTTCTGAACAAAACTTGCTATGTTTAGTATAGTCATATTATAAACCTAACATAAAACGAAGATTTCTTAGTGCTGAATTGATTGTAGATATTTTTTTTTTAAATTTTTCACTAAGACACGCAAAGTTTTCATAATTTAGTCGAATCTAGGTATTCAACTATGCTCTGCTGATATCTGAGTCTGAGTTCTGAGAAATATATGTATTGCAACGTATAGTGCTTCTATAGGCCTATTGTAAGATGAAGAGTTCCAAGTGCTGGATGTTTTCTAGATATTTTTTTGGAATTTTTACTAAGACACCGAAAGTTTTCATGATTTAGTATAATCTAGATGTTCAACTATGCTCTGCTGATATCTGTGTCTGAGTTCTGAACAAAAATTGTTTTGTTTAGTATAGTCGTATTATAGACCTAGCATAAAACGAAGAGTTCTCAGTGCTGGATAGACGCTAGTTATTTTTTTGGATTTTTTTACTTAGACACCAAAAGTTTTCATGATTTAGTCTAATCTAGATGTTCAACTATGCTCTGCTGATATCTGTGTCTGAGTTCTGAACAAAACTTGCTTTGTTTAGTATAGTCATATTATAGACCTAGCATAAAACGAAGAGTTCTCAGTGCTGGATTGATTCTACATATTTTTTTTTTTAATTTTTCACTAAGACACGCAAAGTTTTCATAATTTAGTCTAATCTAGGTATTCAACTATGCTCTGCTGATATCTGGGTCTGAGTTCTGAGAAATTTATGTTATGCAACGTATAGTGCTTCTATAGGCCTATTGTAAGATGAAGAGTTCCAAGTGCTGGATGTTTTCTAGATATTTTTTTGGAATTTTTACTAAGACACCAAAAGTTTTCATGATTTAGTATAATCTAGATGTTCAACTATGCTCTGCTGATATCTGTGTCTGAGTTCTGAACAAAAATTGTTTTGTTTAGTATAGTCGTATTATAGACCTAGCATAAAACGAAGAGTTCTCAGTGCTGGATAGACGCTAGTTATTTTTTTGGATTTTTTTACTTAGACACCAAAAGTTTTCATGATGTAGTCTAATCTAGATGTTCAACTATGCTCTGCTGATATCTGTGTCTGAGTTCTGAACAAAACTTGCTTTGTTTAGTATAGTCATATTATAGACCTAGCATAAAACGAAGAGTTCTCAGTGCTGGATTGATTCTACATATTTTTTTTTTTAATTTTTCACTAAGACACGCAAAGTTTTCATAATTTAGTCTAATCTAGGTATTCAACTATGCTCTGCTGATATCTGGGTCTGAGTTCTGAGAAATTTTTGTTATGCAACGTATAGTGCTTCTACAGGCCTATTGTAAGATGAAGAGTTCCAAGTGCTGGATGTTTTCTAGATATTTTTTTGGAATTTTTACTAAGACACCAAAAGTTTTCATGATTTAGTATAATCTAGATGTTCAACTATGCTCTGCTGATATCTGTGTCTGAGTTCTGAACAAAAATTGTTTTGTTTAGTATAGTCGTATTATAGACCTAGCATAAAACGAAGAGTTCTCAGTGCTGGATAGACGCTAGTTATTTTTTTGGATTTTTTTACTTAGACACCAAAAGTTTTCATGATTTAGTCTAATCTAGATGTTCAACTATGCTCTGCTGATATCTGTGTCTGAGTTCTGAACAAAACTTGCTTAGTTTAGTATAGCCAAATTATAGACCTAGCATAAAACGAAGAGTTCCCAGTGCTGGATTGACTCTACATATTTTTTTTTAGGAATTTTTCACTAAGACACGCAAAGTTTTCATAATTTAGTCTAATCTAGGTATTCAACTATGCTCTGCTGATATCTGAGTCTGAGTTCTGAGAAATTTATGTATTGCAACGTATAGTGCTTCTATAGGCCTATTGTAAGATGAAGAGTTCCAAGTGCTGAATCTTTTGCAGATATTTTTTTGGAATTTTTATTAAGACTCCCAAAGTTTTCATGATTTAGTCTAATTTTGATTTTCAACTATGCTCTGCTTATATCTGTGTCTGAGTTCTGAACCAAACTTGCTTGGTTTAGTATAGTCATATTATAGACCTAGCATAAAACGAAAAGTTCTCAGTGCTGGATTGATTCTACATATTTTTTTGGAATTTTTCACTAAGACACGCAAAGTTTTCATGATTTAGTCTAATCTAGATGGTCAACTATGCTCTGCTGATATCTGAGTCTAAGTTCTGAGAAAACTATGTATTGCAACGTATAGTGCTTCTATAGGTCTATTGTAAGATGAAGAGTTCCAAGTGCTGGATGTTTTCTAGATATTTTTTTGGAATTTTTACAAAGACACCAAAAGTTTTCATGATTTAGTATAATCTAGATGTTCAACTATGCTCTGCTGATATCTGTGTCTGAGTTCTGAACAAAAATTGTTTTGTTTAGTATAGTCGTATTATAGACCTAGCATAAAACGAAGAGTTCTTAGTGCTGGATTGATTCTAGATATTTTTTTGGAATTTTTCACTAAGACACGCAAAGTTTTCATGATTCAGTCTAATCTAGATGGTCAACTATGCTCTGCTGATAGCTGTGTCTGAGTTCTGAGCAAATTTTGTATTGCTTGGTTTAGAACTTTTATATACCTATCACAAAATGAAGAGTCCTCAGTGCTAGATAGACGCTAGTTATTTTTTTGGAAGTTCTTTACTTAGACACCAAAAGTTTTCATGATTTAGTCTAATTTAGATCTTCAACTATGCTCTGCTGATACCTGTGTCTGAGTTCTGAGAAAATTTTGTATTGCTTCGTTTAAAGCTTTTATATACCTATCACAAAACGAAGAGTTCTCAGTGCTGTATAGACGCAAGTTATTTTTTTGGATTTTTTTACTTAGACACCAAAAGTTTTCATGATTTAGTCTAATCTAGATGTTCAACTATGCTCTGCTGATATCTGTGTCTGAGTTCTGAACAAAACTTGCTTCGTTTAGTATAGTCATATTATAGACCTAGCATAAATCGAAGAGTTCTTAGTGCTGGATTGATTCTAGATATTTTTTTGGAATTTTTCACTAAGACACGCAAAGTTTTCATAGTTTAGTCTAATCTAGGTGTTCAACTATGCTCTGCTGATATCTGAGTCTGAGTTCTGAGAAATTTATGTATTGCAACGTATAGTGCTTCTATAGTCCTATTGTAAGATGAAGAGTTCCAAGTGCTGAATCTTTTCCAGATATTTTTTTGGAATTTTTATTAAGACTCCTAAAGTTTTCATGATTTAGTATAATCTGGGTGTTCAACTATGCTCTGCTGATATCTGAGTCTAAGTTCTGAGAAAACTATGTATTGCAACGTATAGTGCTTCTATAGGACTATTGTAAGATGAAGAGTTCCAAGTGCTGGATGTTTTCTAGTTATTTTTTTGGAACTTTTACTAAGACACCAAAAGTTTTCATGATTTAGTATAATCTGGGTCTTCAACTATGCTCTGCTGATACTGAAGTCTAAGCTCAGGATTTATTTTCATGCCTGCTTATAGTCTTGTTTTTTTCACACCTTAAAACGAAGAGTTCATTTTCCTAAGTATTACTTATCTTTTTTTCTTCGAATTTTTTACTTGGTTATTGAATACTGTCATTATTTTACTAAACTAAGTTTTTAACTGTGATCCGCTGGTTCTTTAGAGAAATCAGTTGTTTTATTATATTCTTTTCTGATTATTTCAATACCCTTTTACTGATATTGGTGACAATAATGATTATATTTTGCCGTAGTTTGGAATTACCACCAGTTGAACAAAAAATATCGCTTTATTTCTGGTATTGGTTTAATACGTTTGTAATTTTTTTGAGGGCTTATATTTACAGAACTCTTTCTAAAATGTATCAGGAACTATGGAACTCACCTTAATGAACCAAAAACACTTTGAAAATTTTTGTTTTGGATTAAATGATCTGCTACCGGAAGTTGGCAGATCATATTTTCATTTGAATTTTTTCGGGGGAAAACGCCAGAACTATTTCCAAAAAGTATCAGGAACTCTAGAACTATGCTGCATGCGAATAGAACTCACATTTTTTTATGCTCTGCCGTGATATGATCTGCTAAGTTCACGCAGACTAAAACATTTGCAGCAATTATATCTAGCACACTTGTACTCTATGGCATTATATTTTTGCTGATATATTTGTGTTTTACGATACCATACTTTTTTGGCTACGTAATATACAGTATACTACTCTCTAGTGCACTCAACTGCTTGGCAAGTAACAAGAGCATTAAGACTTCCGCAGACGGGCGCGCCACAAGTATTCAATATAATAGGTACTTCATGGAAATTATTCTTCGCTTTTTTCGCGATTTCAAGTTTTCCCCAACATACCAGGTGGACCCCTTGCGGGACCATTGGTCCCACAAGAGAACGTGATTGAAACTGATTAAAACTTTATTTCTATGCGTCTTGCGGTTTTTTTAACCGACTTCAAAAAAAGGAGGAGGTTCTCAATTCGGTTGTTTTTTTTTAATTTGGTACCTCATAACTCCGTCATTTATGAACCGATTTGAAAAAAATTGGTTTCATCTGAAATGGTATACTTCTCGATTGGTCTCATTGTCACCGTGTCAGAATTTGATGATGGGATCCCACGAAAATCGAGGGCAACCCTCAAATTTTATAGGCACATACAATGTTTTTCATGAACTTTCTAACGCAATTTAGATATTTGTGCCGGGTAATCATCATCTCATGTTGCTGATCTGATGATGAAAGGTATAAATTAGGATCTGATGATAAGATCCCATGAAAAATGTTTGTTCAGCGATACTTTAGCCAATTGTCAGCCGATTTCGATGATTATTTTTTGTTTGAAAGAGTATTTTCCTGGACTGGTTCCGTTTCAATTTGGTGAGGATCTGACGAAGAACTTCGGAGGTAGGCAACGGAACTCTTCAATAAATGATAGCAAAGGGATCGGGATTGCTGAAATCGCATGTTTTTTTAGTGTTTACACCAGTTCTTAACATAACATTGCGCCGGTACGCTATTAATGGGTTTTCTGGTACCTAGGTACCACTACAAAGTGAAAAATAAAAAACTTTTTTACAAAAAACACAATCGACTTCCAAAAACAAATCACTACAAGGTACAAAATAACTTCGGAAGAAAGAAAAAACTTTAATTTCTGAAGTCGGTGTCAAAAAAAGAAAAATTAACCAAAAACACCGACTTCAGAAATTAAAGTTTTTTCTTTCTTCCGAAGTTATTTTGTACCTTGTAGTGATTTGTTTTTGGAAGTCGGTTGTGTTTTTTGTTAAAAATTTTTTTTTTTCGTTTCTGGACAATTGAACTCTATGGTAGATAATATTTTTCAAATGTGGACACTGACATAAAAAAAGTACTTTTCAACATTACGACGACGCTTAGAAGCGAAACTCAAAGGTCCCAGAGAAATCTTGGAGGGGCCCAACTGGTCAAAAGTGGTTCATAATGATGAGTAGTATATTGTACTTTCAGATTTCAAGTTATATCTGTTACTTTCTGAATAAAAGAGTTGTCGCACTGTCGCGTCGCGCCTGTTTGCGGGCACTTTTCTTTGCATGCGCACAAAAAGTGAATGGATGTTCTATTCCTATCCTTTGCGGCGCGACCACACGTGGTTTAACCGTCTGCCGCCGATTGCGAGTACATGCAAATGTTTTGATTGTCGACACCTCCTGTAATATTTACACCATCTGTCGGCTACACCTATTATCGCGGATGTTGGGTAAGATAATAATCTCGAAATTCGACAGATTTGCATGTCCGTGTTTGTAAATTGGCAAGAAATGTGTACGATGTGAGTTTGGCACAGTGGTAGAGCGATCGGCAGCTGCGCTGCTTGTCGCGGGTTCAATTTCCGCCTGCCTAGCCTTTTCCCAACTACATTGGGGTCGGCTTCCAGTCAAACCGGATTCAGTGAATAGCAGTGTTTTACGTGGAGCGGCTGCCTACTAGACCTCCACAACCCATTAACTGGGTAACACTGTACATCTTGGCAAGACTGGTGTCAGATTGTCTCACTTTGGCGGGTTCGATTCCCGCACGGGACAAATTCTGATAGCGCAGTTAAACATTATCTACCGTTATTCAAGATAACTCTGGCTAATTTATAGATTTTTAGTGTTCCGAACAAAAAACGGAACAATTATAGGATCACTCGGGTGTCTGTATGTCTTCCGTCTGTCACAGCCAGTTTTCTCCGGATCCACTGGACAAATTCTGTTGAAATTTGGTACACATATGGACGTCTGTGACCCGAACAGGGAAGCGTTACGAATTATTTTTTTAGTGTGGGTGTCACTTTTGGGGGTCAAACTAACAAAAAAAAGTTTTTTGAAAAATACGATTTGGCATATCAAATAAAAGGACTTACTGTCAGTGTTTTAATTAATTTTTTTCATAATTTTAAAATTAATGGTTATGAAGTTATTCAAGAAATTTGACGAAAAATTACCATTCACCCTTATCTCCGAAACTACAGAGCTTAAAAATTATAAATTGACTTTACCTATAGATTACAGGAAAATCTATTTAATCATTCAAAATTATACGAGTATCATTTATTATTACTGAACTTGGTACAGGCGCTCACGCCGGCGCCAGACGTGCTATGATTTACGGCAGTCAATCTTGGAATAACAAGCGACTTCCGGTGAAAGAAGGTTCTACTCTAGATTTCTAGTTTCATTCCTTTAACGATATGGTTGGTTTATATAAATTCTGTGCCATTTTGAAATCTTTAGTTAAGTATTTTGTTCGCGGTTGGTTCGCGTTCAAACTTAAAGCATAAACTTATATCAAATAAATCGTTTACCCGAATTTTTGAATTGTCAAGGTCGGTCAGTCAAAAACATTAAGGTATTTGCACGTTCCAAAGCGTTGATATCTATGGAGAAGAACCTGCAAGGAACGCCACGGACACACTTTTAAAAACAAAAATGTGGGTAGCATTATCCTTGATAGGTTCTATGTATATGTGAAGGCAATGCAAAGAACAAGAAAGTATCTTAAACAATTCAAAATATAAAGGTTAAAATAAGCCAGAGGTAGGTAAGTGATGGCCAGTCTCAACTGAAGGCGCAAGTTCACGAACATAACACGTGTATAAGTACCATCTAGTTCAACCATTTTGAAGGGACCAAATGATCCAACACACACGCCACCATCAGCGAAACATTTGTGTGAGCATGACAAGCTCTCAACTGCCACGCTCGTCCACGTCAAACAAAAATAAATAATATATATTAAAAGCAATATATGTATAACTTCTAAAATTGTATCTTGTGTATGGTAGCTTAGTTCCGCCGTGTCCTCGTCGAGGCGATCGGCGGCGGCGATCTCTCACGTCCGGCCCTGGTTCAGGCAATGGTCCGGAGCGAGGAGACATGGGAAGCGGTCACCTCCTTCTCCGAAGCAGTAATGCTAGCAAAGGAGGAAGCCGAACGTGTGAGAGAGAGGGAAACCTCACGCCCCAGCCGCCGCAATAGAAGAAGACGCCCCGGACGTCGCGAGTCGCAGGGCGATTCTCGGCCACCGTAGGCGCGGGCCTGCGGACGGCGAGCTTTGGGTGGCTTGCTGTCTGATCAGAACCAGGCCCGGGTTGACGGCGCGCTGTGTTCCACGCGCGCCTCAAAGAGCTGTCAGCACAAAAGACGGGGCCCGCTAGGGCCAGTGCCTGCTGGGGTTTCGGACTTCGTTCGAAAGAGGCACCGTACCCTGGAACGCAAAGGGCACTAGGAGGAACACGGATGGGTTTTAGTCAGTAAGAGTCTGACACTCCCTCCTGCTTCACCCAAAGCAGGAGGAGTCATTCGATGATTTCCCATCCTTAAAAAAAAATAAAAAAATGGTAGCTATATAGTCATGATCGAGGCTCCACACAAGTGACATTCGGACAGCAGTAGCGTAAGGAAGACGATTGTCAAAAACGTCAAAAAAGTATGGGAAAGACAAACGCCGCAGACTGTCAAAATTTCATGTGACCACCTTAATATACGAAATTCTTCCGTTACTGAGTGAGTGAGTGACTGAGTGACAGACAACGCACAGCCGAAACTACTCGTAGAAAGCTGAATGGCATGTAGGTTCCTTGGGGATTGTAGGGAAGCACTAAGAGAGGATTTCTCGAAATTCGTACGGGTACGGGAAAAAACGGGATATACGCGTACGAAGTCGCGGGCGAAAACTAGTCCCTTATATTTAGGAATTTCGACAATCGCATTCGCTAATAGAAATGCACTTTGAGAGCCTCATGATGATGCGTTGGGAAGCTCACATACATACTCACAAATAAGTAAGGAAAATCAAGACGACGACGCTGGATAGAGAACCTACACAAATAACATAAAAATACAATTATTAAAAAAAAAACTATGTTAGTGTGTCAAGATTTGAAAAATAAATTTACTTATAATAAAGTGTATCAAGAAAAAATACCGTTTCAGCTAAGTAGAGCGTCGAAAATCATTAAACCATCTTGCAAATATACATGTTACGCTAGTGGAGTTACACTTTCGCATGACATTCGCAACTCGCTACTAATAAAACACACATTAATTTATTTTAAAAATATAATATCCGCATCTAATAATAAATTCGCTTTTTTCATCTCAAGATTGATACATTAAAACGCCTATGCGTCAGTGGCCGTAAACTCTATGAGAAGCATAGACAACAAGACAATTTTATTTGATAATAAAACTGTGACGACCATTCGAATCATTATGGCGTGGGCTTATACGTGGGCAACTTTAGACGAAACAGATATTTTTGTTCTATCACATTTGATCATTTACATCAACACCATCGTCATTCTACGCAACTTTTTATGATAGAACAAAATGGGACTTCAAAAGTTTAAAATTAATCGTGTTCTCATTTACAGAGATTTATTTCTAACCTTTTTATTCCGAACCTTTCTAAATTTAAAATTTAATGTGCCGTCAAAATAATGTAGTATTAAGATACGGAAAATAACGCCAAATGTAACAAGTTTTGGCTAGAGTTCATACGTAATAAATTCAGCTGTAATTTTAACCGAAACAATTGGTGGAACAATAAAGTATTTGGTTTTCTACCGGCGCGCGGCGCCCGCGCCTCGCCGTGGAATTACTACTTTGTTTACTAGCTGGCGTTTTGACATTTCTGACAAATAATTACTCAACCATGGCGTGTGTATTTACAAAGTCGAGTAAATACGAGATTTTATAATGAGAATTAATTGAGAGTCTGCTAATATTTCATACCGTAATTTTAAATTCTAATAGGCTATCATTACAGACAGAATAGAGCTTTTGGAAAACACGTGGTCTATAAATGTCTCTCTTAAACATTCATTGACGATTCTATTTCTTGGCAATCGGAAATATTTGATAAATATTACCGTGTCAAGCGTCTAGCCAACATTTTGACAGTATTGGCGTAAATATTAGTTATGGGATTAATACGTTATGTTGCACCTATATATCCTACTCTTGTAAGGCGGTATGTTACCTGTGTCATGTACTGTATATCGAAGTACTCCTAAACTTGGACTATATGCTTCCCATACAATACGTCTACCATGCGTTATCAATCGACACTCGCTAGCGACTGTATGAAAACTTTATAAGTTTCTAATTTATTTCTTCAATAGTTAACTAACAAGCAAGCAACTTGCAAGCAAAACTTTAGTTAGCTACTAAAAAACTAAATTAGTCAGTTGCTTATTTTTATTTTTTTTTCATTCACATTTTTAACTACAGTCGCTAGCGAGTATAGTTTGATCAAACACACGGTAGACGTACTGTACACGACCATTTCAGTTGAATCACTTCTTCATAGCATGGTGACGACGCAAAAAACAAATACCTACTAATGTAATAAAATGAAGTTGGCCGAAAATTCAGCTATACATGACGCCGTCTACCGATGCAATGAATACCGATCCATTGTATACGTCAAGAAGCTACTTAAACACTTCACTAGTACTCGTGTAAATCCCTCAACCAAAGAATGGCTAACTATATAACATAGGTATAGCCTGAAGTCCGTAGTTACTGGTTTTTTCTACTCCGTATCACCAACGGACTTTCCATTAGGTCGGAACTCTACTAAGAATGAATGACAACAAGATTTGACAATAACTGTCAAATTGTGTTGTCATTCGTTCTTAGTGGCTAGGTGATACGAAGTGGAAAACGCGCGCAAGTCCTTACTTGCGGGCGTTTTCTACGGACGGCTCAGAGACCAGCTCCCTGGTCTTGATCGGACGGCGAGCGACCCATACGTAACTACATTAAGATACCCCTTCCAATATTTCTGCCAAAGGCGTAACGTCACTTTGAAACTGCCTTTATAATATTCATTTTCGTTTTATATATTCTGCGACCTCTCGAACGCGTCTCAAAACTCGCCAGTCGGCTGCCAAGATCATTCACAATGCTTTTCAATATTCTGGATAAATCATGTGATTGTGCGTCAATACTATATGAACCAACTGTATAATTGATTGAGAAGTACTACTTCAATTCCATCGACGAGTCAGTCATCATTTTGCTTAAATTAACTATCGTTCTAGCTTCTCTTCAGACTTTGTTGTTGAAGATACAACAATGGGCACGTGATATGGAGCATCTATCCTAATTAAAATTAAATTCTTCCGTAACTGACAGATTGAGTCACTGAGTGACTGATAGACAACGCAGAATCGAAACGACTCGTTGTGGAAAGCTGAAATTTGGTATAACCTACATACCAAATGTCAGCTTTCCACAACTAAACCATGGAAAGTGTAGGGGAGCACTAAGAGAGCATTTCCTAACGGGATAAATTGGAATATGCTAACTATATAATATAAGAAGTCGCGGGCAAAAGCTACGAAAATAAAACTGTTTTAATGTAGAAAAGTTGGAGAGGATTATGACAAACCCATAGAAGAGTTCCGTAACATAACCCGATAAATAAGTTTCTTTTATGGGGGCTAATATTTTTCTTTTTAATTGCGGGCTTAATGCTGCAAGGCATTCTGTACAAGCCAACTAGTCAGCAAATTATCAATTTAATAATTTAACAACAGTATAACACTCATAATAGGCCGACAGACGAAAACACACACAGTGTGATTGCTGGGACAGACGGACGGACAGCGTAGGCTTAGTAATAAAAAATGAAAATTGGGAAATATGATAAACCAGTAAAAGGAAGACTAAAATGATGGGTCAGTTTGAGTAACACCCTACTTCTATCCCGCTACGATTTTTTTTTTTTGAGATCCACCCATCCACCCATAGACTAGTCTAGGTCACAGATGACAGAGACAAAGTCGACGATGGAGCGAGCTCACCCAGGAGGAGCCCGTTCACTCTAACTTAGAGATTTGAGATTTCTCAGACTTGACATTCGGGTTGTATGCGTTCGGAAACACAAACGCAAGTAGAGAGGTATTTTTTTGTTACAAAAACTCAGAAATCCGTAGACAGTGACGGAATGAAGGTGGAAACAATTATTTGTTGACCGCTGTCCTTCTTTTGTTTGTTTGGCTGCTTTTCCACCAGAGATGTGTTATGCTACGTTGCTATGGATGCGTTTAATATCCACCAATCATATTCATCGATCCACATAGCGTAGCACTGGTGGAAACTGATTCAACTAAGCTACTTTTTTTTTATATGGCAGGATGCGTCCTGTGGATGCATGCTATGGATGATAGCTATGGATGCGTGCTATGGATGCGAGCTATGGATTCATGCTATGGACGGTCGCGAGGTGTGTAGCTCTGTGCAGTGCGTGACTTCTCTATTGTCGATACATCGCATACCTCGAGCTGCGCATCTTCCTCGCACAGTTACACAGCTTAGCATCAGAGGAAACGGTTACATAGTTTCGTAGCTTAGCTTTTACATTCTCGCAGCATAGCGCCATAGCACATCTCTAGTGGAAAAGCACCCTTATCCACAAGTTCCTCATCGTGTATTGTGCGAAACAGTTCCTCTGACGTTACCTCCATTGCGGTGACGTTATCGCGGTACATAACCATTGACCCACATGTGCGAACGCACGGTTACAATGTTAACGCCTAAAATTAGTTCAGTTATGAAACGGGCTATTTTTAATGTCCACTTGAACTGTTACAAGCACTTAAAACGTTTAGGTGAACAGGCGATCTTTTTGTTCGTCTTATATTTATTTTTAGGGCGATGAAAAGCTTTATCTGCTTATTAGGATAAATTTAGTAACATGGTACTAAAATAATACGGTCTCAGAAAGGGCCTATTTTGGTCCTAACAGATAGGATCATAGAACCATCTAAAAACAGTAGATTAGAGAAGAAGAGAAGAAACGGAAAGAATAATAGCACGCTGTAGTTAAAAACCATTGCTATCGGAAATAGATGTGCTACAAAAAAATGCATAAACTGGACAAAACCAGAATTGCCTATTTTTACTTCAGACTAGATGACCCGCCCGACCGACTTCATGTTCAACTGAATGATTTTTTCCATTCTTGATTTCCCTAAGACCCTTAGTCGGACTACAAAGAACGATTTTAAAAAAAGCCGTTCTCAAGTAGGTATCCGCTTACCAACGAACGTCATTTCATTTTTATTCTTCTATAGATTATCGCCATTGTGAAAATCTCCCCTTCGAGAATCCTGAAACCACGAACATGCACCGCAACTCTGCAGGACAAATATAGTTTTCCTAGAGGGTGCTTACAGAGACAATACCAACCCAACGATGCGTTTGACCCTAAGCTTGAATGCCAACACAATACACCAGGTCCTCAATTCAATTGTTTCAGATTCCACTGTCTCATACCATTCGGAGTTAATTGGATAATGCTTGTGACCTCATTGGTACCTTCCTGCTGATAGAGCTTGTTAATTGTTATGCGACATCAGTCATTGTCGTCATTTCAACTTTTCAACCATTGTTGTGCGTAAGTTACAATTTCACTTTTTAATACAATAACGATAACAAGCTATAACAACAGCGTATCATAAAACAATTATACAAATAGATGTTGGGCGACCTATTGTGCTAACAGTACCGACATTATTAATATTACGGTACTACAGAGTTCTTGAATTTGTATTTGTCTTTCTGTTCCAACCTATTATTAACTGTAATTTTATATTATGTAACTATAAATTTACACCAAATAAAGTTGTATCGATAGTGTCTTTTAACAGCTAGCTATTTTGTACATTAAATTGTGGATAACGTCGTTAGCAGTGTATACGCTACTTCTGTTGACTAATTATTGTGATTATCTATACTAATATATAAAGCTGAAGAGTTTGTTTTTTTGTTTGTTTACTTGAACGCGCTAATCTCAGGAACTACGGGTCCGATTTGAAAAATTCATTCAGTGTTAGATAGCCCATTTATCGAGGAAGGCTATAGGCCTCTGTCGTATCAAATCTGTATATCTTAACGCTAAGACCAATCGGAGCGTCGCAGTAATGTAAATTGTGACGCAGACGAAGTTGCGCAGGTCAACTAGTTGTATTATACACATACATACTGCTGTTTGTTGTCTCTAATAACATAAAATAAAAAGAAGTTTATTTTATTCGGTAGGTTCGCTTGTGACCACAATCCCACCTGATGGAAAGCGATAATGTGGTCGACGATGGAATATGCTTGCATAGAAGTAACCTATTCACTGTAACAAAAAGATCCCCAGGTTGTAGCTGTCAGACAGCACAAGGTCCGGCAAGGGATTCCATTCCTTAGCTGTACGCACAATGCAAGTATTCCCCAAACGTTTTGTGAGTATAAGTTGCTTAGAATAAAACATGCAGTAAAGTATGTAAATTATTCAATTATTTGGGCACTAAACAAGCAGAACATCCATCCGTCATGGTGAATGCCTCGGATTTATCTGCTACCAGCTGACCAGCGCAACTTCGTCTGAGTCACATTTTTCATGAATCCTCCGCTCCTGTTGGTCGTAGCGTGATGTTATATAGCCCTGTTATGTTCCTGAAATTAGTGAGTTTAACCAAACAAACTCTTTAGCTTTATTATATTAGTATACATGCAAAACGAAACAATGCAACACTTTCATCCATTTCCCTCTGCCCTAACCCCACGTTTTATGGGTTCGCATAAATACGTTTTCATTTCCCGAATTACCTTTACAAAATTTATCGACTGCACCCAATACATGTGGTGAACACGTTGTGACACGTGCGTCTGATATCTAAATAAAATCAGCCTTTACCTTAATCCACATTGAAAATCACATGACATTTTTACGTAGGCAGCGAGAAACTGAAATTTATAAGACGAAAATAAGTCGGTCTCGAACGATTGATTGAAATAAGCAGAGACTGACCTGCCCGTCAACTGGGGCGAGTGGAAGCAGGCAGCTTGAGTTTTTCAATTATTTGGGCAGCGACAAATGAAGGGGGAAAATACTCTATCACCTGAATTCAAAAATTGGGTTTAATGACTAAAAAAAACATGCGGGGCAATCTTTGGGGACCGCCGATAGAAGTGAAAACTAAGTAACTTGTGAAGTGTATCGAGCTCATGGAATGCATTTGGTGACGATGAGGCGTGTTCCATCAATTTTGATCACCCAAAAAGTTCTCAACGCGCCTAAAGAAGTTTTCACTTCAAAAATCTTAGTAGTCCGTCAGATAGATTGCCACAAAATATTGGACACGTATTATTTTGTTCATGTAAACAAAAAATTAAGACGATACAGTGCGTTGGAAACTCATGTGACGTCACATTCCGATAAACTTTTTATCCGAAAGTGACATCATAAGCCCACACTCCTGATCTTTAATGCTTTTTATCTTCGTCAATTTTTATTGATTGAAAAAATACGTATCCAAATTTTTTTGGACTTCTATCTAACGGACAAATAGATTTCTTTTTCTTTGAAAGTACAAACTGGTAACTGGTACTGGGTAAGTGGTTGGTGATCAACCACTTACCCAGTGAAATACAGAGACTACTGGAAAAGCTTTACTACACAATATACCATCACTTTCGACAAGTATCTCATCAGCTGCTGTTAAATGCATAAATAAGAGAAAACAGGTATTTTGCAAACACAGACATCTGAAAAATGGAGAAAACGTCCAACCATTTTGCATTGCCTGGCTCAAAGCTTTTCAAAGCGAGGACAGGAAAACAGACAAGAAAAGATAAGATAAAAACCGAGAAAATAAGAAAAAATCTGTTAAAAAGCCATATTCAAAATGGCCAGAAAGAAAGGGCCCCCCATTGACAGGCATTATATGGGGTACCTAGAAAACACTTCAACAAACAAAAAATGTTAGGAACATGGTGCCCTAAAGTGTCACATTGCCAAGATATTTCGAGGTAAATTCAATACACAATGAAAAACAATAAAAATAAATCTTCTTTTTCTTGCTTACAAACACGTCAGGATATCAAGGTTGCCAAAATTAACGCGTCCCGATGCAGGAAGATTATTCTTAGCGCGCCTATTATAAACGGGCTCGTTAAAATCCACGTGTAGCAACAGAAATAACGCCTAGTGTACTAAATTAGGTAAATAATACACAAATGTGACGTTTGCGAGCCCATGAATTCTTATAATTATCGTAGTTGGCATCATTATGTGTTAATATGGTATTTAATGAATGCGCTTGAGCTGCTTATAGCGTGGTTTATTGGTTATCAAAAGTTTAAGCTGGTGCCGCGACTGGCAGAATTTGAGCATGGGTGGATCCAGGGGGAGGGAGTTAAGGGGCAAGTCCACTCCAAAAGACCCAGATATCTTTGTCAGTCTACAACCTGACGAAATCATTGAGAAATTTACGAAAAGGTATCCAAGGAGGCTTTTAGGTAATGCGTTAAGCAAAATAAAACGCTAATGCGCTTTTTGTGTTTACTTTCCTAAAACCTACCCTCAGCGGGGTCAAGCCGCTCAAACGGCTATCCTGGATCCGCCCCTGGACTTAAGAGTACGATTACGGCATTAGAAGTCGACGTAAACTTGATATTGATTTAGGCATGAGCCCTTGCAAGTGCTCTGCTGATTCGCATTGTTACCTAATAACTTATGCAATATGCATGCATGAACCAATATAAGAAATTACGGCTTTTTTTAAAGTTGGGAAATTTTCCAAATGCCTTCTTCCGCATTGTGTGAAATCCATCCGTGTCCCTTCTATTGTCCATTAAGTTCAGGGCCGCGGTAACTCTTTCAAAGACACCGCGATCCTGGTAGACTCTGGTCTTACCAGGCCTCTAGGTAGGTAGGGCTGAATATTGTCTCTTATTAAATCATACTCAGTCATTACTGCAAAACGGAAAGCGTCTTAAGTTTCTTTTACATAAATTTTATTTTTGAAGTCTGAATTTCGAGATAGGAACAACCAAAATAACTGGAAAATCAATCAATTATAAGCTTTCATCTGCAATTTAGAGTTAGGCTAGTTTAAACTAGCTTCGGAATGCCGGATATCAATCATCCGGTCGAATCGAAAATGTTGCGTCTCGATTTATTAGATCAATGGAATTCCTGAAAAAACTATGTAGGTATATCACGAGTTCTATCTACAAATAAGCTTTTTGTTTAAACCATGCTTATTTATGAAACTAGTGACCAGCCCCCGCTTCGCTCATGTCAAGCAATCAAGATTTCATTGATTGGTATTTCTCTTCCAGGATAAGTTCTTTGAATTATTGTGAAAACCACTTCAAATGGTCACACAGACGGACAAGAGCAGCTGCTTATTATCTAAGTAGTACTTATTTCTATTGAATTTGAGATTTTGACTTGATAATTAATTAATTTGAATGTAATTTTTCTTATTAAAAGAAATTAAGATGTCAATTCTTATTAATAATTAAATTGATTATTTTTGTTCTTTTTTGTAATATTGGTTTTATCTGTTTTTTTTTATTATATATATTTCAAGTTATGACATACAAGTCGACTCTACCTTAAATCATCGAATTGACACTACTTGTCCTTTCAATATTATTTGAAGGATTTCCAAAACTCGAGTCAAGTCCTTCAAACTGAAATTGAGTATGGGGATAAGCTGTGTCAGTACGAATTATAACCTCTGTGAGCTAAGCTTAAATAACTAGCACAGCTCTTGATTGACAATCACAGAAGTCTACTGTGGACGCCCTTTGCCCCAGCAAGGGGACATAGGATCTAAAGTCAAAGTGAGTCAAGTCTTCTTTTTGTCGAGTCGATGGTCAATTCCCTAGATCGTTTGAGGCCCAGTAGGTGGCTATGTTAATTGCAGCATCGGTGGCATCAATTAAATCCTTCAAAGTACAGGTGTATGGGTACTTGGGGAAGTCTAGCATGTGGCTCATCTTCTGAACAGCATCACCGCACATTGAGTAGTAAACGGGTCTATGAAACCCTATTTCGCCAAGTTTTGTTTGTACTTAGTGACATAGAAGAGACAAAATTTGGTAAATATTCGAACAATCTGGGTGACAGCCAACTGTTTACATTGTTTGTGAATCATCACACTAGTTGTCAGCGACAATGTTATTTACAACGAGACAAGCGTCCCTAATGGCGCCCGCGACCGATCGATGTACGAGGTTAAGCTGCCAAATAATTAGATGGGTGACCAATGTTTTCACACCTGAAAGGACAACTTGTCGTTTGCGAGGTGAAATTAAAACACGTTACGACGGACACAGATGAAATTACTGAAAATCTCTCTCTTTTGTATGCACGTACCAAGATTCGTAGTGAGGACCATTTGATTTATATCTTTGACTGCGCGTGCTAGAAAATAAGAAAGAGAAAGAGCCGGCCGCCATGTTCCCACAGCGCAGTAAAGAAAGTGTCGTCACAAGCCCGGTTGCAACAAAAGACGACTCAAAACCTGGGCCCTGGTAAGGAGATGACAGGAAGATGTCAACACAAATTAACCTTTTATTACTTGGATACTTAAGTGCATCCCGAGATTCCGACTGTATAAGATGATGCTAGAGAATTGAACTTTAAGAAAAAAAGTATTAATGGTAAATTTCCCAGATATTTTCTTTACCACTGGTTTAATTGGGTAAAAATCGGTAGCGGGTATTTTTCAATATGCTCTTGATGCCGAACGTTAAAGGACCCCTTGGCGCACGGTAGCCAGTGAAAGCACCAAAATTTACCAAGATATAGAAAGTTAATTTAGATATTACGTTAAAATAACTCAATACTTAAACAATATTCTATTCATTTTTAATTAATTCCTATTTTTGGGGAAGGCAAAAGTACTGATGGATACCTATATAAAATTTACTTACACTACGGAGTCTACTCGAAATTATGAAATAGATCCGCTGTACAAAATATAAATAAAAACTCACCCACATACAGCAGTTGAATTTTTTCCTTATTTCACAATATTCGTGAGTATTTTTTCACTCCACAAAAATATACGACGGAGTATGAAATAGGAGCAGCCTAGAATTTAGATTACGTTGCGTAACAAACCGGAAGGGGTTTCCGGGAGGTACGCTGCAGGTTTATGGAAAAAAAATTAGGCCAACATATTTTGCTGAACACTGCTAACAAGGAAAATCGAATGGTAAAGGGAAAAATGTTTTCGTTTAGTACTGAAAAACTCAGTAGTACCTACTCAGTTTTACGTAATTTTTTATGTATATACTGGAAGAATATTCTTCTGCACACCTAATTTATATTCGCATTTGTAAAAGCCTGGTAATCGAAATAAATTATACCTGCATGATAGATGTACAAAACGATCGTATGAGTTATACAGGGTGGCCAACCAAACCCAATGTATATTTCGCAGCTAACTTGTATGAATAGCCATCTCATTGGCGGGCTAGCCGTTTTACTGAACGACTTGCCTAGCCAAATAGTGGAACGGTAGGCACAGGGAGCTTAGGGCACCCAGACACGGATAGGTTAGGTTCGAATAGCATGACATGCCATTCATGTTAGGTTCCTGACTGACTTTCATGAACTAGCAACTTTTCGAACCAGCGATAAATCCTGCAGACAGAAGTAGAATGTTGAAGTTGATTGTTGTTTGAATGTAGGATTCCCAAAATGAAAGATTTCATAAATATTCTCGTCACACGGTTACCCTAATCTATGAAAGGCCTATGCCTCTGCTAGCCTAGCCTGTTCAAAAATGTTGTATTAGACGCATTGGCTGGATGTCATTAGGCCGCTAATCAAACGGCGCCTTTTGATGAAAACCCAGTTAGTTGTCGGCGACATATACCTACAACTTTAAATTGCGATAATTTTTGTTTGCAAAAATTGCCATATTTTTTCCATGATTAGTAAAATGTAGGTTTCGCGATTGTGTGTGGTAAATAAGACAAATCTCTAAATTTTTGCTGCCTAAATAATGACACCAAATATTTATTTTCAGTTGCTGTGATCTTAAGGATCGCAATTATTTTCGTAAATTGGTATGCAACTATTTGATAAATAGATATCACTGTGTTTTAGTCGAAAAAAAACATTACTTGTGGTGATAAAACCAGACCGCCCAAAACTAGAAAAATGTTCCATATAATTCACTTTTCAGGCAGTTGATGGGGTTTGTTTTACTTCCACACTGATTTGATATCACCAACTCTGGGAACTTTTTAGTCGGTTCAGCGATCGGGTTTGTTGACGCAAGTATTTTTTTATTTCCTACATTTTAGTGACGTACATTTTTGTAATCTTTTTTTTTTCAAAGGTGTTTAATTATATGGTGCCAAAAATCGACCATATTAATTTTTACCCAGTGTCACACACAATCAAGATGAATCTAGCGACACCTCTCAAGCTAAAATCCATCAAGCCGTTTAGGCTACAGGTTACATTTAGGGTAAAAACTATAATGATATTTAGCGCAAGCGATATATTCGATACCTAATAATTATGTGAACATTTAGGGTCTAGAAAAAAAAGATTCAGAGATGTCGGAATTCAAAGCAGGAAACTGAACTGTAAGAAAATTAAAATCGTCAGATTAAGAACGTGTTCAGTAACAAAGTATTTACTAAACATTCGCTGAGCACAACAATCGCTAAGCATCGCATTTAGCTTATTTCAGAGCCGTTGCATCAAAACAATGTGATGGCTCTAAAAAAACTGGGCAAGTGCCAGTTGGACTCTCACACGAAGGCTTGGTTATTATTTTTTGTTATAGCGTCAATAGAAATACACCTCCACCAAATTTTCATATGCCCACCTCTTTTCGTTCGTCTCGTTCTTGAGATACAACCCGTTGACAGACAGACGAACGGACGGACGGATGGACGGATGGAAGGACGGACAGCGGAGGCTTAGTAGTAGGGTTGCTTTAGTTACCCTTAGGGTACAGAACTGTCATCATCACGTCAGACGAAATAGTCCACAGCTGGACATAGGCCAAAAGTGCCGCCACATCGACCGCTCAAGTGCGCATACGACAGATTCCTGCGGACTTCCAACCTTCCAACGCTGCGTCTTTCGGTACGCAATCATCACGCACTTATTGTATCCTCGTTCGTGCTCGTGGAGGTCTGGTAGGCACGCTCCACGTAAAATACTGGAATTCAGCTGAATCCGGTTTGACTAGAAGCCGACTCCAATATAGTTGGGCAAAGGCTAGGCAGATGATTAAAAAACCAATCATTAACGTGATAGGCTAGCTTCGTTTTATTTTTATATGTTGGACGTAAGAATAGGCTTAGGACCCTAAGGCTTTATTATGACGTGCCAATGACATCATGATTTCGTTGTGAAAAAGAGATAGTGCTATGCGTCTCATCTCGCCTCCCTCCCACAGCGAGATCAAGATGGTCATAGTATGGCCCCCGCTCGCTCCAGTTAGCCTTCGTTTTAAAAGCCCGTGCTTTCTGCAAATACATAGTGGTTTTGTTCATTGGGTACCATGAAACGTTCATAAAATAACGCTTATGAAACCCTAATGGAAAGCGAAGTTAAAATTAATATCGAATACTACTTGAAATCGCATTTGGCTCAGATACGGAGGGTTAAATGTTAATAAAGTTTCATTTGCGTATAAAGTTGCTGGAATTACTGATTGTAATAAATCATTGCACTGGTGACTGGTGGTTCATGGTTAAGGTTCCCGCAGACCCACATGAAGCCACAGTGCGACCAAGATGCGATACCATTTTTTCATGCAGGAACCTATTATATACCATTTGAAAAACCAGTACCTGGCTGACCGAGCTTTGCTCAGTGTTTTTTACGACGTTTTCTAAAAATGAAACCCCGAAACTGCCTGTATACTAAAATTCACGAAAATCTTTGGAGCTGTTTCCGAAATTCAGATCCATGGCCAGCAGTGGACGTCTTTCGGCTGATATGATGACTGTACGGATGCTGACGGCGAATGTAATTAATCTTGCTTGCTCGTTGCTTTCAGGTTGAAACCTGCAGCCTTACAAAGAGATTTAACTATGTGGTATCTGCATTTATCTAATGATGAGATACCAATATTCTTTCACGTGTAAAAACCACAGAACGGCAGAGCCATAGTCTACTTTTCCCGGAAGGATGCACGGTTGCTGTGGAGCGGAGTCGTGAGAAATAGCTCGTGTTGAATATTTCTCGCACAGAAAATGTAAAAAAAAATGTTTATTTTCGTCTGTTTCGTAATGTTTTATTAGTGTAATAATCGTTTTGTGAAATGTTTAATACTGGTGTGTGTTAAACAGCGACCTACGTATTGTAACGTCAGTACAATTAAAATGTTGCACATTCCGCAGCAGACCTATTTATATCTAAACTAGTGGTATAAAGAAGATTTTTGTTTCGAGTGCGAGTACAAAGGCTAAACTGCGGCCAAAAAGCTGGGCATCATAAAAAGGGTGAAGCGAAACTTCAGGCATGGACAGCTTTTAACTTTAAACAAAGCACAAGTCCGATCCTGCATGGAGTATGGTAGCCACCTTTGGGATGGCTCAGCTAAGTATCAGCTTGCCGCATTTGAATCGGTAGAACGCACAGCTAAGAGGCTCATCAGAGACGTAAAACTTGTGGATGCCAAGCTACATAGCTTGGCTCATCGCCGTAAGGTTGCCTGCCTGCTTGTCGGTCCTCACAGATTGTAATTCTGTGAGTGTGTCCAAGAACTCCACGACCTCAGCCTATCAGCCCCCACTACCATCGGACATCCAGACGCACTGCATCTTACACCAATTCGCACTAATCGTTTTCAAACGTCTTTTATAATGCGCACAGCAAAGGAATGGAACTCTCTGCCTGCGTCTGTGTTTCCAAACGCTTACAACCCTAATCTCTTCAAAGTAAGAGTGAGCTTCAGGGTAAGAAGCGTCGTAGACTTTCTTTGTCTTTGTCATCTCTGACCTAGACTAGAGTTAAGAGCAAACCCATCACAAATATAAAAAAAATGTTACTTTATATTTTAAGGTTTTTAATCTCTGGAAGTACTGATACCGATTATAAAAATAAAGCTACAATGGCGCTCAGTATCATTGGCTATTTCTTATAATGGAAAAAAAACTATTACGCCTTTGGGATAGGCCGCAGAAACGAATCCGTGGTAAAAAGCTGGTGTATATACGAAGCTAACATACAATTTATTACTTTAAAACATACAATTATAAAGTTGAACATTCTTGTACAAAATAACGTCACGCCTCTTTTGTCTAGGAAGGGTTAATCAGAAGTACGGTAGTATATTTTAGAGATATTCCCTCTTCTAATTAATTAAAACAGTACTTAGGTTCCTTATAATTTTATTTACGTTCATGCGCTAAGTATGTAGCTTTACCTCAAGAAACAATATTATTGTAAGAATAAATTTTACCGGAAATAAATTAAAACTGTTTCTGATGGTTAATGGTGGAAACCTTCAGATTTACCTGTTAAACAGGTATTAAAACAGTTATTATTTATTTTATTTCTTTTAAAGGAATTTGGTCCCAGGGTTGCGGAATTTGTTCGAAAGTGGCCCAGGAACGCAAAGGGAATTAGGAAGAAAACGGATCAGTTTTACTCAGTCAGAGTCTGACATCTGACACTCTCTTCTGTTCCGACTAAAGCGGGAAGAGACATTTGATCATCCTTAAAAAAAGGTTGACTAACGAGACATTTTTTTTTTTTAATGTTTCAGCCATACCATCACAAATTCCGCACACAGAGTCAGTTACACTCGCTCAGCGACGCGGAACTGCGCCGGCTATGCGTCACACCCCCTTGTTTACACGAGTCAAGTTCTTAAAGCCCGCTAATGACTCTAAATATACGAACAATACTACACTACATCACCTGCTGAGGTAATTTACCATCAAATTCGCTGGTACGAGGTGAAATTAATTCAGTTTCTATGTGATTCATGCTGTATTTGGACGTGATTAAGGATTTTTTTACCTGGCTATTACCTAAATAAATGAATTGTCTTTGGATTATTGCAAACGCAGTCAATCTGTCTATCTGTACTCTATACTAATATATAAAGCTGAAGAGTTTGTTTGTTTATTTGAGTTCGCTAATCTCAGGAACTACTGGTCCGATTTCTTTCAGTGTTAGATAGCCAATTTTTCGAGGAAGGCTATAGGCTATATATCATCACGCTAACCAATAGGAGCGGAGCAGTAATGAAAATTGTGACGCAGATGAAGTTGCGCGACTAATTTTTTTAGTTTAATTATGAATTAAATTTATAACAAACTAGTTTTTACCCGCGACTTCGTACGCGCGTATTCCATTTTTACATTTAAACCTTCCTCTTGAATAGAGTGATTTTTATTGATGAAAACCGGATTAAAGATAACATGTTCGCTTATATGTTTTAAACCGCGTAGTTTAAAAGATTTAGGTATGCGTACAAACAGAAAAAAGGCGACTTTGTTTTGTACTATTTTACGATAAAGATTGACGAATGAATGTTAAATATAAAACACGCACGTTCCAAAAATAAAGTAAACCATACCTAATACACAAATACCAACAGGCCTTTAAAAAATCCAAAATTCGTGTTTTATTCCGTAGTCGTCTTAAAGATTTAGTTATAACTTATTAAATGTTGCTTCATTTGTTGACATGTGCTGAAATTTCTGTTATTAGTTAGGAATCTTAGAAAACGAAATGTAGATTTTCGTGACTACAGAAGGAGCTCGAGTCACGAAGTGGTGAATTTAAGTAGGTTATAGGTACTCGTACCTAGACATACTTTGTTAAGGGATAATACCCACTGTTCCGAGTGTGGACCAACAGTCCTAACTGATAGTTTTCCACTGCACTTAAACGCCAAACTATCACGTTCGATCTTTTGTTACTTTTGTATTGTTTCAAACAAAGTTGTTGTTTTCGCGCTTTTCATGAGAAAATGCGCCACTATAATTTATGTAACATTGAAAATTTTGAGAAGGCTGTTTTGTGATTTAGTTTTAATTTCCAGAGGGTTTTTACAATATTATTAAATATATTATTAATAATCCTATTTCAGTACCTACACATGTCTGAATTTTATACCACTGATTTAATAAAGACATCAAAAGTTATTCACTCGCTGTTATTTTAAATCCAAAACAAAAACAACTAAGTAACTTTTTTTTTTATTAAAACTTTCGAAATCGCAACAGCTAAAAAAAGTTTATTATATCTTTTATATCCGCCATGTCTGTTAATGTTTAACATAACATCTCGTATAATATCAGGCAATGATAAATTCCGCTGTTTTATTACTCATCGATCCCTCACGTTTTATCGAACATTTACGATCTGAAAATATTCAGGACCTTGAGACAAAAAGCACTTGTAGTCCATCAACGTTATTTTAGCAATAGTGTTAGAAAATTAAGTCGTACCTACGCATTTACGATTATTTTTATATAAACAAAAAATAACGACACTCGTGTGACGGTGAATCACTATTACAGACCACATAAACTTTTTTCGAATAAAAATACATGTTTTAAATTTTCGCGAAAAGTCAACAATACACCACTTAATTATAAAATATAAACAACACTCCACTGCACGTACCGCTCTTGCCGACAGATGGCGCGCCGATCACAGCGACTTTCACTTCGGACAGCGACGACTTCTTCCGTCTGATCCCCCTCGCGGACATTTTCCATCCGACGACGCGACGCGTCCGTACTTCGTCCGTCCCCCGATTGCGCGCGAACTCGAAACAAAAAGCTTCAGTGCCCCAATCTATAAATACACGGAGCGACACTCGCTGACATCCAGTGCGTGGTTGCGTGTTAATAGGTCAAGATCTGGCCAAGATCAAGTCGTGCAAATAGCCCTGTTTACACCGGCTTCCTCACCGCGACTGAGTGTGGCGGTAGGCCAACGGGCATCTCTCCCACTTGCGCCCAAATGTTCCAGCGTATTAATCATGTGGAATTTATATGCATGTAATTTAGTCGTCAATGTTTTCTCCAGATTGGCTGATTGGCGGATGACGACATTTGTCGAAGGCCTCAATGTTAAACAGTTGTCGGTTGTCAGCGTGCGGGCAGGTGATTAATGTAAGCTTGTAGATGAGCGAAGTTACTGAATGATGGGTTAATGCTGCGTGTTGGCAAAACAACTGTTATTCGGAAAATATTTGCATGTTATAATGTTTTATGAATATGCGCACATTCAGACAACTGACTAAGTTAGCATTAGCTAAAAGAAAGCAGAATGTAATCTGCCCTACAAATAAGTCGCGAGTTCGAGACTGAATAGAACTGAACTTCACGAAAAATAAAGCTATAGCTTGCGCGCGATTCTAACTTACTTTTCCTTAGTAACAAATACATACGAGAGCAACGTCCTTCGTCTGTCTATTATAACTTGCAGACTGCTGTGTTGCTGGAAATTTTATTGAACCGTTAAAGCCAGTTAAAGGAAACCACTAGGAAGTGGTAAATAGAATGTAATAATAATAGTAATTTATCTTTATTTCCAACTTAAGTCCATACGGTTACAAAGATAGCGTCAGTAGGGCTGTCAGTATACAAATAACAGGGTGTTCGTAATTTACCAAAACATGTTTTACAATAATTAGTCAGGTCCATTTCTTATTTCTGTGCAGGTGTACCTACCTACACTTGCCCAGTAGGTGCACAATAAAAGGACTGTTTATTTTGCACGCTAACATCTTGAGGACAGTGTTGGTGCTACCACGGACCATGCTCATCATCGATGCAGTTCTATTCCTAATGATGGAGAAGAAAATCATCGATGGAAGCATCCGCAAACAATGCGGAAGCACTGCAGTACCTGGTGTTTTCAACACAACCCTCAGAGCGTCATTGTACTGAACACGCAGGGCATTGTAAGCCCGCCGCGTAATCCACCGATTGCACGTGTAAAAACAATGACAGAAGGCTCTGGAAAGTAGCAGTTTTACATCTGTGGTTCATGGTCGTACCTATCTGCGGGCCAGCACATTGCGGCGGACTGCCAAACTAGGGATTCTGTGAGCTCCAGCTTCGCACGTGTCCTATAGTCTGTGACACACTCTACAACTTATATACTTAGGTAAGTACACAAATCTTCCTCCTACAAAATCGAATCAAACCACTTTGTATTATTACTATTTAGAGACAAATATGTCTATGAAAAACCGGCCAAGTGCGAGTCGGACATCGAGGCTTCCGTACAAATCTGTAGCTACATATTACTTTAAATAAATACTTACTATAATTTTACGATTTAACTAGTTGACCCGCGCCACTTCGTCTGTTCCGCTCCTATTGGTCTTAGCGTGATGATATATAACCTATAGCCTTCCTCGATAAACGGGCTATCTAATATTGAAAGAATTTTTCAAATAAAAAAAACATAGAGCAAACCCATTACAAATAAAAAAAAGAATCGGACCAGTAGTTCCTGAGATTAGCGCGTTCAAGCAAACAAACTCTTCAGCTTTAAATATTAAGTATAGAGTATAGACAACAAAAGGATGTATTAACTGAAACGTTATCCGCTTTCACTCAATTGTTATAAACAGCGGTGTTATGTTTTATTGGCAATTTTATTACTATTCGTGTACCGATGCACTTAATTGCAGCGATATCATATTTAATAGGGAATTGTCAAAGGCTTGTGTTTCTTGAATAGGTACAGTTGTAATACATGGACATCTGAGTTTGCACGGAGTGTAAGCCAAGTCCGCTCCCGTGTAGCGCCCTTTACCGGTAATATGTTACCGGTACAGGTACTGTGTAGGTCGACAAGCTGGCATACACTTGACAGTGTAACTCAAGATTATGGCTGACTGTCCATTGCAGAGGAGAGGAGAAGGGCGGAGCGCTGCTGTGCTAATATTAACCGATTGAATTGCTCCGCTTCAGTAGATCGGGAATTGCGAACTAGTTAAAAATCCATACAAAACCAGGAAGCGGAGAAAGACAAAAAACCCGGCCGGCTTCAAGTTACTCGTCGCGTGAACTTGGCCTAGCTCCGCACAATCCGCATCGCATTCAAAGGAATCTCTAGCCGAGCCAAGAGTTTGACGAAAAAAAAAGTTCATCATTGAATTTGTGAAAACTAAATATTCAGATCATTTTCGAACAAATACAATACACACGAGTGCCATCATCGACAAAACCTAGCTCTTCCAGGCGTTTTCGTTTTAGACCTGGCTGCTAAAAAGTCCACTTTAGGAGAATTATAATAATAATATTAATCACACAACAATCTGTCTTTAATTTTCATATTTTTCGCTAACGCATTAGATTCAAGGTTGATTGGGAAAATTGGTCAGTGACGGGTAGCGTGATGCTTTCTGATTTTGCTAAACTGGCGTTTTTATTGCCAATTCTAACGTTTTTCAAATCAGGGCTGTCCAGACCATATACGATCGTGGGTCAATACAAGTCACTTTATAGATTTAGAGGGCCGCAGGGACAAATTACATATGTTACACCTATGTACAGGCCTTTTTTTTAAACATGGGAAATCATGAAATGACTCCATCCGCTCTGGGCGGAGCGGAAGGGAGTGTCAGACTTTTACTGACTAAAACCCATCCATGTTCCTCCTAATGCCCTTTGCGTTCCAGGATACGGTGCCTCTTGCGAACGGTTTGTGGCGACTGTATCGAGAGGTTTCCCTCTCTCTCACACGTTCGGCATCTTCCTTCGCTAGCATTACTGTTTCGTAGAAGAAGGTGACCGCTTCCCATGCCTCCACACTCCGGACCTTAGATTGAACCAGGGCCGGTCGCGAGAGGTCGCCGCCGCCGATCGCCTCAACGAGAACACGGCGGTGCTCCGCCCAAGCAGGGCAGACCTCCACCGTATGCTCTACTGTGTCCTCCGGGCGATCCTCGCAGTGTTGACACCCGGGAGTGTCCTCCCGCCAAATCCGGAACCGTGTCCGGCGTCAGACGGAAGGTGAGAACACCGTGGCGCCGCTCCAGCTACTCCTCAAAGAGGAGACTTATCGCCTAGATTGTAGCGTGCCCAGCGCTGGGTTGCGACAGTCGCTGTCTCCATACCGCCATGAGATCCTGCTGGAGCTCAGTCTACTTTGCTGCGATTTGCCACGGCAGAGGAGTCTCGCCCCGGCGCGCGGCGTTGCGCCTCCACGCGCCACTCATAAATGAGCGCGAGGGCTCTCGCCTCCAGATCCCATGGCGGCAGTCCGTTAAGGAGGCTCGCCGCCTCGCCAAAGACCGTGCGGAATCCCTGGGCCAGCCGAATGGCCATGACCCTCTGGGACGCGTTGAGGTAACGGGCAGGTCGCTTCCTCAAAGTAGGCACCCACACCGGCGCCCCATAAAGGGCCATGGACCGCTCAACCCCCGCGTAAAACCTCCGGCAGGAGGCGTTTGGTCCCCCAAGATTGGGCAGAAGCCGCTTGAAGGCAGCCCCGGCCCGCCCCAGTCTGGGAGCCAAATGTCGAAAGGCTTGACGAAGTTCCAACGGCTATCGAGGACGAGACCCAGGTATATCCTCGTCGACCCGACGCCGATGTGAACCCCTCCTACCGTTATTTGGGATCCCGATGGTGGCCTTTTCCAAGATCCATGAAAGCACATGGCTTCGGACTTGTGTAGGGCCACCTCGAGACACAACTGCCGGATCCTCTCAACGAATAGCGTAGATAAAGATAAAGATAAAGATAAAGATAAAGATCATTTATTTCTGAGCATATGGTACATTAAGGTCTTATTCATTATCCAGTTTCACATACACTACCGTTGCCGGTGTAGAAATATTAAATTAAGTGACATGCCAAAAAATAGCTCAATTCGAGACCACAACAATTTAAGTACACTTGTTTGTCATGAAAAAAAAAAGTATCAGAAATTTTGTCTCCATTAATGTAATAAAGAAAATAGGTGATTTTCCTACAATGTCAAGTTTTATATGCGCAATTATTTATATTTATTATTTATGAACGAAATGTCAAAATTTACTAATTATATAATGTCAAATGCTAAAAAAAAAAATACAACAATACTACTACTATAAATAAAATAATAACAAGTCAATAGGCAAGTACATACACACATAAAGTATATTATTTAAATTGTAATGTCAAAATTTATAATTAAAAAAATCATTAACTGAATAAAAGCAGTTTTCTAAAAGCCAGGTAAATATTGTTTTCCTGAATTTATTGGTAGGCAACACTCTGATGCGTGAGGGTAAATTGTTGAAGATTTTGACTGCCATGCAATTGGAATTCCTGCTATACAAATGTAGTCTCTGGCTAGGTGCAAGTAATTTATTTGGACTTCTGCTTTTCACTCTTTGAGAAATGTGTTCATACAATGGGAACATGTGCGGATATCTTTTAACAAACATACAAATTTCAAAAATATATAGGCAAGGAAGTGGAAGAATTTTTAGTTCTTTAAATAATGGCTTACAATGCTCTAAATATTCTGCTCCGTATACAGCTCTGACACACTTTTTTTGTGCAATGAATGCTTTGTTCGCATCTACTGAATTTCCCCATATCACGAGGCCGTAACGAAGCAC
Source organism: Lacanobia oleracea (assembly GCA_950371165.1). Lineage (NCBI taxonomy): Eukaryota > Metazoa > Arthropoda > Insecta > Lepidoptera > Noctuidae > Lacanobia > Lacanobia oleracea. The sequence continues at coordinate 29,796,508 of OX493385.1, forward strand.
TGATGCCACATAGCCATGATAAGCATGGAGGGCTGTTTCTTTACTGGCTATTCGTCTCAGTTTTCGTAAAGCAAACACAAACTTGTCAAGTTGAGTGCAGACTTTAAGCGGCCGCCTGGTGCAATCACCTTGCGCCAGGACCAGCTAGTCGTCAGCATAGCAGACGACACTGATGCCTCTACGGAGGTCGGCGCGCAGCACCCAGTTGTAGCCGATGTCCCACAGGAGCGGCCCCAAAACGGGACCCTGAGGAACACCGCAAGACATCTCTCGCCTCCACTCTCCCAGGTGACCAGCGTAGATGACGGCTCTGTCCGACCTACGTATAGGACTACGTTCATGACTTTTTTGGGGAAAAATAAAAATACGCCGATAATGTTATAATTAGCTTTATTAGTTCTTCATTCATTCATCTTTTACAGCAATACAAGTTCATTTTTAAAACGTTTATTTCAAAACATTTGTAGCGAAATTGTGACAATTATGACAGTTTTTGTCAAATTTGTCGCATAGCCCAGTTCATCATCTGCCTAGCCTTTTCCCAACTACATTGGGGTCGGTCGGCTTCCAGTCAAACCGGATTCAGCTGAATACCAGTGCTTTACGTGGAGCAGCTGCCTACCAGACCTCCACAACCCATTAACTGGGTAACACGGTATATCTTGGCAAGACTTGAGTCAGATTTACTGGCTTCTGACAATCCGTAATGACTGCCAAAGATCTACAAATGACAGCCGGGACCAACGGCTCAACGTGCTTTCCGAGGCACGGAGGAAACTCGTTATGTTAAGATGGTCACCCATCCACAGACCAACCTTGGCAAGCGTTGCTTAACCTTTAAGATCGACCCTTGTGGCTGTTATTATTTAGATGTCGCATGGCCCAGTTACCGGAACCAAATTCTCGCACAAGTCATTGTGACACATTGTCGTACCGTTGGTTTGATTTATAAACTTAAATGGTTATTCAACAACCAGACTCATCATTGGTCTTCCGATTAATTTGTGAAGTGATGACGATGACAATTTGACTTTAGGAGTTATAGTTTTCATTCTACTTCCCAAGAAAATGAGGTTTTCTACGATTCATTTCTCTATTAAATTACTACTAGAGACATGACATGAGACATGATTCAGGTAGTAAGGGAACCCCCTTGGGATAATGGAATACTTTCGAGCGAAGCTGCGGGCAGAGATAAGCTAGTTCATAATTATAATTGTACTAGTTGACCCGCGCAACTTCGTCTGCTCCGCTCCTATTGGTCTTAGGGTGATGATATATAGGCTTTCTCGATAAATGAGCCATCTAACACTGAAATAACTTTTCAAATCAGACCATTAGTTCCTGAGATTAGCGCGTTCAAGCAAACAAACAATCTCTTCAGCTTTATATATTAGTATAGATAACTGCAAAACCCTGTCTGTTTAAAAGTCTCTTTCAGATTAAAGTAAACTCTGGAGACGGTTATAGAATACTTTTTATCCCGGAAGTACGTAGTGTCGCCGCCGGCAGCAGCTAGTTCAGTTATAGGCAGAGTTCGCATGAGATCTTATCATTTATCCTTCCTAAATCAGTGATATTCAAAATAAACTCTTTTTTTTAAATCTCACGACCCAGCCGGCCGCAACAGAAGAAGACGCCCGGGCGTCGGGAGTCGCAGGGCGATTCAAAATAAACTTAGCATTATAATGTGAATTCACAAAGACATATTGGTAGGTACTTGACGACTTGCTCGGATTTGAACCCGAGCCTCACCTTGGCCACTGGGCCATCACGATATTCCACAAAAACAAATAGGTACTGCAAAATTCAGAAATGTTTCCTTTTCTCTTTATGATTGTTTTAATGGCGTGCTGTCAGTATAAAATGCGAATTAATAACGCATGTAACACTGAAAGCGCACGGCGTCCTTAGTACGGATCCGTCCAAGGGTGCGCGGAATTAAGCGGCAGCTTCGAGATAAAGATAACGCATAAAGCCGTGCTTATTTCAGAAATTTTCGTTGTTAAAATAAAGTTCTATAGACTTACTGTGTTTCACGGGTCTGCCGTCTCCGTATGAGAAGAGCCCTTTGCATGGCATGTCGCTTCCGTAGCTTCCCTTCCCTTCCCGGGCAAGTTAGTTATTATGAGATAAAATACACTTCGTAGTAACATTAACAGTTACAATAATTGCGTTTATCTGTCTTTTTTAACTTTCTCATAATTTACGAGACCATTACCAGAAAAAAAAAACTGTTGAATTTAACCTTTTTTTTTCTCATAAGTCTTACATTCATACATTATGAACATTTATTTCTTTAAAACAATGTCGCAGCTTTAGTTTTCGTCATCCTCATTAATCGGAGACTCTTTTTTGGTATTGGAGTTTTGGATTTGGCTATCCACGCCCACTTGAGAACTCCTGTAGGTAGATATAGTCGTATATGTACAGCTTATCTAAAATCAGACCCACCCGCCTGTTATCTTTTATAGCATACCAAACACCGTGTCGAGGCTCGCGAGTTCACGACTGGCTAAAACCTACATATAGGTAAGTCGCACAAATATGTTTGTAAAATACGCCCCAAAGTAATATAACCGACGACCTAACTCACAAAGTGTAATTAGGCACACCCCTTGACGCCTCTGTTCACTGCCAACCTTGTGCGCAATACATAATTACTTTCTTCCTGCGATAACGAAGGGCAAATAAAAATAGAGTCGATGTCCCTTAATCAATTCTACCAACCACCAAACCAAGGTTACATAGCCCGAAGAATCGTCTAGCTAAAGTGGCAGTGGGCAGGGCACATTGCATGCAGAACAGATGGTTATAGAGTGGCGACCGCGTACCGGAAGACGCAACGTTGGAAGGCTTCCCACAAGCTGGACCGATGACCTGGTGAAGGTCGCGGGTAGCCGATGGATGCGAGACGCGCAGAGCCGGCCGTTGTTGTGGCGACACTTGGAGAAGGCCTGTGTCCGGTACGACGTCTATCGGCTGATATGATGAATCAATTCGATAAGGGTTTTCTGAAATGATGAGCACCCGGTGGCAGCATTAAGTTGTCAGGTCCAGGCACCTGTCAAACCCACAGGTTTGTTAAATTGATCAACGTCATGTTTACGTCAAAGTCACTTTTTCAATGAAGAGGCCTTTGTCTCGACTGGTGGCATACATTTTCTTACAATTTTACTTTTGGACAGTACCTAATTATCGCTGGTAAGATGACACTATCAAACCTGCTACACAGAACAATATATCGTAGCAATTTGAAACTGTGTAGTTAAATGGTTAAATCGAACGCTCCTATAGTCTCCACACGCCGTCGATCGTCAGTTCTCCGCAGAAGCTCGCGTAAGAAACAATTGTCATCGACGATGAAAGCTGATGATGCGCGTGCGTTATTGGACTCTGATTATGGGTTTAAAGAAAAGATACATAAGATTTTAGATACAGGCACAAGATTTATTATATTTCACCAAGTTCAACGACGGTCGACCTTTAACGAGGCGCGCTCTTGCGATTTTAACATTAATATTCAGAGTGCCTCTAACTGGTCTGTGATCACTTCCAGTATTGATCCTGATGATCACAGAGACATGCTTATCAGACATAACGAAGTCGATCTCGTTTTTTGTCACGTTCTCGGGGCTTCGCCAGGTCCACTTCCTTGTAGGCTTCTTCTGGAAAAAGAGTTCATCAGAAAAAGCCCATGAGCCTTGTACCTGTGATTTCTGCGCCCATAGCCGAATTGCCCTACTCTCGACTCACCACTCTCTTATTCTTCCACTTTAGCGTTGAAGTCACCCATGACAACAGTGTAGAATATTTTGGTACGAGACATAGCTTTCACTATGCCTTCGTTCATGGCCTCAACTTCGTCAGGTTGTGCGGACGTTGGGGCATACACTTGTATAATCTTTCAGTGTCAGTGTGTCGGCAAGGGTGGCATACCTTGTAATTCCTTAAGTACAGGTATGCCATCCTTCCACACACCTACTGCCGCATTCCAAAATGTTGCCCCTGAGTGACTTGTGGACCATAAACCCGACGACAAAACATAGCGCAACCTCTATTTATGTAAACACCTATGTAAACACCTATGTTTAACAAATAAATGGATTGATTGATTGATTGATTGATTGATTGACGCTACCTTGGGATGGTTGGTGTCCTTTTCGGAAGTAGAGCAAGTGGCCACTATTGATGGCTATCGTCTCCACCCTCAGTCTTCGGATCTCCGATAATCTCACGATGTGCCAGTTAATACGACTTAACTCTACTTCCAATTCAGTGAAGTGCTCGTTCAGCCGCAGAGAGCGTCCATTGTACGTCGCCAGGCAAATTTTTCGGTATTACGGGCTACGGCAGGCTATTTTCGGGGTACCCTGCCGTAGCCCGGGGACTCCTAGCACCCCCACCTCACCGTTACCGTGGCCGGTACCATGACCAGGAATAGTGCAGCTACCGAGAACTGGGGCCTGAGTTGCTTGTCATTGGGAGGATTTGTCATAGTCACCACGCTTGCCAGGCGGGTTGGTGTCCGCAGTTCCTGAAACACTTTCTCTAATAGTGCTGCTGCCCACTACAAGGTTCGCCATTTGGGAGTATTCTAGCATGGTTCATGGATATACTGCCATGTATCGTTCACCGTGGGTGTCACCTCATACGACACCCGCGGAAGGAGAACGGTTGGTCTATCCTTCTTACTTACCGGATACCACAAGGCAAACCACCTGATGTTAATATAAGTGATTTTTTATTTAAAAAACCACAACCCCCTGGTATTTTGGTTTAATTTTATTCGACATACACAATTTGCATCATCCGAAAATGTCATGTGTCCATTAAAATAAATATTGTGTACGAAATGAGTATTTTAGCTATAGTAAAATTTTACATAACGTTACTACCTATACGTCAAAAAAATTCGTGCGAAGTCCTTAGAAGTTCAGGACTCAGTCTGCGCGACACTCGGCGCTCTAAGAAATTTCTTACTAAACTAAAAGATCTTTCGATTTTGATGAATTAAACTCGGGCTGATACTTTTTTTTACTATTAATAGCCACGCGTTTACCACTATCTCACCTGATAGTAAGCGATGATGTGGTCGAAGATGGAGCACGCTTGCCTAGAAGTAACTTATTCATTCTTAACTTAAAGACTTCCAGGTTGTAGCTATCAGGAAACAGACTCTGGCAGGGAATTCCACTCCTTAGCTGTACGCACAATGAATGTGTTCCCAAAACGTAGCGTGAAGTACCGTCTCACCTTTGCTGGTGACAGGATGGCAAGGTGAGACTGTGCTTCACGCCGGAACGGCTGCTCAAACTCCATCAAGCGCAAGTTCGATCGTGTATGGAGTATTGCTCTCATATTTGAGACGGATCTTCACCGTTGTCTCCTGAAGAAGTCTGTTTTACACGGTAATGTAAAACTCATGTAACCATCTTTACCTCATGTCATATCTTGTATTTACACTGACAGACAACGCACAGCTGAAACTACTGGTCTAAGGAAGCTGAAATTTGACATGTAGGTTCCATGGGGAGTGTAGGGGAGCACTAAGAAAGGATTTCCCGAAATTCATACGGGAACGCGTACGAAGTCGCGGGCAAAAGCTAATTATAAAAACCGGCAAAGTGCGAGTCGGACTCGCACACTAAGAGTTCCGTTCCATGCGCCTTAATGTTTATTGTTCTTGATGTTATAGCGGAAATAGAAATACACAATCTGTGAAAATTTTAAATGTCTACCTATTACGGTTCTTGAGATACAGCCCGCTGACAAACAGACGGACGGACGGGTGGACGGACGAACGGACGGACAGCGAAAGCTTAGTAATAGGGTTCCGTTGGTTACCCTTTAAGTCCGGAACCCTAATAAAAGGACAGTGTGCACCCACTCTTACCACAGAAACAGTTGTAGATGTTTTAACAGTGCTTACTCTTGGCGGTTTGCCAGCGTTTTATTCATCTGCTGGTTACAATTAAACGAAATCTCATTATCATACTGCTTTGCGGTAAAGAAAGCGTCTTGACCTTGGTTAAATGCAGGAATTATGCCCTCGAAAAAAAACTATACTTTGTGCAAGTTTAAGCATTCTAGGAATCTAACCTAGATAGAGGTAGAGCTGCTTATGCTCGCAACCACTACACCAGCGGGGCAGTCTTAGCTAAGCAATATTGTGAAAGGGTTGTGTATCAAGTTCGGTGTACCATAATATACTTACCTATGAGTATGTTTCTATTCTATCTTTCTAAATCTGCGAAATATTTAATGCAAACAGTTAGTCTGCAATAAATTAATCTCACACGTAAAATCATGTGAACCTAGTTTTCAACATTAAATTAAAATAAAGATAGAATGTATGTTGTCTCAACCGCCTCACTTCCGCGTAGTAAATATTTAGCATGTTTTATTAAACGCCTGATGTGTTCGTTTATTTATTAATGGCTGTCGTAGATCGCTGACTAAAAATATTCTTACGGTATTTTCGTCCGAAAACTCCGCCCCTAAGACGACCCCCTGACCAAATAATGTAGTTATCGTTGGTTTAGGTGGCTTCACTTTTGACGTTTCAGGGGGAGTCAAACATCTCACCACACATCGGTCAGCGGGGGGAGTGAGGTGTTTGACTCCCCCTGCGACGTCAAAAGTGATGCCACCTAAACCAACTAAAACTACGTTATTATGTAATCAAGTGTTGGTGCACATTATTGTCGTGTGTGGTGTGTCTTGGTCGTGTGAGAGAGTTTAGGTCGTGTGAGGGAGTGTTGGTCGTGTGAGGGAGTGTTGGTCGTGTGAGGGAGTGTTGGTCGTGTGAGTGTCTAGGACGTGTGGGAAGTCTAGGTCTTGTGAGGGTGTCTAGGTTGTATGAGGTTGTATAGGTCATGTGGGGGTGTCTAGGTCGTGCGAGGTTGTCTTGCGGCCTTGTGAGGGTGGGTAGGTCTTGTGTAGTACTGTCTAGGTCTTGTGTAGTACTGTCTAGGTCTTGTGTAGTACTGTCTAGGTCTTGTCTTGGTCGTGTGAGGTGTATCTAGGTCGTGTGAGGGTGTCTAGGTCGTGTGAGGTGTGTCTCGGTCATTCGTGAGGGGTATAGTGGTCGACAGACAATTAAAGCACAAAAATAATAGTTATCATTTTATTTTGTACAATTTATGATACACAATTGCAAAGTCATTTTATCGAAATAGGTTTACTGTACATCTACAAAGTACCTATATAAGAAACGAAAGGTCGTATTTAAACAACAACTCAGTGCCTTAACTAATTATAATGATTTATTGTATTTATTATTGCAATTAATTTAGTATAATACTTTATTAGTAAAAAACCGAAGGCCCGTATTGCAGAAGCGCGACCAGGACTCGGTTTCTGAGTAATGCTTGAGCATTACCTACTTAAAACTCGTGATATGTGGTTCTGTACAAACGGGCCTAAAACTACATTACTTACATTATGTAGTTTTGGATCACTGAAGATGAACATTAAAATATTGAGAAATAACATTCCGTGTCCTACACAAGGTGATAGGTTGTACACATGAAAAAAATATCATTAATTTGTTCGAAAACCTGCAGGCTCTGTTGACACAACAACGCTTTCGGGTTCGTTTCACAATTTGATCACATTACAAGGACACGGAACAAATGCAATAAAAAAACTAAAGTCACACAATGAAGACTCGTTTTTTCTAGATGCCTGAGAACTAACCAGACCATTAGAGTTTATTCTAAATTCTCTCTCTGTAAAATCCAACTTATTTTGCGTTTCTTGACATCGGGATGTGTCTTAGGCCGCGGACACGAACCCAGGGGCGCGAGAGTGGCGCGTTCAAATGCATAGATTTAAGTGGAACTGTTCACGATGGCAGCGGCGCGGCGGCTGCGTACGAGCGGCGCGGGCCAGTCGAGCGGTGCCCGCGCCTCTGTAGTGACGAAGTCATAAATACAACAAACTATGTAAAGGGTGTAAAATAGTACTCACGCGTTGGTATTATTTGTAGGAAGGTGTTGGTACATTATAACCCTGATCTACCGTTGGTGCTTGCCGTTGATAGCAGTTCATATGGCATCGGTAGCGTGCTATCACATCGTTTTCCAAATGGTGACGAGCGCCCAATTTGTTTCGCATTACGGACATTAAATGCAGCTGAACGAGCTTATTGTCAGCTGGACTAGGACGCACTCGCCATTATCGCGGGAGTGACCAAGCATCACCAATATATTTATGGCCGTCACTTTATTATAGAAACGGATCATAAACCGCTAACGTTTATTTTTGGTCCGAAGTTTGGGTTACCGCAAACAGCTGGCGTCTTATGATTTTGAGACGCTCACCAAATAAGACACCAAGTTACCATCTATATTACTATACTCCTATATATTACTTTACTCTTTGCTATACTCTTTGCACCAAGTCCGGGAACCAACTGACAGTTTATTTTATTACTACAGATAAAAATAAACTCTACATAGATACCACAGGCAACTTCTCATAACAAAACAGTACGCGCGCCGCTCTAGCGCAGCGCGATCTGCCCGCTGGCTTCGTGAACGAGTCTGCATCGCCGCGCCACTGCCGCTGCCGCCGCTGCGGAGTTCGTGTCCGCGGCCATAAACTCTAAATACTTGGTTTTCAATATTTTGTCGGGTTGTATGGCGACACGGGGTACGCGTACACCTACCAAACCAATCTATTCAAGCCCACTGTGTCGACACGTCACACACATACTTACAAAATACATAATGATGCAATAGTGCACAAATTTTACATTTCAAACAACTCCGCCGACCAAAAGTCAAAGACAAAGTCAAATCGGTGTATGTCCGATTCAAGTAAAAATTAAGAACAATTTTTAAGTTACAACACCGAAATTGGTGATTTTCGACATACACTGGTGCATCTTAGCATTCACAGTAAGATATAGAATGTTAAATTGAATGAGGGAAATATATCAGCCCCAGGTAAGGTACAGTACAGAACCTATAGGTACTGACAACACTATTGTGCAATTAGTTTCCGTAAAAAAAGGAAGAACAAAGTTTAACATATTGAAAATGCAAGCTAACTTAAATTTTATTGACGAATTATACGGTTTCTAGAACCATAAAAAAATGATGAAGATGAAAGAGGACTAAAGTAAGAACAACATTTACAATCATAGGACCGTTCTTACTTTGGTCCTTTATCTTAATGTGTTTGGACAATACAAAAAAACAATAATTATACGAGTAGTACCTACATAATCATCTTATTAGTAAACCGAAAAGCAAATGGCATGCGTATTAAAGTCCTATTGAACAAATCATTTACGTAAACAATTCTTCATTATCCTAAAAGAGACCTAAATATATGAAGCAGATATTTATCGTTTAACGATGATATCGTATTGGTATAACCCGCTATAAATACAACACAATAATCATGAAAAGCATCGATAAATAAAGAACTGGGGCCACAGTAACAAGTGCTAACGAAACAGGTCAGGCCCTAATATTATCGCCTTGCTGATTGGCGATAGCCCAATCTATGACTGCTGTTATTATTAGTTCTTCGGGAAAACACTGCTACCCACCTTCATCTGTGAAACCCTTATTCGCCTCTTGCGATACCCGCGGAAAGAGATAGGGTGATGCTTTTCTTCGCCGGCACCACACGGAACGAAAATGTTAACAAACACTTTATAGATTATGTCGAATTTATTTATTTTGGGTATTTTTCTCCGTCGTATTAGATGATACCTTCACGGTATTAAAATCGACACGGTTACCATGTGTGAAAAATGAATGAGACTTTTTATTTTTAAAACAGAAATAAAAGGTCCATTCTATCAGCGAATGCAACAGAGAATAAGGATGCATGTAAAACATATTCATTATCTAAACAGTTTATCTAAAAACATATTTATTATACAAATATATTTGTCCCTACCGCGAAAACGCTGTTTTCAATGGCAGCTGTATAAGCGTCATAGACGATGACGTCAAAGTTTACATCGGACTTCTCTGTTTTCTTTGAAGCTTTGTAACTTCATCGCTGATGAAGGTATTTAAAAATTAATTTCATGATTGTTTACTAGAGGTAATAAGTATTTCATTTTGAATATTAGGGATTGATTACATGTCGACAGCGTTTGTCAATCCCATACATTTTTGACGTTTTGAATGGCCTTCACTGCACTTTCGCTTTCAGAATGTCACTTGTCTACAGTCTCTAGTAAAAAGTAGGTTGGTCAGGAAAATTAGTTTTTAACGTTGCAAATAATCCTCAATCTATTTTTTTTCTCAAATCGTGTAGGATTTGATCTGTGACGTCTACATTTTATCCAACCTAAAAGTGCTGTTTTCCAATTGGTCATCATCATCTGCTTATCCTTTTACCAACTATATTGGGGTCGGCTACCAGTCAAACCGGATTCAGCTGAATACCAGTGTTTTACGTGGAGCGGCTGCCTACCAGACCTCCACAACCCATTAACTGGGTAACACGGTATTTCTTGGCTAGACTGGAGTCAGATTTACTGGCTTCTGACAATCCTTAACGACTGCCAAAGATCTACAAATGACAGCCGTTGTTTTCCAATTTGTATGGAAACTTAAAAGAATTATTTCTCGTAAACTGTGAATTGAACCTGTAAATAATGGGCAGAGACTATTTTGATCCAATAATATAATTAGTGACCACGACGAACGAAAAATACGGGTGAGACAACATCATAGGCAGGAAATGCTTCCCAATATTGAACTTGTTTACAAGTTAAATAGTTGAGAGCGTTTCCAGTGTATTTCGTACTGCATAAGAATATTTTTGTATCGTGATCTATTGGGAAAACGTAAAAATTGCTTGATTAAGTATTCCAAAAGTTATACAAGCCACATTTCTCAAAAACTTGTTTAACATTATTAAGAGATATGAATGATGGCAAGAACCAACTTTAAAATTTTTCGCTCAGATATCTTGAGAAAAAAAGTGATATAATATTTTGAAAAAGCAGAAATTTAAAAAAACACGCCGCATAAGCCTGATTTTTTAAAAAGCTTGCAGATAGTTGTTTATAGTAATTGATGAAAGTAAGCGACTACATGCATTTACGTTTTACGAATTTGCAACACCCGATTTAGAACACACTGAAAATTCTGCTGCGAAGAAGAACCAGCTCACACACATTTGTTTTTTACTTGTATATTTTATTATTATGAAATGTGCGTCTGTTTGGGAGGAGGAAATTATTTTTCTTGCTTTCACAACTAGAAATCTCAGCTTACACCAACTGTCACATAAGATAGATTCCTCGAAAAACTTGTAGGATATTTAAAAGAAGCATGGCAATAATCGCTTTAAATATTTAAGCACAGGTATCTTGGAATAGAGGAAAACATTTTTGAAAAATATAGAAATAAACATCCTGTAAGCCTGTGGAAAACGGGCTGCGGATCAGGCAATGCTAAGAATTCATCTGAAGGAAGCCCACAGCTGATGACAATGACGGACTGCAAAGTGTCGGAGAAATCCGACACGTTTATAAGGCATGTTCGTGAACACTGGCATGACCTTGAATTGAAATGCGAATTCTGCGACTTTTTGTTAATAGACCGTGATCAATACGTCACAAAATTGATTGCAAATGTCCAAATTGTGGCGACTTTTTCCATGACATGTCGGAGTTGAAAGCCCATGTATATGTTTGTGTTTTGGTGGGGATCCCAAAACACCATTACGGCCCCAGAGCCTGATAATAAACGTTTGAAAGCCGGAAATAAGTGTGAGATTTGCAGAATGGCATTCCCCAGGGCCAGAATCTTGCGCCGGCAGAAACCAACAATCAACAGAAAGACTCGAGACTACAGTTTTAGAGAACATATCAATACATACAAAAAAGTCCGCAATAGCATAATTTGTCTATATTTTAAGGTTGACTCACAATAACCATTTTGATGATATTCAAAGGTATAAAATACTTGCTGTTTTTTCTGCGAAGGTAATTCACCAATCTTACTTAATATTATAAATGTGAACGTAAGTTTGTTTCGTTACGCTTTTACGCTAAAACTACTTAACCGATCATCATGAAACTTTGCACACATAAATTCTTGAAGGTATTAGAAGAAACATAAGATACTTTTACTAAAAAAAACCGCCCAATGAAGTGGGCATGGGTCAGTTAGCATAGTATTAATCCTTATCTTGGATGATCCTAAGATCGTCTAAGGATCATCCGCCCTTAGGCGGTATCTCAAAATGAAAGTCAGTCGTGCAAACAAGTAATTATAAGTATTTTATGAACACCGCGGAGATAGAGATATGTAGAGTCCCGAACTGGTAGACATCTGAGAGCAGACGACGTTGACGGTTGTCTATTGCATTTTTATTTCGGCCTCAACCTCAATATGATTGATTCTGGTGATTAGATGTTTACTTTGTTAGTTTGGGCTAGTAAAAATTTGCACCCGTGCGAAGCCGGAGCGGGTCGCTAGTTTGAACAGGTATATGTAACAAACGTTACGGGTTTAAATCGTACGGCAAATTGTTTTTTTTTTTTTGTTTTACAAACTTTTTCGACGACTTTTATGAAATAGAGACGGAAAACAAATTTTTTTTTCACGCTTATTTAGTCAATTGTTAGAGAACGCAATGACTCTAGAGTTCATACGTATAAGGGGTTTAATCGTATTTTTTTACTAGATCTTATACTTTAATACTAGACTAGCGACCCGCCCCGGCTTCGCAAGAATGCAAATATTTATTAAGCCCAAACTAACAAAGTGAACATCTAATTACCAGAGTCAATAATATTGTGGTTCAGTCGAAATAAAAAGTGCAATAGACAACCGTCAACGACGTCTGCTCTCAGGTTCTACCAGTTCCGGACATCTCTATCTCCGTTATAATTATTTGGTTGAGCGACTTACTTTAATTTTGAGACATCTCCTAAGATATTCATCCAAAGTAAATGGTGTGAACGACAACTTTTCTCTGAATTAAACACTCAAAATGACTAACATATTTATTAAGATAAGGATTTGTACTATATTGGTAAAACACCTCTGCAAATGAACCAGTAATTTATACCAAATTTTAATTTCATAAATTTGGTTATTGTGTTATCGCGGACTTTTTTGTAGGCATTGATGTGTTATCTAATTTTTATAAGGTTCTATCATCAATAGTTTTCGCAGCGCACGCGATGTAAAGATTTTTTAGATATTTTTTTTCCGACCTCTTCAGTAATAATCTTCATAATATCAGCCAATTTACACAAAACCTTGACAAATTATGTAAAACCTTTCTCGAGAACTACTCTATCTATAAAACAACCCGCGTCAAAATCCGTTGCGTAGTTTTAAAGATCTAAGCATACATAGGGATAGACAGATGCGGGAAGCGATTTTGTTTTATACTATGTAGTGACATAGCATGGACTTGCATCGATTTACCGAGACGAAGGAAAAGGAACCATTGACTAAGGATTGAGTTGCTGTAACTTTTTTTTTATAAATTATGTCTTTTTTTTTCAACTGAGTACTATCAAATCTTGATAGCGAACGCTTTTCATACTCATGTTCAAAATTCCTAAGTTCAGTTCTTAGACGAGCCTCTTAAAAGTTTTATAACGATTTTCAAACAATCAGCTTTTAAGGTGAATGCTCCAGGGTAGCCCGCGAAATTCAAATATTTTTATGTTTTTTGCAATTTGCCGGTCAGTGTGAAGCTGTATGTGGACCAAATGCGATCTGCGACCGTAACGCGTATTTATCTAAAGAATTATAACCATTTTAATCATCAATATAGCCCTCTAAGTTCATGTAGTTCGAAAGAATGATTATTTCTGAAATATTCATTCTTTCGAACTACATGAACTTGTGTTCTTGTGACTTCGATTCGGGAAAGCTCTGCCATTAATTGTAGGTTTCTAACAGATACGCATGTCATTTGCTGTGTCTTCATCTCGGAACCACTTACTAGACAGTCTTGATATTTACATCCACATAGGAAAGCAGTGGGTCTAAAAAGGCCATTTTAACAGAATCAGAAAGCACATCACGCTACTCTTCACTGTCAAATTTTCACAATCAACCTTGAACCTAATGCGTTGGCGATAAAGATAAAAACGAAATTTGACACATTGTTGCGTGGTTAATATTATGATTTTAATATGATTTTGCTAGTGTCATTTTTAGATTTACTACCAGTCGATTATAACTACATAGATATGTGAAGAAAAACAGGATTCGTACTAAACGTATGAAAACTTATTTTACAACACAAAAGAAATTAATCTAACTAAATTAAATAAAAAATAATTGTTTCATCTAGATTCTAGATGATTTAAAATCTTAATACAATGTAAAAGTACCGAATTATTTCTGTTGCCATAATTCGAATTGGATTATTTATGACAGTTGAAATTTCTATGATATCTAACACAAGGATGGCCAATCGGCCAGTCCAGAAATGTTTTGTTTTTGTTTTCGGTATAGTCGTCATCGGAAAATAGCAGACTCCGTCAGATTGTAATAAATCTTTATTCGATTATCATTTCTCGATATATTATGGAAAAATAATTTTATATTTAAAAAATCCCTTCCAAATCTACAAAGATGAATATACGTAGTGTATAATAGGTTACTCATGTTACTCATAATCATATTACGACCTGCCTTTCCACTACCTATTTGTATAGGTCAAACTCAATTTGAAAAAATAAAAAACAGAAAATAATTAAAAAATAATATATTTTAAGAACATACTTAGTATATTTTAAATAAAATTAATAAGAAACTAACAGCTAAACAAAACTATACAAAAAGGATTCGGTGATATTACTTAAACTAAGTTTGTTAAATGGAAAGTCTTCATTTTCTGCAGATTGCACATGTCACGTACAGGAATACCATCAGAAAGGGACTAGCATTAACGTTCCTTGGGGAAGGTACATCCATAGTCGGGTTATCACAATATTTGTAGTATTATATTAAATAGGATCGCAAGCTACAAAACAAATATAATAATTTTATATTTTTACTATTACGAGATAGTTAAGTAAAATTTTAATTTGTTTTAATTAAGCTTTGTTTTTATAATATACCTAGCTTTATACATACAACTTGTTACAGATTCAACGCAATACCTAAAAAGGGTAATCATCCTGCAGGTCTTAAAAGGCCACTTTAGCAGAATCATAATACGAATCACAACAATCAATTAAATTTTATTTTCAACAATATCTGTAAAGCAATTAGGTTCAAGGTTGATTGGGAAAATTTGACAGTGACGGGCAGCGTGAGGTGCTTTCTGATCCTGCTAAAGTGGCGTTTTTACCCCCTGATACTATAGGACCAACACTGAAATCGCAAAAAAAGCTGACTCTAGATATTTCCGTGCGCATACCTGGCCAAAATGTACTAAACAGCTGATTTTATTTTCGCGATTTCGAAACTATACGCTAACCTTTCAGAAACCGGAGGGTGTTAAACTCTATGGCTCGCCCTTCCCCAAGCATATCCTTATAGCTAGACGTAGAAGCTAAACTAACAGCTAATCAGAATTATAATTATTAGTCTCCTGCATGAGTGGTTGTAGGTCCTCCCGTTTCCTGTCGCCTCGGTTGGATATCCGGGTCACTCCCTCGAGCACACCGATATCTGAGAGGCTAAGGACAAACGGAGAAAAATGTCAGTTCATACGTTACTGTTGTTAAAGAAGAGTGAAATGTGGTGAGGCCACGGACAAGGGTGCTTTTCCTCCAGAGATGTGCTATGGCGCTATACTGCGAGAATGTAAAAGCTAAGCTGCGAAACTATTTAACCGTTTCCACTGATGCTAAGCTGTGTAACTGTGCGAGGAAGATGCGCAGCTCGAGGTGTGCGATGTATCGAAGTCACACACTGCTCTGCACAGAGCTACACACCTCGCGACCATCCATAGCACGCATCCATACCTCGCATCCACAGCATGCATTCACAGGACGCATCCTACCGTATAAAAATACGTAGCTTAGTGGAAACAGTTTCCACCAGTGCTACGCTATGTGGACCGATGAATATGAATGATGGATATGAAACGCATCCATAGCAACGTAGCATAACACATTTTTGGTGGAAAAGCAGCCTGAGACGGCAGTTTTTGGATGGTATATCATCAAGTCATCAAATGAATTCCCCCCGCTCTGGAATGTCTTTGAGCAGTCACAAATGTGAAATTTCTTTGAGGCCCCCGTGGAACACAAAGAATCAGTTAAAAAGCTAACAAAAACTTTTTAGTAAAACCTCACGAGAATCCAAGGCTATGTCAGTTGAAAGAGTAATTATCGTTTTACTAAGACATGAATGAAGAACGGAAATCGGGAAACCAAAGGTTAACTGATCGTCAGTTCCTTAGCTCCTTATCGCGACTGCACTGCTTCCCGGAGTCGGGATTCCAAATTTCAAATGTTAAATAACTGATACTGTGGCCATTGGTAAGTGGCTAGTATAACATTACCGAGATATAGAAAACGCGATATGTCATATTGGCGGCCGGTAACTATACTTGTAATATTATAAATGCGAAAGTAATTCTGTCTGTCTGTCGCGCTTTTACGCCAAAGCTACTGAACCGAAATTTGGTACACAGATAGTCTAGAGCCTGAGAAAGGACATAGGCTACTTTTTATCCCCGCCACACCACGTGGGCGAAGTCGCTGGCAGAAGGTAATAGGTTTATACTCACACTTGAGGCTCCACGTCATCAATATGCGTAGGCGTGAAGTAGGGGTTGGCGGCGGCGGGCCGGAACTTATAGCCCGTCATCACGAAGAACACCAGCGTCGCCATCTCCCGGAACATCTCGTCTATCCACGCGTATTGGAACGGTACCGTGATCTAGATTCAATAGAAAGAAAATATATTAATTTACGCCCAGGAAAACTCACTTCGCTTGTAACATTTATGCGTTGAGACGTTAAAGCTTGATAGAGAATTAAGATACATACTCATAAACACCCAAAAAATAAACTGAAAACCACCAAACTCACAAAAAACATTTTCAAACACTAACCGACAAACACGCAAACGTTCACTCACTAACACAAAAGTTACTATCATTCAAAATCACAAACATCTAAATCCACAAAAAGCTAAAATCAATATCATTCAAAATCACAAACATCTTAACCCACATAAAGCTAAACTCAATATTAGAAACATCTCAACCTACAAAAAGCTTAACATAATATCATTCAAAATCACAAACATCTTAACCCACAAAAAGCTAAACTCAATATTATTCAAAATCACAAACATCTTAACCCACATAAAGCTAAACTCAATATTAGAAACATCTCAACCTACAAAAAGCTTAACATAATATCATTCAAAATCACAAACATCTTAACCCACAAAAAGCTAAACTCAATATTATTCAAAATCACAAACATCTTAACCCACAAAAAGCTAAACTCAATATTATTCAAAATCACAACCATCTTAACCCACAAAAAGCTAAACTCAATATTAGAAACATCTCAACCTACAAAAAGCTTAACATAATATCATTCAAAATCACAAACATCTTAACCCACATAAAGCTAAACTCAATATTAGAAACATCTCAACCTACAAAAAGCTTAACATAATATCATTCAAAATCACAAACATCTTAACCCACATAAAGCTAAACTCAATATTAGAAACATCTCAACCTACAAAAAGCTTAACATAATATCATTCAAAATCACAAACATCTTAACCCACAAAAAGCTAAACTCAATATTATTCAAAATCACAACCATCTTAACCCACAAAAAGCTAAACTCAATATTATTCAAAATCACAACCATCTTAACCCACAAAAACCTAAACTCAATATCATTCGAAATCACAAACATCTTAACCCACAAAAACCTAAACTCAATATCATTCAAAATCACAAACATCTTAACCTTCAAAAGGCTAAACTCAAAATCATCCGTCAGTAACACCTACACTCATCAACATCTAAGCTTACTAGCACTCGAAATCAAGACATAGACTTACGTTCAATATTGAGATGACGATCCGGGTGAAGTATATGTAGCAAACGACCATGACGTAGAAATGGCGGAACAGCTTTAGTTTCCGGAGGTTGATGGCTGCCTTGCCGTCCGTGCTCGACGCATCCTGCAGGTGACGAATTGACCTGTAACAATATTAACCTCTCAGGAACGATAGCGGGCAAAAGAATATTTGGTGGTGAAAATTCGGGAATACGACGAAGATCAGGAGTAGGGGCTGGTGACATTACTTGTTTGTAAAAAGTGTACTTACAAGTGACGTCACACGAGTTTTCAACGCACTGTATCGTCTTAATTTTTTGTTTACGTGAAAATATAAGAAAAATATGTGTCAAATATTTTTTGGAGTAGTAGTAGTAATGTTGGTGTCACAGCTAACTAGCTCAATTAGCTGTTACTAGCGGCCTAAGTGAAATCCAGACATTTAATTGAACAGCTAGGCAATTGGCATGGTTCAATATCATTGAATGACTTGCCTAGTCAAGTAGTGAAACATGGGCATGCAAGAAGGCATGTGCTAGCATGCAAAAAAACATGCAACATGCAAGCAGGCATGCAACATGAAACAAGACACACACAGCACGGCACGGCAGCTTACACTCTAGGGGTAGGGCAGACCAGACTGCGTGAAGTCGGTTTTGCAGCGATTCGTTTCAGTCACTAAATTTTATAGCACAATATATAGTTAGTATGATAATAAGTAATAGTAGCTTTTATGACACTATTTTAATTTAATATTGAAAATGCCTACTAAGTAACCGCTATATTTTTTGATAAATATTCAGTAAAATGTTGTTTCGGTGTCGTGGAAATATGGTAAATAGATCATTTGGCAAATGAATAAAGTTCGAAACAGGTTTATAGTTCGGTAAAATAATACCTATTATGACACTTGATACTTCGATGATCTAAAAAAATGACAAATAATGCATATAACAAAAAATAATTCGGTCAATAGTTTTCAGTAAAATAAAATTAGAACAAAAAAAAACGGAATAGTGATCGGTTCCCATACCCGTTCCGTAGTGCGACGCAACAAGCTGCATCCGTTTGATGGGCGGTGAAAATAGCCAGGACATTTCGGAGATGCCACAAGGAGTGGTTTATACGTTGCGCACTAGTGCACTGCGCAACACAATAACCCCTCTTCGATCGAACGATCACATACTCGAAAATAGGGAACATGCATTCCCTATTTTCGAGTATGTGATCGTTTGAAAATCATAATGAATACACCCGATGGATAGTTTAAATATATAGCCTGTCTAATTTGTGAACGTCCCACTGACTGAGTCTCGAGTAGTTACACTGTGCATACAAACTCACTACGGTAGGCATAACACAAGATTTCAAGGAGCAAGACTACATAATAACTTACCAACCGAATTTAAAAAGCACAAATTTTAAAGTAAATTAAGCTAAGAAAATACTGTACTTTACAGTAAAATACAGTGCTACTATATATTATATTTATATTATATTTTATTATACTATGGTGTGTATTTTATTGTAACACGCACACACCCGAACACTTATTCATCCTAATGTTGTACTTAGATTTAAGACTTACTTATTAATTTTGTTGTTTCTCTATCTATACTAATATATAGGAATATTTGTAAAACACCAACAACATCTTAGGGGGTGAAAGTTCACATGATTATAACCAACTTTTACTTTGAAACCAACCCCGAAAACTCGAAAAAAAAAATATCAGCTCTTTCATACATTTTCATTGGCCAAATTTGCATTTTGTTTGAAACAGCCGATATTTTCGAGTTTTCGGGGTTGGTTTCAAAGTAAAAGTTGTTTAATGTGAATTTTCACCTCCTAAGAGGTTGTTGGTGTTTTTTTGCTTGAACGCGCTAATCTCAGGAACTACTGGTTCGATTAGAACAATTATTTCAGTGTTATATAGCCCATTTATTGAGGAAGGCTTAGGTTATAATTATATCATCACGCTAAGACCAACAGCAGCGGAGCAGGAGCAGACGAAGTTGCGCGGGTCAACTAGTAAATGAATAAATATAATATTCTTTCGAGAAATATTTTTTTAAACCGAAACAAAGGACTCAAGATTCCAAAGTGTCAATTTGGGAGAAATCAGTCCTTTGTATCTTGACAGTTGACGCAAAAACATCACTATTAGTATCTCAATAATGAAATTATAATTTAACTTCGACACGAGATAAGAGTCTTTCTGATGGGCGGTAGCAATGGCCGGGATGTTGCGGAGATGTCACAGGGAGAGGTTGCATTGCGCATTTGACTGCGCAGAGCCAATGCACTGCATACCGCATTGCGTCTAGCCGTCATTTTATACCAGTGCTTCATTTGCGCAGGGCTAATGCACTGCATACCGCATCACGTCAAGCCGCCACTTTTTACCTCAGTGCTTGGAAGGAAGTGTATTTTATCGGTATCCTAGGTGTCCTTGTCTTAGCCTTCTGATTAGATTCGTGATAGGAGCCACATTACACAGATATACTTATCAATCATCATCAAAAAACGAGCCGTTGACCCAAAACATTCCCCACACTAACAGATTCTCTAACTCAAATCTCATACAAATTCAAGTATTCAATAGTTCCTATCTCCTAAAGAAACATTTATAGACTAATCTATCAATAAGGCTATTATTTTTTAATCATTTACATCAAATTGGAAGTAATCTCAATCAATAAAGCAACGAAAATGATAATTTAAACGATGCAAACATATTCTAAAAGGGTGAAAAGCCGGCCGGTGAAACCACGTGGCGAGGCGGCTCGTCACATCACGTTCTTGAAGACAAACAAACAACTGAACGTAAGAAACAAACTCATTCCATCTACTTTAGAAGTGACTATATTATGTTCTTACCATTGTAATGATGATCTATCTCTATGATTATAATAACCTTATTATTAGCCCGGTATCAAAAATATAGAGTAATTTTGACTTATTGCTAAGAATTATTGACAAAATCCTATAAATCGCTTAAATTATGGAGACGAATTACTGTCGGAAGATGCTTTTTAAAGCTAAAAAGATTATAGAACATTTAAAACAGTCAAAGTTGCTTTCGTGTTCAAGATTTTTGTTTAACTTCGTTTCACCTTGAGCGCGTTCCGGGTTCTGCTGTCTAGACAGGTTCAACGTACAAACACTGACCGGCGAACAAAGCACTACAGTTTTCCGAGTGTTAGTATGGGAGAAGTCCTTCATTCTATTATTTTTATCCGCACACATGATTACTGAGAGTAAACTGCCACCACTTTCAAGTCTATTTAGTAGTTAATAACAGAGTTATGATTTATTCACGACGCGAGGCACCGGCGCCCGCCCGAAAGCCGGAGAAAATGGCGGAGTCAACATCGTTTGGGAGATTTATTGATTTACATCTGACATTGAGAACCCCGCACCGGCCGGCCCTCGCCCCAGCATCCGCACCCTCTGACTTGACATAGACAATTAAAAAGCGGGAAATTCATTTAAGTACTGATTATTTTAAGAATATTACTATGAGGTGGAGGTGGCATAATGCATATTCCCATGAGAAATAGGTAGTTAGTTTATGTAAGTTCGTTATTATTAACCAACTTTCAAAAAGCCGGAGGTTCTCAATACGGTGGGTATTTTTTTTTTCTTTACTAAATGGTTAACTACAAGGGTTTTACCCGCCTTAAGATAGTTAAAATGAAGTTCGGGTCCCCTTTAAATAGATAACGAATAGAAAACGAGAGGGGAGTGTCTTTCTTGAGGGGAGGAGTTTTCTTGAGGGGAGATTACAAGGGGAGTATCCTAGAATAAGGGTATGTAATAGTAGATTGTTGCATCGAGCACAAAGTGACTTATAATTGCATCGAGTGTTAGTTTGGAGCCCGAGCTTTAGCGAGGCTCTAAAACACGAGTGCAATGTAAACGTTACTTTTGCGAGGTTCATAATCTGCTTTTCTTTCAACTACCGAATAAAGAACTGAAGTCACTACAGAAAACTATAAAAACACTACACTTCTGGTTGCGATTCGATTCGCGTCAATTCATTATTTTTTTTGCCAATGGTTGTACATATATTTTGTCATTGTTCCCGGGAGTAAAAATAGCGCCGATTGGCTGGTAGAAAACTAGTTGGTCATGCTTGTAGCCTGCGATTGGCCTGTTGTGTGGTCAGAATAGCGCTGATTGGCTGGTATTACTGCACTGTTTACTCTGAAGAAGTAAAGTGCTGCTTAGTTCTCTCTATTTAGGCTAGTTATGATGAAATTATTGCGTAGTTGGAAGAAAAGTTATTTAGTGGTGCTGTTGTGTGTCTGTGCATCTTAATACCTACCTCTTATTTCACGATATAAAGTTGATTTTAGAGCTACCCAATACTTCAACTTATAAAGAGTTTATGGGAGCGCAGTTTATAAATATGCCACAATGTCACTGCGCCCTCTTCGCTCTCCGCCAGTACTATCTGCTAGTAGAGTGCACTCACCACACGACCGGGAACATGATGGCTCCACAACACAGCAGCTCGACCAGCACGAAGATGTCGCGCCACGCGTTGTGTTCCGCCGCGCCCTCTTCGCTCTCCGCCAGTATAATCTCCGCTACGTTTGCTAACACCTGTAAAAACCAAGTCTGCGTTCAGTTTTTGAGATATGACGTTTTAGGTTTTCTATTGACCTTTCATATACGGCTTATGCAGACAATTGACTTGGCGACGTGGTTGGCGCAGTGGTTGAGCGATTGACTGCTGCGCTGCGTGTCGCGGGCTCGATTCCCGCACGAAACAAATATTTGTAGGGCCTACAGATAGTTGTTTCGGGTCTGGCTGTTTGAGTATGTTAGATTATATTTCTGTAAAAGCACCGACGACACAGGAGAAATTTCTAGTGTGGGGCAACTGTTTCTTTTTTTAATAAAAAAATATGAGAATGAAGAAAATGTCGGATGCAAGTGCGAGCGAAGTAAGCTCTAATATTTTAAGCCCGCCCCGGAATGAATATGTTTATCAGCCCAAACAACATCCCCGTAATCCCTGCAGAAATGGGCATATATTATTGTGTGCTCATATTTAGCCAGTTTAATAGTTCCCCTGGAAAAAAGCGAGCTGGCCTATTGACAACAACCGGACAGTAATCCAAACTTTGGGCTCCTATTGAGAAATTCGTAGCCGAATATAAGCTAGCCAGTCAAAGGAATAAAACTCGGAGGGCTCGCGCACTTGCGACTGGTAGACCAACGAGTCGAAATACTCGTAGTCGCAACGAAACGAATAAAATGTTTTTCTCAAATAAGTTTTTGAATCTTTGATTGTTACATAAAAAGGCTACACTACCTCACGAACAATGTCCTAAAAAGTTGGTAGTATACAAGATCAAAAGCAAAGACAGCTAACTGCCTCCGTGGTCCAGTGGTTTAGACGTTTGGTTTGTACCCCGGTGGTCGTGGGTTCGCTTCCCACGGGAAAGCATACTTTGGAAAGTTGTTTTCCAGTTTGTTTTGGACAGTGCAGGCTTGAATCACTTGATCGTCTGATAAAAAAGACGATTCCGTGCTTCGGAAGGCACGTACAAGCCGGTGGTCAAATAAACCATGTTAGAAGCTCATGAGGCGGTTTTGACCTTACTGCCCACACGATAAGAAGACGTTAAGAAGAGAAAAGACAAGTCTAGCGTAAGTTTCCTATGCGTTCTGTGAGTCACATGCAAGTGCCACGGTTTAACAACTGGTTCTCCTGCAAATCGTTCCCATATCTGATTTGATTATGCAGAGAACATCACTGCTCCAGTATCTCAGTTGGGATGCTGAAGCGGTGATAATTGTGTTATGTGTGTTAGTTGTTGTTGTATAGTGTCACTAACATATTTGTAACTTTATTTATTGTACTAACACTATGAGTCATTGTTGCTCGCAATAAATAATTTGATTGATTGATTGATTGATAGCCTTTTCCACTAGTAGATTAATGAGCTTTCTTAGAAGACTGATTGTGAACAATTATGATCTTTATAAAAGAAGCACGCCCCGCTCAAGGATTGTCTTCAATCCTTGAGCGGGGCGTGTATACACTGCAGGTAGTTTTCATGTGATGTGTGTTTTCATGGTTTGGGAAAATTTAATACAACTATAGTTCAACGTTAAAGTCATGGTTGAGTTACTTGTGAACTTTCGAATTATTAATTAATTTCAGTAGGTACAGTAAGCGTTAATCGTACCTCAGCCTTCATCTTCTGTATCAAAGCCACCCCTACTACAAACAAACACGTACCTTTTCTTTTAAGGATGGGAAATCATCAAAATGACTCCTCCCGCTCCGAGCAGAGCAGAAGTCGAAGGGAGTGTCAGACTCTTACTGACTGAAACCCATCCGTGTTCCTCCTAATACCCTTTGCGTTCCAGGGCCGCGGTGACTTTCGAACCACTAACACGTACCTGCAGCGGTATAACAATCATGAAGAGCTTCTTGTCCCTGTCGGACAGGATGTGCTTGATGAAGTTCCAGCCGGTGCCCACCAGGACTATCGTCACGAACAACACCGCTCCTTTCAGTCTGCAAAAAAGGACGCGGTATTAGCATAGCGACTTACGGCTAGATGAACCGATCTTAAGCTACGTGTCCACCTGCAAGCATTTTGCATGCAAGTTTCATTACATTGCGGGCTACTGCGGTATATAATGAGTTCAATCGCTCTATCGTGCCCGTCATTGTAGATAAACTTACATGCAAGTTGCTTGCAGATGGAAACGCGCTTTATTATGAGGCTGCATTGCGTTAGTTGGCAACGTCGATTTTAGCTGTCAAATATTTCGCAGTTTTAATTCATCATCATCATATCAGCCGAAAGACGTCCACTGCTGGACATAGGCGGAGGCCTATGTCCAGCAGCGCTCGGGGGAGCCAAGCATCGCCACAACGACGGGTCCTCTGAAAAGTTCTGGAGTGGCGACAGCGTACCGAAAGACACAGAGTTGGAAGGCCTCCCACAAGGTGGACCGATAACCTGGTAAAGGTTGCGGGTAGCAGGTGGATGCGAGACGCGCAGTTTTAATTAATTTATTCAAATTACGAAATGTACGAAATCAAAACGTACGAAATTATAGGGTACTAAAATATTGACAAAGGATGACCGCGAAGTATTTGACAGCTCTTCGCAAAGTTGTAGAGTGCACGCTCTTAAGGTAACAAAACCGAAAAAGCGTAAAAATTAGGCCGCGTTTCCACCTGCAAGTAACTTGCAGGCAAGTTTAATTACATTCCGGGCTACCCATGTATAATGGGATCACGTGCTCGATCGTGTATCGCAGTGTAATTCATTAAAAAAAAAAAAAACAAATTGCTTACAATTTGCTTGCAGGTGGAAACACGACTTTAGAAAACAACATGCATTCTTTATTTTTTTGAAAGAAAGGAAAATCAGTGATAGAGTGACGGTTAACATGAACGAACGCATAAAAAAAAACATTTTGCGCCGACTAAGTTCATGAAGGTGTTCCTTATCACGAATAAAAGAAAAAGAAGCTAAAAACCAACTCACAAATGCGTAATATAGAACAGGATCGCCCAAGCAGTGACATGTTCTCCCTTCGTCTGTATGAAGTGATAGTTGATTCCATGGAACGCGAGCGAGAGTGCCTTCAGGTAGACCAGGACACACATGATGATGTGTATTCTGTAGACGGGCTGGCGACTCGTGCGCAGGATGAAGGTCCAGATGGCGGCGCTCATCAGGAATATCAAAGACATCATGCTGTATAGCACGGGGAGAGGCATCTCGCCAGCTGACAGGAAGTTCCCGGCGTTACTTTCGTATATCTGTACCTGGAATTTAGGGTAGATATTTTTGTACTTACTGTGTTGAATTGTTTTGTAATTAGCTTGTTTTAAAGATCACCTTATAACAAGTTTTGGGATCACCATAATTATTCAAAATGTATTTATTTATGTTATGCGACCGTGTTTGGGTTAATGGTATTTAAATGTGTAGCGTATTTCGCCTGAATCGATTAAGTAAATTCGTAAAAAAAGTGCTTTGACAGACGGACAGACAGGCAGGCAGCCAAACAGTCACAAAAGCGACTCTTTAGCGTTCTGTTTTTACATTCGAACCAAAAGAAAAATTCAAAAACAGTATTGCTTACTATCGTGTTGACTGCGGTGGCACCTGACATGGAGTTGGGGCAGTTGTTGAAGTAGAGATTGTAGAGACCTTCTTCTTTCTGCGACGCCACGTACAAAGCGAACTGAAACGATCAGTGAATGCATTGTATTCATTAACACAACACTCATTTTAACCTACACATCTAGAATTTCACGTTCGGTCAGTTTGACCGAAGATTAGGTAAGTACGTAGGAGATTAAGCAAACACAGGTACACTCTTTGTTCATTTTTAATCTTATGGCACTTGTCTCACCGCCGTCGAGAAAGCGAGTAGCTATCGACTATTTGATCGCTGAGGAAAGGGATAAAAGATATAGATCTCGTGTGAGTAAAAGAGACACATACATTGCCGGCGAGCCTCTCTTACCTCTAGTTGATCGCAGCGAAAAGAGCTATCAAAGATTGCACTCGCTCAGCAATGCTCGCATGGCGGTCAGAACTTACCAAATCAGCGGTAATTTCTACCTGTAGTGCGGGCCGGAGTGAGTATTGCGAGTAAAAGCCCGTCGCACAAAAGCATTCACTGAAAGCCGAGCGTCAAAACTATCAAAACTTTCGCTGCTCGCTAACTCGCTTCGAGTTTAAAGCTCTACTCGCTACTCGCTGATCGCCGGCGGTGAGACAAGTGCCTATTAGTCGGTAATCCGTTCGACGACACGGCCGGCGCAGTGGTTGAGCGATTGACTGCTACGCTGTGTGTCCAATTCCCTCACGGAACAAATATTTGTTTAGCCTACAGATAGTTGTTCCGTGTTTGGCTGTTCCTGTATGTGAATTTTTATATTTATAAACGCACCCTCGATAGGGAATGTGCACGGCGTTGACTATGCCATCTAGTGTCGCATATTCGATATTTTAAGGGTCTGAATACTTGACATTGACGCTTCTGTGCTGCCGCCTGTGGTTCCTGCAAACGCAGTTTAGGGGGACGTGCGCGTAGAAGACTGTGCCATCTAGCGTTGTCATTTCGAATTTTATAGGTGAAATATACTACACCGTGACATTTTTGTGCTGCCACCCTATAGTTTCTGCACGTTCCCTATACAGGAGAAATTTCTAGTGTGGGGCAAAGTTTCGAAAACAAAAAGAAAAACGACACTCGCGGAGATAAATCAGTACCAACGGGTTTACCTACTTTCCGAGGCATCACCAACTGCCATACTTCGAGTTGCTAATATGAATATCCTAATGGAAAAAACCTAATAAATCCACTTAACCCTGCTTGTAATTGCTAGGAAAACTACACTGCTAACTGCTACCAACTAACCTGTGCCATTACAAAGAAACAGGACAAGTGCGAGAAGGACAAACAGAACATTAACAAAACAGGGACCGTGCACGGCGTTGACTATGTCACATGTCGCATATTGGAAGTTTAAATAATAATACTAGAAATTGACGCTTCTGTACTGCCACCTGAGGTTCCTGCACGCTCAGTTTAGGGGAACGTGCGCGAAGAAGACTGTGCCATCTAGCGTAGCTATTTCGAATTTTTTACTTGAAACATACTTGACAGTGACATTTCTGTGCTGCCACCTATAGTTTCTGCACGCTCCCTATACTAATTACGGGGCCATTCTTTCTGTAGAAAAGTATATTTAACTGGATTCTGAATAATTTTATGGCTGTGAACTTGCTCATGTTACCATTATCAATACCTAAATAAAAGCAGATCCACTCGAAACGGGCCTAAAAACAATTTCTGTTTGAAAGAGCACTTTTACTGGTCATCATAACGGCCATAGCAACAGATATTCTGGGTACACACAGGCGGTTCTGAAGTCTCCACAGGGAGTCGGTATAATGCGCGTACGAAGTCGCGGGCAAAAGTACTAGCTTTTGCCCGCATATCCCGATTTCTCCGGTTCCCGTAGGAATTTCGGGAAATGCTCTATTAGTGCTCTCCTACACTCCCGAAGGAACTTACATGCCATATTTCAACTTTCTACGACCAGCGGTTGCAGCTGAGCGTTGTCTGTCAGTCAACCAGTCAGAAATTCTTCCGAATTTTATATATATATTTATATTAATTGTTTGACTAGCTGGCCCGCGCCACCTTGTCTGCGTCACATGTTTAATTAATGCTCCGCTCCTATTGATCGTAGCGTGATGTTATAGCAATATAGCCTAAGGCTTCATCGATAAATGGGCTATCCAACAATTAACAATTTTTCAATACGAAACAGTAGTTCCTGAGACATGCGCGTTCAACCAAATAAATAAACTTATTAGCTTCATAATATTAAGAAACTCACGCTAGTATTGTAGTAGTCGAAGCCATTCCTCGTCTCCTTCGTGATAGGTAGGACCGTGTAGTAACACTTCTCCTCTGTGGATACCTCTGTGGAAATATATAATAAATTCTCATAAAAAGAAAATAACAAAGGTTTCAAAGTTTGAAAGCATTATCATTATTCTAGATCTATTAATTATCATCTACCTAGCCTTTTCCCAACTACATTGGGGTCGGCTTCCAATCAAACCGGATTCAGCTGAATACCAGTGTTTTACGTGGAGCGGCTGCCAACCAGACCTCCACAACCCATTAACTGGGTAACACTGTACTTCTTGGCAAGACTGGAGTCAGATTTTCTGGCTTCTGACAATCCGTAACGACTGCCAAAGATCTAAAAATGACAGCCGGGACCAACGACTTAAGGTGGAAGCGCCAGGGTAGCCCGCGAAATTCAAATATTTTATAAATATTTTAATGGTTATTTCATGAAAAAGTAATTCAATAGGGCTTCATGAACTTAGAGGGCTATATTTATGATTAAAATGGTTATAATTCTTTAGACAAATACGCGTTACGGTCGCGAATCGTATTTTGTTCAACAAACACTTCACACTGACCGGCAAATTGCAAAAAAAAACATAAAATATTTGAATTTCGCGGGCTACCCTGGCGCTTCCACCTTAACGTGCTTTCCGAGGCACGGAGGAAACTCGGTATGTTAAGACGGTCACCCATCCACAGACCAACCTTGGCAAGCGTTGCTTAACCTTAAAGATCGACCCGTGTGGCTGTTATTATTTAGCCACGAGCTTCTCGTCTAGATCTAATATGTACCGCCTGTTTTTTTCCACCATTCAACATAAGGCGGGTGATCTGGGGATAACTGTCCCTACGTGAAAAAGAAACCGGCCAAGAGTTGACTTTCACACGAAAGTTTCCATACCATAAACCGAAAAACACGTTTTAAATTATTTTATTTTTATTAGGATTCCGTACCCAAAGGGTAACAAACGGTGCCCTATTACTAAGCCTCCATTGTCCGTCCGTCCGTCCGTCCGTCCGTCCGTCTGTCTGTCTGTCAGCCGGCTGTATCTCAAGAACTGTAATAGGTAAACACTTGAATTTTTTATAGGTTGTGTTTTTGTATTGCCGCTATAACAACAAATAACAAAAATTAAGGCTTATGGTACGGAACTCTTCATGTGCGACCCCGACTTGCACTAGGCCGGTTTTTTATGTGTTATAGCGGCTGTCTGCCTATTAGGCCGCGGACACGAACTCAGCTCAAGAAGAAGCGAAAGGGAATATCGAAAAACTTATTAACTTACCGTCAGGTATCGCAGACTTGTTCGGGTACAAATGCAGAACTTTGGCTTTGCAAGTCACGTTTAATCTGCAACAGTTAAAACATAGATTTAAACTTTGAGAATGTATCATCTGACATGGTTGTGTTGGAGACCAAAGCTTGTGAAGTTTGTGGAGTTTGATCCCCAGGTGTATTATAGAACGGAATACTCTTTATTTTGTACACCAATTAAGTTACAGAAAAGATAGGGCTCATCTGTTAGACGATTACTCATAAGCAGCACGGGTACTGCATTTTCGCACGTTTAGTGGCAATAGGGATTATGAAATATACATGTCATATCTTTATTTCCAAATAAAATAATTATTAGCTCTAAGAAATCAAGCATTTTAAAAACAACTTCATCAGCGTCGAAGTTATAATAAAGCATTCAAGTTGGTATTTAAAAAGAGAATTCCGAGACGTCAGGAGCAACGACTTCTGACGTCAAGTCTTAACCATACAGCCAGCCACAGACAACGGCGTTTTCACGAAACTTCTTATCGTGTGGGCAGTAAGGTCTAACGACCACACACACCCTAGTGTCAGTGTTTCTAAACCGCCTCAAGGGCCTCTGACATGGTTTATTTTAGGACCGCCATTTGGTGGCCGGGACCACCAGCTTATACGTGCCTTCCGAAGTACGGAATCATCTTTTTATCAGAAAATCAGTTGATTTAAGCCTGCAATGTCCTACCAAAACTGAAAACAACTTCGAACCACGACCACCAGGGCACAAGGCAAAGGCCTAAACCACTCGACCACGAACCGAGCGCTTGCAGTATATCAGTCGCAATCTGTCAGAAAATTGAATGCTTAAAAATTTGTAGAATTGGTATTTTACTTGGCACTCGTTTTCGTTTCGTTTTGAATTGGTACTCCTTTAAAACAAGTTGTAGTGATTAGCTTTTTCATATTTCGTTAGGTTTTCGATCAATTTGATTATTTTCAATATTCGTATTATATTTCGATAAACTTTTTTTTCGTGTGGATTCCCTATAGCCTTGTTCCCTTATTACTTTTTCTGTTATCCTCTGCCGAATAGCGGCCTGAACATGCCATGCTTACAACTGACCTGAGATTCTTGAAGTCCATCTTTAAGAAGACGATAGCCGGATGCTGCGGCGACAGTATGCTGTTGTCGCTATCCTTGAGGAAGCAGGTCGCGGAGTTAGACTGAGCAAGGTATGGACTGATCGCGGCGTTTATCGTCCGGTCCAGTGTGAAGCCGTACTGTAAAGGAATAATAAGTTGACGTTTAAACATTTTAAATAAAGTGTAACAAAAGGGACAAGAGGTGGACCACAAGTTGGGGCCCGATTGAGATCAGACTAAATAAGTTTCATGACAATAAGCCTTTATTTTTCTGCCTCATGAAAGTGTTCATATTTCTGAACTTCGAGGACCGAATCTATACTAATATTAGAAAGCTGAAGATTTTGTTTCTATTTTGGTTTGGTTGAACGCTTTACGAATCTCAGGAAGTTCTGGTTCGAATAGAAAAAGTATTTTAGCGTTGGATAGCACATTTATTGAGGAAGGTTATAGGCTATATAACATCACGCTACGAACAACAGGAGCGGGACATTAATGAAAAATGTAACGCAGACGAAGTTGCGCAGATCAGTTAGTAAACTATATTGCTGCTGCAATCGACACGGCCACATACCGGCCGACACTACATAAAACCTTATCGACTCGAAAAGTAGAATACCACATGATAAATACGCTTGTAAATTCTATTTGTTTCCCCTGTACAAACTTTTTTTATATACTCTTTAGTCTGCTGTGTTTGACCTACTAGATTCAGCAAGTGGCTTTGCCCGCTTGGTAGTTATTATAAGGGAGCGTGCTCCCAGGATAGAAAGTATCTTATGATCCAATCCAGCCAGCCATTCTGTTAACATTTCACCGTTAAAACTGAGGTGGAGTGCCTTTGATGTAAACTGTCATTGCATCTTGATCGGCAAATTGACAGCCTACACTTTAGCTTCACGGCAACATTGTTAAAGAACAGCACTACAGGATATCATCATCATCTGCCTAGCCTTTTCCTAAGTATATTGAGGTCGATTTCCAGTCAAATCGGATTTAGCTACCACTATTTTGCGTAGAGCGGCTGCCTACTCTGGTAAGCTGCCGCTCTAAAACCCATTAACTGGGTAACACGGCACTCCTTGGCAAGACTGGAGTAGTAACAAAACGTTTTTTCATAATATATCGAGAAACTTTAATCTAATAAAGACTTATCACAATCTGGCGAAGTCTGCAATTTTCTAGTGACATCCATCTATACACACCTGTACTCAAAACTTTCCTGAATTGTAACTGTGTATGCTATAAATCCCACTTTTCCGTCCAATAGAAATCATTAATACACCTAAACATTGTTTTCCCTTTGAAACATATTCCATATTACTACCTGTCTAAGACCCAATCAACCGACAAACGTTCACCATGGCAGCGAACAGAATAGACTTGTCATGTATTCAAAGGCAAGCTCAGAAGCCTTTGTTACCAACTAGCTAAGAGATTGTTTCATAATGATTGGCAGGGAAAACAATAGGATGCTCCTGTACGTATACTAGCGCTACATTTTGAGCTCAATAAGCAATTTGCTTTATATGGCTTCGTGTTTGTAGCAACTAGAGAACTGACTGCGTATTCGACTAGAATAATATGCCAGCGGAATATTGCAAGTTGCAACAATGTGATTTGAAAACTTTCTACATAAGTATTGAGAAAGATAATTTTGGATGCCATAAATCCCATCCAAATTCGATAAGTTTACAAAACATACATGAGGAGCTCGTGGCCAGATAATAACAGCCGCATGGGTCGATCTTCAAGGTTAAGCAACGCTTGCCAAGGTTGGTCTGTAGATGGGTGACCATCTTAACATAACCAGTTTCCTCCGTGCCTCGGAAAGCACGTTAAGCCGTTGTCCCGGATGTCATTTGTAGATCTTTGGTAGTCGTTACGGATAGTCAGAAGCCAGTAAATCTGACTCCAATCTTGCCAAGAAGTCCCGACTACCAAAACCAAAACACTACAAGGTACAAAATAATTTCGGAAGAAAGAAAAATACATTAATTTCGGAAGTCGGTGTCGGTGTTTTTGGTTATTTTTTCGTTTTTTGACACCGACTTCCGAAATTAAAGTTTTTTTTCTTTCTTCCGAAGTTATTAAGTACCTTGTAGTGTTTTGGTTTTGGAAGTCGGTTGTATTTTTTGTCAAAAAGTTTTTTATTTTTCACTTTTTAGTGGTACCTAGGTACCTACGTACCCATTAACAGCGTACCGGCGCAATGTTATGTTAAGAACTGGTGTAAACACTAAAAAAACATGCGATTTCAGCAATCCCGATCCCTTTGCTATCATTTATTGAAGAGTTCCGTTGCCTACCTCCGAAGTTCTTCGTCAGATCTTCACCAAACTGAAATGGGACCAGTCCAGGAAAATACTCATTCAAACAAAAAAAGAATCATCCAAATCGGCTGACAATTGGCTAAAGTATCGCTGAACAAACATTTTTCATGGGATTTCATCATCATATCCTAATTTATACCTTTCATCATCAGCTCAGCAACATGAGATGATGATTACCAGGCACAGATATCTGTCATGGTGAAAATGGGACCAATCGAGAAGTACTCGTATCAGATGAAACAAAAATTTTTCAAATCGGTTCATAAATGACGGAGTTATGAGGTAACAAACATAAAAAAAAAAAAAAATTCAACCGAATTGAGAACCTCCTCCTTTTTTTGAAGTCGGTTAATAAAATCACAATTGTTTGCGCGCGAATTCCACAAACCGTACGTTCCGAAAAGACAGCGTCGGCGCACTGAAAAACAAGTTTTTTAGAGGCCCCACTTACCGATCGCAAAAAACTACTGCTCCTATTTAATTTATTTTTGGTACAGAGCTTGAAAATGGTACCTAGTATAGGCAGTTTAAAGGAAAGCCCCTCTGTTGTATCAACGTTGTATACAGTCAGAGGTAAAAGCCAGCCATTGGGTCTCGCGAAGTGTCAACTAAACGTCTTGACAGATCACAAGTTATGAGCACTCGGACACCCACGACTCGAGAGTTCAACCCCAAACGGCTCGAAAATATACGAGGGTGGATTGTAAAGTTCGCGACCTAACACATAAATACTTAAACTATTTTAATGTAACTGACATTCGATTAGTTTACTCTCTGGTTGTCAAATTGTAAAATTCTATCGCAATAGCATTAACTATTTAAATTAGACTGAATTTTGTGAGCCTTTGTGCAGCGTTTTTAAAGAATGGAGAAAATTGAGCAACGTGCGGTCATCAAATACCTGTTTAAAACTAACTCCAAAAGAAAAAGAAGATTCACGAAGATATGTCAACAACATTGGGGGAATCTGCTCCGTGGTATACGACTGTGAAAAAGTGGGTTGCTGAATTTAAACGCGGACGAGAGAGTATTGAAGATGACCCTCGCTCTGGCCGGCCTATGACGTCTACGACTGAAGAAAACATCGGGAAAATCTGTGATTTGATATTGACAGATCGGAGATTGACCATCAGGGAGATTGCAGACACTATTGGCATCTCGTATGAACGAACACAAAACATCATAGTCAATGAGCTTGGATTTTCTAAGGTTTCTGCGCGGTGGGTACTCAGATTGCTTTCAGTCAAACAAAAACGAATACGCTTTACGATTTCTCGCGACAGTTTGGAAATGTTAGAGGCTGATCCCCAAGATTTTTTGGCCAGATTTGTAACAAAACACAAACAAAACACAAACAGCAATTTAAGCAGTGGAAAAACCTGATGAACCGACTCCAAAAAAAGCCAAAACAATTTTGTCAGCTGGCAAGGTGATGGCGTCAGTTTTTTGGGATGCTAAGGGTGTCATCATGGTGGACTACCTTGAAAAAGGTGAAACTATAATCTCGGCTTATTTCTGCACCCTCTTACGTCGCTGGCGTGAAACAATCAAAGAGAAAAGGCCAGGATTACTCAACAAGAAAGTGTTGTTCCATCAGGATAATGCACGCGTTCACACGTCTGTTGAATCTATGGCTCAAATTCGTGATTGTGGCTTTGAATTACTGCCCCATCCCAGCTATTCCCCTGATTTGGCACCTTCAGACTTTCATTTATTCCCAAACCTAAAAAAACACCTTCGAGGTCAAAAATTTTCACCAAATGAGGAGGTCGAAGCTGCGGTGGGTGACTTGTTTGAAAGCCTTGAAGAAACTTTTTTTATGACCGGCATACAGGCGTTGGAAACCAGATGGAAGAAGTGCATAGAGTTAAGTGGAGATTACGTGGAAAAATAAAATTACTTTTGCTTATATTTTATATTGTTTTCTTGCTGAGGCCGCGAACTTTTCAATCCACCCTCGTAGCTATCATCGAGATTATTATATTTTCACCGGTTGAGGTTTTCCGTAGCAGCAGCGCCAGCACAGCACGAAGAGCTAGGGAGATGAGATGGCGCAAGAGTATAGACGCAAGTAGCTTCTAATGCTAGCTACACTAATGGCCTACCCATCTTCCAAGGAAATAACGACATGCTGTCCAGTTTCTTGTTATAGTCGCGTGTCAGGCCGTTGGGTTCTAATACAGCCGGAACGCCAACGGTGACAAGAGCTCGTCGGATAAAGTCGTTAAAATTCGTGTGCCGCGCTATGCAACCCGCGCTACGGCTGCAAGACAGGCCATGGCATCCGACCGAGGCTGCTGGCAACTTCGCTACAGTGGAAGCGATGAGGAACGCCAGTCCGCAGAAAAAGAGTTTATACTTTTACGCAATTTCTTATTAACTACTGTGTTTGCAATATAATCTTTCACTGCTTTTCAGAAAACTTATATGAAGGGAGCATGGCATGGGCGTCCTTAAAAGCCTGTTTAGAAGAGGCATTCTACGCCTATACAAATAAATAAGCACGAGATAAACGTCCCGAGCGAATTAAAAGCCTTGCGTCAAACGGCGTGCATGCGAACGGAAATACGGAAAGTTTTAGCTCCTAGTATCTGGGTTATGCACATCTCTATGGGTAGGTACCTAAGTCAGTGTGCAGCCACAAATCTTTTCTTATACAAGCGCTGAGATTTTTCTGCGAAAACATTACCAAACTCCTATATTAGTTAGACAAAACGTTCATTCAGTTCGTCTATAAGTCAGTCAGTATTGAACTAATAAGTGTTATGTAAGCACAGACTAAAATACCCTAGCGGCCTATTCAAGTGTCGGGGATTCGGGATAGATACGATACGACGTCAATTAGATCGGCCTGCATCAATGCATATTAATTGAACAAATTGATCGAACATTTTTGGTTTTATGCATTACTAGCTTTTGTAGTATGTCAATGTTCTACAGCTGACCATGAATACGAACAATCCTAACATCACATCTTATGGGAGTGTAGTCCTTGGCAAACTGAACGCAATATTATGTTAGATAGTATTAAGGTTACATCTGGGGTAGTTTACTATACGGACCTTGTTGAAACTAGAACAAATTTCCGTGCGTTCAAGCGATTTTGCCATACCTATTACTGGAATCAAAAGTAGCTCACAATTTAGGACCCATTAGTTTAAGTTGTAAGATATAATCCGTGGTGCTTGGCAACTGGGCTTAACCCAGTTGTATTTGTCCCTTGGGGCCTATTGGCCTAGTTCTATTCTGTCTCCTGCTTGATACGGAGGGAAGTGGAAATTATATTTTCTTTTTTCCTACTCCTCCGCTGTACTTTTCTGATTAATTTCGTTGCAGGATCCAAGACAGTTGAATCGTTTCTCCGGGACTCGTCGGGTTTCATTGGCTCGGCGTTTTTCTGGTAGTCGCCACTGTTGATTCTGGCTTTCAGTAGTTGCAGTGGTTGGGAATGTGTGGCGGGCTTGTCCCAAATAAAAAAAAAAATTACTTGCTTTTGCCCGCGACTTCGTACGCGCTTGTCCCGTTTTTTCCCCTTTACCGTAGGAATTTTGGGAAATCTTCTCTTAGTGCTCGACTGCACTCCCCAAGGAACTTAAATGCCCAAATTTCAGCTTTCTGCGACCAGTAGTTTCGGCTGTGCGTTGTCTGTCAGTCACTCACTCAGTAACGGTTTTTTTTTTTTATATATATTAGGATTGATGCTAATGCCCTGTTATTGCATGCTGTTACTTTAGATCGTTCTATTTTTAAGCATCGATTGACTTGATCGATACTTTCATTAATAAACGTTGAACGTTTAGAAGCGCTTGTGAGGAAGGCAGAAGGGAGTGTCCGACTCTTACTGACTTAGACCCATCCGTGGATGAACTGATTACGAAGAACCTAATGCCCTTTGCGTTCCAGGGCCGCGGTGACTCCTTCGAACAAATTCCGCAACCCTGGCAGGGCAGGCACTGGCCCTACAGGTCATATTAACGCCTAGCCCAGAGTACTTTAAAATTGGACTAAGCGGAGACAAGACGTGGTTAGTACTGAGTAGGG
This sequence comes from Lacanobia oleracea, assembly GCA_950371165.1. Lineage (NCBI taxonomy): Eukaryota > Metazoa > Arthropoda > Insecta > Lepidoptera > Noctuidae > Lacanobia > Lacanobia oleracea. The sequence goes on from OX493385.1 coordinate 29,833,709, forward strand.
TGGCCAACCGTTCTCTAGTGAGCCTAAACGAAATAAAGTACAAGACCCTAGTATTGTACTTTATTTCGGTTGGCTTACTTTACAGTTACAATCTACAAAAGCAATAGAGTACGCTAAACTATTTATTTGACTGTAATTTGGAATATGTATATTGAATATTCCGTCACCTCATATAAGCCCGGTTTCTGAGGTACTTTATCGGTCGTTTAACTGTCCGTTAGCAGCTGTTAATTAGCAGAATTTTAGTAATTTTTAACCCTCCCTCCCTTGTCAGCGATAGTAATCAAAGCTCTTACTCCTCCCTCCTATGGTTACGTAAGCATGATGGCACAGATAATATAATACGAGCATACAGATGCCTCATCTTATACAAAGAAAAGCGGCCGCCGTAAAAAACTAATTCGCGCGAATTACTTTGCTTTAGATGGTATTAACAGTGACATCTTTTTTTGACTTTGTTTTTTTTTTGTGACATCTTGCAAGCGCGATTTCCTCGATACCAACTAAGAGATGGCGTTAAAAGCGTGCTGTGTTGTTTATCGCTTGTCCACTTGAACTTGATGCTGACGTCGTTCTTACGAGATTAATGTAGAGATTTCAACAAATATTTACTCAAAATAGTGGAATAGTGAAAACATCGTTTATAATCGACCAGTTACTTTTATTATACAAACCAAATAGATTAAATAGAATTAGATAAAACTCTGTAAATACATACGTACTTATAGATTTTAGTTAAAGTCGAATCTCCTTATAAAAGTACATACCCATAAAACCGGTCAAGTACGAGTCGGACTCTCACACGAAGGGTTCCAAACCATAACTAGAAACAAAACACGTTTCATGGATGGGAGCCCCCTTTAGTTTTCTTGTATAGCGGCAATAGAAATACACATTCTGTGAAAGTTTAAATTAGGTATTTGTTGATAAAGCGGCAAAGAAAGTTTTAATTCGACAAGGAGTTACTTTTATTTTTAATACCAAAAGAAAATCTGTAAATACCTATAGATTTTAGTAAAGATACTTCAAAGTGTGAAATCGGCCAAGTGCGAGTCGGACTCTTATACGAAGGTTTCCGTACCATAACCAGAAAAACAACCGTTTCTTCTGTGGGAGCCCCCTTTTTTTTGTATTTGTTCTTATAGCGGCAATAGAAAAATACATTCTGTAAATATTTCAACTGTCTACCTATAATGGTTCTTGAGATACAGCTCGCTGACAGACAGACGGACGGACAGCAGAGACTTAGTAACAGGGACCCGTTGTGTACCATCTGGTACGGAACGCTGAAAATCTATTATAACAATAGCATTATCATAATTATTAATGTCAACCACGAGGTTTGTTAACTTTAAATAGGAATATTGTTATACCTTAATCTATCACTGCTACTGTAAGTATGTATGTAAACAGAGTCAGAGTTTTTAAAATTGTTTCGCTATATTGTTCGTTCAGCTTAGACGGAGACCCCACAACGGTACTGCTAGCTAGGCCACAGATAATATAATAAGTACTAAACTTGTCCTTGAAGCTTGCGTTGTCACAAATTTTCTTATATGCCTACTTTGTGGTGATTTTTCGGTTATGCTAGTATAATTATTAAAATCCTCCTGACCGATTTCGGCCATAGCGGCCAATCTCAACGCGGTGAGGGAGAGACAAATAGTGCACAAGGGGACAGACACACAGCGACGTCCGTCAGTGGCTCAGCGCGTCCATTTAAAATGCGCGTAGATACCCATGAGCCCAAGCGGGGATTTCGGGATTTACTAAAGCGCGGCAGATTAATATACAGGGGGATACCTTCTACTCGGTTAAGTACCTCCACCAAATATGAGCCCCATATATGTATAAGGCCGCCCGTGAAGGATAAGGACCAGATTAGTACTAAAAAAAAATTGGTCATCAGAAATTAGCAAATTAGTAACTATTTTTTTTATTTTGATGGAAATCATTCAAGGATAACGAAAAATATATAATCTGACGATTTCCGCAAGCCGAAATAACAAAAATTCGTCGATAAAGTTTAATGCGTGCAGCTGCGTGAAGCCTATATTTCCCTCTCCGCGTTTCTATTCCTCTCTCACTCTTTCTCTATCTATTATTCTCTCACTCCGTCCCCACTCTGATTTCTGTTGCCATGACGCCATGACAGCTGTTTACAGAGACTCGTTCGTGGCATATTATTTACAACGTGTTGCCAACGTTTTGGCTTATTTTGTTATTTTAATAATAGGTCTTTACCTATGAAATTGCCGTTTTGTATGAAAAAATTTAAACGATTTTTTTTCATGTATTTTTTATTTGTATTAATCGAAGTAATCACCCATGCAATCAATGCATCTTTGCCAACGCAGTGGCAGTTTATTGATGCCCTTCTTAAAGAAATCAGCTGGACGGGAGGCAACAAATTCTTCAAAGGCATTTTGTACTGCCTATACTGGGTATTGAATTTTTTTCCCGCCAAGAAATTATCCAAATTCTGGAAAAAGTAGTAGTCTGTAGGCGCAAGGTCTGGTGAGTAGGGCGGATGACGGAGAGCTTCCAACCCCAGCTCTTGCAACTTGGAGACCGTCTGCTGTGCAGTATGAGGTCGCGCGCTGTCGTGCAGGAGCAGCGGAGACGAGCGATTGACCAATTCTGGTTGGAGATGTGCCAGCTTCTCCATCATTGTGTTCAGTTCTTCACAGTACACATCTGCAGTAATGCTCACCCCGTTTGGTAAGAAGCTGTGATGAATCACACCGGCGCTAGACCACCAAACAGTGACCATCACTTTTCTAGGGGTAAGTTTTCGTTTAGGGCATTGTTTAGGTGCTGAACCAGGATCCAACCAACTTGCTGAGCGCTTGCGGTTATCAAACAGAATCCATTTTTCATCGCAGGTAACAATGCGGTTCAAAATTGCTTCATTTGTGTGTCTGTTGAGCAGTGCAAGCCACGTCTCGACGCTTACTTCGCGCTGGCGATCATTGAGTTCGTGGGGCACCAATTTGTCAAGCTTTTTTACCTTGCCAATTTGACGCAAATGCACCAATATTGTTTTGACGCTAACGTCGAAAGCTGCTGCTAATTCAGCCGTAGATTGTGTATCATCAGCTTCCACAATCGCCGTTAATTCGTCATTGTCGACCAAAGTCTTCGGACGACCGCGAGGTTCATTTTTCAGGTCGAAATTTCCAGAACGGAAGCGAGCAAACCAATAACAGGTGGTGCGTTGGTTTGGCTTGTATTGTTAGCTCCGCAAACGTCGTTGATGTTGCGTGCCGCTTGTGCCGCGTTGCTGCCACGACGGTATTCATATTCCATAATTACTCGAATTTTTAACGTCTCCATGATGACGTAAAATATTGAAATGCGATGAAAATGTAACACTAATCAATAAACAATTGGCTACTTTTGGAAAAAAAAACATGTTTTTAAAATAAAATTAATTTGAAATTAGAATTCTTAGCAAAACAAAAATTATTTTGATTTGAAATGGCCAGTACTGCAGAACGGCAATTTCATAGGTAAAGACCTAATATTAATTATGTGAATTAAAGTTTATAAATATTTAATATGAGTGATATTAATTTAAAGTGTGTATTTTGTAGTAAAACTACTTTACAAAAAACAATCAAATTTACATAAGAAACATTAAAAAAATGTATAAATATTTTAGTATATCGTAGGAGCAAACCGGTTCTCCGAAAATCTCGAACAACATACGATAATCTCGAACTGTCGATAGAATCTTCATTAAATGAAGTAGGGTCACCTGTCCAACGTGGAAACAATTGAAAATTGCAAGAAAGGACATGCTCAGGACCCCCCATGCACACGCCAAGTTTGCGAGCGCGCTGCGTGTAAGAGGACGTCTCTAGTGAAACATAACCGATATTACTACAAAAAATTAATATTTTTTTGTACCTATTATTTGGTGATTTTTTTTATAAAATTATAGAAAATAATTTCGTATTTTTTAATATGACGTTGCATTATAAAAAATGACGTGGTTGGTTTACAATAATAATAATAATTTATTTCCCAAATTACAATCAGTAATCACTATGTTGTTAACAAAACATAAATTTTATCCCAAATTGTAAATTTACACATTATTATACACCTCTGACACCCAAGCTAAGATTGAACTTGTGGTATGGGTGTCAGGGCTCTCTAGGTTGACAAAAGACAAAAACATGTATATCCGGAGTTTCAGTATACTATACAGAAAACAAAAACTTTAGGGCAAAAATTTAAATATGATGATAAAAATAAAAAATAAAAATGAAACGAAAGCATGTTGTATACAATGAAAAAAATAGAATAGATATTTTTTTAGTGTTTTGTTAAAAAATAAAGGAGTAAAATGGTTTCATCTCAACGATTTGGAGGTGATTTAGTGATTTTTTTCTTATTATGTGATATCGATACATCAATTATGACTAAACGAATTTACTTACCATATCATGTAGATTAATTACTACCTATTTTTTTAGACGTAATACCTATTTCAGTAAATGCCGACGAAAAACTGCTTCATCTGCACGCTAATACTAAGCTTTTTCGAGAGACTGGCCTTAAGAGCGCTGTCACAATTTTTCTTGAATTTGAGCGTTTGATTCGTGTTTTGATGTCTGATTATGCTTTAGATATAGCACAAAAAAAAAACAAAAATACGCCTAAGAAAGTTTGATAGTTGATCTTGGGAGTGTTCTAAATAAATATATCAATTTGTTCACGTACATCAGTAAATTTCTTGTCTCCGCAAAGGGAGTTTCATAAAATTACGCTTTTGGGAATCTTTTGATGCTTTGGTACACCGAAGATATAATAATTTAATCAATTTTAAAAATGTCCATGATACAACTGTACCTTCTACTTTGGAATGATCAAATCTATTTGTTCCTATTCATGCATGAATACACCAAAAATAATTCTGTAAAACTGAGAATTATTGTCAATATTCCGTACGAAACTATATTTTTTATCTGAGAAAATATAATCCAAATTCAAATAAAAAATATTTAATAATTAAGGAGGTATTGTTATAATGCATGAAAAAAAAATTGGTCTATTTAAAAGTAAGCTCATATTTTTAAGCAATTGTTGTATACAGCCCTACAATCACTATAAATCTCGGGAAACGCTGTTTGTAGCTTTAGTCCGGTGCAAGCGCTCGATTTTGTAATAGCGCCTTTAACCACTAACCAACCGATGACATTATAAAAAAACAGCCTAGTGCAAGTCGGACTCGCACACGAAGGGTTCCGTACCATAAACCTTAAGTAGTAGTCTGTAGGCGCAAGGTCTGGTGAGTAGGGCGGATGACGGAGAGCTTCCAACCCCAGCTCTTGCAACTTGGAGACCGTCTGCTGTGCAGTATGAGGTCGCGCGCTGTCGTGCAGGAGCAGCGGAGACGAGCGATTGACCAATTCTGGTTGGAGATGTGCCAGCTTCTCCATCATTGTGTTCAGTTCTTCACAGTACACATCTGCAGTAATGCTCACCCCGTTTGGTAAGAAGCTGTGATGAATCACACCGGCGCTAGACCACCAAACAGTGACCATCACTTTTCTAGGGGTAAGTTTTCGTTTAGGGCATTGTTTAGGTGCTGAACCAGGATCCAACCAACTTGCTGAGCGCTTGCGGTTATCAAACAGAATCCATTTTTCATCGCAGGTAACAATGCGGTTCAAAATTGCTTCATTTGTGTGTCTGTTGAGCAGTGCAAGCCACGTCTCGACGCTTACTTCGCGCTGGCGATCATTGAGTTCGTGGGGCACCAATTTGTCAAGCTTTTTTACCTTGCCAATTTGACGCAAATGCACCAATATTGTTTTGACGCTAACGTCGAAAGCTGCTGCTAATTCAGCCGTAGATTGTGTATCATCAGCTTCCACAATCGCCGTTAATTCGTCATTGTCGACCAAAGTCTTCGGACGACCGCGAGGTTCATTTTTCAGGTCGAAATTTCCAGAACGGAAGCGAGCAAACCAATAACAGGTGGTGCGTTGGTTTGGCTTGTATTGTTAGCTCCGCAAACGTCGTTGATGTTGCGTGCCGCTTGTGCCGCGTTGCTGCCACGACGGTATTCATATTCCATAATTACTCGAATTTTTAACGTCTCCATGATGACGTAAAATATTGAAATGCGATGAAAATGTAACACTAATCAATAAACAATTGGCTACTTTTGGAAAAAAAAACATGTTTTTAAAATAAAATTAATTTGAAATTAGAATTCTTAGCAAAACAAAAATTATTTTGATTTGAAATGGCCAGTACTGCAGAACGGCAATTTCATAGGTAAAGACCTAATATTAATTATGTGAATTAAAGTTTATAAATATTTAATATGAGTGATATTAATTTAAAGTGTGTATTTTGTAGTAAAACTACTTTACAAAAAACAATCAAATTTACATAAGAAACATTAAAAAAATGTATAAATATTTTAGTATATCGTAGGAGCAAACCGGTTCTCCGAAAATCTCGAACAACATACGATAATCTCGAACTGTCGATAGAATCTTCATTAAATGAAGTAGGGTCACCTGTCCAACGTGGAAACAATTGAAAATTGCAAGAAAGGACATGCTCAGGACCCCCCATGCACACGCCAAGTTTGCGAGCGCGCTGCGTGTAAGAGGACGTCTCTAGTGAAACATAACCGATATTACTACAAAAAATTAATATTTTTTTGTACCTATTATTTGGTGATTTTTTTTATAAAATTATAGAAAATAATTTCGTATTTTTTAATATGACGTTGCATTATAAAAAATGACGTGGTTGGTTTACAATAATAATAATAATTTATTTCCCAAATTACAATCAGTAATCACTATGTTGTTAACAAAACATAAATTTTATCCCAAATTGTAAATTTACACATTATTATACACCTCTGACACCCAAGCTAAGATTGAACTTGTGGTATGGGTGTCAGGGCTCTCTAGGTTGACAAAAGACAAAAACATGTATATCCGGAGTTTCAGTATACTATACAGAAAACAAAAACTTTAGGGCAAAAATTTAAATATGATGATAAAAATAAAAAATAAAAATGAAACGAAAGCATGTTGTATACAATGAAAAAAATAGAATAGATATTTTTTTAGTGTTTTGTTAAAAAATAAAGGAGTAAAATGGTTTCATCTCAACGATTTGGAGGTGATTTAGTGATTTTTTTCTTATTATGTGATATCGATACATCAATTATGACTAAACGAATTTACTTACCATATCATGTAGATTAATTACTACCTATTTTTTTAGACGTAATACCTATTTCAGTAAATGCCGACGAAAAACTGCTTCATCTGCACGCTAATACTAAGCTTTTTCGAGAGACTGGCCTTAAGAGCGCTGTCACAATTTTTCTTGAATTTGAGCGTTTGATTCGTGTTTTGATGTCTGATTATGCTTTAGATATAGCACAAAAAAAAAAACAAAAATACGCCTAAGAAAGTTTGATAGTTGATCTTGGGAGTGTTCTAAATAAATATATCAATTTGTTCACGTACATCAGTAAATTTCTTGTCTCCGCAAAGGGAGTTTCATAAAATTACGCTTTTGGGAATCTTTTGATGCTTTGGTACACCGAAGATATAATAATTTAATCAATTTTAAAAATGTCCATGATACAACTGTATCTTCTACTTTGGAATGATCAAATCTATTTGTTCCTATTCATGCATGAATACACCAAAAATAATTCTGTAAAACTGAGAATTATTGTCAATATTCCGTACGAAACTATATTTTTTATCTGAGAAAATATAATCCAAATTCAAATAAAAAATATTTAATAATTAAGGAGGTATTGTTATAATGCATGAAAAAAAAATTGGTCTATTTAAAAGTAAGCTCATATTTTTAAGCAATTGTTGTATACAGCCCTACAATCACTATAAATCTCGGGAAACGCTGTTTGTAGCTTTAGTCCGGTGCAAGCGCTCGATTTTGTAATAGCGCCTTTAACCACTAACCAACCGATGACATTATAAAAAAACAGCCTAGTGCAAGTCGGACTCGCACACGAAGGGTTCCGTACCATAAACCTTAATTTTTATTATTTGTTGTTATAGCGGCAATAGAAATACACAATCTGTGAAAATTTCAACTGTCTACCTATTACTGTTCTTGAGATACAGCGATAGACAGACGGACGGACGACAGCGGAGGCTTAGTAAAAGGGTTCAGTTAGATACCCTTTGGGTACGGAACTCTAAAAAAGCGGTAACAGACAGATAAACGACCGATAAAATACCTCAGAAACCGAGCATGAAAGAATAATTATGTTTACTCCTTTGCTCACGGTCGTAAGAGGCGCTGGACTGGAAACGGTGGAGGCAAATCATCCGCTCCAGGTGCAACCCTGATGCTGACCACGACCCTCAGACTTGAACGACCGATCTTAGAGCGAAACACTATTTTTAAAAGTCTACTCTCCTTTTACATGCTATACTAAACTAATTATTAAAAAAAAATTGGAAACCCTAGCCCAGCGGCTAGTGAGTAGAATGTAAACACGAATCCTAAAGCATTAAAGCGTTTTGTAAATGTCTTACCTCGCCATACACAGGTCCCGAAGGCATCATGAAATTAACCATCCTGACGTCCAGAACACCGCCTTTGAAGAAGCCAAAAGTCGTAAGGTCCACGTAGCGACGCTCATCGTCCTGTAACAGTACATGGTCGTCTGTCAAAAAATCGTAAGTATACTATGGTAGGCGCCCCATATACTTGCAATAACCCCTAGCCTTTTCTCAACTATATTGGGGTCGGCTTCCAGTCAAACCGGATTCTGCTGAAAACCAGTGTTTTACGTGGATCGGCTGCCTACCAGACCTCCACAACCCATTAACTGGGTAACACGGTACTTCATGGCAAGACTGGAGTCAGAATTAAGTACTGGCTTCTGACAATCCGTAACGACTGCCAAAGATCTACAAATGATAACCGGGACCAACGGCTTAACGTGCTTTCCGAGGCACGGAGGAAACTCGGTATGTTAAGATGGTCACCCATCCACAGACCAACCTTGGCAAGCGTTGCTTAACCTTAAAGATCGACCCGTGCGGCTGTTATTATTTAGCCACGAGCTCCTCACTTGCAATAAAGTACACCTTTCCCTGATATTCCTTCGTAAATATCGGAACAGTAAATTATGAACCGTTTTTCATTACTAGAGAAATTAAAGGATCACGACAAAAATCGATTCGGGACAGCTGTATGTCTTTATTTCTGCTTTTGATATTAGAAAGTCAATAAATGTATGTGGTAATGTGGGTCAATGACCGTTATTGCACTTTTATCTGACGCCTACCATTGAAAGGAAGAATTAATAGGTAAATGAAATGTATCAATCAACCCGCTTAGAGGATGGTGGCCCACTGTGTCCCAGCCGTGGGAACGGTACAGGCAGATTGCTATTACAAAAGATGCCCATTATAGTTCAGTAGATGTTTGTATCTGGGTATATACATTTTTTTATCTTGTAAATGGCCAGTTCGTGTTCACAAACTGTAAAAAATCCTTATTACTAATTAAATCGATTAATGTATGATCATTAAATAATTATCATTTAAAAAGTCGTTCCTGTGTGAGCTGTTTTATTTTTCTTTTATCCTTTCGTAAACAGGAGTCAAGGGTTTAAGCTGAAAACCAGCGCTTAGCAACCCACTAGGGAATCTAAGCATAATGCTGACGCTTGAACCTTTTGCTTCCGGTATTATAGTTTTGTGTATGTACCAACACTACTAGCTGTAATACTGGAGACAATAAACGTTATTCTATTCTATTGATTAAGATATATACTAATACGTGTAATACAAGAATAAACGCAACACCTGAAAAGGGCTCATTGTACTCATCATTATGATCAACTTCGGTACCAACCCCGAACCCGCAAAAAAGTACATTTTGTCGCGTTATGCGCACGTAAACATATGGGGCAATTTTTTAGGGTTCCGTACTCCAAAATGAAAAAAAAAAAAAAAAATCCTTATACGATCACTCCATTGTCCGTCTGTCGGTTTGTCACAAGCTTTTTTCTTGGGAACGTGTAGAGGTTTCAAGTTGAACTTAATATTTAATTTTTATAAATTATACTGGCTTTTGCCCGTGACTTCGCATATCCCGTTTATTCCCGTTCCCGTGGGACATATTTAGGATAAAGCTTAAGTTGGATCAAATAACAGATAGGTAGTTACGAAGTTTGATCAAAATCGGTTCAGTAGTTTCAGAGTTTATCTCGAACATACATCGTGACACGAGATTTTTATATAAGCATTGTTGAAAGATCATGAATTCATAGATGTTTCACATCTGCCGAGCGTCCCGTGACAACCTTTTTTTTTTTTTTTCGTTCGGCAATCATCAAATGGCTCGTTCCGCTCTAGGTGAAACACAAGGGAGTGTCGGACTCTTACTGACTAAAACCCACCCGTGTTCCTCCTAATGCACTAACGTTCCAATTCCTGGACAGCAATAACTCTTTCGAACAAATTCCGCAAATCCCTACCAACTTTTACGGCTAAATTTTGTTTGCAGCTATTATAAATGTGTTAGTGCTTTCACAAAAGTGATCTGTACATTTTAAAGACGTGTTCTGCGAGCAAAAATGTACTGAACATCGTTATACAATATGTCTAGTCAGCAAAGTCACTAAGATGCGTGCTACCAGGTAGGTATGTGTGTTTCCAGTTAAGGCGCAGATACGGCTCAGTAGCTGAATTTAAAATGAGCATCACGTTTAAACTACTAGTCGTAGTTTTTTGAAAAAAATATATGTTACATTAGACTATTTTTTTAAATAATTTGATATATGAAAATATTATTATAATATTATTATTTTATTCGTTCTTTGTAAAGTTATGTCGACCGTAAAACGACCATCGGACCAAAACCACCGAGCGTATTTTAATGAAATTTGCTCAAAGACAATTTAATTATCTACATTTGGATATACGGCAATTTTTTTGAATGTCATAGAATAATAAGGAAAGTACAAAAAGCAACTGAATTTTGGGTCGCGCGGGTGTGTAACGAGTGTGCGTTTTGTTCCTCTAAGGTCGCATGTCGTCGTCTTAAAATACTAAGATTATGTTTACGGTTACCTATAAGGCTGCGTACCCACCAGAGATGTGCGACGATGCGCAGCAATAAAATCGCCTGCGCTGAGCGGGGCTAGATAAATGAAACGATTCTATTGGTTCTTAACAAACACATCTCTCACTACGCAGCCTAAACGAAAAGAATAAAATGCACGAAGGCATGAAAATATCACCTTGCGGATCAGGCCTGCTACATACCAAAGGTGCTGACCGGACCCTACTATATTAACCTCCGCGATAGATTTTTAGCTCGGATAAAACTGCGAGACTTGATTCCTGAACTATTTATAATACGTACCTACAAATTTGTACGGAACCCTTGTTGCGCGAGTCCGACTAGCTCTTGACCGTTTTTTTTTTTTAAATTCGGGAGTTACTTCTAGACCAGCCTGATTTATCGTCGAACACTTTATGATGAAATAGTGGTCAAACGCGAGCCTATCAATACTAAAAATATATAAAATAATTTATTATGTAACATAATTACTATCTAAATTTAAATACGCTAATTCCTAGAACTGATACTAGGATTCAATTTTAAGATCGAATATTGCAACTGCTTGGACTAGGTAATAATAAAATACCCCAGCGCCGTATCTCTACGTTGACGTCGTGGTGGGGCTTGCGTGCCCCAACAAACTTTACCACATACCTAGGGTGAGAGGCCAGACAAAGGGAGATACAATCCGCAAGGTAGTTTTGTGGGGAACTGTTGGGCAGTAGCGACCCCAAGGACCTGATCTCTCGGGAGAAGCCTTCTTCCTCATCTCCGGCTTGCCTTTATTGGCTGGCCGGAGTGAACACTGACGAGGAACAGAGCTCTCACCTCTTTTTTGCCTTAATTGACCGGTCTGAGTGGAGATTCGCAAGAGCAAACGCGCTCGGGAGAAGGATGTATAATCTAGTAAGATGCTGGTAGGAATCTAGACCGTATTTTCGGGGGGCCCATTTATTGAGAGTGCGAGTTACCCCTGCCATTTTAAATCCGTTTTAATTGTCAGTGGTCAGGCAGGGGCCAATAGTTCCTCCATAGTAAACGATTATCAGTCCACTAAAACACCCAAACCCATAGCGTTTCATCTTTTGTTTCCATATTCTACAATAGTCCTGCTCCAACTGAGGATTATCCTTGGGTATACTTTCACAGTGCATACAGAGATAATCGACGGTTGGTACCCCATTCTATTTGAAATGTCTAACGGGGCCTCTGCGAGTTGGCTTCGGCTCCTCGTACGCCTTTCAAAGGACCGGGTCCCGAAAAAGTCAAAAACAAAATAATTGAACTAACACAAGAATAACATAATATAGTATTCTTGCCTTCTTTGAAGGCCACCTGCGGGTCTAAAAACGCCACTTTAGCAGAATCAGAAAGCACATCACACCATCACACTATGTACCTGACACTGTAAAATTTTCAGAATCAACCTTGAACCTAACGCGTTAGCGATAAAGATGAAAATGAAATTTGACAGATGGTTGTCATCATCATCTGCCTAGCCTTTTCCCAACCATATTGGGGTCGGCTTCCAGTCAAGCCGGATTTAGATGAATACCAGTATTTTACGAGGAGCGGCTGCCTACCAGACCTCCACAACCCATTGACTGGGTAACACGGTACTTCATGGCAAGACTGGAGTCAGATTTACTGGCTTCTGACTATCCATAACGACTGCCAAAGATCTACAAATGACAGCCGGGAAAAACGGCTTAACGTGCTTTCCGAGGCACGGAGAAAACTCGGTAAGTTAAGATGGTCACCCATCCACAGACCAACCTTGGCAAGCGTTGCTTAACCTTGAAGATCGACCCGTGCGGCTGTTATTTCTAGCCACGAGCTCCTCAAGATGGTTGTGTGATTAATATTATGATTCTAATATTATTCTACTAAAGCGGCCTTTTTAGACCCGCTGTTCTTCTCAACAAATGCAATAATAATCGAAAAAAATAAATGCAATGTAACAAAATGCAAGGCGACTTATTTAAAAGGTTTGTGGACATAACTCAAACGGTATGAATAAAACATAGCATAGATATAAATAAATATTATAGTAACCAATTTCATGAACGGCATATTGCATAACAGTCATTGCTACACTTGCTTACATAAAATGCATTGCATTCGCAGTGGGCACACGTCATCTTAGATTAGGCGATCGCTTTTAAAACACTTCGCTTGAACGCAACATTGGCATAATAAAGAGACGCTTCAGATATTCATGAAAAGACTAGCTTTTATCTTACCATCCCTACCTTGTTGCTATCCCACCAATTCGCACTAAGCGTTTCCAGACGTCTTTTATGATGCGCCCAGCAAAGGAGTGGAACTCTCTGCCTGCCTCTGTTTCCAAACGCTTACAACCCTAAACTCTTCAAAGTCAGATTGATCAGGCTCCTTCTGGGTAAACTCGGTCCATCGTAGACTTTGTCTCTGTCATCTCTGACATAGACTAGAGTCAAGAGCAAACCCATAACAAATAAAATAAAATAAAAAGCAGCCGCCCGCTTGAATGTCGACAATCCCGGGATCAAAGAAAAACCTATGTTCTATGCCCAGTAATGGTCTACTCGCGTGCTAAGTTTCATGCGAATCCGCTCAGCTGTTAAGACGTGAAGAGGTCTCTCTCCAATCGCACGCCATCCATCTTAAAACTTTAAATTATCTTGCATTTATTTATTTATTTTAAACACTTTCAGCACACAAATGTACAGAGGCGGAATTAATGCCATAGGCATTCTCTAGCAATCAACCTTTGGGTGATGCAAAGAATATTCGTAGGTGCAATAAAGAAAATTTAAAGCGATTGATAATTATTCAAATACAATAATGAACAATATACAAATATAAACCATACATACAATATAAATATGTATTAAATATACAAATCAACAAGATAAATATACAAACAAAATACTAAAACAATTAAGGCGAATAAAATACAAATTAAATGATCTTGCATATGTACCCAAAATACAAATCTTTATAAAACATGCAAATAAAAACAATGATTTGATGTTGTCGCAGTGCAATATGGATTGAGCTTAGGGCCTAACAAAGCAGGTGCAAAACAAGAACAACCGCAACTGTAGTCAATCACCAAGCAAGTGTGAGAAACATACAAAAAAACGCTGAAATATATATGAAATAACATAGAGTAATAGCTAAATTCTGTTGATTTATATTACACTTCTCAAAAAATGGCTGTGTTATCGGCGTGATAACGTGATAGAGACAGCACTAATGACATGTGACATCACTCTTAAGTTCCGCCATACTAAATTGAAGCCATCCAGTACAAACGACATTTTGTGTGACAAAGAAAGAAGAATTGTTTCCAGTCAATAATACACGAATACATCGTAAACAGTAATTGACTTTGAATGGGTTTTATTGTATTGAAAATGATGTGTTCACAATTTATGGAATTTGTAATCAACATGAATCGGTAACATACTACCTAGGTAAATGACGATCTCCACACTTTTTTATATATAACAATTGCCACGAATTTCTGCGTAGCGAGGGATACAAGCCCGCCACGCATTCCCAACCACTGCCACTCCTGAAAGCCAGAATCATCAGTCGCGACCACCAGAAAAACACCGAGGCAATAAATCCCGACGAGTCCCGGAGAAACGATTCGGGATCCCGCAACGAAAATACAGCGGAATAGAAAAAATAATATTTCCACTTCGTAGCGAGGGATGTAGTGTTTGTTAAGAAGCAATAGAATAGCTTCATTAACCTAGCTTCGCTCAGCGCAAGCGACTTGATTGGTTTTTAATAAACACATCCTCGCAAATTTTTGGTGGAAACGCAGCGTTTTTCAGGATATGACGGATGTAATAAGATTACTTGGGGAAATCATCTGTAAGCCTGAATATTATGTAAAGTTATTCTCGCCAGCTATTCCCTTTGTCAAGACAACAGTTCCAAATACATATGTTTACATAACGCGTAACAGAACCGCTACATAGCAACATGATAAGACAAACTGGACCGATACAATTTTGCTTGAACGTTTTGATTCGGTACGAATTCCCGAATTGTCTTTATTTATGTTGAGAACATGAACAAACCAAGAAAACCAGAAATTAATTATATTTTTAAGTTAATAAAAAATTAGAATAATACATGAAAGTTAATAATTATTATACAATTTTTGACTCTAAAGTATCCTAATTTCTTAGTTGTCGATGGCCACATCAAAGTTTGGGTTGTAAAATTTTAAAGTTATGCAATGCACTGGTTTACCTTTATTCCCTTACAAGGCAATTGAATTTAAATGACATTGTGTATTTTCTTATCAAGCAAACCATTTGCCATTCTTACTTGCGCATAATAACAGGAAAACGAACCAGTTTACGTTTTCAACATACTACTGAATAGATGTTTAGTCGCTCAGGCATATAACAAACAATAATGGTTACACAATAGAATTAAGTACTTCGCCTGAGAAGGTGATGACAGTTGATATCAATTGTATCGATTCGATCGATCCTTTAGTCCAACATTCCATCTCTGAATTAAGAATTTGAAACTTCAAATGCTTAATTAGAATTAAATGCTTACTCAACTGAGGTCTCTAGAGGTACTCAATTAAGTAATTTTAATGATAGTCATGATTGTCACGTGGTGACTCTACCTTTAAATATCTCGGCAACATGGCACTCTAGGGCACCATGTTGCGAACACTTGGTTGGTTTTAAGTGTCCACTACCCATATAAAAAACCTAAATGGCGCTGGGGGTGTGGGGGCTATGCCAGCTCCCTTAGAAAAAAGTTCGAAACCCTTTGTCAATAAAGTAGTAGTTGACATTAAAGTACGTTGACACGCTGTAAACTCCAAATACTCAATTCAGAAACTGGTCCAAGACAAAGTTGTATCTATACGCAGTCAGAAAAATCAGCTTATACCAATTAATTTATCTGACTGAACACTAGCAGCAGAGCACGTCTCTCTTCTGAGATTGCATGGATGTATCCGCATACACAAACATATCATACATCTCTATCGATTCTTGCATTTTATATTCATACTTACACACTTATTATCTAGATACACATGTTCTTTAGCATAGAACTAGTTCAATAGCTACTCAGAATCGATACTGATATGAATTCAACGTATTATTGTAAGTAAGCTGTTATCGGAAGACTTGTGTTTGATTTGTGGGCGCACTGCAGTAGTTGCATACTAAAATTCTGATCATTGGAAGTGTTACCAATAAAATTTATAATTATTTTCGCACCATGTCAATATAGTTGTACTAAAGCATAGTTGCCATGCCATGCACTGCTTAGAGTATTGCGGGGTGGCTCAGGTTTGAGAATTGATGGCAAGAAGGGAAAATTCGAGAAAACTGGAGGAAATTACACACAGACAGCGTCAGTATTATAGTAGCTGTTGGTGTTGGACTTTCTCAGTGTAGCTGTAACCCACCCATAACCCGCAACCTACATATATTGACTGTCAGAAATAGCTCTTAAGATCTTTCGAGTCGTCGGCAAAAGCCTCCAAATAATCTAGAGTTTATTTATCAGCGAAGTATGCAAGAAAACTCCCACGTGAAATCGTCCCAGGTGGTTTCCTCCCACATAATTGGTTTTGCATTGGCAAGCTTCTCAGTGGACGTTACCTAACTTATTTACATACATGGTTTCAGTGACTTACGAGAATCTAGCTACATAGCTGTGTAGGATAATTTAAATGTATATTAAGGTAACATCGATATCTACGGAGATAATTTATCATCATCATCTGCCTAGCCTTTTCCCAACTATACTGTGGTCGAACCGGATTTAGCTGAATACCAGTGTCTTACGAGAAGCGGCTGCCCACCAGACCTCCACAACCCATTAACTGGGTAACACGGTACTTCTTGGCAAGATTGGAGTCAGGATTACTGGCTTCTGACAATCCGTAACGACTGCCAAAGGTCTACAAATGACAGCCGGGACCAACGGCTTAACGTGCTTTAGGTAGGTACCTGCTTTTGTAACCTACTGGGGCTGCCCCAATTCATGTATATTCACAATGATTTTAGATGAAATAAATGTCTTTATTTTGTGCAGACCGTTATCATAGTTCCAGTACCATGCTACAAACTGAAAAAATACGACCTGGAAAAGCTAGTTTACGTTCGCATGTCGAGAAATCATCAATATTTATAAAATTCTTCCGTTACTGACTGATTGAGTGACTGAACCGACGCACAGCCGAAACTACTGGTCGTTGAAGGCTGAAATTTGACATGTAGTTTGTTGGGGAGTGTAGGGGAGCACTAAGAAACAATTTCCCGAATTTTTTATGGGAACGTGAAAAAACGGGATGTGGACGTACGAAGTCGCCGGCAAACTGCCGGAGTCTGTGTTTCCTGATAGCTACAACCTGGGAGTCTTTAAGTCAAGAGTGAATAGGTTACTTCTAGGCAAGCGTGCTCCATCTTCTACCACATCATCGCTTACCATCAGGTGAGATGGTGGTCAAGCGCGTGCCTAACAATAGTAGAAAAAAAAAGCTAGTATGATAAAAACGAATGCAAATGAAAATCGTCTGCCGGTGCGAACCGGGGACGGCTGCATAAGAAATCGAGGACATAACAATTTATGTAATCCACGCTACAGTAGATAAGTACAAGCTCTTAGCACCGTAGGGCGTAAGAGAAACACCACAAATGCTACAGGTATATTCGTAGCTTATTAAAGACTGCCAAAGAAGCCAGCTAAAATGAAACTAATTTATTGCGACACAGTTATTGCCATACAATGAGGGAGGGCGGCTGCACTCGCTTTACTAAAATAAAATCCTTTACCAAGTGCGAGACGGACTCGCGCGCAAAGGATTCTGGACGAATCTTATTTTAACATGTTAGTTTGAAACCACAGGTTCCTTATAGGGTTTGTGTAATATACAGGGTGAAATGAAAAACACTGACAGAAGTTTCGAGCCCGATTGAGATTTTGATGAAAACTAAAACTGTATCATTGGATTTTTGAAGAATCGCAGGAATCGAAACCGGTTCATAATTAGTTTCGGATTTGGCCATGAAGGCACACTTTAAAAATTCATCCTGTATAGGTAGGTAGGTAAAATTTTGAAATTAAATAAATAAAAAGAAAGAAAGAAAGAAAGTCGTTGAAGTTGTAATTTCATAATGTGACCAGCTAGTCTATTCTGTAAGTAACCATTTCGATATCGAGCTTCACCTGAGTGAGATAGCTCGCAAAGTGAACTTTATTGCACACAACATAAAGGTGTTACGTTTATACTCACCTCGAATTTCACTGTCGAGACATGAAAATGTTGTTACAGAATAGCACTACAGACATTAATGATACGGCCAAACGTGGATTGACATAATATGTCGTACGTTTAAACGATTTTGGAAAGAAGGAAACAAAATGGTAAATTTTCATCTATATTTTTAAACCCTTCTTTAACCCTTTCATTTGATATTGCACACGGCACAGATTCAAAAACTTGTGTTATATTTGTCCCCCAAACGTGAGCCCATATTCAAAGTTTATTCATTTACGTGACGCCCGTTTTTAAAAACAGAAGTTCATACATATATGTGTACCAAACTTTCACTGAATTGGTCCAGTAGATTCGAGGCAAATTGGCCATTACAGACGGACAGACAGCCAGACACAAGAGTGACTTGTAAGGATTTCGTTTTTCAAACGGCCATCGGATCTCTAAATTAGAACAGTTCTACATAAAATTAAATTCTTTAATATATACTACTAGTTGACCCGCGCAACTTCGTCTGCTCCGCTCGTATTGGTTTTAGCGTGATGCTATATAGCCTTCCTCGATAAATGGGCTATCTAACAATGAAAGAATTTTTCAAATCGGACCAGTAGTTCCTGAGATTAGCGCGTTCAAGGAAACATACAAACTCTTCAGCTTTATATATTAGTAAGATTAGTATAGATAAGTAATACCTATGTATAAATACGTAATACGTAAATTGGATTTTGTGGTTACTCGTGTACGTGTTAGTAACTGTAGGCTCGTCGATTTTAGCGCACTAACCAACACAACACACATGCGTTTAATTACATGCAAAGTTTAATCTATATGGTTAAATTATTCAATTTCGAGATTATTTCAATCTATCGTCGCCAACTCAAGTGTCAACTTTAGCATCGTGATTTTAATTTGACTTTAGGGTTCCGTACCCGAAGGGTAACCAACGGAACTCAATTACTAAGTCGCTGTCCGTCCATCCATCCTTCCTTCCGTTCGTCCGTCTGTTTGCGGCGGGCTGTATCTCAAGAACCGTAATAGGTGGACAGTTGAAATGTTCAGTGTGTATTTCTATTGCCGCTATAACAACAAATAACAAAAAGGGGCCTCCTATACAAGACAAGACACATGTTTTTTGGGTTTCGACCTTCGTGTCCGACTCGCACTTGGCTTTTTTTATGTGACTATTTGTTTGTACAGATGCCAGCACATCAAGGTACCCGAAACTGTTAAATTTTACCAACCAATCTTGAACCTAATGCTTTGGTGATAAAGTTCAAAATGTATTAAAGAAACTTGACAGCTTGTTGTAGCTTGATGTGCTGCCGTCGTCTGTACAAAGGCCCTAAAAAGTATGGGTTCGTATTGAATTTGAATATTCTCACGTCAAACAGTTCCTTATCGTAAAATTGTTTGATAATAATCTCGAATTCTGAATGTTAAAATACATTTTTTACATCGGAAATAGATTTTTTCATTGAAAATAACCCAGTCATGTTATAATTACAATACAGCAAATTTTGAGAACTCGATGACAAACAAGACTAGCTGTAGGTAATGAGCTGTGTCTGCAGTGACACAAAACTCGAGACTTAAATACGGCCAGTTAAGCATTCAAGCGTAACTAGTACAATGGGACCTGCAAGTGTCGCAAACAGCTACCGTACCGTTTAGAATTGTTTCTTTTCACTAGCATCTGCCGGCTTCGTCCGCGTTATTGTAAACTAGCTAAGGGCGAGTCTTAGTCGCATGCAAAGAATTCTGACCGAATTTTTTTTTTTTCCCGACCGTACTCGAAGAGCCAAAAGAAACTACTATTTATTGTGAAAGATTTTATTCACGGTAAAGTGACGGCTTCACCAAGGGACGTTGTACAACTGAAGCAGTTGTAACATTAGTAAAACATCTTTAATGCAAGCGCAAGATGCCATAGGTATCTTCTGCAACAGCTTGATGTTGTTTAATTGTGTGAGCCTTGAAACATTACTCCTGAAGCTAGAGCATTACGGACTAGGCAACACAGCCTTGAGCCAGCCTTTAGTAAAATCGCTTTTGAATGATACACAGACAACAAGATTAAACGTGAAGGGTACCTCAGGCTCAATTTTGGGTCCTTTCTTATTTCTAGTATCAGGTTTGCCCAATATATTTCCAAAATAAACTTAATATGGTACTATTTACTGATGTTACTACATCTTTAATTTTTTAAATGAAAAGACATACAAGCAATCTTGATTATGTAAATAAAATAGTAGGCATTAAATGAAAAAAAAAAAAATAAAGTGTTTGATTTACTTTACCAAAAGTAATTAGTAATTAGTGATTGAACATGGAAACACTGGAATTTGTTGGTGAAAGAGTTTTTCTGGGGATTACAGTCCTCATTTAACATTTATAATATAACATCTTGCAGGAAAACTCGCTAGTTTACAGATGTTGAAACCGCAAGACTAGGCTATTTTAGTTGCTTTCATAATATGATGTCTTACTATGGGGATGGGGTGCTGATATCAAGTCTATTTTCATTCTGCAGAAAAGAGCCATCAAAGCTATTTACAATAGGGAATGCAATATTTCCATTTTTGCTTTAATTTGAAAGAAGTTCATCTAGAATAAGACCACCCCATAAATAAGAAATGAAAATGATTTAATTTATTGCCAAATTTGTCAAAAATCAAATTGACTAAAATATAAATGTTGCAATGGCCTTTATTTTGTACTTTTTTTTCATTTTATTAACAACATTCTCATAAATTCTGTATTTGCTTCTTCCCTATTATCTTTTGCACAAGAAATTAACTTTATGACGGTGCCTTGTCAATATATATTTATATAAAAATATCTTGTCAATATATATTTGTATAAAATATATATATATAAAAATATCAAGTTTTAAAGAATCTACATCATTTAGAAAACAAGGCGACAGATTTATCTATGTCACTAGAAAAAGGAGCCAATCAGTTGAATCAGGTTTTAGACTTGCTAATACATAGGATACTATTTAAAGTGAAATAAAATATGCCATATTATGTTAGTATTGATTGAGACGAAACCTAAAAATTTTATAAAACACACTGTTCAGACAAGTGTATTACAAACTAAGGGAGTATGTTGATGATAAAAATGCTTGGCTCAACACTGATCCGAACCACAGCAAATAAAACGCCAAAACTTTGATATAGGCAACCTAATCTCTTCAAAGTTAGAGTGAACAGGCTTCTTCTGGGTAAGCTTGCTTCATAGTAGATTTTGTCTCTATCATCTCTGACTTAGACTAGAGTCAAGAGCAACCAACACAAATTAAAAAAAAAACATTGTTGGACCTGCTGAAGATTAAGATTAGACCTATTGTATAATTACACACATTATTTAAAAAAAATGTAACCAAGACTTTGTAAAAACAAGTTTGAAAGTATCCATGGACTTGCTTGCACATTCTTCTCCATAGGATCTACTTTTTGGAATGTGCAACAGCTGCTGTGGAGGTAGGGTTGGTGAATGTGTTTCCAAGCAGAATATCTTGTTAATCATTTAGCTAGTGCAGCAGAACTCCCTTTATCTATTTGACTGACAAATCGTAAATATTCAATAGTGTCTGTAAATAGTCTATTTGAAATAAAGGTTCTTCTTTGATTTGGCCCTTGTATTGTCGTTTTTTTGTAACCAAGTAAATAAGTAACATTTACAAAGTAAAATATTTTTATACTTAGCATCTATAGAGAACTTAACACACTTTAAAGAATATAAGTTACTTACACTGCCTGGTTCTATCAAGTAGGAAACAACAAAATTATAACCACACTAGTCAAGGACAAAATAAAGAAATCATGAAATTGTATAGCTATGAATTTGAAGATACCCATGGAACTATTCAACTAATATTTGACTAGTCATAAAAGGTTGAAGACTTTCATTCTTTTATTATTTATAACCTTCAAGATTTATGATAAGACAAAGAGTCCCAGTAGTCAAGTTCATTATTTGATACAACCATGATCCCAGAGTAATAAACAAAGTTGCTTATCAATGTGAGCCTAATAAATATAAGAGTAATTTAATATAATATGCAACTTTATTCCAAGATAAGAATTTAAGATTCGAGGTTTAGAAGACAAAATTCCAGGCAACATCTGGAGTATTTTTGAGAACAGTCACTGTTCTTATGAGGAAGAGCAAGTCAAGATACCTACACCAAATCAAACAAGATTTTACGGAACGCCAATGCAGGGCTTCACAATAATTTTTGTTTAAATACGGAACTTTAAAACCATATGGTTTTCGTAAATGGATAGCTCTGTACAATAATAATCTTCTTACAGTTTAATTATTATAATTATAACTCACCGAAAGATGCAATTTGTGTATTCTGCAGGACACCGTTGCAGCTACCACCAAAATGCACAATACAACCTTTTTTACCACACAAATCATGTTTCATGTCGATTACATTAATTTTGTAATGATAAATTTATTCTTTACTGTCTGAAAAACCAATTCTTTACAAAAACATTTCCTCAGTCGGTGACGGAGATAAACACAGCAGCAGGTAAACCTTCGCTTCCTTCAAGCAAGACACTAGTAAACTATCTATGGTATGTTCTATTCTCTACTCTACACATATAAAGGCGCCACACCACACACTCAGGTCTTTGCCAAAATATCCCGCTAGATAGAGCATGCGCGAAAAAGGAAAAATCTTTGGTTAGATGTCTTTATGCCGGTTTACATTATTCCAGTCCAGCGATCGAATCCAGCGCTGTACTGGATTAAAGCAAACCTCGTATAACAATTTTTTGAAAAAGTTCATAAATTGACCGATTGATTGATTAATTTTGATTGATTTTATTTGATTATGATTTTTTGTTAGGGGTTTGAGGCTCACACAACAATTGAACGTCTAATGGTACGTTTACACGCTTGCCATGGCTCGGCCAGCGTCCACCAAACCAAAGCTTTTTATTTTACATAATTTTAAAATAAATGGTTTTGAAGTTATTCAAGAAAATAGACGAAAAATGACCACCCCCGAATTATCTTTGAAAAATTAGAGATAATAGATCTTTACCTTAAGATTACAGGAAAACCTATAAGAAGTCAATAGTGTTAAAAAAACATGTTTAGAAAAATGAAATTCATTCGGAACCCTTTGCACGCGAGTCCGACTCGAACTTGGCCAGTTTTTAGAAAACGTCGTAAAAAAAACCATCTTCCAGGTACTGAGTAGTAATAGGTCTTACGACGAGATTATGACCTTACTCGAGTCGTCTACGTCCGTTATGCTTGCCTGCCGGAACACACCGACGCACTCGCAAGTGTGTAAATGGAATCCAAGCTTTTGTAGACTTTGAGCTTGTGGACGCTTTCCAAACCATGGTTAGCGTGTAAACGTAGCATAAGGTCAAAGGTCCTAAACGTCTAAAGGCCCCCGGAAACGAAAAAACTTATTGATTTAAAACGGAAAAGAAATGCAGAATTGCGGAAAACCATCAGCGGCTGCGGCCGCTCTCTGCGTGCAAAAAGACTGGTATCCATAACGATAATAAAAGTGGTGATTTGTTCATGATGAGAGTATTGATTTTCATCTATGTTTTCATCAATTTAGTCTTTGGCCATGTTGTGTGAATAATTACTTCGGCCAATTTGTTTTACTGGTAAATTAGGTTTCTCACATTTTTCCCGAGTAATTCATTAAAAAACAATGAGAAAATTTTAAAGAAATAACTAACATATTGGTTATTGACTGTAAGCGGTTCTTCGTCAAGTTATTGAACGCCGGGCTCAATCGGTGATAAAAAAGAAAACGTGTGATTGTTATAGTACTTTTTGTATTAGATTTCGGAGAAGACTTTTATTAATCGTTTCACCGTCACTATGAAACTATTATGGCAATGTATGTTTGGTCCTCGTCTGTATAAGGTGTATAGAGATGGGCCGAAAGATGTAAGTAATTGATGTTTTAAGTAATTTTAAATTATCTTGTAAGTTTAGCAAGTAAGTAATGTAATTTTAATTGAATCCATTGGTCCCATTAAGTATCTAGTCTGCATCCTTCATAACCTAACTTCACTCATAGCTGGGCAAAGACACAGGCCTCTCCTTCCTCCATATAGTCCACTTAACAAAACAGTT
The DNA here is from genome assembly GCA_950371165.1 of Lacanobia oleracea. Lineage (NCBI taxonomy): Eukaryota > Metazoa > Arthropoda > Insecta > Lepidoptera > Noctuidae > Lacanobia > Lacanobia oleracea. Next base: position 29,858,202 of record OX493385.1, read on the forward strand.
GTAGTGTGCGTGAGCTGGGGCCTAAACGATTTTTTCGGAAAGTTATTCAGGGCGCTTAGGGAGTAAACATACTGGAAGGCCAACAACTTTATAAAGAAATTTCTTAGATCCCAGCTTATGCACTCTACTCCTCCTTTTGGGTTGAGGTCCATTGAGTGATCCTGCGACAGTCTCTATGGCACTTAAGCTACACAGCCATCTTCTTCCAGAACACTCACCAACTTATTCACATAATCAAACCTTGCTTGGTGTCCTAATTCCATTGAATTTTCTTGGCGTTTTGTGCTGATTGGAGCTTGTTTATAAAATCTGTATATAAAACTAACAAGCAAGTGAGATCGCAATAACATTGAATAATAAATAGTGTTCAAAAATTTCATAAAACTTATTGATTATGATTCAACGGCATAATCACATACAAGCGTTGGTATGAAAAGTATGACGGGTAACGGTTTTAGAGGCAGTGCCTCAGACAAATATAATAACCATATAAGCACTAGAACCCTCAGAAAATGCTCAAAATTGTCCGATAAACTGCTGTCAACAGAGCCCTAGTGTACAAATTTGGCAATTATTAATGAAAAAATCAGCATGCAGTTGCGTATCGATAACGTTTGAGCGGGAAATACGCGGGTAGCGCCTTGAGGGGAGGATCATCGCCGCGGCGCGCCGTCATACGGGAACAGGATGCGCGCGGCTGCAATGTGCAATCGATAGCAAGCTTATTAAATCTCAAGTGCATTGTATCGTGAACCACGTTGGTCCTAAAGCTGATTCTGCTTTCAGGAAATGAAACTTGTAAAGTTTTTGAATGTTTTATCCTTATGGCATATGCCTACACTTATGTGGTCTTGCGAATGAAAACAACGTTTGCTTTTGTTTTGTTTTAATAATTTATCAGCACGGGCTTGAGAGTTTATGACACCAGCCAGTTAGTTTAGTTATATATAGACAAAGTCTCTAATACATAGCTGTGCATGGTTTACCACAGTCTTATTATCACTCTGGTCAAAATCACAAGCTCCTTGGCGTATCAGCGCATGACGTGATCACGAGCCCAGCTCAAGACTCTTCACCAATGCAGTTTTGAAGGCTAAACGACCAGCCAAGTTATAACTAAATTGGTGTGGCAGGATGCGCTTATTTTTCAATCAACGCTGACGAGTGGCTCGACAGCTTTTGATACCCTGACCTGTGGTGATGCCACCGTGTTATACTTAGGGAGAATTCACTAGTAACTACACCATGTCGCAGCGACAAAAAGTGTTCAAGCAGTGGTTATGTGTGAATGCGCTGCAACTTCTTGCACTTTGCGTCCTGATAATTACGAGTACAAACTGTCATTAAAATCAGTGCACCTCACATCTCGCTTAGGTGTTGTTATGGTACGTACATGTTAATTCTCCCTTTAAAATAAAAAAAACAACTGTTGGCTTGGCTTATTTGTGTAAGCTAGGAAAGATCCCTCATCCTATAATCAGTGTCTTGGATTACTTACTTATTTAATTTAACTTAGCAGGACATTGCACTTCCAATTTTAGTCAATTGTAAGACTAATATTTCTGTCTTTTTTTCTAGTCGCTGTACCAGCCTCAGGGATTGGAGAAATATGGTGACATGGTTATATCTACGGTATGATGTGGCTTCCTGTTTATAGTTAAATAATTTAGGATCCTGTTGGTAGACAAGAAAACTCAATATAATTATGTATTATTTTAGGCGCATACAGTGCTAAACATAAGCATGTACACGTCTCCTTTCATCATAATGTACATCTACAAACGTGGCTTCTTCACCGCCGATGAGATGAAGTCGCTTGGGCGCTTCTTCGGCGGTCTGACTGTTCTGCTAGCCTTCTCGCTCTTTATTCGAGGCCTTGGAAGAACGTCCAGTACGAGATATGTGCAGTTCGTAAAGGCCCTGAAAACTCAGAATACTGACCGACAAGCCTATTTGAATGAAATTAGGAAGTATGATTTTGACATCAAAGCCTGGCCGACCACTTATAGTGTTGGTAGCAAAAATCAGTGAGTATTAACAGATATTTGGGTACTTATTTAGAAAAAATGTTTCCCTGCTTTATACTGTACAAGCTTCTCATTGCTGTGAGATAATCAACCTAACAGCCTAGTCTGAATAAAGAAATAAAAAAAATTGCCGTCACGGGTCGCCCGGCAGATGTGAAACATCTATGTTAAGAATTCATAATTAATAAAAATCTTATAAATTAGTTTCAAATTTCGCCATTAGTAAGGCGGTGTAGTGGGGGCATCACGACAAGACAGCGTCGTTTCCGTCACGGCATACGATTTGATTTTACAGCCAATACGCGCCAATAGATGTTTCACATCAAAAAGTTATTTGTCTTTTAATCTTGTAAGGTATAAAGCCTTGTCTAGTTTTCCATGTTAAATACCTTTCTTTGGACGAACTCAAATTAAAATCTCAGATCTAAATAACAATAGCTTAGAAGAATTATTATAGGCAACATGAAGAACTAACATTTAGCTGATGAGGTGAACGCTACATTTGGAGAGATATTAGGTATGCTTTAAAACTTGAACATAGCTACTATCTTAGGATGTTATAGTTCATTAGCATAGACCAGGGGTCCCCAAACTGCGTCGTAACTCCCCGGGCGTCGCGGTGCTTTCCCAGAGGCGTCATAAATCATCAAGAAATGAAACGCATTTGCTGCAACTGGCTAATAGAAATGGAATAAGGGAAAACTGTGCTTTCTTGTTCTTAAAAGCTTTCTGCATGATAAATCTGATGAAGATCTAATCTGAAGCTAAAAGCTAAGTTTACAATAGATATTTTGTCGAACATTTATCGACTTTTAAGATCACATTCCACCAAAAAAATTCATGGAATTTTAATCAGAAAAGCAAATTTATCCGTCTCATTGATTTTACGAACCTTCTGGTATTCCCAAATGGAGGTACTTAGGTATATTTTTATACAAGGGCGTCGCCATAAAATATAACATGTTAAGGGTGTCGCCGTATAAAAACGATTGGGAATCCCTCGAATAGATTTATTTGTCCTTCTATTGACCCATTGAATGTGGTGCAAAATAATGGTCCAATTGTTTACTGCATGTATAGTAGGTATATAATTATGTATTTTATTGCACATGCAAGTCGCAGCCTATTTTTTTTCAATTTGCATGTAGCTTCTTCAAACCATTCCTGCTTGGCACTTAGCAGTAAGTTTTACATAAATATGTGAATTAACTAATAGTTAATAAAGTGTCTGTATTTAATTCTGGATGTCTTATTTCAGTAGTTCAAACGATCCTATCATACAGATGGATCCAATTTATGTAGGGTAAGTACCCTAAGAGGAAGCAAAATCTGCTTGCTCTCCTAAAAGTCACTTTCGTACTTAACCTTGGGTTCAAAAGCGAACTCCATGTTACCGTATACGGCGTATATTTCGATTGTATTTGTGTTGATCAATTGCACAAAACCACTTAAATATTGTGTCTAACTCTTAAGTCACTAATCGTGTTTGACTTTTCGACCTCTTTAAAAATAAATCCCGTTTTTCGAATCTCAGTCATAAAAAGTGTTATAAATGCCACATTCGATCCAAATACATAATGTATAATTTTTTCTCTACATGCAGTAAACAGTTGCTTATAAGCCTACCTGACTATCATCTAAACATGGAATAGAAAGACTTTGTGAAAAAGATGGCACCTCGGTACCATTTCTAGTATATCATTTACTGATTTGTGAATAGATGACCAGGAGTACTTTAATTCGTTTACATCCTCTCGGTTCGAGGTATGTTTTGTAGTTCGTTCAGGATTATTGATGTTTAGTTATATAAGTAAAGCAGTATAGATGAATATCACGTCAATGTAGTCGTTATTATTAATTGGGTTCCCGCGTCACATCAAAACATTCCTTAAAGGAAGTAACCTATTAATGTAGGCGTCTGTATAAAGATAGAACTTACAGTTTATGGTAGCCCAAAGCGTCTATCGGCAACATTCCTAAAACTTGGACATTTTTTTAGGTCTACCTGGTTGGACCAGCACCCCTTCAAGTCCTGCGCCAACCCCGAGCTACCGGTTTACCAACGAGTTGCCATCCAGTTCCTAGCTTTCTGCGCCACCCATACCTTCGGCCTCCGCCTCATCTACCCTGGATCTCTTGGTGTGGTTAATACTCTGCTGTGTAAGTCTGGTAATCTGACTAAGTTTTGAAGAAAGAGTGCAGAATGGAACGCGTGGTGGTAGTCATAAAGAAACACAAACTGATTAACGCACTAAAAACATTATTTTCTCTGTAGGGCTGTAAAAGAAGTCACAAAAGAACCAAAGTCGCTTGTATCTGTTTTAGCAAAATGCTGAGCTCAAGTAAAATGATGAACGACCAGAAAACTGAATTCATACGTGTATAGACAAAGAAATTCGAAAAACATGTAGTAAACCGAATAGACATCCTTTATGAAATTTGAACAAACATTTTTGTTTTCCTGACGTTCAACGGGAACTAACTGAAAAACGACTGTCGAAGTCTTATCGCCCAAGAAATTGTTGCTAAACTAAATGTTTTTTAGGGGGAGCCCTATTCCAAGGCAGGACTTCTCTCGTGGAGAATCATGACGGAAAGCGTGCCAAGATTGAGACCGCTGATGGGAATAAAATCGACACGATCTTTGTTGACAACCGGCAGCGGTCCGTGAAAGGCAAGTCTCTGGTCATCTGCTGCGAGGGTAACTCTGGCTTCTATGAAATTGGCATCATGAATACGCCGATCAAGTCTGGCTACTCGGCTTTGGGCTGGAACCATCCCGGATTCGCTGGAAGCACTGTGAGTATAATGCTGAATCGTGATTTTTAAAATCTTTATTTATATAATTCTTCCAGACAATGCAAATCCAAAACTGCTGGTAGTGGAAAGCTGAAATATGGCTTGTAGCTTCCTTACCTTCCGTAAGGGAGCAATGAAAGCAACATTTCCCTAAATTCCTACGGGAACGAGATTTGCGCATACGAAGTCGCGGGCAAAACTACTTCTTGTTTTCTATACAAAACCTGTCCAACTGTCATTTTTATTCCTCAGCTAAAAGTCGTTACTGTTTAAAGGGCTTAAAAGTATTTTCTTAAATTAACTAGAATATTCTTTCTATTTAGTGTAACATTGATCTATTACAAATAGAGAGTGCTATTTCCATCACAGATGTGTGTGCTGTTACATTTGCAGCTGCATACATAATGTCTTTTGTATTTAAATGGTGATTGTGTGTCGTGCTCTGTTTACTTGTGACCTATTTTCCTCATATTATTACTATATAGCAGACCCTTGACGTATTCTTTAAAGCTAAACATAACAATTACACAGAAAATATTGTACAGGAGTCAGGTACGTCTTTAAACAGTAATGTATTAGAATCTAATATTAATATAAAGACAAACAACTTGAAGCTGCCGCTATTCAACAACACACCTAGCCGCCCAGTGTTCAAAAATCGATTGTAATTCATTAACAGGGTCATTGTCCGCTCAGAAGACACAATAGTAAAGATACAGAATTTATGAGAATGTTGTTAATAAAAAGTATAAAATAATGGCCATTGCAACGTTTTTATTTTAGTTAATTTAGTTTTTTAACAAAAATAATGAATTAAAGTAACGTGAAATGGAACGTATTGTCACTGCTGTTATGGCAACAAATAGACAAACAAGGCGTCTTTAAGTTAATATTTAGCGATTTTTAACAAAAATAATTAATTAAAGTAACGTGAAATGGAACGTATTTAAAACAACATTCAGCGTTTAGTGAAGTCACTGCTGCTATGACAACGAAAAGGCAACCAAGGCGTCTTTAAGTTAGGACAGTTCTTGATCAGTGGCAGACAGGAGTGACGTCTTCGTCCGTTTTCGCACGAAAATTTAAACCGTCGGTTCAAAAACGCATTTTAGGCAATAAATTAAAGTGCAGGGCATTTCTGATTTATGTGGTAGTCTATTCTAGATTCTTTTAAATTAAAGCAAAAATGTAAATATTGCATGTTCCCTACTGTTGAACAATCAGCAATAACGAGATATGCTTCAGAGGGCTGTGTTAGCTTTCAGCACTCCTCCATCTAAACTTGAACTATTCCAATCCAGATTCCTCCAGGACACTATTCATAAAAGGACATAGATCCTGTTCACATATGTTTATTTATTTTTAACTTATTCCATCACACTGAATGGCCAAGACTTCTCATTCATTTCATTTATTCAATAACAATTTACATTGTGTCAGAAGGTGTTACAAAAAAAAAAATAGTCAAGTAAACAAAAAAGAAAACTAAAACCAAACCAAATTTTAATCTCAAATAGAATTTTTAAAATCACAATAATAAAACAATGCCAACATAATAAGAAATAAAACCATTAACTAATATCCAAATGTTAACTAATAATGGACCAACAATAACATAAAACAATGTTCAATGATATAATTCATTTGAAAAATAAAATCAGTACCTACTACAATTTCTTTGTTAGTTGTCAAAAATTATTAACTTAGAATTCATAGAATAATTTAAATATTTCATATCAAAAACTTATCAAACATCAAAAATTAAAATCCTTCAAGGACCAAGGTTACCGACACAGCCGAAGGATCGCCAAACTAAAGTGGCAGTAGGCAGGGCATATTGTTCGGAGAATAGATGGCTGGAGCGGCGACCGGTCCGGCTACCCGCGACCTGTTGAAGGTCGCGGGTAGCCGATGAAGGCTAGACGCGCAGGACCTGTCGTTGTAGCGACGCTTGGGGGAGGCCTACGTTCAGCAGTGGACGTCTTTCGGCTGATATGATGATGATGATGAATACAAATATGTCGTTCTTCTATCAGGGCCAACCCTACCCGTCGCAAGAGCACAACGCCATTGACGCGGTCATGCAGTACGCCATCAACGAGCTGGGCTTCAATCCTGAGCACATCGTACTGTTCGGCTGGAGCATTGGAGGATATACCGCTACTTGGGCCGCTGTCAATTACCCCGTCTCCGCTTTGGTAAGGGTATACCGCTACATGGGCCGCCGTCAATTACCCCGTCTCCGCTTTGGTAAGGGTAAACCGCTACTTGGGCCGCTGTCAACTACCCCGTCTCCGCGTTGGTAAGGGTATACCGCTACTTTTGCCGCTGTCAACTACCCCGTCTCCGCTTTGGTAAGGGTATACCGCTACTTGAGCCGCTGTCAACTACCCCGTCTCCGCTTTGGTAAAGGTATACCGCTTCTTGGGCCGCTGTCAATTACCCCGTCTCTGCTTTGGTAAGGGTATACCGCTACTTGGGCCGCTGTCAACTACCCCGTCTCCGCGTTGGTAAGGGTATACCGCTACTTTAGCCGCTGTCAACTATCCCGTCCCCGCTTTGGTAAAGATATACCGCTTCTTGGGCCGCTGTCAACTATCCCGTCTCCGCTTTGGTAAGGTTATACCGCTACTTTTGCCGCTGTCAACTATCCCGTCTCCGCTTTGGTAAAGGTATACCGCTACTTGGGCTACCGTCAACTACCCTGTCTCCGCTTTGGTAAGGGTATACCTTAAAATGAGCAGTAAATTGGTTTGCTGGCAGATCATAAAAAAACTAAATCCTTATGTAAGTTGACTTCACCTCAAATATTACGCTGTTTCAGATCTTGGACGCTACCTTCGATGACCTGCTGCCGCTCGCCCAGAACCAGATGCCGCGATCCTGGGCCCTGCTGGTCAAGGAAGTGGTTCGCTCCTACGTCAACCTCAACATTTCCGAACTCATCGCAGACTACGAAGGCCCTGTACAGCTGGTCAGGCGCACCGAGGACGAAATTATTAGCTTGCGGTCAGTAATCATAAGAATATTCATTTCTTGGCTTCTTTCACGGCTTGGGGACACATACGCCCTGTTTCTGAAAGTATACTCACTAAAGTCTCCTTCAGACAACCACGATAACTCGATTTTACAGTACCTATACATGAATATATTTACCACGTATTTTTTTCCTTGGGGAAGGCAAAGACAGAATGCTACATGCTACGATCCTTACATACTGTTCTTAGTGTGTCCACACTCATACATCTGGTCGAATACACGCTCAGCTTACGAATATTTCCACACAGCTGATCTGTTCGCTATACTGAACGAATAAGGTCACGTTTTCGTAGAAAACTTCGAAATAAAGTTGGTTAAGGTGAATGCTCCAGGGTAGCCCGCGAAATTCAAATATTTTTATGTTTTTTGCAATTTGCCGGTCAGTGTGAAGCTGTATGTGGACCAAATGCGTTCCGCGACCGTAACGCGTATTTATCTAAAGAATTATAAGTTCATGTAGTCCGAAAGAATGATTATTTCTGAAATATTCATTCTTTCGAACTACATGAACTTAGAGGGCTATATTGATGATTAAAATGATTATAATTCTTTAGATAAATACGCGTTACGGTCGCGGAACGCATTTGGTCCACATACAGCTTCACACTGACCGGCAAATTGCAAAAAACATAAAAATATTTGAATTTCGCGGGCTACCCTGGAGCATCCACCTTACAAATTGATATTTATGTCGCTTCACGATGGCAAACCTTTGTCACGAATATTGAGGCTGCGATTTTTGTTGTTATCTTGTTCGACTAATCAATGATGTTATTGTTTATACACATTTTACGTAAAAAAGCTTTCAGGAACGGGGGTTAAAAAGATCATATCGGCGTGAAATATTAGTAGTGTATAAATGGCCTTATGTCCGTTGACTTGTAAAGCTAGTGTTTAATAGTAAACATGTATTGTATATACTTTTCTCAAGAACTAACAAGTCGTTAACTTTGCTTTATATTATGGGAAAGAAATAACAACGGATCGGAATTGTTATCTTTATTTCGTGATCGTTAAATTGTGATGGAACAATAAAACGTTTTAATTAGGCTTTAATCTAAGAGGAAGTTGTATTGTTTGTAGAATATGCTAAAGGCATTAAGTCCAATTATAATATTAAAGAATCAATGAAGGAATATTTATTATGCCAGAGTTCATAATCTATACACTCTTTATCATATATTGAGATAAAACACATATTGTTTTGTAGCATATTTAGTGACCTGACAGGTTTTGTGAAGATAATTATAACCTTACCAATGTATAGCGTTATCATACAATATATTTACTTACTATATAATATAATTATATATTTAATATACTGATTAAAAAAAATGTTACTTAGTGTTAAGAAATGCTTTGCTGATAATTGTAATTTTCAAATTATGGATAAACCCGTGAACGAAGGAGAGGAAAGTAGATTGGAACATGTTTGAAAAAAAAAATAGAACAGCTCGTTGCTTTCTTGAGACATTTTATGCTAATCTCGATGAATTAATCTAAATAAATGTTATTTACAAGTGCAAGTACTTTTTTTGGTACGATAGATTCACCTCGCTTGTGAATACGCCTCATGTTTCCTGTACTGGTGGTAACGATTTGCTTTGAATACACAATTTCATATTTTTACACATGCTTTCGTCTCATGAGGACTGCGCATCTCATCCTTTTGTTCAGGTTGGACAGCGACAAGTAAGTGCCTTGCATTTAGCGTCATTTATGATACTCTACGACGTACTACCGTACGCGGATGTATCTTTTCTCCTTTCTGTCAAATTGATTCAAATCTCTGTTAAAGATCGCTTTTAGCGAAAAATCTACCCATTATTACACCCTATCATTCTATTGTGTACAATAAAGAGTATTTCTATTCCATTATTTGAAGAAATAGAAAAAATCAATATAAAACGTGTAACAGAATAAAAGACTAAAAAGGGGTTATTGTACCATCATTATGAATAACTTATAGTATGGGACAAGAAATAATGTATGGAGCAGTCGTCGTTTTTTCGCGATTACGGCCTTGATCTTATAGTAATAGTTGTTTATATTATTATGAGTACTTTTTCAGGCATTGGTTTTAGGGTTCCGAAAAAAAACGGCACCCTTATAGGATCACTCGGGTTTCCGTCTGTCACAGCCAGTTTTCTCCGGATCCACTGGACCGATTCTATTGAAATTTGGTACACATATGGACTTCTGTGACCCAAACACGGAAGCGTTACGTAAATTATGTAATTTTCAGTATGTTGGTCACTTTTGGGGGTCAAATTAGAAAATAAAAAAAAAGTTATTTGAACAATATCTGTATCAAATAAAGCTTATAAAATAAATAGTTTTTAGGTTATTAATGAATTTAGACGAAAAATTACCATTCTTATTTACATTCTTATGATTTTGATTAATTAACCGTTATCTCTGAAACATTAAATTTTGAAAAAATGTCCCTATAGATACCAGAATGTACCTATAGATTACAGGAAAATCTTTAAGAATTCTATAGTACTAAAATAAAATGTTAAAAAAAAATTCGTTCGGAACCCTTTGCACGCGAGTCGGACTCGCACTTGGCCATGTTTTTTTTTTTGTTACACATTGTTTATTGCACGAAGATGCGTCAGTGGAAAGTTTCAGTTTAAATTCCTTTCATCAGTACTTAGGTACTAGGCGAAACACTACTTTCACTTCAAATTATATATCAGTTGACTTGTCTAGCATATTTTGAATTTCGAATACTGCAAGCTACTTACGCTCTTTCGTTTGTCTAAGGTCTGAGGGACGATTCTCGTATTTTAAGGAGCATTCGCATCGCTGTCGCAAACTAGCAATAACACTGGATTTAAATTTGAACGCTTATTAGGTATGATAATTGCCCTTCTGGGGTCATTATTAAGTGTAAATGCCATCATGATTCCGTAGCGAAAAAGAGATGACACAAGTCATGTGTTTTTCTCTCGCTCTGGAAAAAACGATGGAATTTATACTTCATGGGGTAAAACGCAATTGGGCATTTTACTACTATGGAAAATAAGTATACGTGAATGAAAACCTTATTTGATAGATGTTATTAAAACAGTACGATTAGTGTAAAAACTAATAAAATTGATGGAAAAATAGAGAAGCTTTTGCAGTTATTCTTCTATCTTTATCACAAAAAATGTCGTTTGTACTGGATGGCTTCAATTTAACATGGCGGGGTTTGTAAGTGTTATTACACGCCATTAGTGCTTTCACTGTTTATCACAGACTTTTTAGTTTATCGCTGATATAACCGTCATTTTTTGAAATTTTATCGATGTTTTTTAACTGCGTCTTTTATGCTTTCTAGGTTTTGAGAAATGTAATTGAAAAAATCCAGTCAAATACCCTTTTGCGTTCCCTCGATAGTCTATCCAACTTGAGTCCTGTATTCCAGACAAGGCATCCTCTCGACAAACCGTGGCAACTACCTTCTGATGGAGCTGATCGAACAAAGACACAAAGACTCGGTGGGCACTCCGGTCGCAAAGGTGGCGCTTGTTAAGCTACTTGCATTAGCCGAGAATCAGCGCGGTGCTCTGAACCCAGCTGACGTACAGGATTATGAGAGACCACTGCTGCCTTTGGTAATTCCTCATCTCAACTCTTTTATTACTACTGTACCAGCGAATGTTTGTGAGTATGGATGAGTGGATGTTTGTTAATATTGCCCGCTTTTTTATACTTTGGATGAGTTTGCTCTTGACTCTATGTTGTCTATGTCAGAGGTGACAAAGACAAAGTCGGCGATGAAGTGAGCGGATTTTGATAAAATAAATACCTTACAGTAATATACTTTTTACATAGGCTTTTATTTAATAAGACATTGTAGTACAAATTCCTCGAGGGCGGCAACTAGACTATCCATACTTCTATATCCACACTTATGTTTAAATACATAAGTAAAATGTCTGCCCGTCCGTCTGTCTGTTTGTTAGCTTTCACCGGACTGTATGAAATTTTATCCCGATTTATAATATCATGCTCCCTTGGATACTTTTTGTGGCAGAAGACAGCCACGAACATTACAAGGTACTTTGTTCCAGTTTCTGTGATAGAATTACAGTGCTTATTCTTATTACAAAACTGACAGTATTAGAAGTATGTTTTGTAACAAGATCTTTAAGCTAGTTGGAATAAAGATTAAAATGTAAAGATACGAGCCATGGTTCAAACGTGGTCTAATTTTATAATTGTTAGGTAATTCATCTGTAAAAATTAGCTAATAGCCTGAGTATGAATGGGTCACTCTAGTTTAACTGACAAATTGATACTTACCAAGAGGAAGGCGTGTTTAAGCACTAAATACTGATCATCCAGAAGGAGTTCAAATAAATGAAAAGTGAAACCCCAACAATTTACTAACGATATTTTTCATGTACATTACAGATCAACAAATACATGCATGACTACAAGTCCTCGCACTGCACCCCGCTGCCTGAAACCAACTTCGCCAGCATAATGGAACGTCTTGCGACCGAAAAGCCCGAATAATGCATTCCTTTACGATTGTGTACCCATACATGCTAATCGTATCAACGCATCCACGGAACAAAACGAAACCGTTTTGGTCCACATAGACTAGACTTTAGAGCTAAAGGCTAAAATTTTGGGGGTGATTTAACTACTAGGCTAGTGTTGGCACGTGATCGGTACTCACACACCGGCCTCCTAGTCGATCACACGTGCAGAATCAGAGCTTATGTGGTGATAAATTGATAATATTCAAAATGTATATCGTGTTTTTTTTATGGTATTTCGGCAGTCACAATAAATCTGTCTCCAGTTTTGCTATGAAGTACAGTTTTATCTAGTTAATGGGTTGTGGAGGTCTGGTAAAATACTGGTATTCAGCTAAATCCGGCTTGACTGGAAGCCGACCCCAATATAGTTGGGAAAAGGCAGGCAGATGATGATTTCGGCAGTCACAATTTAGTCTAGTTTTTTTGTAACACGGTATACTGCCGTGCTGACGTATTGTTCCACAGTTCCGAATACCACGTATAATGTATAACGTAGTAATTATGTATGAATAATTATGTGTTTTGTGACACCATGATGGAACATTATAAAGCACGTTACACGATGTACACGCTGCCTTATTTTCATATTTTAATAATGTCTAACTTTTACTGTACTTTCCTAGTTTTTCTGTCACCATCGTTGTAAGTTCGCAACTATTTGTAAAAATTGAAAATTATGGATTATCATTTTTCGTGACCCTTAAGATCAGCAAATTTTAGTAGTTTTAATATTAATAATTATTATTGTGAAGAGGACAGAGGAGCTCGTGGCTAAATAATATCAACCGCACGGGTCGATCTTCAAGGTTAAGCAACGCTTGCCAAAGTTGGTCTGTAGATGGGTGACCATCTTAACATAACGAGTTTCCACCGTGCCTCGGAAAGCACGTTAAGTCGTTCGTCCTGGCTGTCATTTGTAGATCTTTGGCGGTCGTTACGGATTGTCAGAAGCCAGTAAATCTGACTCCAGTCCTGCCAAGAAGTACCGTGTTACCCAGTTAATGGGTTGTGGAGGTCTGGTAGGCAGCCGCTCCACGTAAAATACTGGTATTCAGCTGTTTCTGGTTTGACTGGAAGCCGACCCCAATATAGTTGGGAAAAAGGCTGGGTAGATGATGAATTATTATTGTGAAGGTAAATGGTGCCTGTATTTACAATGTCAAGTATTTTGTACATGCATACATCAATACATGTCAAACTACAGATTATAGTATGTAAAGGCATTGATGCAAGGCCTATATTTGGCTCCAGGCACGGCCCTAAACAGTATTCATTGTATTGGGACTTTTAAAAGTATTAATTGTTGAATTGACTGAAATCTGATTGGTACTGGATAGTTTTTTTCATTATACTACTAGAGAAAAAACACATTGTCTGTCTTTTAAACACTTCTTAAGGTATACCTTTACAAGTACACAGCGAGGCTGATTTAACAACCTTTGTGGTTAGCTATTATATAAAAAGTAAAGTAACATGACCCATCAGTTGTCCCCAGCAATGAAGTTTAATGCCTTTATACATTTAACCGTCTAAAATTGATAATGATGGGCACTTACTCAAAATATATCAAATTGTATTGTATTGTCGTTTAAATACATTAATGATACTATCAATGATGGAATTTGTGTTTTGAACAGTAAGGATTCAATTTGAATTTGATTTGTAATCAAATTTTAATGTTATTGAACATACTTTTCTTGCTGGCGTTATTCAGCTTTATAGAAATATCATTGTCTGTAATGTGTGTTAAAAAGAAAATGGTTGGTGGTTGAGATCAGAATTGGCTTGTCCCTGGTATGTTTAGTAATTGGTTTTGGGAAACAGTGATTAGATTGGAAAATGGTGATTGTAAGCATTTAAATGTCACCACTGGCGTGGAATTCGGCATATTTATTATAAATATGATCTTTGTGGTTGAAATAATTTTTAATATACTCAACATGGTATTGGAGTTTTGTGATAAGCGTGGGTGTGCAAATCTTAGGACATGATGTATTCATAATTATGTTTTTTAATGACTATTATTATTAAAATTGCAGTGCATTACAAAATCCATTTTTTTCTTTAGTTAGACTTTTCGAAAGATCGTCTGTGAAGGAAGAACCATCATTTTATAGCATCTTAATTGTTAAATGCAAGCTACCTCCTGGACAGTGCCAAATTACAACTTGCTTGGGTAGATATCAGCTACCTACTAAACTTCAGGCAGATGGATGATATTCGAAATCTTATCATTTTTGTGACACGTTTATCACAATCTATTGTTTTATCTAGCTTTCACTCACAAGCATCGCCCGCGTGAAACACGATTTAGATACAATTATAACATATTTATACTGATACAATAAATATAAATAGGTAGTGGATTAAAAAAACCTAATTAATCTGTCAGAGATTTTTAAAAACTATCCGACAGGTAAAAATGAAATTTCACGTAAACAAAAAATTTGACGACACAATGCGTTTAAAACGCGTGTGACGTCGCATATCATTTGACTTCAGTACAATTTAATGACGAGAGTGACGTCACACGAGTTTTCAACACTCGCCTTATTTTTTTGTTTACGTGAAAATAGATAAAAATAGGTGTGATATTTTTTTGAAATCTATGTACTAAGAACTAAATTTTTTGTAGTCCACTGCCCTATTGGGTCAACATTAATTTATTTCCTTGGTATGAATTGTAATCGATTTAATTTTTCTTCTCTGTTTTAACAGTTTTTATTTCAAGAATAAGAGATTTCGTTCTGCTTTAATGATTCGTACTTTTGCGTGGTCAAGTATTTTTATATTTGGAGACGTCTTATTTATTTGTGAAATAGCATTAAGAATAAAAAAATAATTTTGCTGAAAGTGATCTGTTTTGTTTTGAGCTTTCTTACCTCTCTATACTAAATAAAACTGAAGATTGTTTGTTTGCTTGAACGCGCTAATCTCGGGAACTATAGGTCCGATTTAAAACATTCTTATCATCACGATAAGGTCAATAGGAGCGGAGCAAACGAAGCTGCGCGGATCAACTAGTATTGCACAATCTGGAACCTTGAAGGTTTGATAAATATACGTTTTTGGTACTGCACAAAGACTACTATAGTATGAGTAATGTATAAATGTACTATACTGCACTAACGAGTGCTAGCTTTCGTCTGCGACTTCGTACGTGCATATCCCGTTTTTTCCCGTTCCTTCACGAATTTCGCGAAATGCTCTTTTAGTGCAGCCCTATGGAGTGTAAGGAAGCTATATGCCAAATTTAACTATTTTTTTAAAGTAGGCAGCAATTGAAAAAAAAAAAATTATAAAACTCCCGACTTCGAATCGCCTTGGGACGTCGCAAATCTTTTGTATTTACTAAGTATAACTAATTATTAGCGGTCTCCCGACGCGATGACGCTTGACCCAAAGAATCGTACTACCTATATTAAACTAAAAGGATTAGTATCTAGAAATTATTTTTTACTTTTTACAGTTGTTTTTTGTCGGGGGTTTTTAAATTTAATTTTAATTTCGTTAGTTTGTTCCTTTCATTTGATAGGTACCACGGAACAGAAAAAAACGGGTGGAAATGCTATGCGACGAAATTTGTATCGGAACATGTGTCGCCGATAATCATATAATTCACCACAAATCAAAAATACGATTGATTGGTCGTTTCAATTTTGGTCAAAACAAGAATAAGTCAAAGAACCTACATTTGAAAATATACCTTTAGCTTTACACGCAGGATTTATTTTGTGTTAAGGCGAAAAGTATTCACGGCGTTTCGTTTTCTGAATTATTCATTCTAGGTTGAATTTACGAGTAAATTCCGCTATTCAACCATAGATGGAGGTATTTTCAATAGTTGCAATTATAAACTTAAACCACTTAGCAATAAGGTTCATTACTCTATGCTTGGGTAGTAACAATTGCCACTCGATCACGGTTGTCACACATGAACTTTGACTTACATTGTCGATATCGATAAATAAGATAACTTTTTCGAAATTAAATCTAAATGTGACTCGCTTGGTGTTGGAGTTTTGAATAGGAGCCATACATGAAACTTTTTGTTGGAATCGTTATGAAATAAGCTACCCATTTAAAATGGATAAGTTCGGGTTTGCTTTGTATATATTGTTAATAAAGTTCTACTTTCAAAAAAAGCGTAAGCGAAATATTCCCAGTTTATTGTAAGTATAAAAGTAGATACAAACAAAATAAAAATTATTTCAAAGGTTTTTATTTTATTTATGTAAATATACCTTATTACACATTAATCAATAAAAATAACACATATCATACAATATTTGTAAGAAACGGAACCCTTACAAAAATTAAATTGGTTCGGAACCCTTTGAAAGTGAGTCCGACTCACTCTTGGACAGATTTTTTTCATACCACAAGCCTTACAAAATCATGCCTATCTTACTCGACTGCCGACAAAAAAAAAGGGGTGTTGTTTACACTTCAGTTCCGTGAATTGTTTATGCCAAGTGGCTGATGACTATCTTATTACATAGTTTTGTACAGAATCTTAACGCAGACAAAGTTTTTGTGTATCTATAGCCTTTTTAGGGTTCCGTACCCGAAAAGGGTAACAAACGGAACCCTATTACTAAGCGTCCGCTGTCCGTCCATCCGTCCGTATGTCTGTCAGCGGGCTGTATCTCAAGAACCATAATAGACAGAGAGTTGAAATTTTCACAGATTGTGTATTTCTATTGCCGCTATAACAACAAATAATAAATATTAAGGTTCACGGTACGGAACCCTTCGTGTACGAGTTCGATTAGCACTTGAACGGTTTTTATTTGAAATAAAAAAATCGCTTTCTAAAAAATGCTCGGAGCATATTATCGTGCTTGTTTTGCTTGGCATCTAATCAGCTCTACCCGTGCATCTATCCATTTTTCTTTGACGATAGCGTCTTTGGGAAACGTAAAAATATTTTTAAAAGTTTTAAGTGATTTAAATAAAATTACTAGACGAACTACAAACGAATGTTTTCATCGATATCTATCCATCCAGTATCCGACCCGACTACATCACTATTTGAGTAGCGTAGAACTTTCGAGAACGAAACAGTAACTAAATCGACGTAAAATAAACTCTACGCTAATGGGATAAGGTGGATTTTAACTAGACTTGAACTTACGTTTTTGGCAAGATCAAATTTTCTAAGATTTTATTAGAAATCAAATAAAATCGTTCTTAGCGATGGTATGAAACACCTCCATTTATAAGATTTATTCTCCTACTATCATTTTTGCACTCCGAATTGGAACAATACGGCATGGTTCAGAAAATATAAATTTATATTGAGAGTGAGCGAGATAAACGGTTCGTCGTGATGTTACACACAGAACAGAAAAAACAGTAGAAGTGCAAAGTAGGCGTGGCACGCGTGCCAGTATTACCCGGAGTTACGCATACCTCAACCACATCGTGTTCTAACATCACGACGAACCGATCGTCTCGCTCACTCTCGATATAAATTTATATTTTGTGAACCATGCCGTATTGTTCCATTTTGGAGTGCAAAACTGATAGTAGGAGAATAAATCTTAAAAATGGAGGTGTTTCATACCATCGGTAACTACGATTTTATTTGTTTTCTAATAAAATCTTAGGAAATTTCATTTTGCAAAAACCTTAAGTTCAAGTCTAGTTACAATCCACCTTATCCCATTAGCTTAGAGTTTGTTTTACATCGATTCAGTTACTGTTTCGTTTTAGTAAGTTCTTCGCTATTCAAATAGTGATGTAGTCGGGTTGGATACTGGATGGATAGATATCGATAAAAAACTTTTTGTAGTTCGTCTACAAATTTTGTTCAAATCACTAAACATAACTTTAAAAATATTTTTAGGTTTCCCAAAGAGGCTATCGTCAAAGAAAAATGGATAGATGCACGGGCAGAGCTGATTGGATGCCAAGCAAGACAAGCACGATATGCTCCGTACATTTTTTTAAAAAGAGACTTTTTTATTTCAAAAAAGGATATAGATACATGAAAACTTAGTCAACGTTAAGATTCTGTACCAAACTATTTAATAAGATACTATTGTAAGCCACTTGGCATAAAGAGTTCACGGAACTGAAGTGTAAACAACACCCCTTTTTTTGTCGGCAGTCGAGTAAGATACCCGAGGATTGATTTTGTAAGGCTTGTGATATGAAAAAAAATCTGGCCAAGTGCGAGTCGGACTCGCGTTCATAGGGTTCCGAACCAATTTCATTTTTGTAAGGGTTCCATTTCTTATGGATGTTCGGAACACAAAAAATGTATGAGGTGTGTTATTTTTATTGATTAATGTGTAATAGTAATAAGGTATATTTACATAAATAAAATAAAAACCTAAAACTTTTATACAATAAACTGGGAACATTTTGCTTACGCTATTTTGCAAACCCGAACTTATCAATTTTAAATGTGATAGCTAATTTCATAACGATTCCAACAACAAGTTTCATGTATGGCTCCCATACAAAACTTCAACACCAAGCGAGTTACATTTTTTGGAATTAATTTCGAAAAAAGTTATCTTATTTATCGACATCGATAATGTAAGTCAAAGTTTATGTGCCACAGCCGTGATCGAGTGGCAACTGTTACTATCCAAACATAGAATAATGAACCTTATTACTAAGTTGTTTAAGTTTATAATTGCAACCATTGATAATACCGCCATCTATGGTCGAATAGCAGAATTTACTCGTAAATTCAACTTAAAATGAATTCAGAAAACGAAACGCCGTGAGTACTTTTTGCCGTAAAGCAAAATAAATCCTACGTGTAAGGCAGAAAGTATATTTTCAAATATAGGTTCTTTGACTTATTCTTGTTTTGACCAAAATTTAAACGACCAATCAATCGTATCCTTGATTTGTGTTGAATTATATGATTATCGGTATAGTTGTGTGAGTGTGGCGACACAGGTTCCGATATAAATTTCGTCGCATAGCATTTCCACCTGTTTTTTCTGTTCCGTGCTTAGAATGATTTCAGAAAACGAAACGCTGTGAGTACTTTTTGCCTTAAAGCAAAATAAATCCTACGTGTAAGGCCGAAAGTATATTTTCAAATAAAGGTTCTTTGACTTATTCTTGTTTTGACCAAAATTAAAACGACCAATCAATCGTTTCCTTGATTTGTGTTGAATTATATGATTATCGGTATAGTTGTGTGAGTGTGGCGACACAGGTTCCGATACAAATTTCGTCGCATAGCATTTCCACCTGTTTTTTCTGTCCGTGATGTTACACGACTGGGTTGAGGTACGCGTAACACCGCGTAATACCGGCACGCGTGCCACGCCTACTTTGCACTTCTACTGTTTTTTCTGTTCTGTGATAGGTACCCATATTGGGGGAGTTGTGAAAAAAATGTAATACGCTATTGTATGGTGGCGGCCATCTTGGAATTAAATTTTGTCATAGTGTATAGTATTCTACTAGTCAAACCCTTTTATTTGATACCCATATCACCCCATATTAAGGGAGTTGTGATAAAACGTTTAAGTATAGATCCATATCTGATCCGTCATTTTGCGGCACCGGCCATCTTGGACCGATTTTCATGAAACCTATCTAGGAACACTCCCAACTAATTCACCTTTCAAACAAAAAAATCAAAGTCATAATCGGTTCATCCATTCAGGAGCTACGATGCCACAGGCAGACACACACACAGACACGTCAAACTTATAAATTACACCCTGCCGTTTTTGCGTCGGGGGTAAATACGAGCTACTAACTAAAAGTATTTAATTTTAGATTTCAGTGTTGGTCCCCTAGTGAAAGTTTTACAATGACAACTTCAGAGGTATTGTGTTTATTCTGTAAAATGCATCGGGAACCAATCATCATTTGCCTAGCCTTTTCCCCAATATATTACCCTAATATAGTCGGGACCTTTAAGTCAATCCAGATTCAGCTATCTGACCCACCTAACCCAAGTAGTTAACTATTTGGTTTTGTATATTCATAATGTATATAGTTATTTTTATTAGTTATTTTGAAATATATTACAGACAGATATTTGGTTGGTTTTATGAAATCAAAGATGGAACTATTGAAATTGCGAGAAGTGACCAGGAAAATTATTTTTTTACTTGTTTTTATTTTTATGACCAAACTTCAAAAGCAGAAAGAAGGTCGTATCCGAGGCACTGTACAAACAGACCAAACAGTAATGAATTAATGAGACAAAATAGAAAACAGACAGACTGACTTAGTCACACCATAAGGGAGTACTCACACTTTTCCAGCTCTATTCAGCTTACGCCTTTAGCGCGTTGTGCACTTTTTGTGATGGGTTAAAAATGTTAAACTCGCGTTAGGACACGTGACCTAATCGAAAATTCGTAAAACGGAGGGAGATACGCAAGTAATTAAGTTTTCACTTCTGCCGGCACTCCCGGAGTACAACCCGTTTTTTTGTTCGAGTACTAATAATTAGTACCCACCCATTGAGTACTAATTGTGTACCAAATATGGATGCGATTGGCGTTAGTGGCCCTGCCTGCGGCAGTCACGGCCATATAACCGTCTTCGCCGCATATTCAGCGCTTTTCTCATTCTTACGACGCTGTACATGGCTGATAGAAGCATAGAGAGCTGTATAAGTGTGACTAGAATCGTTCAGCGGAACGCGAATGGAGCTGAACAAATGTAAGTAGTCCCTTAAGGCTCCTTTTTGGTACGGAACCATAATAGAACGAAAAATCAAAAATGTGTGGCAAAAGGCTAATACTCTAAATCAAATCTTGTGAGAAGGCAGTATTTATTTTGTGAAGTTTTCGAGAGTTTTCGTTTATGTCAGAAATCTCGCACTGACATGACATTTATGTACATGACAATTGAAATTGACAGCAAAGTATTGCATTTTGTCCGAGAATGCATTTTGTTGGATCGTATTAGTTCTCGAATGTTTGAAAAAAAAATTGTAGCGTGAATAAAATAATAGTAACTACTACCTATTTTATTTTAAAGAATGTATATTCTGTAAAACTATTTTTCAATAACGATAACGGTTGTTATAGTGTGGTTGCAGTCAAATTACAGTAAGTACCAGCTTCGAACAAGTTTCAATAGAAAGGGAGTACAGGCGCGGGCATAATTATGCAGCGGCGTTTAAACAAAATTATAAAAATATAGGTACATTTGCTGGAAACTTGCTTTAATTATAATATTGAAATGAACTACTTCTATGACATAATATCTCGTATGGTGATTTATGTTATGCAATATTTACCATAACCTTGAAATCGCTGGCGCCTACGCTATTTCATGCAAAAAGAGAGGAAAATTTGTTATATTTTTTTAAGGTAGCAGTGCGTCTCTCCAACTCCATAAAAAACTTTGGTTTTAAATTGAAAACATAACCTCTCTTAAGTTTTTGAAGTTTAGTTAGTTTTAGTAGGTACATTACCAATTTAGCGAACTTTATACACCAACATTTTTCACTTATTAGCTTGTCTTGTGGAGTTATTATCTAACATCTGCCTAAAGATACAGAACTAACATGTCAAATAGTTTTCTCAAACAAAAGTATTTGCAATTTTGCACTCAATCTTTACCCCTAAAATGGGGTGGGGTGACCATCAGTTGCAGTGAAACCTAGTTTTACTTAGTCTGTGTGCATCTGTGGGTGGGGAGATAAAATCTGCATAGTATGGCAATTAAATAAAAAGGAAATATCATTTACCTGTTGACTCACTCAGACTCAGGCAGTGTATTGATTTTTTGAAGCAGGTAGTACTTAGTAGTGCATTGAAAGTGCTCTTGCATACTTTTGTTTAGGAATTGATCAAAAAATCATCTTACTTTGTTGTGATGATAATATTGTATGGATTAAGCTTTTTCAAGTGAAAATTGTGATTTTATATTAGTTTTGAAGAAATTGCAAATTAATTTAGATTTGCATTCAGCCTACCCATATTAAATGAATATTAATTTCCATCATGTCCTCATCTGAAGCTACAGAGACATGTATTCAAGTGGATGTGATCATAATTAGTGTGCCTATCGGTGACCCTCTTTCGCCACCACCTACTCTGGAAGCGAAATTTTACACTTTTAAGATAGATGCACGGAAGCTATTGAAGATTGCTGCAGTTGTGGGTGAGTGTGACCCCGGCATTTCTAGAGCAATAATTAGGTGTAATTTTTTTTAAGATCTCTTCCTGAACATAAGTATCAGATGTTTAGTAGATTGATATTTGTAAAAGTATAATGAAAAGCTTGCAAATATTGAATTTGATCAAGATCGTGTATGAAAAGTTGAATGTAGGTTGTATATTTATTCATGATCCCTTTGGATGGAAGTCCATTACCTGGCAAGACTGACTCTTTCAAACTTTGTACTGAATAAACTACTGGCATTCAGCTAAATCTGGCTTGACTAGAAGCCAACCCCAATATAGTTGGGAAAAGGCTAGGCAGATGATGATGAAATAGGCACTTAAAGTATTTTCTCTTCTATATCAAGAGCAAAAATCTAATTAACCATGCATTCACATGTTATGGGTAGAGGTACCTTCTAATAAGGAATAACATGAGCAATCATCATCATCTGCCTAGCCTTTTCCCAACAACCCAACAAGCAATGTCAGAATGAAAATACAGCTTTGAGTACTTGATCCTTTGTACCAGTTGATAGTTCACTTATTAAATCCTGAATTGCTGGATTTTACATTCTAATTTCAAATTGATCTTAGTTTTTATCAATTTAAATGAAGAGGGAGCACTGTTTTTGTTAATTTTTAACTGACTTCAGAAAAAGGAAGAGTTTGATCAATTCAGTTGTATTTTTGTATGTCTGTTACCCCATAACTCCGTCATTTATGAACCTCTTTGAAAAAATCTTTATTCATGTAAAGGTATACTTTCCGATTGGTCCCATTTAAATTTCATCAAAATTAGTTTAGCATTTTGGCTTTAAAATCAAAATAGCTGGAATTCGTTTACTTACAAGTTAGCAAAAGTGCGTATTTTGCTTTCCTGCGATTTTCCAGTGGTGTTGTTGGTACCACTAAAAAGTCAAGAATAAAAACAAACAACGGGTTGCACTCCTGGAGTGCCAGCAGAAGTGAAAACTTTAATACATGCTTTTCTCCCTCTGTCTTCTTACAAATTAAGAGAGTTTTTCGTGGAATTTGGACGAGTAAAGTTCACACGAATTTATGTGGATGGAAAAACATTTAGCTAGTTTAATATCCAAGTACAAATTAAAAGTAAAAAAATAAATAACAAGAGTGGTAACCAAGCATCTTTTTAACTAGCATTGCATTCAGCCAGTACAAAATACAGGAGTGAACCTCTTTATATTTTAACACTCCCTCTAATACAAAGATAGAGCAGATCTCAGAGCTTTCTTGGCTTACGCACGGGCATCGTCATTATCTAAATTACTTGTGCCTCTGTACCAACTCGTTCCACTTCTATGTCTTTGTTCATGACAGCCTCTGTAACGAAAAAATGACGTAAACGTATATGTTTAGTTCGTTTGTGGAATTCAGAGTTGTGAGCCAGTTTCACTGCTGCCTCATTGCTAACCTTCAGTAATGGAGTCTTCTCCATATCCACAAGGCTGTCAAATATCCTTCTGAGCCAGATAATTTCGCGTATCGCTTCGCTTGCAGCCATTATTTCTTCTACAGTTGTTAATACTGGTACTGAGCTTTGTCTCTGGTTTTGCCATGAAACTGGCTTTCCTCCGTAGCAGCACACTATTCCACTAGTGGATCTTCCTGATTCAGTGCATCCATCATGGTCCGCATCGCTGTATTCAAGTATGCGACTGTTATCATCTGCGCGTCCAAAAATATTTTCATGTGATGTTCCCTTTCAAATAGCGCTGTATACGCTTTACTCGAAGCCAGTTTGCTTTTGTTGCATTTTCGAAGGACCTGGATACAATTCCAACGGCATAGGCAATATCAGGACGCGTGGCGACCATCAAGTAGGCTAAAGCTCCTACCGCTTCTCGGTATGGAAACGGTTTGCTCTCACTTGATTTATCCTTCATCATCTTTAGAATCGGATAATCTATCAATAAGCGTTCCAATAGGATTGCATTCCGCCATGCCAAATCTTTCTAGCACTGTTTTTGCGTAAGAACTTTGATGAATATGAATGGTGTCATCTCTACGTTGATTAATTTCCATTCCTAGATAAAAGGAGGCAGGCTTCGAAGTTATCTTTAATTTTCCTTTTAGATCCCTCAGAAACTCTTCAGCCAGTTGGCCTGTTGCAGCAATCAATCCATCATCTACATATAGTGTATAAGAAGAATCTTTTTACTCCCCACTTTCTTCGTATAGAGACATGGATCTGCTGTACTCTCCTGAAAGCCAAGTTCACTCAAAACTTGGTGGAAACGATAGTTCCAGCATCTGGGTGCCTGTAATAAGGCTTCTATTTAACTTGCAAACTCTTTTTGAGCCATCTTCGAACCCTTCAGGTTGCTTCATGTAGATATCTCCATTGAGTTCGCCGTACAAGAAAGCCGTGGTAACGTCAAACTGAGCAAGATAAAAGTTTTCAGTAGCAGCTACACTCAACAACGATCTAATGGTTGCCATTAGTGCTACTGGACTATATGTCTCGTCAATTCCTTTCTTTTGTTTGAACCCCTTGACAACTAACCTAGCTTTATATTTCTCAATACTACCATCTGGGTTACGTTTAATTCTAAAAATCTATTTACATGGTAGTGCTTTACGATTGGACGGTAGCTCGCACAATGTCCAAACTTTGTTTTCTTCAAGCGATCTGATTTCGTTCGTCATGGCCTTCTGCCATTCAGCACTATCTTCTCTTTTGAAGATAGCAAAGCAAGTAAGTATCGGATAAATTTTCAACACCTACGAACCAAACAAAGTCTTCAAGATGTTAAGGACGTCTAATCGTTTGACCTGTCTCGCAAATTATAACTTGTCTCCAATGAGTGCTCTACAACCTCTAGTTGTTCATGAGCGTCCGTAAATTCGTTCTCATCCTCTGTTGGTATCACGTCATCCTGAACTTGGTCTTCAGTAACTTCTCCCTCTAGATCAAGTTCTTGATTTCTTTTGACATTTTCAGGCTCTTGCTCTTGTGTGAGAACACGTTCGATATCACCGCCACTCAACATCAGTCTGGAACGTTATGTCTAGACCTCAGAGTTTTTCTTCCATCCCAGATGCGAAAACCATCGTCGTTCTCATATCCTATTAGCAGCCCGTTAATAGCCTTTCGACCAGTTTCTTACGGCTGTTTTTGAACATGTGCATAACATTCACTCCCGATCATTTTTAAGTGAGCTATCTTGGGTTTCTTGCCGTGCCACAACTCATAGGGTACTTTTGTGCCCACTCTAGTTGGACCTGTTCTATTGAGCACATATGTGGCAGTATTGATGAGCTCTGCCCAAAGCACTTGTGGCATCTCTCCTCTCGCATGTAACATGGATCTCGCAGCTTCAACAAGTGTTCGGTTTTCTCGCTCACTACTGCCATTTTGTTCAGGCGTGTATGGCATTGTCAGCCGATGCAAAATACAGTGCTTTTGAAGAATCTTGCGAACGGCTTCGTTATCGGATTCACCACCGTTGTCACCAAGTAGCGTTTGTATTACATGGCCGGCTGCTTTTGCTTCTTGTAACGTCTGTAAAAGCTTATCTTTTACTTCAGATTTATGCCTAATGAAGTAGACGAAACGGTTACTTTAATAGTCGTCCTTAAATAATATACAATCCTTGTACTTACAAATGATCTCTGCAAAAGGCCCACATACATCTGTGTGAATCAGTTCACCTGGCTTTGTAGCTCTTTCCCTAGTTCCAAACTTCTTTCTACGGGTTTTGCCGTAAATGCAACCCTCACATTTTGAATTGTCTAATTTTAAATTAATTCCAAGCTTCACAATATCACAGACATGTATTTTGTCCTGATGCGCGAACCTTTCGTGGTAGAGCTGTAATAGATTGTAGCCAGTAATAGCGTTGACCTCCATCATTAATCTTCGCTTTATCGGCATAACCATCTTCATATCCAATTAGTAAAGTCCTGCATGAAACCTCTTGCCAACAACTTTAGTCGTGCCTTCTATTTTCAGTTTGCACTCTCAAGTCGTCGATGTAAAAATGCTGTTCTGCATCCTGTCTTGTGCAGCTAACGTTGAGAACAGATTTTTGTCAATGATGGTACAAACTATACATCTCGGAGTGTTATCTGCTCCCTCTTTCCATTAAAATTTGATTCTACCACGACTGAGCCCTTTCCTAACGCTGGAATTGAAGTCCCATCTGCGGTTGTCACTTTATGATCTGAATCAAATTCATGTTATTCGTGAAAGCATTCTCTACTCACTGCAATATGTGTTTTCGTTCCATTATGGACAAACCAATGGAATTTGTCTTGAGCTTGACTCTCCGAGCACGCATTTACCATAAGCGATATCTGGTGTACTTGTTTTACTTTCAAGCCGGGTGCTGATCTGCTTACAGTTGATTTTGGTGGCTTCCCATCCTTAATCCACTTTTTGCACTTACGAACTCTGTGCCCTCTACCAGAACAGTAGTTACAAATCAGCTGCTCGTTTTTGTTTGGCTTTACGAATCGCTCTACAGGTGTTGTCACAAGTGCTTCCTGTTGGAGCTCTCTTGACTGCCCAGATCTCTTTCAAACGTACAAAGATGACTTGTTAAACTGTCAATTGTTTTCTCAGTCTGCTTAAGCATTAGCCAGCTTGACTTGAAGTTGAAGAACTTGTCGTCGAGTGTGTCTAAGACTTTACAGATCAGGAACATCTTAGGAAGCAGTTGCGTCAATCTTAGAAATCTCGACCTTCAACTCATCCAAATATTCTTTATTCTTGATCCACCTTATCATATTTAAGTCCAAAGAATTCTAAACACAAGTTGTAGGCTCTAATCTTGCCATCGATGTGTTATAGGTGCGCCTCCACCTGCTTCGGAAAGAGTTGGTTTCTGAAGTCTACCTTCCACTGCTTCTGAGGCGCCCTCCGTGCCTTCAAGCTTTATGGAAATTTTATACTTCCATGTTGACCAATTTTCTTTTCCTAGCAATTTTCCAATGTCAATCTTTGCGCTATAATCCATTTTCGAATTCGCGAACACTTTCTTCTTTTTCGTTACTAGGGTCAATAACCTCTTATAAATTGTGAGAGTGTACTATTACTCGTGGAATTAGGACGAGTAAAGTTCTCACGAACTTATATGGATGGAAAAACATTTAGGTACATTTTAACAGTCAGTTTAATATCCAGGTACAAAATTAAAAGTCAAGAAAAAATAGCAGGAGTGGTAACCAAGCAACTTAAACTAGCTTTTCATTCAGCCAGTACAAAATACAGGAGGGAACCTCTTTATATTTTAACACGTCTTATGAATTTTCGATCAGGTCACGTGTCCTGACGCGAGTTTAAAATTTTTTACTCATCACAAAAACGTGTACAACTCCGCTAAAGAAGTTTGCAGGACACGTGACCGTCTTACGAATTTTAGATCAGGGTCACGTGTCCTGACGCGAGTTTAACATTATTTTTCCCATCGCAAAAAAAGTGCACAACCCCGTCAAGAAGTTTACTCTTCAAAAACTTGAAGTTTCTTTTCTCTCTTCGTGCAACAATGACCAAAAATATCATCTCAATAAATGCTGAAGCAGCAGGAACTTGTCCATTTTATTTATTCAGAATCAATTTGTGTAAATTGAGTCATATATTTTAGTGTACCTACTCTTGTGCTTTTATAGATTATAAAGTAGGTATGCTAAGCGAAATAGATAATAATATTCTGTATTAGAGTACCTGCTACAGCTAGCTGGTGCGTGCATGCCTCATTATTGATCTGTGCGAATGATTTAAACCTTGATTGTTGCCCGCACACAGCGGTCCACCATAAGGACTGTGCTGAAACCAAGTCCTGATAGATAGATAGCTGGCATTGGCTGGTTGCACATGAGATAATACTAGCTTTTTCCCGTGACTTCGTACGCGTATATCCCGTTTTTTAGCGTTCCCGGAAGAATTTCGCTTAGCACTAAGCAAAGATTTCCCTAGGAACCTACATACAAAATTTCATATTTCAGCGACCAGTATTTTCGGCTGTGCTTTGTCTGTCAGTCACTCAGTAACGGAAGAATTTTATATATTAGGATTGTTGACCGTGCCTGCCGGGGTGCGGAGCCTGCCGGGGTACAAAATCCGATCGAAAGAGGCACCCTGGAACGCAAAGGGCGGGGCGGGGTAGGAACACGGATGGGTTTTAGTCAGTAAGAGTCTAACACTCCTTTCCGCTCCGCCCAGAGCGGAAGGAATCATTTGATGATTTCAGGCGACCGTCCATTACATAATATCGCCACGCTCTCGCACTAAGCCACTGGTTCTGTCTGTCATTTGGACAAAGACAAAGTCAATTTATTTATTTATTTCAACTAGACCATTAAAAGGCACTTTTGAACGTCATATTTACAGTTTCAAAATTAAATATTATAGTGACTCTAGTTATCCTTTTGGAAAAGGAGATTCTTAAGGAGAAGACAGACAAGGCACTCCATAATTATTGTTTATTACGATAAATTTTCAACAGTTGCTGGTGGTATTCAAAGTCTATTAGGGATATCTTATTACACAGTATCTATGTAAGATACTGGTCTTTCAGCATTGGGTTAAGACTGAAAGCTGATGCTGGAATTTTGATGATGATGACTGGATACTTGATATACACAATCTATACGTTATTGACTTGATGTCTTAAATATTGCATAACATAAATAACATATTTGTGACTTAAATATTAGTATTAAATAGCCAGAGGGCCTCTGCTTAACTTACACGGAATTTATAACTGTAATATTACATTTTAATTGATATTGGTATGAAAGGTCATGCAAACTTCAAGTAATAGGGAACATGCAAGTATGCCACATTTATGATGATTTCTTGGATTTTGTATTTTCTTTATTTAAATATTAGTAATTTATACATGTATGTCCCCTATTCATTATAGCCCTGAGGGTCTAGCTGAGCAATAATATTTCATTATCATACATGGATAGGGGGTCTTTATTTTGGGACAGTTTCAATCCCTTGCTGGGATACTGCCGCTCGGGATTTTAGCCTTAACTCCTTTGCTTCGCTCAAAAGGTCGGTCGGTCTGAACTGCCTGAAATTCTTTGTCTTAGGGCCTGTAACATAAGACACTGCTTTATTCCCTTTGCGAATAATGTACTTGTGTAAACTATCTCCTCTTTTCATAAACATTATTTGTCTGAAAATAAGCTATTCTGATAATCATATTAAACTCACTGCACCTTATAAAACTATTATTAATGTACTATGTATTTTATATGTACATACATATATGTATTTAACCAAACTAACATTTACTTTCAGGACATGTCCCACATTAACGATTTAATAAATGTGTTGAGAGGTCTTCGCTTAGTGGTGGATGCGGGGGTCAAAACTCAGCAGGAAGTGGCAAGTCTTGTATGGAATAACTCTAGCGTGAGGCCTTTGCTTGCGAGCTGTCCAACTAACCTAGTTACTATGAATCCCAACCCTGCATCTGCTAAGGAGCTTCTAGACAGAGCCCTAGTAGTCGCACACGGCGTTCGACAGTTCGCGACGATGCATGTCCCTAATAGCGAATCCAGACCCGTGATGGACCAGCAGATGAAAGACGAGATCGATGAGCTCAACAGGGAGTTCAACAGAACCTTTGATACCCTGAAGAAGGTTCAGATAACGGACGAGCCGCCCGTGGTTGCACCACCAACTATGTACCCATCACCAACCGTGGTCACGCCGACTGTACAAATCGTGGAGCCACTTGAAGACTTGCAAATGCTAGTGCGAGACGCAAAACTTCAGAGAGTGGAGGATATACTAGAAGCTATATCCTCAACTGAACCCGTGGAAGAGAAGCCGTCTGGGTCTGCTAAAGTTGTGCCGCCCGTGAAGCTTGCAAGTCACGCAGAGCTTGCAGATGCCGCGGAGTCTTCGGGGCGCAAGCCCATGGCTAGGAAGAAGATTAGAGTCGCTGTAAGTATAGATCTATAACATAGAGAAAAACTATGATATTTTTGTTGTAAAATTTCCATGAAAGGCATATTTAATTTATTTTTGAATGTTTTCAGCTGAGTGAGAACTCGAAAGCTCGCGTGGTGCCATCTTCGCGCCTCGGCCGCATGTTTTCGTTCGGCTCTCTAGCCGCTGGCCTAGGGGTGGGGACCGTGGCTCAGTATGCTCGGAACACATTCCAGTCGGCGACGGGGCAGGTGGATGAGTCGGCCAATGCGTTTCTATCGCCGGCAAATGCAGAGAGGATTGTTGACACGCTTTGCAAAGTTCGAGGTGAGTCCTGACTGAAAAGTTTAGTTGGCTGCAGAGGAACCACTCCATAATGAAACTAGTTTAAAGATGTACGGCGATCCAACACCGGTACAGTGCGGATACCCATCGTACAAAACGTTTTAGGAATATTTTTATTATGCGTACAGCTAAGGCTTAGAATTATCTGGAGTCTGTGTCTCCTGAAAGGAGGAACGCTTGAAAGGATCTTCATGAAATTTGCTACAAAGGTTTTGGTATTTGGTACAAAGATTATAGTCTGGAATATCTATATGCACACATCAAAAAGAAGTTTGTGATCACTAGCATAAGCTGATACACTTTTTTAAATGGACTTTATCAAGAAAAAATCTTTGATGTGTTTTCTTTAAATAGAAAAACTATAGTAATTAATCAGAATGTAATTGTAACAGGAATTTGAGAGAAATACCCTGTTTAACCAAACTTAAACAACAATTTATTAATCGCAAACTTTTTTTGATGTATGTATATCCAGAGAGTATATTGTTCCCTAGGGATCACGCGGTCGAAGCCGCTGGCAGAAACTAGGTGTATACAACGTTGATACGACAGAGGGGCTTTCCTTTAAACTGCCTATACTAGGTACCATTTTCAAGCTCTGTACCAAAAATAAATTAATTAGGAGCAGTAGTTTAGTCGCAAATGATTTTTAAAGTTTTTGCGCGGTTTGAACACGATGTATCTTTTCTAACAGCTGATTATCGTCTAAGCATAGGTCATGCACCTTACAACGATAAATCTACGATGCGTTGTTGCCGCTCTGACGCATGTCGAAGGACATTCACTAAAAATTGGCAATGCAAACAAGGAAGCAATCAATACACACACACTTGCACTTTCACTACGAAATCGACTAACATAAAGCGAGCGAAAGAAATAGAGATAGGTCAGTTTGTTTCATCCTTGTTTTTTTGCGATCGGTAAGTCCCTCAGTGCGCCGGCGCTTGTTTTTCGGAACGTACGGTTTGTGGAATTCGCGCGCAAACAATTGTAATTTTATTTTGTTATTGTGGGAGGACACGTAACTTGGGATTATTATAATTTTGTATTAGTGTTTTTTTTTTTGTGATTGACTGTTTTTATGGTGATAGGACACGTAACTTGGGATTATTATTATTTAGTATTAGTATCTCCGGACCTCACTCCCATGGATTTCTTTTTGTGGGGTTACATTAAGGGTGAAGTGTATGCCTCAGAGGTAAATACAATTGATGAGTTAAAAAAATTGGATTATTTTAGCATTTCACAAATTAAAGTGCTTAGCGACGGACAGTGATCTAATTAGAAAAATAAATAACAATATTCTCCGTCGGTATAATTTGTGCATCAATGTGAATGGAGGACACATCGGTAAATTTAAATATTTTGTGTGTTTGTTTTTGTGCGCGTACTTCGAAACGTTACCTAACATAAAAGCCAGTGCGAGCGGAGGCCTAAGTCGCCGGCCGCCACCCCGGCCCGGCCCCCGCCGAGCACACGAGATACTGCACACCGCGCTCCGGCGCGCGCGCGACGTTGCCGCTTTGTTACCTAGCGGTATCTAAGGTCAGTGTCATTTTCTTACAAAGGGTGGTTGCGTTTTATTCGGATTTGCAAGCTATTTAGTTTGTTTGAAAAAAATATTTTCTCATTTATGGCGCTTTTTGTTTTTGTACCGTATCGAATTAATACTGAACACGTATAGTATACGTAGTTTAATTTAATGCCCCTCTGTCGTATCAACTCTGTATATATAAATAATCAAAATCATCTTTTTCAGGTGCGGCGCTAAAGCTGGGTCAACTGCTGAGTCTGCAAGATGACTCGATGATCTCTCCGGAGCTGCAACGCATCTTCCAGCGCGTGCGCCAGTCGGCTGACTTCATGCCGTCCTGGCAGGTCGAGAAGGTCATGAGTGCGCAGCTGGGGCCGGAGTGGAGGACCAAAGTCGCCACGTTTGAGGACAAGCCGTTTGCAGCGGCTTCTATTGGTTAGTGCTTACCTTGAGTAGTAGGAAAGTATAATTAACGCCACGTAAGTTGGCAAAGATTTTCGTAATGCGGGAAACCTTTTCCGCTACTGAGTGTCTGACAGAAAACGTACAGGCGAAACTTCTGGTTTTAGAAAGCTGAAATATGGTCTGTAGGTTCCTTGGGGATTGTAGGAGGGCATTAAGAGAAGATTTCTCCTAAATTCCTACAGGAACGGGAAAAAACTTGAGGACTTGCCACTTTGGAGAGTGGTAATTAATTCTCGTAACTTCTCTGTATATGAAGAGCCCTTACACCTGTAGGGCAACATGAACAGGCTGGTATTATTATAAGCATGTTTCCTTCTTCAGGTCAAGTCCATCTGGCTGTGCTCCATGACGGCAAAGAGGTGGCAGTGAAGGTGCAATACCCCGGCGTCGCTAAGGGCATCAACAGCGACATCGACAACCTCGTTGGAGTGATGAAGGTAATCTACCATACACGGACGTTAATACGGCAGATAGGAAGAGTTCAGCGGGTCTATAAAGGCCACTTTAGCAGAATCATAAAGCAAATCACGCTACCCGTCACTGTCAAATTTTGCCATTCAAACATGAACCTAATTGGTTAGCGATAAAGATAAAAAAGAAATTTGACCGATTGTTGCGTGATTAATATTGTGATTCTACTAAAATGGCCTTTTTAGACCCGCTGATACTGGTAAAGTGGCCTTTTTTAACCCGCTGTGCGTTGAAAGCGCGTGTGACGTCACATGTCATTTGAGTGGGTACATTTCAGTACACTTTACGCTTGCCAAGGTTGGTCTGTGGATGGGTGACCATCTTATCATAACGAGTTTTCTCCTTGCCTCGGAAAGCACGTTGAGCCATTGGTCCCGGCTGTCATTTGTAGATCTTTGGTAGTCGTTACGGATAGTCAGAAGCTAGTTAATCTTGCTATGAAGTACCGTGTTACCCAATTATTGGGTTGTGGAGGTCTGCTATTCAGCTAAATCCGGTTTGACTGGAAGCCGACCGAAAAGGTCAGGCAGATGATGATCATAATTACAATCATATCTAATATGATTCTCAAAAAGGGGTCTTTTTGGCCACCTTGACCGACAAATTCCTGTACCCTGGCAGGCCTGTGCCTGCCAGGGTACAGGAATTTGTCCATGGCCTGGTCCATGGCATGGTCGAATGGGCTCCGTCCATTATGCTGATCTGAACAAACATTGCAAGTTGAATAAAAGCTTGTACAAACTATCCAGTGTCAGCTGAATTTTGTGCCAAATATTTTTTACCATCGCAACGCTTGGGCTTGTTTTTTCTGACTAAAATAGCTTACTAACACACTCGTCCCCGCAGGTGTGGAACATTTTCCCCAAGGGCATGTTCATCGACAATATTGTAGAGGTGGCCAAGAAGGAGCTGTCGTGGGAAGTAGACTACCTGCGCGAGGCGGAGTGCACGCGCAAGTTCAAGCGGCTGCTCACGCCCTACCCCGAGTACTTTGTACCTGATGTCATCGGTAAGAGACATTATACTATTTCCACTAAACTACATCGAACTCGAATATTCACTAATCAATCTGCAAGCCCCAGGGTTGCGGAAAGGTCATCAATCCATCTTGTGGGAGGCCTTCGAATGTTGCGTCTTCCGGTACGCGGTCGTTACTCTAGAACTTTTCGGCCCCATCGACCATCTGTTCTGCGAGCGATGTGCCCTGCCTAGTGCCACCTCAGTTTGGCGATCCTTCGGGCTATGTCGGTAACCTTAGTTCTCTTGCGGATATCATCATTTCTGATTCGATCACGCAAGGAAAATCCAAATATCCCTCTCCAGTCCCCTTTGAATGATTTTAAGCCTTCTGATGAGGCCCATTGTGAACGAACACGTTTCGGTTCCATAAGTCATCACTGGCAACACAGACACTATTCAAACTATCCTAATCTCCTGTATATTGCAGATGAGTTGTGCTCCCCCGAGGTGATAACGACAGAGCTGATAGACGGCGTGCCGCTAGACAAGCTGTTCGACGCGGAGTACGAGGTCCGCGTTGACATCGCTCACAAGATCATGCAGCTCTGTCTGCGCGAGATGTTTGTACTGCGCTGCATGCAGACCGACCCCAACTGGGCTAACTTCTTCTATAATCCAACTACTAAGCAGGTATGTGGAAATATCCTAACTATACTACTAAGGTATAGGTAATTAAATAAATGTAAACAGTCTTGATGTGTCCTTATTTAAAAACTCAGCTTAAAAATAAAATGCAACTAATAACCAATGTACATACACCAATCATCAACCTGCCTTTTGCCAACTATATTATGTTCAGCTTCCAGTTAAATTGGATTCAGCTGAATACCAGTATTTCACGTGGAGCGGCTGCCTACCTGACCTCCACAACCCATTAACTGGGTAACACGTTAGTTCTTGGCAAGACTGGAGTCAGATTTACTGGTTATGAGAATCCTTAACGACTGCCAAAGATCTACAAATTACAGCTGGGACCAACGGCATAGCGTGCTTTCCGAGGCACGGAGGACACTCGGTATGTCAAGATGATCACCCATCCACATGTAAATACAACAATAACGATTACAAAATCAATTTAACCATTACTTTAAGCAGTAGTTTATTTGTTTAATATGTGTTTGTGTATAAAGTCACATCAAGATTACCATTATTTATTTACCTAAACCTTTCTAGTATAATATGGTAGAGCCAGGAGCAGATGTCGAGACGAGCTCGACTCCTACCTAAAGCATCAAAAGGCCACTTTAGCAGAATCAGAACGCTACCCGTCACTGTCAAATTTTCCCAATCAACCTTGAACCTAATTCGTTAGCGATAAAGATGAAAATGAAATTTGACAGATTGTTGTATGATTAATATTATGATTATCCTAAAATGACCATTTAGCACTTCAGAATAGATCAGAATGGAAAAAGGAAGAGAAGTAATTAATAATAATTAAGTATGATTAATGCGTAAGTGAGTTTTGTTCATTATGCCTAAGGCACTTGTCTCACCGCCGGCGATCAGCGAGTGGCGAGTGAAATGTTTCGGTAGTTTTGACGCTCGGCTTACAGCGAGAGCTTTAGTGCAACGGGCTTTCACTCGCCATACTCGCTCCGGCCCACACTGGTTGTTCTGACCGCCAAGCGAGCATCGCCGAGCGAGTATCGCTGAGCGAGTACAATCTTTAATAGCTCTTGTCGCTGCGATCAACTAGAGGTAAGAGCCGCTCACCGGCAGTGTGAACAGCCAGCTATCGAACATGAATGTATGTCTCTTTTACTCACACGAAATCCCTCCCGATCTTTTGTCCCTTTCCTCAGTGAGCAAATAGTCGATAGCTGTTCGCTTACTCGTCGGCGGTGAGACAAGTGCCTAATTATCGCCGAACATACTGTGATGCAAGTCGGTATAGAAATAGTTGGGACGCTGGAGACGGTTACACGAAAGCAAGCATAGCCATGGGCAAAAGCTAATCCTACTTAATATTATAAATGCGAAAGTTTGTGAGGACGGATGGATGGATGGGTGGATGGATGTATGTTTGTTTGTTTTCACATCAGAACGCCTGAAAGGATCTTTATGAAACTTGGCACAGAGGTAGGTTATAGTCTGGAATAACACATAGGATATTTTGTTTACGTCGTTCACGCGGGCGGAGCCGCAGGCAATAGCTAGTACACTATAATTTTGTATAGTTTTACTCTACAATACAGGGTAAAGGTCTCTTTCCTACTATTTTTGAGCTAGATACTAGAAAATGGCGTAGCATCATGCTTATATTCCCCGCCAAAAATATATACCGTCAATGGCAGCTGATACTGAAAACCCATATACTACATAAGGGCTAAAAATCAACTATGGTAGGCGCCAGATAAACTTGCAGTAAAGTACATTGACCTTTTCCTAATATCCCTTCGTAGATACCAGAACAATAACTTGAACCGTTTTTCATCACTAGAGAATTTAAGGATCACCATAATAGTCGATTCAGGACAGATTAATGAAATTTATTTCTGTGTTTGATATTAAGAAAGTCAATTAATCCATGTGGGTCAATGACCGTTATTGCACATTTACCTCGCGCACACTATAAATATATTTTAAATATAGTTTTATTTTTTATTTTAATTCAATTTTTTTTTTTTATTTCATTCCGATTTTTATTTTAATGAGGAAATTATTTTTATATGAATTTATTTATTTAATTTGAATCCAGTTTTTTTATTTCAATTTTATTTTTGTGTATCTTTTAGATTTTTAAGTTGACATGTGGGAATTTTAAATATGGATTATTATTGGTATCTGAAGTAAATAAATTATTATTATATTATTGTTATTATAAACATCCACACATAACCATAAATCTCCTAAAACCTTCTAAGTCAAAGAAACTCGTTTCTTATCTTCCCAAACAGGTGATCCTGTTAGATTTCGGCGCAACTCGTGAGTACTCCAAAGAGTTCATGGACCAGTACATCGAGATCATACACGCAGCGTCGCTAGGAGACCGGCAGGCCATCCTGGAGATGTCCAGGGAAATGAAGTTCTTGACTGGATACGAGTCTAAGGTTAGTAGCTATTTTACAAGAATGCCAGTTCTCCTAATTTTTAAGCAACATTCGCATTTGCATCTCTAACAAAATTGTATGGAAATTGAGGCTTTTTTACCCGATTGCAAAGGAAGGGTTATGTTTATCGCGCGTACCTTGTATGTATGTTTGAAGATATCTTTATAACCTCGTACCTTCCAAACGGCTGAATGGATTTCGACTATTAAAGTGTCTTTAGATTCATTTCAAAAACCCAAGTGTCCTGTAGGTAGGTGTTTAAAACAAGCAATATGGCGGATTTAGGGTGCTAAATTGTAAGTTATTAATTATATATTTTTTTTTAAACCTAACCTAGCGAGTAGGGTATCAAAGTAAAGGAAATTAAATGGAGGTCATCACAAATATGTAAGCTATATGTCTGATTTCATTTTTCGTTCATAAAAGTGTCCCGGTTGACGTTTTTTCGGTTTTTTGATTATTCTAATTTGCGACATGTTGACAGATTGCGGCTGAGATGGGAATGCGAACATTGCCTAAAAATGAGTAGGATTGGTCCTATGGTACACTAATGTTACGAGTACCAACGCTTTGTCTTCTGGTATGCAGTCGCCACTCCAGATCCTTTCTGCGCGCAATGTGGCCTCCCCCAAGGTGGACCGATAGCCTGGTGAACGCCGCGGGTATCCATCATAATCATCATCATTATATCAGCCAAAAAACGTCCAATGCTGGACATAGGCCTCCCCCAAGTGTCGCCAACAACAACAACATGGGAACCTGCTGGATGTGAACCTCGCAGGAGCGGTCGTGGCGGCACTAGGTGGAGGCCTGTGTCCAGCTGTGGATGTCTTTGAGTTGTGCTTTGTCTGGCTGCGTTTCCACCAGATGTGCGAGGATGCGTTACGAGGAATACACACAGTATTCAGAACAAAGAACAAAGTATTCGGTAAATGTAGCGATTCTATCGGTTCTTAAACACAACTCGCTACGCATCCTCGCACATAGCTGGTGGAAACGCAGACTAATGCTAATGGTTATTTGAAAGTTGCTGTACCTGTACTGCTACTGGGAAAACGGGTACCTAAAGATACTCAAAATGATGCGAGTAAATATCAGTATAAGGTCACAAATCGCCTAGAAGTTGGAGTCTTTTTTTCAAGAAAATAAGCACAGGCAACATGCCGTAAAAACACAAAAACAAATTGTTTGAAAAAATCTGCAAACTGGAACTTATTCGGAAATTATGACATTATCCCATCCCATGTACAGTCAGCAAATCTATTTAGTATGCAGGCAGCTAACTTACCAACTACTTTTAAACAATTTTGTTAGTGTGCTGAGTAGACAATTATTTTACACCACACTCGTAAGTATGTCATAAGCATAAAAAGTTATAATGTACAAATTGGCAGGTCTAGTGGAAACATATTTTTTTTTTCCCGTATACCAAATAGCAATGTTGACTGTACATTGCAACTTTTGAAATTGACAACAAAATCATTTTTCATTCACATTAAAATTGCGAATTTATCACTTACAGATAATGGAAGAGACACACATCGACACGGTCATGATAATGGGCGAGGTGTTCACTAGCGACGGCTCAGGCGAGTTCGACTTTAGTACGCAGCAGACGACGCGTCGCATCCAAGCGCTGGTGCCAACCATACTGACCCACCGGCTCTGCCCTCCCCCGGAGGAAATATACTCCTTGCACCGCAAGCTCTCCGGCGTCTTCCTACTCTGCTCCAAACTCAAGATCAAGATGAACTGCCGAACGATGTTCCAAGATATCTACGAACAGTACAAAACCAACAGCTTTAGATAGACCTTAGCCACCGTGGCTCAGGTTTGGTCAAGTTTTAAGTATACTATATTCAACAGCGACTTTATGTCCAATTTTGATGTTTTCCAGTAAATTAATACTGTAGTAGGTCATAATCAATGTTTTCTATTCGTTTTTCAAACCTACCATACGTGGAGACGCCCTTTGCATTAGTTTGTCCTGATTGGATATGTGCATCGTACACGACATTTGTACCACATTAGTCCGACAAATCAAATCCCGACGAACGATCATCTTTCCGACAAAACATTAGTTCGACTAACAGTAGACCGACAGAGAAAAGGTTTATCACGTCTGAACTGCATACTGCGGACCATCAACAAAACATAACAACAAGTGGAAAAACCTCGAATTAAGAAAAATAGGGTCTAATTATAAATTAACAGGTGTCTTCGACGTCTGTGCGCACTGCGCAGCGAGGAAAACCTTTCTGGCTTTTAATACTATCAGGGGCTGCTGCATGTTCGTAGAGGGTATATAAAACACTAGTTGTCCCGCGCAACTTCGTCTGCGTCTTAATTTTCATTACTGCTCCACTCCTATTGGTCTTAGCGTGATGATATAAAGACTATAGCCTTCCTCAATAAATGGGCTATCTAACACTGAAATAATTTTTCAAATCGGAGTAGTAGTTCCTGAGATTAGCGCGTTCAAGCAAACAACTGAAGAGTTTGTTTATTTACTTTATATATTAGTGTAGATTAATAATCGCCACCATTTTAATAGTGAAACATACCCTGATCAAACTGCAGATTATAGTCAGCCCAAACCTTGCAGATTGTACCGAAAACTTGTTGAGACACGAATTGTAAAAATAGCATTAGTTCCCGTCTCTAAATCTTCAGGTACACACTACGAAATAAGTTTTTTTTTCCTACAAGTTTTCTCATTGTCTCAATTAAAATTTATTTATTTATGATTGAACCCTATTTTTCTAAATTCTAGGTTATTTCAGTTGTCGCTTATGTCCACTGGATGGTATTCAATCGGTCAACTGTTAGTGGATCATAGTATTTTGTCGACCAAATTAATTTCGGGATAGCGATCAGTCGAGGTAAGCTCCATCAAGGTCTTATCAGAATGAGTGGTTGCTTCAGTCTTAAGCATAATAACCACACATGTTACCAGTTTATAAATCATGAGGCAATATTGATTGTGGTGACGCCCATGTATGGTAGCTTAAATAGTCATAGTCAAATATTGTTTCGATTCTTTCAGATAATATGTGTGTATACATTAAGGGATTTTTTGGATCATAGAAACAGGGCAACTCAGTTATGAAGTGTGGTACTTTAAAACATTATGCGTGACAGTGATGACTGGTATAAAGTGTCAATTTTGTGACCGAGAACTTTGTTATGATTCAAACACGGAACAGTGAAGTTTCATAAACAAAAGTGACAAGTGATTTGTTCTATGAGTAGCTTCCCAGGTTCCTATGACCTGAGATACACAATGCATTTTATTCAATAATATACATTCTATGATTGTTGTGAAATACTGTAGTATTACATGTATAAATTACACTTTTTTTGCTGCTTTAATTAAAATAATGCGTACGCGGTTGGTATGATATAATGAAATATGACTTCATTTGAGGGCATTTCGGGCAGGTAGTGTGTTTCAAATTATAACTCCAACCCGCCTGCTTGAAATTAGTTAAATATTACTGATTGCAGCTGCTATTTAAGCTGGTAACTTATTTAACTAAACTAACCAAATCGTTAATCTGGGCTTACTAGCCTGTACATATCTCAGCTAACTAGATAGTTGGCAACTTAATGTATTTTTGCACAAGACCCTACGTACATACAAGACATTGTACTATTGCCCTATGTATGGCAATAGTACAATGTCTTGTATGTCAATGTCTAATTCTAATTTTTGGAAGTTATTTAGCCAACATTTTTGTGTTATAGTTACTTTGCTATCGGAAATCAAACGTATTTTCGGTGAAAAATGGGTTCGAACATCTTCCTATGGCACCCATCGCCAGTTTGATTATTTTTCAAACTCACGGCGAGCGATGGATCAGGTACATATGAGTAGAAGACACTTAAACAAAGAGAAAATGTTGACATTGTTACTCAACAATTGTCACATTGCCGAGGTATTTAGAGCTAAAGTCGCTTAGTGAGAACAATGAAAATCACTAAAAATGAACTGAGCATGTTCTTATGCAGTAGACTGTATTCAAATAATAGTTGCCGGCTTGATTTAACCATTTATATAAATAAAACACATTTTTTTGTGATTGCGATGCGAGAAAAGTCTTCTTCCACCTGGCGTTAATCCCGGCCATTGCCAGGGTCCGCCTTCCGACTGAGTTTCGTCCACTTGGCCCGATCTTGAACATCCTTCTCAGTCAGGTCATTGGCTCTCATGTCGGACTTGACGACGTCCAGCCAACGCTTGCGAGGGCGACCACGGGACCTAGCCCCAAGGATAGGCATATTCATGCATCTCCGACCAACGTACTCTTATAGGGCGGCGCGTGATGTGGCCATACCATCGCAGACGACACTTGCAGTTTTACCCCACGTCACGGACACCAAGACTACTCCGGATGAAAGAGTTGCGATCGGATCGCGTTACGCCGCTCATCCACCTCAGCATCTTCATCTCCGTGATACGAAGCTCCTGGGTGTGCCTGCTTAGTGCCAGCAAACACTCGCCGCCGTACAGGAGGACAGGCCGTATGATGCATTTATATATGAGCCTCGGAGCCTTGAGCTTCGGAGGCATATTGCGGTCGCATACAACGTGCTTGGACATCGTCGTCCACGTTGCCAGACTCGTGCAGCACGGATCCAAGGTACATAAACGTCTCGGACTTTGTGATCAGGTCCGAACCTATTCGGCCGAACCTATTCGCCGTTTCCAAGTGTGTCCTTCCAAATGTTGACTTTGGGCTCAAGATGGGCTTTGTTCTGATTAACGAGGGCGATGTCATCGGCATACATCATTAGCCATAGAGGCTGATCTTGGATGTTTGCCGTAACTGCATCGAGCATGACGTTAAAGAAGAACTGCCTAAGAGCCGAGCCTTGGTGAACGCCAACAGATATTGGTAAGCCATTGGATTCGCCAACAGCGGCCTGGACAGAAGCCACGGAGTCGCGGTACATGTCTCTGATAATGTCAATATAGGCCTCGGGAACGCCCCTGAAGCGAAGTGCCCACCAGATGGACTGCCGAGGTATACAGTCGAAGGCCTTCTGCAGGTCTAAAAAGGCCATTATGCAAAGCTCTCCTCTCTCTGTAAGCCTCAGCCAGAGTTCGTAAGGCGAACATTGCGTCCATGGTGCTGTTACCCGCCCGGAAGCCATATTGATACTCAGAGACAGTGCACTCTCTACGGAGCCGTGTGTCAATGAAGCGCTCGAAGAGCTTCATGGTGTGGCACATGATCTTGATACCGCGGTAGCTACTACAATCCTGTACGCCACCTTTGCCTTTGTAAACAGGGATAATCAGGCTAAATCGCCACTGGTTCGACATTTCAATGGTGATCAGGATGCGGTTAAAAAGATCCGTCAGAAGGTCCACACCATGTGGGCCAATCGCCTTCCATACTTCAAATGGCACATTTTCAGGCCCGACCGCTTTCGGTTCTTCATGTGCCGAAGAGCAATTCTGGTTTCGTCGGGGGAAATAGGGGAAATAAGTCCAAGGTTAGGATGCGGTTCGGGAGGAAGGTTATGGGGATGCTGTTTGTTAGACTGCTCCGCGAAGTATGTACACCACCTCTCCTTAATTGAGGGGGCATCGTAGAGCAGCTTACCCTGGGCGTCTCTTACAGGTCGCGTCAGCGTGGCTTGCCTCTCGGAAGTTAGCTTCGAGTGAAGTCCGCGCAGGTGCAATCGCGTAAAAAAGTGTTATGTTCTTAAAATATTTTTTTGTTTATACGTATTATACTATAAACAAGTAACAAAGACTACCAGTAACAATAAAATATCAAAAAGTAACACAACAAACACATACACCACAAGAACACAAATCAAACTGTAAGAAATAACCATAATAAATTATTAAAAACAATAACTACGTGTAACACTTTTTGCATCCACAGTCGTATTGCATTGAGCAAGCGGGACACGCTTATGCATCGAACGTATACGAGCGAGTGAGATGCCACTACACCCGCGCGCTTGCGCTAATCCGCGCATGCGCGGTGGTATGTTTCTTGTCAAATTGACATTCTGCGCAGCCGATTGCGGCGTACTTTCCGGAGGCAAGCTTGCGTGATTGGAACTGTACACAGAGACATTTGTTAATGTCCCGTGTAGCATTCTCCCGGGCACGCGCCAGCTTAAAAGTAAGCTTTTGCCCCTCTGCAGTTTACAGCTTGTATAAGGGCGGCAGACTTTTGCTGCGGGCTCTGGCTACAGCTTTTTTACAAGCGCGCTTAGCCGCTCCATATGCCTCCCTGTCATCCGGAGAGTTGGACCCTTGCCACTAATTAAATAAACCCTCCTTTTTCCGAGTCGCCTCCTGCACCCCGTTTTCCCTCGTCTCTTTGTCTATGGTGCGGTCATCACGAGAAGTGCCAAGGACGCGCTTACCCGCAGCGGTGATTGCTGAATGGATCCTACTCCAGATCTCTTGAGCGGACTCATGCGGAGCACTGATCTCGAGATGCTCGACCTCCGCGTGAACTCCGACTGTTTAGGACCATCAAGCAACCACCCCTTTGTGCGGGGTTTGCGTTTCTCGATCACTTTCTTCTTTGGTACAACCGCAAAGTCCAGGACAAGGAGACGGTGTTGAGCCGTTAGGCTTCCGCCTGGGATAATTTTGCAGTTGGTAACCTTGCCAATTTGGACCGTCGCACCCGCAGGTAATCTATTTGGGTTGAGTAGGCACCACTATGGTACGTAATAAGATGCTGGGGCTTCTTCTGAAAGAATGTGTTTGCGATGGCTAGGTAAGACACAGCGCAGGTCCTGAGCATACTGACTCCCTCTGCATTTAGTTGGCCATAACCAAAACCACCATACACCACCCCTCCGTCCTTATAGTGATTTTTTTTTCAACCCCCTCCCCCCTTTCGTGCCTCACGTGATTCATGGAACGTGATTCCCAAACTGTGCCGTCTAGCGGAGCTATTTCGAATTGCTTAATACTATATATTAATATATATTATTAATATATACTAAGTATATATATTAATACTATATAACTTGTTAAATACTTGACAGTGACATTTCTGTGCTGCCACTTTTAGTTTCTGCTCGCTCCCTATAGAGTTATCTGACTTGTTTCAGTCCCGTACTAATCCAACAAGTAATCAACTGTATTGATTGAAGAATTCAATTCGTCTCTACAGGAATCGTTTTCTGCTCCGTAGTCAATAAAATAATGCACATTTGCTCTCCAACTCACTTTGGACATTGGCAGAATAGTCGACATCGGCTTTGCTTGCCATATATAAAAATAGAATAGAAAAGAGTTATCTGACAGATAAACGAGCGATAAAATACCTCAGAATATGGCATTCACCGATTTATTGTTAAATTAACACAAAATAAGAGATTTTATTTTTTAATTCTTTAATTATATTCTTAAATAAGGGTTTATGACTTCATG
The DNA here is from genome assembly GCA_950371165.1 of Lacanobia oleracea. NCBI lineage: Eukaryota > Metazoa > Arthropoda > Insecta > Lepidoptera > Noctuidae > Lacanobia > Lacanobia oleracea. The sequence continues at coordinate 29,902,931 of OX493385.1, forward strand.
TAATTAAATATCACACGGATTTGCGTTGTTTTTTTTCTTTTTATTTCATAGGTGCTAAATACGTGAGTTCAAATAGCACAACACTATTCCGATAGTTTAAGAGTTATTTTTTGGTTTTTGTTTAGTTAGCTTTTTATACTTAAGTAATAAGATTTTTGACTATTATTAATGTAACTGTGAACATAAACGTTGAATGTACTTAGCTATCCTTTCACTTGACCGAAAAACACCTGAGCCACGCGTGTTTCAAACTACCTCTTCGTAAATTAAGACTATATTTTACCGTATTTAAAATTGAGTACTTAGTAGCAATTTCCCGTTGCGAAGTACACCGTTTGTAAAAAGATTGTTACTTCTATAAATTAATATACTTATAAATTAACAACCGTTGTCAAAAGTTATGTTGTTTTATTGAAGCTTTCACCATCCTAAGTAGGCAATTGTGCCGTGCGACTACGGAACCCTACACTGCGCGTGGCCCGATATGCACTTGTCCGGTTTTTAGGTTTCCGTACCCAAAGGGTAACCAACGGAACCCTATTACTAAACCTCTGTTGTCCGTCCGTCCGTAATAGGTGGACAGTTGAAATTTTCACAGAACGTGTATTTCTGTAGCCTTTAGAACAACAAATAAAAAGTATGATGGTAGGGAACCCTTCATGCGCGAGTCCGACTCGCACTTGGGCGATTCTTTTTTTCACATCTAGCGTGTTCGTGTCCTGGTTCAAACAAGCGATTATTAATACTTCGACAGTTATATTTTAATGACAACTATTTGTATCTGAATATTCTGGATCGAGATCGAGTGCCAGAAGAGAAGCGTTCAGTAACTTATGTGAATTAATTAAACGTTATACTTATAAGAAAAGTGCGACAGCAGAAGGACTTAGATGACATAGGTTTGCCAAGCTATGAAGACTCAGACTAATTATTATAAGTGAATTGAGTAAATTTTTGTTAAGTACTACCTATATGATTATTATTTACTCTGTCCCACAATGTCACATACCTACTCGTATGCGACGAAGTTGTCTAAAGTCGTGCCAGCCACGCCAGAGTCGGCTCTACCGACAGCGCATGATGATGTCACGAACGAGATTAGTGATGTACCTTATTATTATTTGCTTCGGTTGTAGTTTTAAGGTTGTTTTTACGCTTTTTAACGATAGTATGATACGTATTTCGTTCGTTCGGGTCAAATAAAATAAAATAATAATGTATTGAGTCTTATTTTATTTCAAAATATGGGACGAAAAGCAATGATTAATGGGTTATCGATAACTTATAGATAGGATGTTGGAATCCCTATTTTTAAGTATTTGCGCTGAATTTGTGGCCTGGCGTGGGAGGTGCGCCGATGCGTTTTGGCTCTGGCGTTCAAAAGGTTAACCCGCGAGCGGCGCCGGTCGATCTCCGTGTGAGATGCAGGTTCCAAATACAAATCACATTGTCCCTGCGGGTTATAACGAGATTCAGTAGGTAGTAATATTGCCCGGCGAAGGCGGTGGGCTGGAAGTACAGCTTCAGATGCGCGACCTGCGCCTGGCAGTGGAGGCCGATGCGCGCCACATCTCTTAATGGCTTGAGCATAATTTTCTTGCAGTAGGTGTGAAAACTAGAGTATACTCCTCAGGAATAAAGGTTTCTGCCTTGGGCTTGCTTGAATCCCTCGCTGCTTTCATGATTCTTGTATTACGAGCGAAGCAAGGGAATTAAACTCTAAACTCCTCACGTTCTCTTCATGTTCACTTCACCTAAGCTCACACGGTGAGATGTTTACAGAATATTATGTATAAAATTCTCGTGTCACAATGTTAATAACCATACTCCTCCGAAACGGCTTGACCGATTTTTATGAAATTTTATATGTATATTCAGTAGGTCTGAGAATCGGCTACTATCTATTTTTCATATCCCTTGGGTAGGGTAGGGTAGGTAGGGCAGGGTATAGGTAGGGTAGACAGTCGACGGAAGCGAAGCCGCGCGGTTCAGTTTGTAATATATAACAATCTCGTGCCACGATGTTTGTTACCGAACTCCTCCGAAATGGCTCGACTCGATTTCATGAACTTTTGTGAGTGCATTCGGTAGGTATGAGAATAGTTGGTAGGGTTCCTTTTTTTGTATGACAAAACAACGTTTGCCGAGTCAACAGTAATTAATAAAATATAATAGCACTCAAGCGCTATTTCAACGAAGTTTTTACGTTGACATGTTTACAGAATAGACCTCTTCAGTCTTCCTTGTATCGTGTTCCCAACGCTGAGCGCCATGTCTCCGCTAGCATACCTACAGCGACTTTACCTACAGTAGGTACCGTTTTTTTTGTTTTCGGGGGAAACCTTCAAAAGGTACCTGGACCTTTGGGGTAAAGACCAGGGAATGTGGGATTTTTACATCATCAACCACCCCAACTGTTTTTAGTAAGTTCGATGTAACGCGCCAGGTGCGTCAATGGCCTCCCGTGATACTTGCTTATAACGTGGCTGGGGCGTCATTGGCCATGAGTCGTTTAAAAGACGACTCCGGAACCCCTTCTGTGCAAAGCCTGTTAGGACACATCCCTGGGGAGACTGTAAAGGGGTCTCCCCTTAGCCTCGCCTGGTAAGTACTGTAAAGGATCGAAGGTCGGGGCGTAGCGGGAGCTACTTTAAAAAGAAAAACTGAGGAAACTTTCAAGAATTATTATATTACGTCTTTTCATTGTAGAGGCATTTAACAGAGTCCCATCGAAAAAACTAACAAATTCTTGTCACTTCATTTGAATTCAAACTTAATCTCTTGTTTCAAGGCTTATGACTTTGAGGTTGCACCTTCCAAAGAGTATATTCCACATGAGCTACCCCCCGAAGAATGGAGGATAGTAAGAATGATTTTCCTGCAATCATACATTCTCAGCCTTGGAAGAGTTAAGCACCTACACTGCGAACTTTTACCACAGTCGATATGGTTTACAAGCTAACCTAACTAATCTAGGTGATTGCTCGTCGGACGATCATCGTAGGTCTACTCTGTTAAAGATTTTAAATTTTAACTTTGAACTTACTTCAGTGATTATAGGTAATTCATAAGAACTGAAATCAATTGCCTCTATAATCAGTTCAACCAATGGTGACAACTAGCCACCCCTCGCGAAGGCTATGCCTCGTATGCAAAGTTATTTTAACCACCCATGGAGTCCTTCAATGACGTAAAATTAAACGCGAAAACTCTACCTCTAATACCACTGGAATGAGTTCACCCTAGCTAATTTTTTTTTGACGCGCACTTCTCAAAACTGGGATCGCCCTCGAAGTCGTCGACCAACGTACATGTCCTTCTTCGGATATTACATGAAAAAGAAACCTTGCTCAATAACTTATTCAACCTACCAAACCAAAATAATGTTTGTTAACATGAAATTATAATTGACATCTGCTAACCGCTATCTAACATAAAATGCTTTCAACCTATTTACATGGACAATAACTATAAATCTCCTATTACCGGGTTTACTTATTACATAGTTTACTTCTGAGATCCGCCTAACTATTTTGTACGGTCTCTTATACAACCTACAAAGTTTCGTGCTTCTACCCGTTTGTCGCCTAGCCCGTTTGTCGACCATCACCAGTTGGTTCGCTACAAAATGCCTAACTTTCGCTTTCCTATCATAGATAACTTTCTGTCTAACCTGCGCCTTTCTTATGTTATATATAGCACTTCGTGACAGTTGGGCTTTCAGATTATGTAGTCCTACGAAATCTACCGTTTGAATCTGTTCCCCAGTGTTGACCGCTAAGTCTGTTAGAAACGATGGTTCCGTAGCATATAACATGTACGGACATTCTGGTGCTAGACTGTTTATTGGTATTATACGCGAAACACGCTAGAGGGACATAACTACACCAATTTCTTTGATCTGCAGCAACATACATGGATAACGTCTGGGTCAACGTCCGGTTAAAACGTTCTACTAAACCGTTCGAGGTTGGGTGAAATGCTGTAGTGAAACATGACTTCGCCTCGAAATAACTAACTGTATCCCTCACTAGATGAGACGTAAAGACTGACCCCCTATCCGACACTATCTCTTTGACACCACCATATCTACAGAAAATCTCATGGATCAGGAACTCGCTAATACTTTGTGCCGTTACCCTGGGAACCGCCTTGCAGACTGCATATCTCGTCGCATACTCTACACTAACTATAATATACCGAATCTACTTTTAGGAAATCGTTAAAAGGCTTCAACGATTCGGGTTCAACGGTACGGGGTCGGGACATCAGGCCTGGCCGCGGCGGCATGGGCACTATGCGGCTCGAGTGCCCGGTCGTCGCTGCCAAAGCCGTCCTTGAGAAAGGACGGCTCGCCGTCGGCTTCAGCTCGGGTGCAGTCCGAGCACTTGGGCAGCAGCCTTTGCGCTGCTTCAAGTGCTGCGGCATCGGACACACCCGAGCCCTCTGTCCGTCCACCGTCGACAGGTCCGACGCCTGCTACCGCTGCGGCAAGGAGGGCCACAAAGCCGCCGCCTGCATGGTCGCCACGCCACACTGCGTAGTGTGTGCTGCCAGTGGCCGCCCAGCAGGTCACATCATGCGGGGGAGGTTGTGCAACCCCCCCTTAAGAGGGGAAAAGCGCAGGTGCCAGTCGGGCCTGCTGCTGGCAACGCCGTTCCCGAGGCAGGAACGGCGGTGGCTGCGGAGGAGGGGGGTGCGATGTCCGATTGATGTCGATCGAACATCGCATCCTCCAGGCGAACACCAACCACTGCCGGGCTGCACAGGATCTCCTGATGCAGACCATGGCTGAGTGGTTGGTGGACTTGGCGGTGGTCGCCGAGCCTTACTCGGTCCCTGGCCATTGGCTGGGCGACCGAGACGGCCTGGTGGCAATGGTGTCGCGGTCTTCCACAGACTCCCCTCCCCTCTCGCTTTTAGAGAGGGGACCGGGATACGTGGCCGCCGCGTGGGGAGATTTGGCCCTGGTTGGGGTGTTTTTCTCCCCTAACCGCCCTCTCTCGGACTTTGAGGATTTCTTAGAGATTCTCACTGCAGCCGTAGGGAGGGCGGCGCCACGCCAGGTCGTGGTGTTGGGCGACCTGAACGCCAAGTCGGTGGCCTGGGGCAACCCAGCTGCCTCTTGCAACGTCCGGGGACGCGCCGTCGAATTTTGGGCGGCGTCATGCGGTGTGTCTCTCCTCAACAGGGGGGCGGTCCACACGTGTGTGCGGCAACGGGGAGGGTCGGTGGTAGACGTTTCGTTCGCCACCCCCGTGCTAGCCGCACGCATTGTGAACTGGCGGGTGGAGTTGGTGGAGACCTTGTCGGACCACCGTTATGTGCGGTTCGACATCTCCACCCAGAGCCCCCGTGGGGAGATGGCCCGCTCTGGCAGGTCTCTCTTCCCACGGTGGGCTCTCACTCGCCTGGACCGGGAGGCAGCCAAGGAGGCGGCCTTCCTCCAGGACTGGCTGTCGCCCCCAGTTGGGGCCCCGGACGTTGACGCCGCAGCGGTCCGGCTGAGGGAATCCCTGACCGAGGTGTGCAACTCCAGCATGCCTCGGTCTCGGCGTCCGCCTCCCCGCCGGGCCGTTTATTGGTGGTCGGAGGAGCTGGCAGGCCTCCGGGCCACTTGCGTGGCGGCCAGAAGGGCCTACACGCGGAGCCGCCGGCGCAGCGCCCGTAATCAGGCAGAGGAGGACCGCCTCTACGCCTCTTACCGGGAGGCAAAGGCGGTCCTCAAGTCGGCTATGGGCGCTGCCAAGGACTCGGCGAGGGCCGAGATGCTGGAGGGTCTCGACAGGGATCCGTATGGGAGACCATACAAGGCGGCGCGCAACCAGCTGCGGCCCCATGGTCCCCCATTGACGGAGACCCTCGAGCCGGCGTTGCTGGATGGGGTGGTCCGGTCTCTGTTTCCGTGTAGGACCGACTTCACCCCTCCAGCAATGGACCCTCCGCAGTCGGCGGCTCCGGAGGTGGAGGAGGAGGCACCTCCGGTGACGGAGGAGGAGTTTCGCGCGGGGGTGCTTAGCCTCCGCGCGAAGAAGACGGCTCCTGGGCCGGACGGCGTCCCCGCACGGGTGGTGGCCATAGCTGCCGCTCAAATGGAGGACAGGTTTCGGGAACTCTTCAGCGCGTGCTTTACGGCTGGAAGGTTCCCGAAACTGTGGAAGGAGGGGCAACTATGCCTCCTCCGAAAAGAGGGACGCCCGGCGGATTCCCCCTCGGCATACCGGCCCATCGTTCTGCTCGATGAGGTCGGTAAATTGTTCGAGGGGATCATCGCCGGCCGGCTCAGGAGCCATCTGCGGGGTGTAGGCCCGGACCTGTCGGACGCCCAGTTCGGTTTCCGACGGGGCCGGTCCACCATCGACGCGCTGGCCCTTCTTAAGGGCCAGGTGAAAGAGGCGGTCGAGGCGGGGGACGGAGTGTTGGCGGTGTCATTCGACATCGCCAACGCCTTCAACTCCGTTCCCCACTCCACCATATTGGAGGCACTCCGGTACCACGGAGTGCCCCAATACTTGAGGAGCCTCCTGGCCAGTTACTTGGAGGATCGAGAGGTCCTCCTTGTGGACAAACTGGCCAGGTTGCGGAGGTACAGCGCGGAGTCCGGTGTTCCGCAGGGGTCAGTCTTAGGACCCCCCCTGTGGAACATCGGCTTCGACTGGCTGTTGCGGGGAGCTCTTCTCCAGGGCACGAGTGTCATCTGCTACGCGGATGACACTCTCCTCACTGCCCGGGGGAAGAGCTTCGGGGAGGCGGCCTGTCTGGCCTCGGCTGGCGGGTCCTTGGTGGCAGGGAGGATCCGCCGCCTGGGATTGAGGGTGGCGCTGAACAAGACCGAGGCCGTGTTCTTTCACGGGCCTCGACAGCGCTGCCCTCCCGACGCCCACATTGTGGTGGAGGGCGTTAGAGTGGGCGTCCAAGCCCAGATGAAGTATCTGGGCCTGGTGTTGGACAGCAGGTGGCGCTTCGGCCCGCACTTTAGCGGGCTGTCGACGCGCCTGCTGAAGGCTGCGGACGCCCTCTCCTGGCTCCTCCCCAACCTGGGAGGGCCCAACGCACGATGCCGGCGCCTATATGCCGGCATCCTGCGGAGCATGGCCCTGTACGGGGCCCCCATCTGGGCGGACTCCCTCCACAGGAGGGAAAACGCAACCGCCATGCGCAGGCCACAAAGGGCCATTGCACTGCGGGTGGCGAGGGCCTACCGCTCGGTGGGCTTTTCGGCGGCGTGCGCTCTGGCGGGCACCCCTCCTTGGGAGTTGGAGGCGTGGGTGCTCGCCAGAGTGTACGAGTGGACGGCGCGGCGAAAGGCCCTCGGGGAGCGCCCCGTCGCGGAGGAGCGGGAGGCCGTGCGGCGGGAGGCGAGGGACGCCATCGTCGTCCATTGGACGGACGACCTCGCCTCCGCCACCTTTGGCCGCCGAACCCTGGACGCGCTCGGTCCGGTCCTGCGAGACTGGCTCGAGCGCTCCCACGGGTTCCTCTCATTCCGTCTGGTGCAGGTGTTGTCAGGCCACGGCTGTTTCGGCAAGCACCTGCACCGGATCGGGAGAGAGGAGACCCCAGCGTGCCACGACTGCGGCGCGGTGGAGGACACGGCTCAGCACACCCTCGAGGTGTGCCCGGCTTGGTCTGAGCCGCGTCGCAGTCTAACAGCGGAGATCGGACAGGACCTCTCGCTCCCCGGCGTGGTGAATGCCATGCTGGAGAGTGAGGGGTCCTGGGCAGCTGTCGCCTCTTTTTGCGAGGATGTCATCTCGCAAAAGGAGGCGGCGGAGCGTGCGCGGGAGGACGACCCTCTCGCTGCGCCGCTCCGCAGGCGCAGAAGAGGTCGGAGAAGACGCCGTCTTCTCCCTCCTCATGGTGGTGATGGGCGGGCGATAGGCGCGGGGGCGCCTCCGCCCGCATTGCACTCCACACCACCCTCGCCGGTCATTCCCAGCCCTCCCCCTGAACGGGGAGGACTTGAGGGGCCCGCCGCTTTAGGCGGGTTGCGTCGGAGGAGGACTGGACGCTAAGGCTGCGCCGATCTCCCAGTCCTCTTCCACTCGGACGACGCGGGAATAACGCTGGGTCGTTTTAGTGGGTATACCGGGTCAGCCCGGGGAGTCCCACATACCCCTCCCGTTCCCCCGACGGGAGGGTATGCGTAATGCATTTGTTCCCAGCATAAAAAAAAAAAAAAAAGGGTAGATAGGGTCACTGCGGGTGTCGAGGGCCTACCGCTCGGTGGGCTTCTCGGCGGCGTGCGCTCTGGCCGGCACCCCGCCTTGGGAGTTGGAGGCGTGGGTGCTCGCCAGAGTGTACGAGTGGACGGCGCGGCGAAGGGCCCTCGGCGAGCGCCCCGTCGCGGAGGAGCGGGAGGCCGTGCGGCGGGAGGCGAGGGACGCCATCATCGTCCATTGGACGGACGACCTCGCCTCCGCCACCTTTGGCCGCCGAACCCTGGACGCGCTCGGTCCGATCCTGCGAGACTGGCTCGAGCGCTCCCACGGTTTCCTCTCATTCCGTCTGGTGCAGGTGTTGTCAGGCCACGGCTGTTTCGGCAAGCACCTGCACCGGATCGGGAGGGAGGAGACCCCGGCGTGCCACGACTGCGGCGCGGCGGAGGACACGGCTCTGCACACCCTCGAGGTGTGCCCGGCTTGGTCTGAGCCGCGCCGCAGTCTTACAGCGGAGATCGGACAGGACCTCTCGCTTCCCAGCGTGGTCAACGCCATGTTGGAGAGTGAGGGGTCCTGGGCAGCTGTAGCCTCTTTTTGCGAGGATGTCATCTCGCAAAAGGAGGCGGCGGAGCGCGCGCGGGAGGACGACCCTCTCGCTGCGCCGCTCCGCAGGCGAAGAAGAGGTCGGAGAAGACGCCGTCTTCTCCCTCCTCACGGTGGTGATGGGCGGGCGATAGGCGCGGGGGCGCCTCCGCCCGCATTGCACTCCACACCACCCTCGCCGGTCATTCCCAGCCCTCCCCCTGAACGGGGAGGACTTGAGGGGCCCGCCGCTTTAGGCGGGTTGTCGTCGGAGGAGGACTGGACGCTAAGGCTGCGCCGATCTCCCAGTCCTCTTCCACTCGGACGATGCGGGAATGCCGCTGGGTCGTTTTAGTGGCTATACCGGGTCAGCCCGGGGAGTCCCACATACCCCTCCCGTTCCCCCGACGGGAGGGTATGCGTAATGCATTTTTTCCCAGCGCAAAAAAAAAACAAAAAAAAATGGTAGGGTAGGGAGTCTAGGGTAGGTAGGGTAGGGTAGAGTAGGTCGGGTAGGGTAGGTCGGGTAGGGTAGGTAGGGTAGCCAATTGACGGGAGCGAAGCCGCGCGGGTCAGCTAGTCTCTCTCTAAATTTATCTAACGTCTTAGCTAGCCCTAAGTGTCCACCTGACCACGGATCATCATGCAGCTCCTTCAATATCTCCCCTAGCAAACATCTTGGGATCACTGCTAACTTCCGAACCCGATTTAGTCTTCTTACTTGTTTGCATAATACACCATCTATGACACTAAACCCTTGAGTGTGCTTACCCTATTAATCATCAGCCTATCAAACCAATATCTGCAAAACTCATCTCGCAGCTGCTCTTCTCGAAATCACAACCTCTACTTTATACAGTTGCATGCCATCCTCTAAGTGTTTCTCAGACATCTTCGGCCCCTCCTCTTCTTCAGCTAATTGATTCCTGCTTAAAAAATCTGCTATGACATTGTCCAATAAAAATGCAGAATGGGTGGAGACTCCAAAAACTTTATTATTCTCCGAAATGCTTCTTCCTTCATACTACCCCAAATAAATGTTTTATTTTTCTTTAAGAGTTTTGTTAGTGGTAATACAATCTGTGCAAAATTATTAATAAACTTTCGATAGTAAGAAAACAACCCTAGGACCGATTTAACTTGCTTTGTGCTATTTGGTGATTTCAAAGTTTTTAAAGTCTGTAATTTTTTATTGTCGGGTCTAACTCCTTCGCCCAAGATCTCATGTCCTAATACTGTAACTTTACTATACCCGAAACTGCACTTGCTTGGTTTTACAGTAAGGTTAGCTTTCCTTAAACCTAATAAAACCTCTTCTAACGATTCCATAAATTCATCAAAACTATTTCCTCAAACAAGAATATTATCTACATAACAAATTGCACTACTGTATTTTATTCTGGCTAGTACATCCATTACCCTTTGGAAAACAGATTGACTAGTCTTGATTCCAAAACGTAAGACATTAAATTCATAGAGACCTGAGGAAGTAATAAATTCCGTTTTGTGCTTATCCTCCTCACGCAGTCGATGTTGCCAATAGCCCGAATTTAGATCCAAATCCGCAAAATATTGGCCCCTGCTAGATAAATCATAATATCGTCAATAATTGGTAACGGATAGCTATCTGTTATTACTTTTTTTATTTAGCTTCCTATAATCTACACAAAACCTCCATGATTGATCTGGTTTTTGTACCAATACCACTGGCGACGCGTAAGCGCTTCGAGATTCCCGTATGACGTTATTAGCTAACATTTTTGTAACCTGTGTATTTATTATGTCCCGCTGTTTGGGGGAAACTTTATACGGTGGGTGATGAACTGGTATATTATCTATAGTTCTAATAGGGATTTCTTTTATGCTACAACTACCCAATTCTGATGACTTGAATGCGAAGTTATCTCTATATGAGGTAAGAAGATTTCTCAATCTGTTTCTTTTCTCCGATTCTAAATCTTAGTTAACCTTTCAAATGTCTTAAGTTACACAGTTCGACATAAGAAAAAATTGCACCAAATGTCTTAAGTCGGACAGTTACACATAAGGGCTTGGTCAGGATTGGTCGGTAAAAATCTGTGGTTGTGTTGCAAGTAGCAATACTTTCTGCATTTATATGAAAGAAATGGTTCATTCACTCTCTATTTTAATACTTTTCAACAGCAGAAACATTATTTTGAACGAACTAAACAATAAATAAATTCATCTGACATTTCACCGCTTGACATTTGCCGTGTACCTAAATTTGTGCGTGACCGGAGAAGAAATAAACGATGAATAGTGGCAGAAAACAATAAGTTTTCTTATAAAAATCTATATAGAATTACTGAGAAATAAGTGTAGATTCCGTATTGAGTAATTGTTTTTCAAAAAGTAATGATTATACAGGCGAAAAAAGTAACGAAAGTTTAGACTTAACATTTATTTTCCATACTGGCCGTTGTTTATGACATGTTTTTCTTATAAATATTCTCGTAAAAAGTTTGAAATACACATAAGTAGTGATCATATTTACCTATGAACATAATAATAGTAATAGGTACTAATATCATCACGTATTGACATCATAATTGTGTGTCAAAGAGAAAAAAGTCGTAAAATTGGCGCCAAAATCATGTCGGTTGGCCGCACGTACGGTCTGCGAAGTACGGTCCGCGCCAGTCTAAACGCGAAGATGGCCGCTTGCGGTCACAAACTTTTTATCAGTTGACAGAAAAAGTTGTTGTCATGCAAATAGTGCGTTTAGTAGTGATATAAAGTATGTAGTGAATGTGTAAACATATGTGCCATCGTATTCTAGTGTAGTTTTGGTGAATATATTTGTGAATTCGACGTATTGTGATAAAGTGTGAAGGTTATGTGTACGAAAATTATCAAAATGAAAACATATCACGTCACTGCAAAGTCAGGTCAGTTTTATTTCATTACGTACCGGTTTTAGTAGATAGGAAAACTAATGAGGATTCCGGGAAGGTATAATTTATACTGTATTATTATCGGTTTATTGGTGTAATCTTCGTGTTTCTGAATGCCTACCCAATGTTTTTACCTAACGTGTAAAAGTCTCAACATGTGACGTGATGTGCGTACTTACGTCGCCGACCAAACGAAAGGTTAACATTAAGTTCGTTAATTACAACTTTATCAAAATCTGCCATTGATATAAAATCATCGTCAGAGCTCTTAATTAAATTTGAAAAATACAAATAATCGGCTTGCGATACAGAGTTCGTACGCCCTTCCGCCTTCGTTCCATGTTCCTTCCTGATGTTGTTATATAAAACAGTTTCATCATTCTGGTCACAGGCTACTACTACATGTGATTCTGGCATAGCATTCTGGTTGGCACATTTATGAAAATTTATACGAATTCTCCCCATTAAAGTAATACATTCATAGTAAAAATCAATGACCGCTTTGTATTTATGAAGGAAATCCTGTCCCAGAACTAGTCTCTGGCTAATGTTTTTAATAATCAGGAACTCGTTAACAAAGACATTAGAGTCCACTATGAAGCTCATCTCCGTTAACCCGACTACTTCCAAGTCTTCTTCTTCTTCTTCTACCTGGCGTTAATCCCGGCTATTGCCAGGGTCCGCCTTCCTACTTAGCTTCCTCCACTTTGCCCGATCTTGAACATCCTTCTCAGTTAGGCCATTGGCTCTCATGTCGGACTTAACGACGTCCAACCAGCGCTTGCGAGGGCGACCACGGGACCTAGCCCCAAGAACAGCCATATTCATGCATCCCCGACCAACGTACTCCATAGGGCGGCGCATGATGTGGCCATACCATCGCAGACGACACTCTTGCAGTTTTTCCCCCACGTCACGGACACCAAGACTACCTCTGATGAAAGAGTTGCGTATGCGATCGGATCGCGTTACGCCACTCATCCACCTCAGCATCTTCATCTCCGTGACGCGAAACTCCTGGGTGTGTCTGCTTAGTGCTGGCCAACATTCACCGCCGTACAGTAGGACAGGCCGTATGATGCATTTATATATCTGCCCCTTGAGCTTCGGAGGCATTTTGCGGTCGCATACAACGCCCGTTACCTCGCGCCACTTCGCCCAAGCCGCGCCTATACGTGCTTGGACATCGTCTCCCACGTTGCCAGACTCGTGCAGCACGGATCCAAGGTACCTGAACGTATCGGACTTTCTGATCAGGTCCGAACCTATTCGGATGAACCTATTTGAATCCGTGCCGCCACAGGACATGTACTCAGTCTTCGCCACATTTAGTCTCAGACCACCGTTTTCAAGCGTGTCCTTCCAAATGTTGACTTTGCGCTCAAGATGGGCTTTGTTCTGATTAACGAGGGCGATGTCATCGGCATACATCATTAGCCATGGGGGCTTATCTTGGATGTTTGCCGTAACTACATCGAGCACTACGTTAAACAAGAACGGGCTAAGAGCCGAGCCTTGGTGAACGCCAACAGATATTGGGAAGCCATTCGATTCGCCAACAGCGGTCTGGACAGAGGACACGGAATCGCGGTACATGTCTCTGATAATGTCAATATAGGCCTCGGGAACGCCTTTGAAGCGCAGTGCCCACCAGATGGACTGCCGAGGTATACAGTCGAAGGCCTTCTGCAGGTCTAAAAAGGCCATATGCAAAGCTCTCCTTCTCTCTCTGTAAGCCTCAGCCAGATTCCGTAAGGCGAATACTGCGTCCATGGTGCTGTTACCCGCCCGGAAGCCATATTGACACTCAGAGACAGTACACTCGCTACGGAGCCGTGTGTCAATGATGCGCTCGAAGAGCTTCATGGTGTGGCACATGATCTTGATACCGCGGTAGCTACTACAATCCTGTACGCTACCTTTGCCTTTGTATACAGGGATAATCAGGCTAAATCGCCACTGGTTCGGCATTTCCTTGGTGATCAGGATGCGGTTAAAAAGATCCGTCAGAAGGTCCACGCCATGTGGGCCCATCGCCTTCCACACTTCAATTGGCACATTGTCAGGCCCGACCGCTTTCCGGTTCTTCATGTGGCGAAGAGCAATGCGAGTTTCGTCGGGGGAAATAGGGGAAATAAGTCCAAGGTTAGGAGGCGGTTCGGGAGGAAGGTTATGGGGATGCTGTTTGTTAGACAGAACCCGACTACTTCCAAGTATGAACCCGAAATGGACTTCACCAAATGATTTGCCTCGTCACTGGTACGTCTAAGATTGAGATCCAACGCCAATTGTTCTGATATGCACGAAATTGATGCTCCGGTGTCTATCAGAGCAGGATGGGCCCGATCAGCTATCGTAATACTAATAATAGGATTGAGGTCACCGCATTTGTTATTTTTCTCCGGGAGTTGATTTCTTTCGGACACAGCCTGCAACTCCACTTCTTCACTTATTGACTGCGCCGTTCCATGTTTGAGTGGCTATCAGCACGTGGGCTTCTTGAGCTGGGAGTAAATGGAAAACAGTTATTCCTATAATTAGACTGCTGCCTCGGTCGCAAATTATACCTCGGCGTATGATATGAATCCGTATCTCCTGCTGGGTGCGGTGTCGATCTCGATGTGTTTGGTCCCGGGCTCGTTGGTCTCGGTGAAGTTGGGAATCCCGGTGCTCTGGCTGGAAAACGATCAAAACTGACCCGTGGAGGGTACAACGAAAAATTTGCCCGGTCGGATTGTGTTTACCCAAAAAATTATTTTATTTGGTCAATGGTGCCCCGTAGCTCGGCTTTTGAGCCCAACCGGGAACCGGGTCCCCAATTTCAATTTATAATGCATGTTTATGCCCTTTAGGAATATTTTAATGAATATTTTTTCATCAGTAATCCCGAACTGTAACGCGTAATCAGCCAATCTATAATAAAATGCGACTATATCTTCTTTACTGTTTTGACGCGCATTATAGAATTTTTCTACAAAATCTATTCCTGACGGGAACTCCGCCTGTAGGCTGTCGGCTGTCGCACATGACTTTAAAAGACAGATCTTCTTTATAAATGAATTTGAAATATGCCAAGGCTGGTCCGTCCAGATATGCACCCATAATGAGGACTAAATCGCTCTCTGGCCATCTATTTATGGCAGCGATTTGGCGAAACTGAGTGAGAAAATCGTCAAACGAGCATGACGAACCCGTGCCCGTGAAGGATACTACTTTCGCCATCTTATTTCGTATAATCAATAGTAACCACTTATCTTTGTAATTATTCAGACGTCGGGGTATCGCCTGACCATCAAAATTTTGCAGACTCTGGAATGGAAATTGTCTTCGTACAGTGTACTCGCCCTGTACACGCGAAATATCTTTTCTCACATTAATTTATAATAATGCCTCCACCACTTGTAAAAGATCGAAGGTCGGGGCGTAGCGGGAGCTACTTTAAAAAGAAAAACTGAGGAAACTTTCAAGAATTATTATATAGTATTACGTCTTTTCATTGTAGAGGCATTTAACAGAGTCCCATCGAAAAAACTAACACATTCTTATGTCACTTCATTTGAATTCAAACTTAATCTCTTTCTTCTTAAATCTTTCAAGGCTTATGACTTTGAGGTTGCACCTTCCAAAGAGTATATTCTACAGTACCTAGTTGATAAAAGCAATCTACCTGCCTAGGCTTTTTCGCATTGCCTTACTACGAGTTTGTTGGTGTCTGCTGTCGAACCGGATCCAGCTAAATACTAAATAAATGGAGCGACTACCTACTACCTGGCTTCCGTAACCCAGTAACTGGGTAACAAAATACCGTTTGGCAAGGCTGATACTACACGGATTCACAAATGACAGCTGGAACCAACGGCTTGATCAGAGGGCCTAGCAGTGCCGGATTAAGACTTCTTGATGCCCTAAGCAATCTACGCATGTGAGCCCCCCTATCCACTAGTCAAATAGTACCAATCTTTAAAATAAAAACCAAAGTACCAAAACATAATTTATTCAAAATAATGTATTGATTAACATTGATAAACAGTGTCGTTGCTAGGCCTGAGCGTCCCTTGCAAGATTTGAATTATGCGCCCCCTAATTCTTATTTTTACCAGACTGCTAACTGCTACAGAAAGAGCGTAACGTTTTTCGATAGATTTAATTCTTTGCCATGCTCTGTAGCCTTAACGGCTTCGTAAGTGGCGAAGTAACACGGGAAATAAATGAACGAATTTTGAAAACAAAAACAACGGTTTGCACTCCGGGAGTGCCGGCAGAAGTGAAAATTTGAATACGTGCTTCAAATTTTCGATCAGGTCACGTGTCCTGACGCGAGTATAAAATTTCATAAACATCAAAAAAAGTGCACCACGCCGCTAAAGAATTTTACACTTCAAAAACAATATAACGGCCGCCGTTAGGTACCTACACATATATATGGTATTTTTCTATGCGCAGACTCCTAACGAAAATCGGTTCGTAATTTTTGAAAGGGCACATCTCTAGCTAGAGTGACTTTCGAGTCTTGTAACACCTTGCTGACTTTTCGGAAAATTTCCAAAATTTCGTCCTACATGGCCAAAATAAATATCCAATTCCTGAAGTTCATCTGTTTATGGTGCCCGGGTTACAGGTCTAGGTACAGACGTGACAGTCCGGATTTTTGACGTATAACGAAAAATTTTACCATTAACGTTACTATACCTACGTCAAAATATTCGTGCTAGGCCCTCAGTTTTCTGAGGCACGGAATAGATTCAGTAGTGCATGGCTACCCATCCTCTCACTCCAGATGATTGATTAAAGCTTTACGAACTTTTCTCCTAATTCAGAAACTTTCAATGCATTGTCCTAGAAACTAGAAGTCATATTAGAAACATTTCTCGTTTGTTTTAATACTTGGCTCGTTTGACGAAATCAATCTTCATTTTAGCTGTTAGAAACTTCACGATGTTTGGGAAACTAAAACCATGCTTAGAGAACTTTATGTTAACTAAAACTTACTCAAAGGTTTTAGATTAGGTAAGTACCAGTCTTACTTACCTAATTCGATCATCTTGATATACCTACTTAATTAATCTGATACCTAATCCGGATAGTTACACTTTCAATTTCATTTCAAATAATCTTTAGTGTTTTGCTTTTTCTTTCGGGCTAAAATAGGTGCCTACTAATGATAAGTGTAAAAATCAATAGTAGGTAGGACCTACTTCTCGTGTGATCACGTTTTGTGCCTAACTTTTGGGAAAAGCTTTTTAAAAGCTTTTATTTAACTTGCAATATATGCATGGTGTATGCATGTTTGTTCGGGTGGAATCTTGCTACTCAATTTTAAAGCAGATATCTTCAACCGATTGAGCTGAAATTTTGTATACACGTTTAGTTTGGATGACAATACACGATAAGCTGTGTGACGTCATTCTAAATCCAATATGGTGGACCATCCAAGATGGCGGAATAGTTATGTTTATGCACTTCTACAATATGGGTATCAAACGAAAGGGCTGGTTGAGAGTAACTCCAAATAACTAAAAAGTAAAAAAAAAATATTACAAGGAAAAAATACTTAAAAAAAAACTTTTATTTAAATGCTCTAAAAAGAAGAAAATAAATTTTTCCTTTAAAATTGATCATAAAAGCTTGTCGCGAGGTTTGCGTACATGTAAGTATTTAATTAATCAAACCTCGCGACAAGCTTTTATGATCAATTTTTTTTACTTAAGATGGGTTTGTTCTTGACTCCAGTCTTGGTCATAGGGTACAGAAATAAAATCGACGATGGACTGAGTTTCGTTGTAATAATTAAACTAAAATTCAGATTTAAAAATTCTCGTACTTTATTCGCTTCAATTAAAACGCCAACCAACCAGCCAGGCTGTACAAAATAAGCGGCTACATAATAACAGTGCGTGGCATATGAAGATCGATAAAATGCAGATGTGTCCTAGCGCCAACTGTCTGCGATACTGACATACTCCACTTACGGCTCGCGTTTTATATTATGTAACCGTTGCGGAATATGAAGGCTTGTCACTGGCAAGTTTTCTATCAATATTTTTACTTTAATTGGTTTTAATGTCCACTGAGGAGCACGTGGCTAAATAATAAAAGCCGCACGGGTCGATCTACAAGGTTAAGCAACGCTTGCCAGGGTTGGTCTGTGGATGGGTGACCATCTTAACATAACGAGTTTCCTCCGTGCCTCGGAAAGCACGTTAAGCCGTTGACCCCGGCTGTCATTTGTACATCTTTGGCAGTCGTCACGGATTGTCAGAAGCCAGTAAATCTGATTCCAGTCCTGCCAACAGGTGCCGTATTACCCAGTTAATGGGTTGTGGGGGTCTGGTAGACAGCCGCTCCACGTAAAATACTGTTATTCAGCGGAATCCGGTTTGACTGGCAGCCGACCCCAATATAGTTGGGAAAAGGCTAGGCAGATGATAATGGTTTAATTACCTCCGTGGTCGAGTGGTTAGGTTTTTGCCCCGTGACCCGGTGGTCGTGGGTTCGATTCTCACGGGAAGCATACTTTGTAAAGTTGGTTCCAGTTTGGTTAGGACATTTGCAGGCTTGAATCACCTGATTGTCTGAAAAAAAGATGATTCGCTTTGGAAGGCACGTAAAAGCCGGTGGTCCCGGCCGCCACATATTATGGCGGTCGTCAAATAAACCATGTCGGAGGCCCTTGACCCTTGAGGCGGTTTAGAAACTCTGATAGTAGGGTGTGTGGGATCGTTAGACTTTACTTAGCCCACACGATAAGAAGAATAATTGGTAACATAAAACAAAACTTGTATTTAGCTACTTGACTGGAATTGGGAAAAGGCTAAGTACTTATGTAGGTTGATTTCAGTAGGTATCTGTAACAATTAAGCTAGCCAAGCTTTTGCCTTTGCCATTCTTTTGCCTTTTTTTTTTTTTTTTTTAAGCTGGGTAAAAATGCATTACGCATACCCGCCCGTCGGGGGAACGGGAGGGGTATGTGGGACTCCCCGGGCTGACCCGGTATACCCACTAAAACGACCCAGCGGCATTCCCGAATCGTCCGAGTGGAAGAGGACTGGGAGATCGGCGCAGCCTTAGCGTCCAGTCCTGCCATTCTGATGCCTGCTCCAGTATGATACGGAGAGGGTTGATCTGGTCCGTGCAAGAGTGGCTTGAACCGAAACCAGACTGCTCCTTACGTAGTAGGGGTTCCACGGCCTTCGACAACCTGTTCAGAATTAACTTGCTGAAAACTTTTGAGGCAATCGACAGCAACGTTATTTCTCTCCAGTTATCGCAATGACTGAGGCCACCTTTCTTGTCGGTCCGTGGTTGGGGAATTATTCAGCGTATGTCGACTGCGGAAGTGAAGTCGCCTTGTAGCGTTACTGCAGTAGATACTCAAGTCATTCTGGGTGTCTTTCCTGTCTTCAATGAGAGGATTGCTTTAGCTACTTCGGAGGCTGGCGGTGGTTACGTGTTGATGTCGGGAAGCCGTGGTGAAAGACTGACCTGCAGCGCATCTGGCGTCGATGCTGCCGACAATCGGAAGGCTTATCGCATTAAAAAAGTAGCAAAGTATCCAGCTTTTGTCGGCAGCGTCATCTTGCTAGAACCACGTCTTTTTGTAGCTCAACGGATTAATTTCATGTAGTCAAAAAGCTGAATCCTCCTTCGTCTCAGCTGGTCCCTTTGATCGCAAGCTGTTACTGTGATCGGTGACCGCTGTCTTCTTTCGTCTCGGCGGGTCCCTTCGATCTTTTTTTCAGGGAAAATAAGGGTTCACTTAACAGTGATGTGTATATCTTTGTCGGCGTGGAGCCTCTTTCTGTTATATAGTAATTAACGCAGTAGTACTACTTGCCATAAGTGGACCTAAAAGGATCCAACTACCTAAATAGTAGTATATGTAAGTAAAGTATCTTTAGTAAGCGTAAAATACCGTAGACCTTAAAATACCGTAGATTACACCCGATTATGATAAGGTAGGCAATAATGTCAAAATTCAGGATGGCTTATATATATGCCCGGCCGTGTAAGGAAACCATAGTGACTTTTAATTCGAGGCCAACGTCATCTATCGAGGTAGGTGATAAGATGTTCATCCCTCATGATGTTCCTTCCAAACGGAGTTCCCAGAGAAAAGGTCACCAAAAATGAACTTTTGGTTTTCCCGAATATTCAAAATTTTAGGAAGCCTTTGTAATTTTTTTTTAAACAAACCTGTTTAACACACCTAGAAGATAGCTTTGGCAGTCTTTACGGATTGTCAGAAGCCAAAAATCTGACATCTGCAGTCTTGCCAAGAAGTATCGTGTGTGTGGAGGTCTAGTAGGCAGCCGCTCCACGTAAAATACCGGAATTCAACTGAATCCGGTTTGACTGGAAGCTGACCCCAATATAGCTGGGAAAAGGCTAGACTGAAATGATTTGCGAAAAACAGATAACAAACGTAATTTTGTTTCAATTTCCTTGATCTATCAGGGAGATGGCCTAAGTGACATTTAATTGAATTTAGGATTACCAAAAATAAATAAATTTATAATTATATTTTCGTCGCACATTAACCTACCCTATTCTATAGACGGCCTAAGCATCTGCCAGCCTGTTAATTAAGTGTTGTATTAGAAACATTGGCAACTTTGACACACTTGGGCACTGGGGATCATTAAGGCCGCTGATTAACCGCCATTAATTGAAAATGCCAATAAAACGGCAGAGTTACTCTCTCAAGGACCGTCAGCCCCAATTGGTATTGTCTTTTAATTGTCTTGCGTGCTCGGTGTCTGACGGGCAGTTGGCTGCAACAATAATAATAACGTTTTACTTTTTTAATCCATGCCTAATTTTTACCCCAACTATATTCGGATCAGCTTCCGATCCACACGGCGGAGTCTTGGTATGTTAAATAATATGGTCAGTTGGTCATCTATCCACAGACCGACCTGGGCAAGAGTTGGTTAACTACGAAGATCGACCCGTGCGACTGTTATTATTTAGCTACGGCACCACCAAGAAGTCTCCTCATTCAGTAGGTAGGTACCTACAAAACATCGATTTTGAAAATTCGATTATTCTTAAACAGTAAATCGATTCTATGAACCCGGCAAAACTATTTAATAAAAAATGTAAAAATTAATTAGTGTTCTGCAATTGTTAGTGAAAATCAAACAAACTCTTTCTTTTTGGGCTGGACGAAAAAGAATCAACTTGCTTCATATCAGTTTCTTTATTTCGTGGTTTGAAGACTACCCACCACCGTTCGTTCGATAGGGTTTTGTTGATTTTGATACCTACCTAGAGGTAGGTATGTTAGCATTCTTCTCCCCGAGCGCACCGCACACTCTCCTCGTACTCCCGCAAAGAAAGTTCAGAAAATCGAATATAGCGACACCCCGTCAACTAATTCAAACCGCCAGATGATTCAGGGTTACTCGCAAGAAAATTGTATTAACATATGTATATCGATACTCTTATAAACAACTTTTTAAAGATAGAATAAAATAAATATTCAAAGTAAACAAAAAGTAAAGTTTTTCGTGTTATATCAACATCTGCCCAATTATCCCAAATATATGCTAGTCGGCTTCCAGTCAAACCCGATTAATCTGAATACGTTTTTTACGAAGAGCGGCTCAGTGGCAAGCCAGGAGTCAAGTTTATTGGTTTTTGACTGCCAACGATCTACAAATGACTGCCGAGACCAACGGCTTTAGATGCTTTCTGAGGCATGGAGGAAACTCGGTGTGTTTAGATGGTCACCCAACCACAGACCAACCTTGACTAGCGTTGCTTAACCTTGAAAATCGACCCGTTCGGCTGTTATAAATATTCAAATAACATACATCAAATCATCTGAAAAAAGACGTCAATATCTAAAACAAGATAGATGGAACTTTGTATTTTTTTCTATAGAGAAAATTTCTTCGCATCGTGTATTCTTTTAGAATTTAAAATACCCTATTCACAAGTTTGTATTTCAGACGAGAACAACCAGAGATAATATGTCTGATGGACTCACCCGCGCGGTGGCATGCCCGACACACGTCCACGGTCCCATCGAGATCGCGTCTCTTTTTAACCGACTTGAAAGGAGGAGGTTCTCAATTCGATTGTATTTTTTTTTTGTGTTTGTTACCTCATAACTCCGTCATTTATGAACCGATTTGAAAAAAAATTGTTTCATCTGAAAGGGTATACTTCTCGATTGGTCCCATTGTCACCATGTCAGAATCTGATGATGGGATCCTACGAAAATCGAGGGCAACCCTCAAATTTTATAGGCACATACAATGTTTTTCATGAACTTTCTAACGCAATTCAGATATTTGTGCCTGGTAATCATCATCTCATGTTGCTGAGCTGATGATGGAAGGTATAAGTCAGGATCTGATGATGGGATCCCATTAAAAATGTTTGTTCAACGATACTTTCGCCAATTGTCAGCCGATTTGGATGATTCTTTTTTGTTTGAAAGTGTATTTTCCGGGACTGGTCCCATTTCAATTTGGTGAAGATCTGACGAAGAACTTCGGAGGTAGGCAACGGAACTCTTCAATAAATGAAAGCAAAGGGATCGGGATTGCTGAAATCGCATGTTTTTTTAGTGTTTACCAGTTCTTAACATAACACAGCGCTGGTACGCTGTTAATGGGTACGCAGGTACCTAGGTACCACTAAAAAGTGAAAAATAAAAACCTTTTTTACAAAAAATATAACCGACTTCCAAAAACAAAACACCACAAGGTTATATTTTTTGTAAAAAAGTTTTTTATTGTAAAATTACTATTACATAACAATAGCGAAGTTAATTTCACTAGGTAGTACGGTTCGTTCAGAAATACTCCTATACTTTCTTGGCCAGTTCTCAGCTTTCCAGAAGGGACTCAGGTGTGCCCGCATGGTTAAAGACGGCACTGCCAACCACTATTTTTTTATATATGATTTTAGTTGTTTTGATCTTTCCTGAAATTATTCTATATCATAGAAGTTTATACAAAGATTACAGTAAAATGAAACGGTGTCTCTAAGTAGCACATTTTTTTCAGAAATCATAAACATAAATTCTAAACTTCCCCAATAGACCTAAATTTAAAACACCGATTCGCGAACAGATATTTTCCCTTTTTGGGTCCATATTTCCCCATCGATCCATCGAGCCATCGATGGATTGGCTGACCAAAATCAGCCAATCCATCGATGTACGAAGTTTAAATATTAGAGAACTCAAAAAGAAACTATTTGAATACATACATAAACTTAACTATGATGAAACTGAACAATTACTTATTGTACCTTGGTACATATTTAATACTCACCCTTCTACACACATACACACACTCTCACTCCATACA
This sequence comes from Lacanobia oleracea, assembly GCA_950371165.1. Taxonomy (NCBI): domain Eukaryota; kingdom Metazoa; phylum Arthropoda; class Insecta; order Lepidoptera; family Noctuidae; genus Lacanobia; species Lacanobia oleracea. The sequence goes on from OX493385.1 coordinate 29,925,914, forward strand.
CAGGGAGGCCTTTCTACACTTTATAACTTTACATTATTTGTTTTTGCTTTATTGTTTTGTTTTGTATACAGTGAAATGTATATTTATTAAGGGAATAGCGCTGAGTCTGAAATACAGATATTTAGTTATCTAGTTCAGACACAGCTGTTCACAGAATTTTATTTGTTCATAAACTGTATCTCAAAGTGCTTGTGCTTGTTTGTAAAAACTACGACTAAGTTACGTTGTAATAAAGCCTAAACATTCACTATCGGTCAAGAGATGGCATTGAGCTAAAACTGCAATATACACCGCCGTGTTAAAATTCTCTGACGAATATAGGCCTCACCGATGGAAATTTTAAACATTTCGCATTTTATATGATGGGACATATGGTACGAAACCCTCGGTGCGCGAGTCTAACTCGTTCTTGACCGGTTTTCTTGATTATAAATGTAAAAGCTTTGTCGTTCTTAGCAACTGAGACTAGAGATTCGATGTGAAATTACGTAAGTACCTATTTAAATGGGCTTGTATGAAAACAACACAATTTAAGCCACCGTTAAGAGTGCCAATTCTAAGTTGCAGGCTCTCAATAGATATGACATGACGCGTATCTAAGGCAGCTTAGTCATCTTATGTGCAGAGATTGTATCACGTTGCGAGGTAACCTGCAGCGTGTAGCACGATATAGCGTGTAGCATGGCTCATAGCACGTTGCGTAGCCGTCCTCGTAGTCCTCACAATGCATAGGATCTGGGTGGCAGCACAGCGAGTCTCGAAAGGCTTAGCTTAAGTTTAATGCGCATATCATTGTGTGTAGCAAAGCCTGTAGGTCTGAAAAATTCACTTTATCAGATTCATATTAGAATCATAATATTAATCACTCATCAATCTGTCAAATTTCATTTTCATCTTTATCGTTTACTCATTAGATTCAAGTTTGATTGGGAAAATTTGACAGTGACAGGGATCGTGGCCTTTTTTGACCCCCTGTAGTATTATGCGTAGCTGGGCGCATAGTTACTGAAAGCGTAACCCGATGCGAAGCATTTCGAGATAGTATTGCGCGTGGCAAGATGCGAAGCATTTAGAGATAATATTGCGCGTAGCACGATGCGAAGCATTTCGAGATAGTATTGCGCGTAGCACGATGCGAAGCATTTCGAAATAGTATTGCGCATAGCACGATGCGAAGCATTTCGAGATAGTATTGCGCGTAGCACGATGCGAAGCATTTCGAGATAGTATTGCGCATAGCACGATGTGAAGCATTTCGAGATAGTATTGCGCGTAGCACGATGCGAAGCATTTCGAGATAGTATTGCGCGTAGCATGATGCGAAGCATTTCGAGATAGTATTGCGCGTAGCACGATGCGAAGCATTTCGAGATAGTATTGCGCGTAGCATGATGCGAAGCATTTCGAGATAGTATTGCGCGTAGCACGATGCGAAGCATTTCGAGATAGTATTGCGCGTAGCACGATGCGTAGAAGGAGGATGCGTAGCCTAGGATGAGTACAATGCGCGGCCTACACTATGCCCTTATGTTGAATAAGTATAGGTACTTATTTATTTGTAATTAGCTGACCCCTGCGCACTTCGTTGGAGGTTGGTTTGGTTGGTCCTATGACACTCACAAATAACGTGGCTTTTTATTGGTAATGGAATTTGCAAAATCGGTTCAGTAGAGAGAGGGAGAGATTACCCCCTAAAAACTCACAAACTTTACCTCTTTATAATATTAGTACAAATTTGTTGAAACATTAATAATAATAATAATATTATCTCTGGTTGTTCTCGTCTGGCTAACGGCGAGTACTTGCACAGACACAACCAAGTGGCCAGGATTATCCATCAGCAACTAGCTTTGAAATACAAACTTGTGGATTCTGAGGTACCGTATTATAGGTATGTGCCCGACCCAGTTCTCGAAAATGACCACGTCACGTTGTACTGGGATCGGTCTATCATCACTGATAGGACTATTGTTGCCAATAAGCCTGACATAGTGGTGATAGACCGATTAGCGCGCCGCACAATGATAATTGATGTTACCATCCCACATGACGAGAACCTCGTGAAGGCCGAAAAAGAGAAACAAATCAAGTATCTCGACTTAGCGCACGAGGTTGTCGACATGTGGAATGTGGACTCAGCTGTCATTGTGCCGATAGTCATTACGGCCAATGGCCTGATGGCCAAAAGCTTCGACGAACATCTGTCGAAGCTGGCGTTACGCGGTTGGGTAAAGGGCCTGATACAGAAGGCAGTACTCCTCGATACGGCTCGTATTGTGAGGAGGTTCCTTTCTCTGGAGCCCTAACCACCGGTAGCTTGGACCCTGCTCCCGACACCGGCGGACTACTACTTTTTATATTTTTAAATGTATTTTTTTATGTTTTTTTAGAGATATATTTAAAAATATACTTTGTATGTAAATAAGAATGAATAAACGAAATAATAATAATAATAATATTCCACACAACTATCACACAACGCCATCTAGTCCCAAGCTAAGCAGAGCTTGTGTTATGGGTACTAGACAACTGATAAACATACTTATATATTTCTAAATACATACATATTATAGATAAACTACACCCAGACACAGAAAAAATGATCATGCTCATCACACAAACATTTGTCCTGGGTGGGAATCGAACCCACAACCTCTGGCATAGCAGTCAGGGTCACTAACCACTAGACCAACAGGTCAGTCACTAGACCAACAGCCATTGAAACATACATTCATAGATACAGTATGTTTTTGTTTCTGGTAAAAAAAAAATGTATGTTTCCTCTTTTTATTCTTTTGACCTTAATTTATACCGTCATCGGTAGATCCTATTTGTTTCCGAGATTTTTCTGGAACATGTCCAATATGTAAAGTATATTTACTTGGCACATTTTAACGTGCATTGTGTAATCTATCCGGGTTTTGAAACTATTACTATCCTGAGAATTTGGTAGAGTGTATTTTATATCATGTTATCTAATTTGAATTACATATCTTTATTTAATATATCTAATAAAACTAACTAAGTATTTACATATGAATATACAAAAACAATATACTCAGGCGTCTAAGAATTCCTCCACATCGCTGTCATCCGGAAACGTGCTCAGAAGACTGGCAGCATTGCCACGTTGATTGGCAGTGCTAATTCTTTGAGCATAGAACAAGCCAGCCCACTGGTCACACAAAGTGTGGATCAGTCGGCGAGACATTAATAAATTACTTGTCTTAATTTTAGTGTTAATAAATAAAGGTGTAGGGCAAGAAAAATAAAGAACACACAACCAATTTTAGAAAGTTTTTTATTTGCAGGTCGAAAAGGCATTGGGGGAACATTAAAGCAACCATACATCGAACCTGCGACCTTACGGCGGCCGCTAATTTACTATAAACCTTTACAATTCTTACTTACACTCCGTACCGTATGCAATCCGATATACTGAACTACGTTTTGTGAAATAGTGAAATAATTTAGTTTAATTTGTGCTTAAATAATAAAACAAAAGGTGAGGACTAAAAGTACCACGAAATTAAGAGAAGAAGGAGAAGTTGAAACGGAAGCTTATTCTACGGCCAAAGATGGATAATAGTTGTTGCATTGTAAAAGACTGTTTCACCTCCCAGTAATGCGACATTTCCTGAAATCCCGGCTGTTCCTCACTCTGACTCTCCGCTCGCAAGATTATTTTCACCTACACGAGGCCAGTCAGAGAAGGCCACACTTCTTGCGGCTTCACGTCAGCGACTCAGCGGGGTAACAGTCGAAATAAACAAAACTTCAACACAAATGAGTCGCACAACTTTGACAGCAAAGTTTGATGCAAATCGTTCTACTGAATCATATAATCTGAATGTAACTACATTTTTAACTGGAAGATATATTCGTCTTTGAGTACCTAACTATTTATCTACTTCTACGTCTAAGTCAAAGACTTTGTAGAGTGTCTCCGCACTGGGGGTCTGCCTGAGGCTGCCAGAAGGATGACCATCGCGAAGGCACTCTAAGACTACACTAATCCTATATAATAACAATTGTTTTCGGCAGTGTGGCGCTGGCTGCAACATACTCAACGAGATATCAACGAGGCACAAAAGGGAACAGGCTTGAGGAGAAATTCCGTAGGTACACCATTACCAACGTGAAATTGCGATAAAATTGAGCATGACGTTCTCATAGGTTGGTAGACTTCCCCTCAATAGAGTAAGGAAATGAAAGGACAAGAATTTAGATAGAAATGTGGTACTTTCAGAAAGGGGTAACGTAAAGGATCCTTGTGCTATTGAACGGCATACTGATGGCCTACCAGATTTTAGTTGGTTACCGCCGTTTGTTGGCATAGATAGTACAGTTTAGAGACAAAGATGGTACGTTTCATGTGCCTGTAATTTTACCGGCTGCCTTGCTCTTTTAAAACGGAACACAGCAGCGCTGATTTTACTGGCAGTAACAATTATGGCGGCGGTACTTTCCCGGTCGAGTTTCACACAAAAGCTCTACTATTTTACGTAAGGTAAGGCGTCCACCTGCAATAAATGGGCGGGCTACCAAGGTATAATATGATCAATCTCTCGATCGTGCCCTGCACAGTGCCGGATTTAGACTTCTTGATGCCCTAAGCAATCCACGCCTGTGGTGCCCACTATCCATTAGGTACAGAAAAGGTAAGATATGATAAGAAGACATGCAGCAAAGCAAGCTCCAACATTTTAGCAATCTGCCTTTTGACAAGAATTTTTTTTAACTGGTGTCTTTAAAATCTGGTAGTTTTAGACCAAAAATCACCACCCCCCCCTTATCACCGAAACTACTGAACCTAACACTTTGAAAAAAAAAATGCAAATAATAGTTCTTAACCTTAAAGAGACTTCTTATAGGTTTTCCTGTAATCAAACCTATAAGAAGACTCTAGTTAGTGTTGAAATAACATGTTACGGAAATGCAATTGGTTCGGAACCCTTTGCAGTGTATGCACGTCTCTAAGAGTGTTCCAGTGACCCAAAAGACTTTCGGAAGATTTGCGAAGTTTCGTCCCACCTGACCAGGATAAGTAAGTACCTGCGACCTCTAGTTTCTGTAGTTTATCTGTTTATGTTGCCCCCCGAGACGTGATGCCCTAAGCAATTGCTTAATTTGCTTATGGGGTAATCCAGCACTGGCCCTGCAATGTAGTTAGAAATGCATGCGAGTTGCTTACATGATTGTGGCATTGTGGTCGTGGCCTAATGTACGAGTAACTTAGTTTTTTTTTTATGCAAAACAATCCTTATTTTTAAACAGTTACCATTTTAAACAATAAAAAGTTTTCCAAATTCAGATTATTTCTCAAGTACAGAAAGTACTTTTTCAACATTTTCATGACTTGCATACGGTACCTTACTTCGTCTACAATCTCGTATGATATAGTAGTTACAATAGTCTTTAAACAGTAGGTATAAATATTTGAATACTAATTGTTTCTATTAGTCTAGTTATATGTCCGATATGCTGAGATTATTTGAAATTTTAACGATATAGTAGTATAATATTAACTTTATACGTTAATTGTTCCATTTAAGCATGGCGATAGAGGTCATTGCCCTTTCCCAAATAGTTATTAAGTACTAATATTCCGTATGTAGTTTATTGTTAAGGGTGAAAATAAACTGGAGCCTTAACAAGAAACTTCAAAGGTATAGTTTTCCTCTATTCAAAATTCTGATGATCTCTAGTTAATCTAGGCTTAGGTCATTATGTCCAAATTTTAATAATATCAATAAATGGTAGTGGGATAATGGCCGCTTTTGACATCCTGAAACGCAACATCTATTATATAGGCTATTCAAAAGTAAGTACTGTGAAATTTTGTGTATTGAACCGACTGCGAAAGAAAGAGGGTTATGTTTTTTTTAGTTATTATTTTGACCTGTAGTTGATTTTGCAGTTGACCCATACCAAGTACTACTGCGTTCAAAGTTATGAGGTAAAAGCGCGCAATGCGCTTGCGCAATCGGAGATCTTACAAGGTTTTTACGTTCCTTGCTATGCACACTGTGGTCCATGTATAAAACTTAGAACTATGGAAGTTTCCATAACGTGTTTGCTCTCTGTGCGAACTGTAGGATGTACCAACAAATAGTCTTAATTATTATAGTACTATTCTGTCTGAAGTCAAGCTTTACATCAAATTGCCTGGAAATGTTACCGATTAATCAATGCAGGTACACTTTAAAAAAAAATACATAAATATTTTCTCAAATTTCAAATTTTAATCTATCTTCGGGTACTGTAATAATCTAATCTGTATAATCGTCCCATGGAAGTAGAAATAAGGTTTTCCATCATGGAATTGAATGTAAAAATAAAGTTCTTAAAGCATATACTTCTATATCCTTGAGTATTCTTAGATGTTTGCTTAGTTGATCTGTATAACATATCTAGGTATGTATGAGTGCCTACCAGCCAAGTTCCTAGGCAGGTTCACAATATATGTACCTAACTAATGTGTCATTCTTTAGACAAATTTATGCCTTATTGGAATGGGTTGATTAAAAGAAAACTTATCAATTTTGTTTTAGGCCCTCTGTTATTTTCTGTTTAGTTCAAGATTTCGTGTTAAAGTGTCTTTGTTCCCAAAATTTACTTCCGAGAAAGCCAAGCACGTTGTGAGTTTTGAGTCTCTCAAAACGCCACCTTATTCTCACTATACTTTATACTTACATGTTATCTATATCAATTATTTATTTTTCCTACTCTTCATTTCCATAATATCAACAATAATGGTTACTGATGTCCTCAAGTTTATGTATTATTTATGATTATGTACTGAAAGACGCAGCGTTGGAAGGCCTCCCACAAGGTGGACTGATGACCTGGAGAGGGTCGCGGGTAGGCGATGGATGCGAGACGCGCAGGACCGGTTGTTGTGGCGGCACTTGGGGGGACCTATGTCCAGCAGTAGACGTCTTTCGGCTGATTATGTAGTGTGTATATTATGTACGTAAAACAAAGGAATTTTGTGTCAGATGTTTTGTGTTTATCAATAAAGATAAATGAAGCAGGAACAGATAAGACGAGTAGAGTGTAATTCATATAATCCCAGCAGATGAACGTGCTATCAATTCAGTTCACTAAAGAAAAAGCAACACTTATGTATCCGATATAGTGTATCATAGTAATTGTAGTTAAGTATCACAAACAACTATAAGTTTGTAGTCAAGTTACAGTCAACATTATTATTCTGTGCATCATTTGATACAGTGACTATAGATAATAATCTACACAGAGTGCTACGTACCTCTCATTTTTTTTGTATTTTTATATATTTTTATTTCGTGAAACTTGGATCAACCCGTAAAAACACAATTCTTATTCCGCAACGAACAACTTTGAAAATTACATATCTTTCTCAAACGAGGCAGAACAGGCGCAATCGAAACTTACTTGATTCTGTTAAATCTTCATTGTTTTTACGGGTTTTCATAAAATGTATAACTAACAATAATATATAATAAGTAGTGATATATTCATTAAAATAACACAACACATGAATCACATCGTTAAACGGCTAACAACTACTTGGTTAACATTTATCTACGTACGTCGAGTAATGTGACAATCTATTGTTAACAAAACTATAAACATCTACGTGGTACATTCAGATGTAGTAACGTCTATAACATTTGTAATATTCAAATTTCCTGAAGCCAAAACTTTCATTTAGCGGTGATCGCCTCGGTAACGCCTCGGTGTCTGCGTAAACAAGTATTAATTATACTTTAAACCATTTCCATTAAATATCCACCTTATAAAGGAACATGTAGGTAGTTGCCAAGTAGTAGTACAAAGCAGAAATTATTTGGCTTAAGAAACATGAATGACGGACAAGTGCGGATAAAAAGGATATAATAATAATATCAAGTGATTGACACGATGAGACAACAGCTACAAAATATAGCAACATTTATGAATATTTTATATTATTACAAATATAAACTATTCGAAATCCAACTAGTCAGTATAAGTGAAAGTTAAAGTACCTACTTAAAATTATAAAATAAAGTGTCCTTCTATGTGACTATGTTAAACTAAATGCGAGGCCGCCTCGACTCCACTGACTTTATACCAAGTCAAATAGTGAGTGACCCAAACGAATGAGAAGTAGTGTATTGTCTCATCACGACATGTGTGAGGATGGGGTTGCTCCCCGCCGCTGCCGGTGCTCGCAGCGGATCATACGCAGTGCCCCGGGCGAGCCCAGGTTGTCGCGGGAGCTTAATGAAAGAGAAGCTAGTAACACCCTGTATCGTTCCTAATCCTACCGTCCGCCGCGGCACACGCGCGCTGTGCGTGCGTGCCGAACGTGTCGCGCGCATGTCGCGCCGGAGTTTGTTACAACTCTGTACACGCGTGTTGACCGCGCCGGGGGACGCCAGCTGACCGCGAGACGTACAGTAGCGCTGAGCTACTGCTGGCCTCGTCCAACTGCCCCGCTGTTCCCGCTCCCGCCGGCGGCTCTCCGGTCGTGCCGCTCTCGTCAACACGCCGCGTCTCCAACATACGCCTCTAACATACACTCTATTCGCAGGTACTAGAACGTGCTCCTGTACTTATTATCTAGTAATAAGTATTATTAGCTATATACAGTACAATCTACATGTCCCGACCGTTCCTCCACGCACAACGGATCACCGACAATTATATCGTTTTTGAATTCCCAAATTTCCCTAATAAATTGTTATAAACAATACAAAATATTACACCCAGATAATTATATCTACTAACATCAATAAACATTTGCTAATAAACATCTAGTCAGATCGATAATTTACTAGATAAATAAACATTTATTTCTAATTTAATATTTTTAACTCTGATTATTTGGGATAGATCGCAGAGGTAACATTTAGCGACATCATTTGAAAACGAATATAGTGTGAATACACACATAAAAACATGTTTATCGAATAATTTGTAGATAGGATAATATAAGTATAATACTGCATTATTATATGCTCGCTACTGCGAGTGTAGATCGCTAAAAACAGATAGCAGAGAAACGGTCTAATGTGGACGATCGAGTCGACCGCTGGCGGCCGCACCTTAAAGGGGATGGCGGCCGCAACGAGTTAGGCCTTAAGCGTTGGACTCCTTGAGGTCGGTGAGGCGCGCCAGTTGCGCCGGCTCCAGCTCGTCGGGGATGCTGGCGCGGCCGCCGCGGGGCGCCGCCGGGGGCGAGTGCGGCGCGGTGGGGGGGCCGGACGCAACCGACGCACCGCCCGACTCGCCCTCGGACGCCGTGGAGCTGGACTGCGGGTGAGGCGCGGCGTCGGCCGGCCCGTCGTCCGCGTCGCGCAGGCACACCGCCGTCTGCTCCGACAGCGACGACTCGTCGTCGTCGTTGTCCTCGCGCTCGGGCTCCGCGTCAGGCTCCGCGTCGGGCACCGCGTCGCCGTTGGGCTCGGCGTCCGCGCCCGACTCCGGCGGAGGGAAGGGCTGGTCGGGCTCCTCCACCATGGGCGTGGCCGCGGTGATGACGATCTGCGCCACGCCCAGCCCGCAGTCCTCCGCCGTCTGCTCAATTTGTACCGCTTGCACCGGCTCCGGGATCTCCTAGTGGCGGAAACACTATATCAGACACAAACTAGCTCTCAATATATTCGGAAGGGGAAGATTGAAAGTTACGGATTGAAAAGTACTTAACTTGAGACCAGGCATTCCGATAGTGGACTGAACCCATGCATCGAAGCGGCATGCTATGATGACGTGAGCTACCGAAAGTAGTTCAATTCGAACGTTGTTAAAGTAAGAGAATAAGAAATAGTTTCACTTGTAATTCCTGTGAAAGAGAGTTACAAATGAAGCCCAAAACAAACAATAGCAACAAGCTACAGGTCGTGTGTACAAGCTCCGACAAGCAACATGTATCAACATATAAGTATTGTGTAACAGAGAGAGGGATAGATTTGTATTATGGAGTCAAACCTCTTCCCAGCATTCACCGACCACTTCGTCGACTGAGGCATGAAAAAGAATTCACACTCAGTTAACACTAATACATGGACACACAAATGTTACAAGTAAATACATTAAGATCCCTAAACATAGATCGATTACAGCGAAAGCTATAAAAGTATTAACACCCTGAATCAGTATGCTGCTATTTTTATTTAATTAGGGTAATGTCATAAAGAAGCGTTTCGTCATCTTTCAAATCAACATTGAAAAAGCCATCTATGGGATATGTTCTCCTTGTGGGCTCATCGGTGTATGTATCTACGATGTATGTGCGTATTCCCTACAGGTCCAAAAATGGTAAATAAGTACAACTCCAGTCTTCTCTCAAGTCAGTATTAGTTTAAAAATAGATACCTGCTACAGCTATTTTAGAATGTAGTTAGTAGTAACCCCACTTCGAAACGATAGCTTCGTGGAAACTCGTCACTCAATCGGGTCGCTTTTTGTTCTAAACCGAGTGGGTTTTAAATACTTAAAAAGGAGCTCGCGTGCATGACATCGCCTAATATGTCAAATTAAAAATGCATGCAGCTATTGCATGTTAAAAACTCTTTTACCCCAATTAGGATCGTATTTGGTTACGTATCGAAACTCAACTTTATCTCTTTATTATCAACCATTAATCTATCGAACGTTTTAGTATTTTCTGTTTTAACCTCTCCGCTCGCAGTTGGATCCCCAAATCGGATTTGTTGTTTCAAATGCATATCAGCAGAAGAAGCTGACTGTCATTTGTTACTTTGTATTCAACTATTTGTCCTATCCAAAGCAGCTTTTCATAAATAAGTTTCAAAAAAATCCTACTATACAGAAAATATTTACATAAAAATAATAATGATTGATTCAAACCTATTGCTAAACTTATTAGTAACCGCGAAATATTTGTAGAAAGTTGCAATTAGGGACTGCTCTATCCAATTGTTACTTGTTACGAGGTTTATTTGTAAATTACTTGTATTGCTGAAATAAACATTATACAACTCGTTTCGGTAGTGTTGATTGAGTTGGTACTTACCTAGCTCATATCAATGATAATATGCTAAATGGCACAAATGGATCTTTCTTTGAATTGGAGTTTTAATAGTTCACTTTTATATATTGCAACCGGTCTATTCCGTAAACTCGTCAACTTGAAAATCTTGGTGGAGTGAGGTTCAACTGAACTGTCAGTCTACCTTGATTGGACCGATTGATCGCTCTCTTCATGTTCACTTAACCTATGTATTCACTGTGAGGTGTTCACAGAGTATTGTAATGTTTTATTAAATTGAAGTCGTTCAATTGATAAAAAAATACATGTATATAAAAAAAAAACATGTCCTAAACCCAAATTTATAATCGCAGTCCCTAATTGCAAGCAAGAGCAACTGACACCGGCCGTCAATATCGAACTTACCGACGATGGTAACTGAGGGGGCGGCGAACTGAGTGCCGTAATGTTCCTGCTGGTTCCTGCTAAGCTCAAGATTAAAGCTGAAGTCGGGCTGGCTATCCATGGAGTCGCCCAGGTCGGGGGGCGGCGGCGGCGGCGGCGCGTCCGGGGGCGCAGCACCTTTGGTATTGTTGTTGTCATTCAGGATCTCTGGCAGCGTCCGTAGAAATACACAGTTCAGCCACACAACAGGATCAGTGCAAATTTTGACATGCATCGCCACAAGTGGCTCTTCCAATTTAGGGTTGCTACGTTCGGTTGGGCAGAAAGTTGCCTATCATTCTGAGAGTGAATTACGGTTTCAATACCTCAGTCTTATTCTTTTAAAATTGATTTGACGGATTCTTATGTTTACATGAAATAATCTGAAGCCTTAGCAAAATATTCAATCGCAATTAAAACCCCGATAATATCGATAGGCCACTTTCCTAGCCGACCGTACATATTTACACCGATTCGTTTATGTAGGGTTTAATTGCAATTAATAGCGTCCAAGTGCGAATGTGTCGCTTGTACGGGAACCTATACCTAATTGAGCAATCAAGCATTGCTAGCCCTGGGAAATAGTATAAATTCTAGATTATTCTTCTAGGAAACGAATCGATGGCAAAATTAATACATGCTGTACAAATGTTGGGATTTACAAAAGCCGTATTTACAATGTAGACGGTTATAATATTTTACATAACGTATTGCCTGTATTCTCCTAAAAGTTAGGCAGAGGAGTGCCCTGATATGTGGTCAGTTATGTCCAAGACTTTAACAGTGCCAATTATTTTAATTTTTAAGCGTAACGTTCGCATTTGCGTGCCAGTCGCAATCTTTAAGCATGTTTGGAAATTGAGGGTTTTTGGCAGTTTTCGACTGAGATGCGCATGCGAAAGTTGCTTAACCTGTCAGGATCTGCAAGGACCGATTGCGGCCAAATCGCCCCAACCGTCAGAATCCGTTAGGCCCTATTGGGGCCAAGCCGACTCGCGCGGTGTAAACGTTTCTTGTATGCGTGTTGCGGAATTTTTCGTTATTTTTTTTATGATTTGCCCAGTTAGTAAATAAAACAAAGGTCTTTCAGAGGTTAAAAATAGTAGGATTGACCCTCAGAACATTAACCAGACTCCGGGCTGCTTAAAATCAAAATCAAAAGGTATTTATTCAAACTAGGCTGAAAATCAGCACTTTTTGAAAGTCAATATTTACATGAAGACAGTCACCCAAATCGCCCGCCCACTTCCTAATGTTTTAGCTGGGAAAAAGAAGTGGCCAACAAACTCCCCAGCAACACAACTGTCTGTTAAGTTTGAAGAACTTGGATTCTACATTTTATGATAGAAAATAAAATAAAATAAATGTCAGTGAGAAATTCCATATGGAACAACAAAAAGTAGGTTTTTGTATTTGCTTTGCTACGAGTATGTAGCGTGTGTACGGCCTAGAGGGTATCAATCAGTACAATCGATGTTCCTGTAATTTACTAATACTGTCTAGTCTATAATTGAAGCTTAAACTTGGAAACAAAGAGTGTTTTTGCAGCTATTCTGGTATTATTTATTTAAGTGTTGGTACTGCACCAGAAATTACGTGTGCACGCGTACAACTGTGCCTCTAAATAAGTTATTTTGTTGCTTTCGAATAGAACTTGGTGTGGTGAATTCACCATCTAGAGTGCATGGCAAATATGTTATTGACTTTGATTGCAGTATTTTCAAAAATTGGTTTGTGAAACTTTAGACTGCGTAAACAATTTAGTTTTGACTCAATAAAGATTTCAGAAAGGTTCAGATGCTTACAACTGTAGGGAAATAAATATAAACACTTATCATTATTGACGGATAAAGACGAAATATCGATTCCTAAATTGTTCTTTAAACAATTCCAAGAATCTTGAGCACCCACTTTTGTTGAGACTCTCATTATTTTTGTAAAATACACAAGAATGAGAGAGTATTTATTCATTATATATGTCGATAAAGTTTGATGAATGGTCGCGATCAATTTGGTCATTGGTTTTTTGGTCATGTAGGTAACCATAGGATATCCTTTGGTTTTTATTTAGTATTGGAAGTAAGATTTGTCAAGAATTCAATGAATCCACCGCTTCTTTTCTATAAGCTTTAAAACTTATCAAACCATTTGTTCAGCAGTAATTCACGGAAGCATCGCTTAGAAAATCGAAAAGTGCCGTGTGTCGCGATGAAGAACAATAATGATCTCGTAAGTATTCGAATTGAGTTCGGTCATTTGCGTGACAATCGGAGTGAAGTAAACAGAGGGCCTGGCACGAATATTTTTGACGTATGGTAACGTAATGTAAAATTTTATCATAGCTACAATACTCGTTTCGCACATAATACTCGTATTTATTTGAAATTTATAGTAAGTGAATTTTGAATGTGAAAAACTACAACCCTATAGTATTTTGGTTTAATAATATGGGACATAAGCAATTTATATCGTTCAAAAATATGAATAGGTTTAGAACCTAATTTTAAATGTGCGATACGAGTATTGTAGTTACAGTAAAAAATTTCATTACCTTACTATACGTCAAAGATATTCGTGCTAAGTCCTTCGGTCTGTTCTGTCAACATTTCATCGTGTAAACAAGCTGGAGCGAGTATGGAGTGAACTGTCATTTCATCTTCTTTAACTCTTTAAGTCAAGGGTGAATAGGTTACTTCTAGGCAAGCGTGCTCTATCTTCGACCACATCATCGCTTCCCGTCAGGTGAGATAGTGGTCAAACGCGTGCCTATCATTCAGATTGACAGCTCACTTAATTTTCACATCCCCTAAGCTTATACGGTGAGAGGCCCCTATTCGAATTCCATTATCATAAAGCTTCTTTCTTCGTGGAAGGCACAGATTGATCGCAACAGGGAACCTATTCCACAGAACCGACAGCCGACGGGATACATACATTTCCTGTTTTATTGCACCTGTCGTGGAAACGTGACAATTACGTAAATTTTAAAATATATATATATAAGTATATAGTTATACAACGTGTAATAGAATAAACGCGCTCTTCGCATCGTACTCAAAATTATAAACAACTTTTACAATCGGACCAAACACGAAATCGCGAAAATAAAATCAACTGTTCAGTACATTTCGTCGAATTATGCGCAGTCGAGTTTTTTTTAACGGTTTCAGTATTGTATTAAAGGTCCATAAAACTTACCTAATTGAATACACTACTTACTTCGTGCAAGGCATGCATTATTGTGACGATGTGGTGTCTTCCGAGCGGCTAGCCGTGCTATACACATGCTAATTGGGAACCAATCCACTGTCTATTAACCCAATCAGCCAAAGCTACAATTTGTAAGTGAATCATTCTATTAAAATGCCATTTGAAAGGGGACAACTTGAGTTTATAAATTTGGCGAAATAAGTGTGGAAAACTTGAAGTAGTTCGAAAGAACCACCGCGGCCCTAGAACGCAAACTCCATTAGGAGGAACATGAATGGGTTTAAGTCACTAAGAGTCTGACACTCCCTTTCGCTCCGCTCAGAGCGGAAGGAGTCTTCTGATGATTTCAAATCATTAGGAAAAAACTGGTCTAAAGTTTCACTGTCCAGTGACAAAAAATACTTTTCCTGCTTCTTTTTTTTCTGTCTAAGATGCTTTCACTGCAGACACTGCTGAGCCAAATATTTTTTTTTAGATCACCAACACTTCATAAAAAATAATGTATATTTAAGGCATCAGTAATTACCATAAATAAATATACTATACAGACCCATAATAATGTAAAGCCTCGCTACATTTTTTTATCTTCATCCGACACAAACAAAACGTTTACGAATATATGCTAATACTAGCGGACTCGACAGACGTTGTCCTGCCCGACTGCAGCGCCATCTGCCGGGCTGATTTGTGAATCCAAACCATCCAGGGCGCCACCCAAATGCATACAAAAAGTTCATTCAAATCGGTCCAGCCTTTTAGGAGGAGTTCAGTGACATACCTACACGTACAGTTGAATCTATTTATTAATATACAAAGCTGAAGAGTTTGTTTGTTTGCTTGAACGCGCTAATCTCAGGAACTACTTACTGGTCCGAATTGAAAAAACGTTTCAGAGTTAGATAGCCCCTTTTTTCGAGGATGGCTATAGGCTGTATATCATCACGCTAATACTAATAGGAACGGAGCAGTAATGAAAATTGTAACGCAGACGAAACTGCTCGCGTCTACTAGTATATAAATAAAGCTGAAGAGTTTATTTGTTTGTTTGGTTGAACGCGCTAATCTCAGGAGCAGCTAGTTCGAATTGGAAAAATAATTTTAGTCTTGGACATTAGGTATAGCCCATTTACCGAGGAAGGCTATAGGCTCCTTAAGAACGCTATGTAAAATCACGCTACAACCAATAGAAGCGGAGCATCAATGATAAATATGACGTAGACGAAGCTGCGCGGGTCGGCTAGTAGAAAATAAAAATAATCAAAATGGTGGCGTATTACTCAGTAACATTGGCATAACAACAAAACTTTGCTATCTATATTGTAAACGGAAAAAACAATAATTAATTGATTGTAATTTATCTGAAATAAATAAATTGAATTGAATTGAAAAAGACGATGCAACGGTATAATTTAAATATCACATTTTCTCGTGATTTTTTTTTAATACGCAACTCTTCGCATGTTTAGTGGCTGAACCGAACATCACAGTTCATGGGTTTTCTTTTCCTGGATTTGGTGTGCAGTGCAGTGTGCAACTATTTGCAATTTGGCAGGATCTCAAACTCAGACCTATCACCTATTTTATACTTCTTTATCAATAAACGATAATAAAACTGTCTACCTGTTAGTGTATCAACGAGACCCTACCAAAATCAAGGCAGGAAGTTGTCCCCATTCAAGTGGCCATGAAACTACAAAAACAAGTTCTCCTTACGGTCCTCAGGAGCAGCCTCTGGTGGGGTGTGTGGTGGAGACGCGAACACCGGCGGGGCTGCGCTCAGTGGTGGCCACTCCTCGCCACCACTCAGCGGCTCGCCGTTCTATACAAAGAAAAGGTTTAAGCCAAAGAATCCCAAAAACCGATAGGTTATGAAAAGTTATAAAAAAAATATAAATTTTCGATATTATAATTAGAGTTTAACCCAAATAGTCCCAAAACCGATAGGTAATGAAAAAAAGTAAATTAAATAAAAAGATGATAAAAAATTGGGCTTTGAAAGGTAGGGTTAGTGATTAGAGTTAATTGAAAACCTAAGGGAGACTCAATACAAAATATTATGACAAATATTTCATAGAAAATGCTGGAAAGAGTTAGAATGAACATGGATTCATTCGATATTTCCTCATAGATTCCTCTTTACAAAATGTTAACAGCAGAATCAACGTTATTGATTCTCTTATTCGCGTAACGAATTGGTTAGTTCTAGCAACATACCTTTCGACGAAATCAGCTGAAGAGCTTGACGTCAACAAAACTTTAACTTCACTGGCTTACGTCCACTAGAGGTACTCACTCAGTAGCTGTCACTAAATAATATACATATACGCAGTAGAAGCAAAAAAGGAATTAAAGAAATAAAAGAACAAACAGAAACAAAAGACAACTTTAAACGAAAATACTACTTAAAAAAAAAACTCTCGATAGGGTGTGGAAATATAGAAAAAAAAAACGTGCAAAAATTAAAGATTAGTGTTTATTTGGTTGTGTGGTATGGTCGGGGACGGCCCACCTCATCGCACTCCTCGACGATGAGCGATGGGAAGTTGCCCACCACTCCGTTGGCTTCTCCGCGCCACCAGCCGTCGTCGACATCATGTGCGTTGCGGGACACGATGCGGATTATCTGGTAAAATATTTGAGTGTAGGAGAAAAACCATGGATTTATCGAATTATCCTGGGAAATCCTACTAATATTATAAATGTGAAAGTTTGTATGTTTGTGCAACAATCAGGCAAAAACGGCTGAAGGGATTTAGATGAAATTTGGCACACAAATAGTGTATATTCTGGAAGAATACATAGGCTAATTTTTGTACCAGTAAATGGCACGGCTTCATGGGAACTAAGGAGGCGAGGAAATTAATAGCCACTGCCGGCTGAGCGCTAAAGATTCAAAAGTACCAGAAAACCAGGAACATCAAGTACCAGTCGTCCAGAAACATGTCCAAGTATTTCCGGGGAATTGGGAGCGCTAAAGATCTACTAGGGGACCAGAAACATTAAAAAGTAATTTCGGAGCTCTTAAGTTTCACGCAATCGAAGTCGCGGGCAGAAGCTAGTAATTGATAAATTAAAAATCTCAATGTCAGCACTTTCTGAACATCCCATGTTAACAAAAACCTAAGTCCCCCAAAACGCCCACCCGTCAATTCTTTCTTGTGAAGTCTTTGGTGAAGTCAAAGAAATAAAAGTTTCATAAAGGGGACTCACCTGTCCTTCCTCCAGGTTCAGCTCATCAGGGCATTCAGCATCATAGTCGTACAGAGCGAAGCAGTGTCCGAGAGTTGGCAGATCAGTTTTTTGCGCCACCACTTTCGTGGTTTCTGCTACAGCGGCAGGAGCGGTGTCGGTAGATGGCCACTCGGCCACGAAAGATTCGGCCTGAGGCTGGTCTTCGGCTTTCGGCTCTTCGGGCTTAGCAGCAGGAGCCGAGATTACTGAGATCTGGTCCGGAGACTGGACCACGTCAGCGTCCTCTCCCTCCACAGTGTAGTCAACAGACGAGAACGAGATCTGGGAGACTAGGCCCGGGGCGCCAGTGCTTGAGCAGGGCTACGTAAAAAGTTTTGAGTTAAATTCAATTATTCAAGTATCTTAATAATGAATTATTCAAGCCCCGTATTCATTGGAAAACCGATAGTTGATATACTGTATGTGATAGTTGCCGTTTCTGCTTAACGCCCTTTAAGCTTCCAGGAAATTTGTTGATTGTTTATTAGTAAGAGCTGTTTCATGAAATTATTTTGTACAAAGTTCATTTCCCGACGAAAATTATTTTTGAAACTGAGTTTATAACATGCTGCTCGAAACTTTTTTGATCCAGCTTGTTTCCCAATGAATACGTCGCTCAAAAGAGTTTTCTGTTTATAAAATCCAGGAATTCTATCCAAATTCGAATTCAATTTGTAAAAGCCAGGTATTCATAAATGTATATTCCACACAGGACGCCGCAGAAATATCTGGTTTGTGAAATCAACTACGCGTACCTTCCAGTGCAGATACAGTACAATATTGATTTCAGGTAAGAATAAATAACTATTTCCAAGAAAGCCAACATTCGACTAAGTTAGGAAGTACCTGCGTCAGTACCTAGCCCTCAACTTATTTCACTGAAAGTTACCGTTGTACTTTATGAAGTTGAAACGAGTGCACGTGACGTCTGCTTGCGTCCATTTCATCGATTTTCTTAAGCGATCAATATCCCTCGGCAAGGTGGGTTCTTAAGTGGCTTATTGGTTATGCACTCCGCGTAGAGGCTACCTTTGCGTGCCTGTCAAAAGTTCTGCTAGCACGATTCGGAACTAACCAACGCGTTCGACTGAATGTCAAGGGCTCTACCAATTATTGCGGTTTAACACTTGAACTATGCTTTTCTGACTAAGTAGGCGTTTGTTTTATGGTATTCTTGTTCTCTGGCTTATTTTTACTATTCCTCTGTTTCGTCTCATATTACAGAGTATTCAATATAGCTGGTAGGTATGGTAACCTATACAGGGTCTAAATATAGCTTTTTTGCATGATCCGTTTCAGTTTATAAGACTTACTTTTCAGTCAGTCGATCTGTAATCTGTTTGTATATTCATTTGCATGTACAGTTAACAAAGCTATTTGGTTTACAGGCAAAAATTTTAATGCACTAATTGTCTACTCAGCACGCTCAAAACATTGTTTAAAGTTATTGCAAGTTAGCTGCCTGCATACCAAATAGCTTTGTTGACTGTACATCTTTATTACTCAGTATCTTATTAAAACCTTTAACAGTGCCTGCAGCCCTTTCTGTAACCTTGTATTTTTTCGTTTTTAGCTAATATACCTCTACTTCTTTACCTGTCGGTTAGTTAGGATTTTCTGGCATTTGTCGATAGCTTTGCTTAGTTCTTATGTTGACCATAATTATTACCTGTTCCCTGTCTACATCGAGATAGTTATGCGGCACATAGCCTTCTTCGCCGCGGTAGTTCCTCGCTCGAAGCCACCCGTCGCCGTCGCCTTCGCCGACGACCTCCAACTGTTCACTCTCAATGATGGAGAGTTCATCAGGATTTTGTGCCTATTTGAAAATATTTGTGTAAGGTCGAGATTTCAAGCTTATTCAGTAATGATCATGTATTGTTTGTTTTTATAACCATGTTTAGCGGCTAAGCGGAACCTCCACGCGTCATCCATTCATTTTGAAGATGAGTAGTATGTTCATGATCTACCTACTGTCAGTACTGGCCAAAGCACCCACCGAGAGTAATTGTTCTACTGTAAGTTACTCAGGCTTTTCCTGGCGTTCGTGTGCTATCCATATTGTGCACATATGGATAGCACATACGGGTAACACGCAGAGGGCTTAACCAGCTAAATATGATGAAATAGAAAGAAATAATTCTAGAAAATATTGCCTAACAAAGAGTAATTTTACTGTGTCGGTTCAATAATGTCGTTTCAGGCGAAATAGTATGAAATTGGTAACTTACGAATACCAATGTAGCAGAATGAGTTAGTAAAAAGTTTTTATAAGGCTTA
Source organism: Lacanobia oleracea (assembly GCA_950371165.1). NCBI lineage: Eukaryota > Metazoa > Arthropoda > Insecta > Lepidoptera > Noctuidae > Lacanobia > Lacanobia oleracea. The sequence goes on from OX493385.1 coordinate 29,946,042, forward strand.
AAGATACAGTAGCGATGAAAAGTAGGAAGGAGCGAGGAGCAGTGTCACATACACTAGTTCGTAGCAAGCTTCGTAGCATGTTTCGTAGCAGTTTTCGTAGTACTTTTCGTAGCAAGCCTACGGCAAGCGATGCGCTAGGCCCATGACGTTTATTCTTACTGCATTATTCATCCCCTACTATTCACTGCTCAAATCCCTTCCCCATATTAAATTACCGTTTTTGTTTTCGGGCCACTGTGAACTACAAAAACTCGGTTGGACTTGGATTTTTTCAATATTGGGTTTTTTTAATATTGCCCTTTTTTAAATATTCTTTTTTGTATGAAATCTAAGAAAATTTTGTAATATGAGTTCCAACTTGGAAACTATGTTTCAAAAAGCATAAACGTATGAATATAGAACCTAGCACCGTTAAAGGACCGGTTCTATCGCTATCGTTTGAAAAACTTTACCTCACAAATTAACCTACATCTCTTGGCAAAATTTGCCAAACGATACAAGAATTAAAGAACCAATAACGCACAAAACGTGGAATAATAGTGCTAAGTCCGTATACTTCATTGATTCATATTGCGTAGTCAAAATTAAACCGACAGAAACAAATAAATTATCTGATTTGGAAAACAAGCCATGGCTTATATATAAAATTTATATCTATTTGTAATTCCTAGTCAAACCAAAGCTGTCCACATCACAGTCCACCATTTTACTCATTTACCCATTATTTTTAAGCAAGAAATGTATGGAAATTGAGAATTTTTTGACAGATTGCGACTGACATGCGAATGCGAACGTTGCTTAATTTTTTTTTTTATTATTTGTGATGGGTTTGCTCTTTACTCTAGTCTAGGTCCGAGATGACAGAGACAAAAGCCAATTCCTTAGCTAAGGATCAAATACTATGTAAAGCTCACATGTTAGACCACCGCGCTACCATTTAGCGCGGAGGTTTTTAGTCTTTTTTCATTCTGACCAAGACTAGAGTTAAGAGAAAACCTATGTCATGTAATGGAAAATATAACTTCTACTTTGAGCAGTTAATATTAACTTTCTTTCTTCTAATATGTAAGCACTCGCCAAATGTCCATAGGAGTGGAGTGGAGTGTATTCGGCGTATTTCCTACCAGTTTACTTCCACCAAAGATTTGAGAAGATAAGTAGCGAGGGATTTGTTTTTGGGACAAGCCCGCCACACTTTCCCAACCACTGCAACTCCAGAAATCAACAGTGGCGACCACCAGAAAAACGCCGAGCCAATGAAGTCTGACGAGTCCCGGTGAAACAATTCAACTGTCTTGGATCCCATAACGAAATTAATCAGAAAAGTACAGCGGAGGAGTGGGAAAAGAACCAATAGAATCGCTTGCGCTGAGTGAGGCTAGGTAAATGAAGCGATTGTATTAGTCTTAACAAAAACATCCCTCGCTACGCATCCTCGCATATCTCTGGTGGAAATACGCAGCCTAAATGTCAGTTCTGCGACATTAAGAGGAAATAGGTTTTATAGAAATCATGGTGATGCATTCGCAATATAATCAATCTAGTGACGTTATCGAGCAGATTGGCAAGTGAACCTGCCGCAGTGAAGGGTCAATCAGCCATTGATACGCCTTTACTGTGGGGAAACCCTCATCGATATACTCCGTCGTTTCCTCATTACCTAACTGGTCTGATGAACCATTGTGCGAATGTGAAGCACGCCACTTGTTAACAAGCGTCGGTCTGAAGCTCTCGTCAGCCCTTTCGACTATGTTAGTCATTTACAGTTGCAAATGACTATGAATGAAATGAAGCAGCAACACTCGATGCTTTCTGCATTCGATGGATAATGATTTGCTTTTGCATATAACTGGCAACACTATATAGCTATTACTTACCTGTTTATAAGGTAATGTAGGTACAGTTGAAAAAAAGTACTTTGTAACCTATCGTTATTTAATTTTCCAAACTTTTTTTTCAAACATTTATTTTTGACAATGAAGCAATGATTAATAAGTGCTAAGATAATGTCTAGGTACTACGGAGTACATAAAAAATTATTATGATTATAACATTACATTTACATAATTCCCCTAGAAAATTTTAAAATTGAAATTAGCCTGAAAGACAATTACATAGAAACAAGAATAGTTTAAGACAGAAATAGGATAGTTTAATAAGATTCGATATTGTTAACATTGATTATATTGACATCGATTCCCTTATTCACAATCTAAACTTATATAACTATGAGAGTTGACATCTCTAATTTGACAAAGTATGTAAAATTTTCTCTTTGTGTTTGCATAGATTTTAGTGCCGCCAAGTTTTAGTTAAAACATGCAATTATTTAAGCGAAAATAGTAAATTCTTACAATATGTCCGACTGTCCGTCACATTCTTGTTTCATAAGAGAGCTACATACGGAAATAACCTCAAATAAGTACAGCTTGTGAACAAGGGATCGGCATTAGTGCGACAATAGGTAGTTAGTAAAAAGATGGGCTAAGGACAAATCTGATCAAAAAACGCAGCGGAATTCGCATGCGGGGTTCTATTCAACCATATTACGCTTAAATCACAGTTTCACAATCTAAAATGTACCGAAAATACCAAATTTTAGAATAGAACGCTCTATTCACAGATTTGTCCCTAGCCTCAAGCGATGCTACATCATCTGTGGAATCTATGGTAATCGAGATGAGTTAACCGTGTGCACGGGTTTGTACTGGGGGGGTAGAATGGTCAGACACGTAGATGGTGAAGTTCTGTCTGTGTCCCGAAGCAGGCATACATACCGTGTATGAATAAAGCGCAGTGCACTTGTAAAGCGGTGCCACGGGCACAATGACCGGCTCGGCGTTTGCGGCCTCGCCTTCTTCCCAGTTAACCTGAGTGGGGTCGTCCCAACCCACAGTGAGCTGTTCGATGCGCATTCGATCTTCCTCCAGTAAAGCTAAGGGAACACACAAACACGCTAGTTGAAAATTACTGTTCTAAAACTTTGGAAAACAGTGGAAATTACCTACGCTATAAGTTTTCCTTTGAAAATATTAATGTTTCCTCTTCAACCACTGTGCTATCGTTTGACGTTTTATACATTTGAAACTTCTCATTACATTTTTTTTTTACTAAAACTTCATTAATATCGCAGTGTGTACAGGTAAGAAATAAGATAGGTATCGAGGCTCTAGTCCGCGTGACAGACAAAAATATTGTTTTGAGCAAACACTGCGACGTGTCTGTAATATTTAATTTTTGGCAGTCGTTATCACCTATGAAATATTATTTAACCTAGAGACTCACTTTAATTCTATACATTTTCCAAGCGAGTCAAGTTAAAACGGTAAATCCTACGAACAACTTAAAATTTTTATTAAAAGCTTCATAAAGAATGTATTTTTGGCAGCACACCTAAATCTTTTTTAGACTGTACTTTCTAATCGCTATAAGAGAAAGCTGACACTTTAAGACATTACTTTAGCCGTTTTTTATCAATTTTATTTACGTCTTACTCTCCATTCTTCACATGACAAGACGGCCTGGAAAAGTGACATGCTAACAACGGTATTTGGTATTGAGCACTAAACATTATATACATTATATTAAAGGATATTGCAATGCGGCCATATATCGTTCGCCTAAGAACCAACAAAGAAGTGAATTTACTTTCTGTGTTGTAAATAATATATATATTCGACTGAAACTAAATTAAAATCACGGATACTTCTGAGAATTCTAAAAATTCAAAATGCTTTCGGATTTTGAGGTTACAATTAGGTCAATATAGAAACCTACCAAAAGGGGTTTACGATCCCAGAGCTGTCAGACCTCTCTTATTTTCTCAATACAACAAAATGTGTGGTATGGAGTAGTGTTAGTATGTTCTTTTAACATAAAATATGCGTACCTACAAGCTTAGACCGACGTACATATTACATACTACACACACACATATGACATACTTACTAGCTTGTAATATTTAAAATGTAAATTAAAAAATATATATATATTGTAAAGGTTTTATACGTGTTGATTCAAAGGCAACGATGTCCTTTTTAATTTATTTGGATAAAGCAGTTCTTGTTAATTAGAGTAGTTTTTTAAGTCTATAAAAATTATCAATTAAAAAAAAAAAATGTTAATTACGACATTATTTTAGAAACCAACCATGTGTCATTCAATAAAGCAGTAACATATTTTAACTTTGCAACCGCTTTATCTCAAGAATGCAGTTTTCGCTTCTTCATACAGTCAGTAACCATTAACTTTTCTTTTACCCGTTTTGAGATAATATTACTAATAACTTTGTTATTGTTCCCATGTACCTCAGTGGGAATAGCGATTTGTTAACCGAACATTTTGATAACGCATGTAAATCTCATATTCCTTTTAGTTTTCAGGCCATCGTTGGGCACTCTTATCATGGTAAAATTGGAGCGTCTCACGAGTAAAATCGGCTTTAAAACCAAAAGTCGTCGGCCTATATTCGTGACCATCTAAGAAATCGGATTTGACAGCAGGATACAGCATTGCTTTACTAGTACCTAACTATGACAGAGGGTTGTACTGTACGTTGTTTTATAGATTACAGTTTTATAGAATTTCAATTCACATCTTTAGATACTCATATTATCATTTCATAGAATACGCTGAATATTTTTTATAATCATATTGTTAAATTAGTATTAAACTAATGATCATAAAAAGCATTTTATCGAGTGACAGTTTTTAAACGTTTCAATTCATACCTTTGACAAAATACATACCATTAGCTGCGCTGCGCGCCTTTACACACCGCGTTTACAAAAACAGTGCGGGTAAAACTAGGCGGAATTCCTATTCAATAAAAATACGTCTATTTTTAAATTTTCGCTGAAATAAAATACTATGGAAAAAACACCGGACAAACAATATTCGTTAAAAAATTCTACTGTTTGTAAGTTTGTTAAATAAAAAAATATATAGATATTATAAAATTTATTGTATTTTTTTTTGTGCTTCTGTGAAAAATTTGGTGCGAAACAAAATTCTATGAAATTTCTGTCTGCGAAACAAAGGAAAGTGAAAGAGACATGAAATAAATCTCTTTCGCACTTACGGATAAAGCGGTTCTATCCCTTTCTACTCAGCTTTTAAATCCGACTTCTTTAGATTGTCACGAATTTTGTAACTTAACCTGCTAAGTCCATTTTCGGACATTATTACTTTTCATACCAGTCACATAGTTCAGACGACCGATGACGAAGACGATTACCAACTCATGGTTAAGAAATAACAACGACATCAAACAAAAAGCTTTGGAAATCCCATGACCAAAATCTTGTTTTATGACCGCGCATTTCAATACACAGAAAAACTGCTCAATCAAAATGAAGGAACCAACGGGCTTTTCAGAATTTTGATTGCTTAAGTCAAACTTAACGCAAGCTAAGGAGTGAGATACACTGCCGAAGTCTATGTCTTGTACCTATAGCTACAACGTGGGGCATTTTAATATGGGAGTTTCGTTTCCTAGGCTGTCTGCTACAGTACTTACCATCGACGTCCTCATCATGTTCGTCTTCGCCCTGCGAGCCGGAGGCAGTGCGCTGGTGGCTGCTGGAGGCCACGGCCGCCGAAGCGGACGCCGAGGCCGAAGCTGAGGTCCCTTCGCCCTCCGTGTTGTCGCTGTCGTAGAACGAGTCCGAACTCGGCTGGTCCTGATTGGACGAAATGGTTTCTTGTATTGGGGAAGACGACCGTGTTAATTGTTACCTTTTTTACCGGGTTGCATCTAACTTATTTATCGTGTACATAGCTGCTTTTCGTTAGAAACATCTACTGTAATTGCGGGTTTTATTAATTATTTTCTTAAAGTAGTACTTTTGTTTCAGGTTTCAATTCAGGCTTTAAATTTAATTATTTTCTGTGAGAAAAAATACCACAATTGTCATTTTTAATTCAATATATTCTAACGACAACCGATACGATTATGAGTTACGATATTATGAAATCTTTTCTTTTTGATACAATCCGCTACTTAAAAAGGTAACATTTTAACACGGACATAAATTTAATAAGATTTGCGGGTATATAATAAATAAAAACTGGGTTTCTTACCTGTTACATAATCAAATGTTTTAAAAAACTATATTTAATACACATATACTATTTACACAAACTGCCAGGATAAAAGCACAAAAAGTAACTTCAAGAAATACGCACTCATAAATCAAATAACAATCACAAGCACAGCATGAAATAAAACAAAACTCATACTACCTTACATTATACACCATACATTGCATGAAGAGGTGAAACGTATTTACTAGAATAGGTTTTTGGAATAGATATCTGGCTGGTCGCGTATCTATTCCGTGCGCACCACGAAAACGCGTAACGAGTATTTAGGCGTACGAGTTTGATACTCGCGAACTTGCGGTGCGGTTTCGCGTAGACGAGTGTTGCGAGTTGCGTTGCGACTCACAACTCCCACAAGCTCGGTTAGTTTCGGAGATGTTCGGTTCGGGAGTCGAAGTTAGCGAGTCAATTTATTTGTTTTGCATGTCTAAACCTTATGACCATACAAATAGAATCACTATTGCGTAACGATAACTTGGTAAGTGCACATTAAAACAAGATTCTGTGAAAATGTTTAGCAGCCTTTTTTTGGATTTTAAATCAATACGTTACGTTTACGATAACAATAACACAGCCAGCACCTTTCCTGTGACGTAGGAACTGGTGCTGGTCTGTTATTTTGGCGAAAAGTGACTTAGTGTATAAAAACTTAGTTTTGTTGAAATGTGTTGTGCTATTTTTTTTATCGTTTATTGACTAAGAACATTTTTTTTTTACAATTTTAATTTACAAACATACCAACACAAACCATCGCGGGTTTAACAGTGGTATGGCCAGTCACGGCAGCTCGGTGTTATACTATATTTTTAAATTAAGTTAGGTAGGTATATGCATATAACTAATCATTTAAAGAGACACATTCTAGATCGTCTTGCAATCTAGAAAGTATCTCTTCAGCACTCTTGAGAGTTTTTTATATTTATAGCATTACAGATTTCCGGTGGTAACTCATTCATATATGATGGTAGCATGCATTCCATCGTACGTGCCCCATATACATTGTTAGATTTAGGTACAATAAACGTAAGTAAGTATGTCAATGTACGTAAAGACTTTAGCCTTTCGTATTTAGGAATCTTACTTAAGTTGTGGTAATTTTCGCCTATTACACGTAAACGTACCTTGTCAAAGACATTTACAACTTGACAGTGCTTAAATAAACCCGTGTCATTATCTTGGAATTCATTTTTGATTCTCGTGCGTACAATGGTTTTTAAAATGCGTAGTTGTAATTTGTAAATGTCCTCAACGTAAGTCTTGTATGTACGTCCGTAGCTACTTAGTCCGTAATCAATTACGGAATCGGCCAGTGCCAGATACAATGTTCTAAGTGTTCTATAAGGTAGTTTGTACTTAAGTATCGATAACTTTGCCAATACGGACCTTAGCTTATTACATAGATGATCAATATGCGGTCGCCAGTGGAAATTACTATCTATTGTCAGACCGAGATACATATGCTGGGTCACCAACTCTAGTTTCTGGCAACTACACGTTGTGACTGGTCGGTGAAGACACTGATGCTCATGGGCAATGACAAAAGGCACACAAGACGCCGCCAGGTAAGGTGAGTGTATATGCAGTAGTTTGGTTTTCTTTGCATTAATTACAAGACCAACGTCATGAGCCCACTCACATAAGAGGTCGAAGTTACCCTGCATCACTCTCTGTGCCTCACGGATGTCTTTGTGTGCAGCAATCAAACATGTGTCGTCAGCAAACTGGTACACGGAGCCTTCCGTGAAAATATTACACAAATGTCGTTCACGTACAGTAAGTAATAAGTCGGCCCGAGAATCGAGCCTTGTGCTGTGCCTTTATCAGTTTGAATCATGCTACTTAATGCATCTGAGACTTTTACCGACGTGAAGCGGTATTTGTGGTAGTTTTTAAACCATTCTACGAATGGACCCCGTATACCATTTTGCTGTAGTTTATTAAATAGTGTCGTATATTCCAGACAATCAAAAGCTTTGCTGAAATCTATGAGGACAAAAGTACGTGTTCACGATTGTTCAGGTACCCGTTGACCTCATTACTGAACTTAGATAATAATTGTGAGGTATTTTTGTTTTTTTGGAAGCCGAATTGTTTATCATTAATAACATTATTTGATCTCAAGAATTTGTTTATTTCTAATCCGAGATACCTCTCAATTATCTTATCAATACATGATAAAATAGTTATAGGCCTGTAATTGTTTACATCTGTGTACGAACCGTTCTTATAGATAGGTCTTATTATTCCAATTTTAAGTTGATCAGGGTACAAGGACGTGGCAATGCATGTGTTAATTAAATGCGTTATAACAGGGCTGATTTCCTTATAAATGTATTTTAAGTCTTTGAATCGGATACCATCAAAACCTGTGCATTTTTTCTCATTTAGGTGTTTTATTATAAAGGATATAACATCCTCATTGGCTTTCTGTAATCTCATTGAAAAGTTACAATTATTGATATAGGAATTAATATTATATCTAGAATAGGTGTAATACACTGACACTTACATGTATTGTTCACATTATGTCTGAATTCAGAAGCAAACTTATTAGAAACAATATTTGGCCATAGTTTAAAATGTTTTATAATTATATCATCTATAGATTTATTGATTTTCTCACATAAGTTATTAATAGTTTCCCAAACTTTTATAGTATTATGAAAATTTGATTTTACCTCATTAAAAATAATTATTCCTTACATTATTAATATGTTTATTTGTTTTATTTCTGTATTTATTATATAATAGTCTATTAATAGATTGTTCTGATCTTTAAGCCAGATATCTAATAGTTGATCTCTTTTTGAACACTTTTTTTCTATTACTTATCCTTTTACACATCTGTCGTTTACCAAGTTTAATTTTTACATTGTACTTACATTTTTCATATAAGTAAGAAAAATTATCTAATATAAAACATAAAATATCATTAGGGTTATCGTAATCAAACGCCAAACTCCAGTTAATGTTACTCAATTCTCTTTGCAATTTACTATTATCTAATTTACTTACAATTTTATATTGACAAGCTTTGTTTACAAACGTATTGTCGACTAGCGCGCAACTGGTTATGAAGTGGTCGGCTAACGCATTCTTTACAACAGCTGTTTGTACGGTACGGCAGTCAACACTACGTATAAATATATGATCTAAACATGATTTTGTTACGCACTCACCTCGCTTATCTATCCGAGTAAACTGGTTTATTCCGGAAACAAGACCCATTTCGCAGAGTGTGTTTAAATAAAGTTTGGTTACCGATTTGTTTTGGTTTAGATCGATATTCATGTCGTCTATAGGAACGACGTTGTTTATTGGTGAAATTGTATTAATTTGGTTACGCAACTCTTCGATGAACAGTGTCTTATTCGTATTAGGTGGTCTATACACGGCACACAAACCAATCTTCGAACCATAGTCCGTTTTTAGCTCACCGGTTATACACTCGAAGTTTTGTGTACGCAAAGGTATCCTGGTGAAGGTATCCTGGTGAAGCAAATGCTCTTATGTACATAGACGATGACTTCGCCTCCCTTCTTAAAATCACGCAACTGCGTATTCATGTCGTAGTCTACGAGCTCGAACAAAGATTATTCCTATCAGAGATATTTGCCTCGGTGATGATGAGCAGGTGAATAATCTGAGGGCAGTTCATGAGGGATGTATTCGAGTTGAGAGAAGTTCTTCAGCATTGATCTGATATTTACGTGAAGCATTGTTATTGAGTTGTATTTATCTGGTAGTTCATCTGTGTATTGATTCCAATGTTTGTATGTATTTTCAATTATATTATCATAAGTGTCATCCATTTTTGGTGTTTTTTAGCTTGGTTAGGGGGAAACTCAGTATTATTCATGGGAAGGGGCTTCATGTGTCCTGATTATTTTTAAATTCAGAGAAGAGCTTCTGTATGTCTTTCTCGGATCGAATGTTGTAGGTTTTTCCCTTTTCGTACCTTTTTACTAATATTTGTCCGTTCTTACACCAGACGAATTTACAGATATTTGTCCCTTTCAGAGCACTTGAGTAATTAAATTGATTTAAGTAATTGTTTATTTATAAATTCTAAATTTTAATTAACGATATGGTTAAAAAGTGAACAAATGGAGCATATAGAACCATGACTTCCAGAACCTTTACCGTACCAACAGTTTTCAGTAAGATTTAATTTTAAGTGTTATAAAAGATACGAATATCAACGCGTGGTCGTCGATGTTAACGCATACGTTAATAATCCATTAACTGAAAATACTCCATTACTCCGATTACTCGATCTCGAAGTTACGTTACGAAGACTTGCTAGCTATAGAAACGTCAATAAACCCAAGACGCCTAAATACTCGTAGCTAGGTGCACGAGTATTTAGGCGTCTTGAGTTTATTATTATTTGGAATACGTATTTGGGCGGACGCGTACTTCTAAGACTCAGTACGCATTTTACCTAGAACGTCTCACCTCTGCATGCTCGCTGATCAACATCGCCGTAGCTCAAAAAATGAATTTTATTTCAAAACCAATACTTAAAATAAATTAAATTCTGGTTTAGTATAGAACCCATTTAATGTATGGCCCACAACACCCGGCCATCCCGACTGTCAATTTTATGCACACTTTTCCAAAAACACTTTTGAATTTAGGCGGCATTATCGTAGACGTTTCGGCTCCAAAAGAACTACCCAAATTAAATCCTTTGACAAAATTCATAAAGTATAAAAGCAATAGCACAGAGTCTACGAATATTAATTCGCTGGCTGTAAAACGCTTAGCTGTGAAGTAAAATTGTTTACTGCTTGAAAAGTGTTAATCCCACTTCATTAAACTATTTGTTAACTCAGCGCTTCGCCGACGACGACGGCAAGCGACGGGATGTGCCCGTCGCCTGCGTCCCGACGGCCGGGCGGCAAACAAAATGAATCACGAAAAAAACAGCGCAGCCTAAATAAAAAAAAAGGAATACATTCTTTTCGGGAAAGAGCGCAGCAAATCTAACTAAAGAAATAACACTGATACAAAAATAAAATGAGGTTTTAGTTCGAGAATTATTGTGAGTACTCACGGCTGCACCGGAAGCGTCGGTGCGCACGCTGAGCAGGCTGCTGCTCCTGGGCATGGGCTCGGCGACCGCCAGCAGGTCCACCTCCTTCAGCCACTCGTCCACCGGAGCCCCGCTCACACGCAGACACTCCAAGCGAGACTCGTACTTTGCCTTCGAAATCTCTGAGCGACGGATGTTGGCGCGCAGCTCATCCAGACGGACGTCAAGCTCAGGACCATTAGGATCATTCGGATCCACCTAATGGATGTTAAAAAATACACATTGAATTCTCTGAACACTTTCACACTTGCACATGTTCAAACAACACAACACAAAGTGAGACACTTACGATTTTTTTATTACGATGTAATGAAAACACACAGTGAAATGTGTTGGTGCGAACATAGAGATGAGTTTGAACTAAAGACTTTAAAACGATAAATAAAAAAGCTGCAGTATGTATATGTATTTTTTTAAGTTGTACGATGATCAACTATACCGATCATAAAGTTTCTTTTGAACCTCATTTCTAAATAGTAGAATCTGAGGACACAGCAAAAAGCGATGCTAAAAAAATTTATATATAAAACAACAATGAGACAATCGCAGCCAAAATATACAGCGTATTTCACGACTAACGACCTACAGTATTCATAGATAGTTATGATATTACCCATGACAACACGAAAAAAAGATCACTTTTCGTTAACGATAGAAGTTTAAAGTTGTGTTGACTATTAGAGCGACAGAAAGGAAGTGCAGTGAGACAGGACGGCGGCTCGCGCGGTGACGTTGGTATTCTAGGGTTCTAATAGTTCTCATTAAAGATTCACGGTAGTTTATAGCGGCTCCGTATAGACTGTTCAGTTTATTGTTTTTGCTTACAGGAAATAAATGTTTTTGTGTGGAAAATAACGCTTTTAAGTAAAAAAGATAAAGTTTTGATTTGATGATGTTGTTACGAGTAAACTTTTCGAAAGAATAAAATGTTTTACGTGATTTTTAGGCAAAAAATGGTAGGTGCAAAATTATTCATTTATGATAAAAGCCAATCTTACGTGTCAAGTATCACAAATTTACCAATAAAACAAATAAAAATACGATTTTTAAGCGGAAATACAGTTGTGTTTCTATTATTATATACCTAATCGTTATTCTGACTGACTATCGATGCATAGCCAAAACTAGGACTAAGTCCTGAAAACTGAAATTTGGAATACTCATATATTTATAACGTAAGTATCAACTAAGAAAAGCTTTTTGAAAACGGAATTTTAAATGAGGAAATGAAAGGGAAGTCCGTAAGTAAGTCTTTGTTATTTGGAGCCAACCTTTACGCAAACAAGTTGTGATCAGCGACTGTTGCATAAAAACAAAAATTTCAAGCAAATTTTGTACGGATCCTTCCGATTAAATAAAGCTACTCTTCTGACTATGGACTGTATAGGTACCGTCCGGTGAATCGCACGTAACGTGTAATTATGTGTGGGACATAATAGTGGGTTACCGTCTTCGGACATTTTGCAAAATTATTTCATAGGCAAACGTAGAATAATAGAAGAAGAATATGTCGAACAATTTCTGTCGATCAATTTCAACCTTAAAATTGTTGCAATCGTGTATTTTGGAATTAATAATACATTTTGCGACGTAGAGAGTTAGTAATTATTTTAATGAAATGTAGCGCGCTACAATTAAGGGGAGATATTTAGTACAAGGCCACTCGTGGCTAGATAATAACAGCCGCACGGGTCGATCTTCAAGGTTAAGCAACGCTTGCCAAGGTTGGTCTGTGGATGGGTGACCATCTCAACATAGCGAGTTTCCTCCGTGCCTCGGAAAGCACGCTAAGCCGTTGGTCCCTGCTGTCATTTGTAGATCTTGGGCAGTCGTTACGGATAGTCAGAAGCCAGTTAATCTGACTCCAGTCTTGCCATGAAGTACCGTGTTACCCAGTTAATGGGTTGTGGAGGTCTGGTGCGCAGCTGCTCCACGTGAAACACTGTATTTAGCTGAATCCGGTTTGACTGGAAGCTGACCCCAAAATTGTTGAGAAAAGGCTAGGCAGATGAATATTTTTATGTTAACCAATCCGAAAAATTATTTTGGATTCCGATCTACACGCTTATTATACTCATCTATCTTTTGCCTTGCAAACGTATTTTTGCATTTCTCTCATTTGTTCAGTTCTTCAGATGCTCCGTGGAGCTCTTGCAGCGTGGAGCACATTAAGCAGTTCATTAAGCACTATTGAATGCCTTTTCCATGAAAAAACCATTCAGTAGGGCTTAATGAACTTAACGGGTTATATTAATGATGAAGATGACGGGAAACAAAATGTCATATGTAAACAACATAGTCAGAAAATTCTTCTAAGAATTCAGAAAATAAATCTTCAAAAACAAGTAATGCTCTCAGTGCCGTGTTTTTTAACAGAATATTTGACAAGCAATAAAGATTGGATGGTCGACACGTGTTATTCTGGGTTCAACAAAGAACAATTCAAAACGCTTGGTTTCATCCTGAGAAATTGCAAGGGATTTAACCGTAACCCCTTATCCGTAGTGGCTTAGAATACTGTAGCTCAATATGGAACCCCATTTATGACATTTACAAAAAAAAAAGAAAAAATACAAAAAGCGTTTTCTCTGGCACCTATCGTACAGCTACAACTTAGGCAAAAAAGTCTCAGATATACGGATCGCCTAACACACTTTAAACTGTCCCTTTAAGCGATAGCAAACGCAAACTTATCAATGGAGAGGTCGACTGTTCAGAGTTTGTGTCAAAAATACTTATAAATGTCCCTGCAAAGTACCCTCGGCCAAGTAAATATAACCTTTTCCGCTCGCGACAGAGTAAAACTAATCTGGGGAAATTCTCCCCACTGAACAGAATACCGGCCGAGTACTAGGCATGCCTTTTAAGTTCTGTCGTTTCCATATTTCCCGGCAATTTTGAAATTGGAACTGTTGAAAGTATTAGGGTTAATGCTATTGTTTAATCACAGCGTCGATTGGAATCTGTCAGGTTAAGTACGAAAATTAATCTTTCTAAGGATAATGTTCGTGCAATAATTTTCTACAACTTTAGAAGAGGCCTGACACAGCTTCAGTGTTTTGAAGAGCTAACATCTGTGTTCAGTGATGAAGCCCCATGTCTGCGGACTGTCGAACGCTGGTATTTAGAATTCCAGCGTGGACGTACTAGTGTTAGTGACAACTCTCGCGAAGGACGCCCAAAATACGCCTTCAATGAAAATAACATCATTTCGGTGAGACAACTAATTCTCGAAGATCATCATGTTTGTGACGTATCGAGAGATACGAGGCTCTATTAGGCATCTCAGGGACCACCATTCAGAAGATCTTGCTTGAAGCGCTTGGTGTAAGAACGCTAGTTTGCCGTTAGATACCGCATCTGCTTTACGAGGATCACAAGGCGGCCCGCGTCAGATAGTGTAAGAAAACTCTGCAAAGGTTCAACCGAGAAGAGTCAAATCATTCTACGACATTATCAGTGGTGACGAATCTTGGATCTATGCTTACGATTCTGATTCCAAACAACAATCTACAATCTGGGTCTTTCAAGACGAGCCAAAGCCGACTAAAGTTGTTCGTTCTCGAAGCACTTCAAAGAAGATGGTGGCCACGTTCGTTGGAAAAACCGGCCATGTTGCGGCTATGGCACTTGAAGATCGTAGAACGGTTAACGCAGAGTGATAAAACACAGGTTGTTTACCACAAGTCATTGCCGAACTTCGAAAATCTAACTTAAAGCGACGCATAGTTCTGGACCACGACAACGCAAGCTCACACAGCGCTCGTCAAACGATTGAGTATTTGAAGACAAAACTTAAAAGGCATGCCTCGTACAACACAATTGCTAAGGTCTGCTCCATCTACATTCTCCATGATAAACCGAATTTCAAGAAAGCTATCTTAACTTATCATTCCCAAAAAGGAGGTCACAACTGAATGTTTTAACAATTTTTTCTCTTTGTGTATTAATAATTGTCAATGTTTAATTTAATTTCAATTTAATTTATTAATGTGTAATTATTATTTATTTAATGTTATTTTATTTTATGACCTTTTATCAGACTTTATGGTTTGACTGTGTTTTGATATCTCTGTCATTTTTATCTGACATTGTAATTTAATCTATTTAATTGTAATCTTATTTTAAATTGCACTCACACATATTTTAACCTTCTCATATCTTTAGTTTACACCTTCTCCTGCAATTGTGTATAGTAATGTTGTGGTTGTCTGTAAGTGTTGCAACACTAGAATATTTTATTTTCTTTTTTATGTTATTAGCTTTAAGTACGGTGTTTGCGATGTTGACGATCCTAATGAATAAATAAATAAGTATATATATTTTGTAACGAAGTAAGGGAGCCACTTTCTACTGGCTTCTGCAAAAAAAAATGTATTTTTTTATATTTTCCCAAAAAAAAAAACTATTTATTGATTTGAAAAGGCAAAAACACCTCAAAAAAATAAAGTGATGAAAAATGAAGTGAATTGATGAACATGGGTCTTTTATTAGGAAAATACTTTATTTGGAGAAAAAAGCTCACCTTCTGTCCAGCATCCCGCATAGCTTGATAGACGTGCATCTTGCGAGTGGCGTCGCGCACCAGTGAAGTCTCGCGCAGGACGCGTGTGGCCCAGCGACGAGCCTCCTGACCCAACGTCTGTGCAACCGACTCGTGCTCTATGGTGACCGTGTCGATGGGGTCGTTGTCGCATGGCTCGAACTCGTACTGTACGAAATTGTCTCATTAGGTTCGTATACTCGAAAAGTTAAATGAAGGTCTCTAATGAAATCTTGATGTGTCTTTTATTCCTGCTCCTTATCGTGTGGGCAGTAAAGTCTAACGACCCCACACACCCTACTTTCAGAGTTCCTAAACCATCTCAAGAGCCTCTGACATGGTTTATTTCACGATCGCAATTTGGCGGCCAGGACCACCGGCTTATACGTGCCTTCCGAAGCACGGAATCATCTTTTTTATCAGAAAATCAGTTGATTCAAGCCTGAGTTTTCATAGCCAAACTGGAAACAACAAAGTATGTTTGCCGTGGGAATCGAAACCACGACCACCGGGGCGGCCACGGAGGTTTTATTTAAATACTCAGTTTAAAATAAAATGCAACTAAAGACATTGGTCTTTAGTTGCATTTTATTGTTGTATTGACATTGGTCAATACAACAATAACGATTACCTACCAAATCAATTGAATTTGATTGATTGTGGCTGTTTAGCTTGTATAATTATGTGAATAGTTACTTAAAAATAACTATACCTTACTTGTAATTACTTATATGGTGTACATAATAAAGAGTATTTTATTCTATAATTTCAAAGGCTTGGCTTTTCTCCGGAACTCATAAAGGTATCATGTTAAAATTATTATCATATCTGATTGAAAGTCGATCGTACTTTGAAACTCAGCCAAGCTTCTAAGTCAACGCAATAAAAAGATACGGCAATTTGTGCATCATTTTTACGACATGTTTTGGTACTCGCAATTAAGTACCTAAATCAAAACCTATGGCGTACTTCTCGTTGATTATCATGCATGGTACAAAACAAGGTTTATATAGCAAAAGTAATGGAAAAGACTAAAAAAAATGATTTGCAGTTGTAGAAAGACATCGATGTTTTGGAGATTTCTTTTTTAAACTACGAAGTTAAGTTTTTTCTTTAATCGTTACATCAGAACAATGCAAGTGTTTGCATAGTTTATAAACTTCAGAAGATTATGTGGTACTAGGAAAAAAATCGAGATGAAATTCCCGTAATAGAAAAACTATATTTATCTCACAAACTAGTTTGTACGGAACCCTCGGTGCCCGAGTCAGACTCCAGAATTGATGAGAATTGATGATTTAATAGTTCTTATGAAAAATAAGTTATATGAACGTGGCATTTGTATTTTTTTGTGGTCTTAATAACCTCTGGAACAATAACAAGTTATAGGAACGGAAAAGTCTAACTTTAATTTCTGGTGAACTGTTAAATCGGTCCGAACATAAAATCCTACGCAAATAAACTTAAAATTAACCGACGGTATATTTTACCGACGGTAAAATCAGTGATTTAAATAATTTAAAGAACCTACTTGGCACCTGATATAGTTAAATTCTGCACAGAATGGCTTCGATTAAGGAATAAGAGGTACAGTTTATAATATACTAACTAGCAGACCCGCGTAACTTCGACTATGTTACATTTTTCATTAATGCTCCGCTCCTATTGGCCGTAGCGTGAGTTTATATAGCCTATGACCTTTCTCGATAAATAGGCTATCCAACATTAAAGATTTTTCAATTCGAACCAGTAGTCCCTGACATAATGCGTCAACCAAACAAACTCTTCAGCTGTTTGTTCCGTGACAGTAAATATTATTTCTGTCTTTCTTATTGTACACCAAAACCACTTATATTAGACTAGTTGACCCGCGCAACTTCGTCTGCTCCGCTCCTATTGCGCGTGTTAGTCTTCGCGTGATGATATATAGCCTATAGCCTTCCTCGATACATGGGCTATCTAACACTGAAAGAATTTTTCAAATCGGTCCAGTAGTTTTTGAAATTAGCGCGTTCAAGTAAACAAACAAACTCTTCAGCTTTATATATTTGTACTAGTTGAAACGCACAACTTCGTCTGCGTTACAATATTCGTTACTGCTCCGCTTCTATTGGTCTTAGCGTAATGATATATGGCCTATAGCCTTCCTCGATAAATGGGCTACCTAACACTGAAAAAAAAATTGCAAATCGGACCAGTAGTTCCTGAGATTAGCGCGTTCAAGCAAACAAACAAACAAACTCTTCAGCTTTATTTATTAGTATAGATAGAAACAAACAACTAGACTAATAATCACGGCATTATGTTCAAACTTATTTAAAAACAAAATCATTGGGCACCAAAAAAATAATTCACATCGCTATCAATGGCAAAAATACCCAGAACATTTACAGCATTGCCGCGTTGAATGGCAATGCTGATGTTGTTGGCCGAAGTAAAGCCCTGCCACATTACCTGCTCGTAATTCTTTTGCTACAAAGTAACTTGTGCAATTGGCCTGTAATTTATTTCTTGTATCCCCTTTGAAACACAAACAAATGTAATTAGCCTCAGGTCATTTACAAAGGGACCTTTCTAACCACAAATCACAGAGAATTAATAAGTTCCATCATTAAGATAATTACTATCCAGTTAAAAGGAGCAGGGAAATCTAGTCGTTCATTTAGCAAGTCATTTTAGTACTAAATTATACATATTTAATAACTATATTATTGAACTTGAATACAGCTAGTGTTACAACGGTGCACAGTGGTCTGAAATTCGAGCTCCATACTCATAGAAATTTAATGTCAGGGATTAAAAAAAAATGGAATGCTCTTGTCCCTTTATTTCATAGTACTGGATCTGATCACGGACTCTGGGTGAAGCAGGAGAGAGTGTCAGACTCTACTGACTAAAACCCATCCGTGTTCCTCCTAGTGCCCATTGTGTTCCAGGGCCGCGGTGACTCTTTCGAACAGATTCCGCAGGGGTGCCGAAACCCCCTGCATAATAAATTTCATGAAAATCGTTAGAGACGTTTCCGATATTTATTTTAATTCTACAAGGTTAATGTTTTTTTTTTGTGTATGGAGGCGCATAGGTGTTCCATGAGTGCCATAGTAGACTTATATTTTTTATGGAATGGACTCGAAATTACTTATATCTAGGACTACTGATTTAAGTTTGTGGTAGGAACTGTGACGTTTTAGTCAGTAGCGTTCTTCCCAAATGGGGTATCCATTAGGATTCACGACAACAACAAAAAGTTATTTGATTCGTGTAATTAATAAACAAAAAATTGTTTTGATTCACTGCTTTTTTTGTGTTTATTCACTAGAAAATTCCTTTCATTCGATATTATTTCCTTTCATTTGATATTCAATAAATTGGAAAATACCCAAAAACCTCTGTTTGGAGTATTTTCCGATTTATTGCTAAATATTCAAAAAACCGGCCAAGTGCGAGTCGGACTCGCACACGAAGAGTTCCGTAACATAAACCTTAATTTTTATTATTTGTTGTTATAGTGGCAATAGAAATACACAATCTGTGAAAATTTCAAGTGTCTACCTGTTATGGTTATTGAGATACAGCCCGCTGACAGACAGACGGACGGACGGACAGCGAAGGCTTAGTAATAGGTTTCCGTTGGTTACCCTTTTGGTACGGAACTCTAAAAATCATGGTCTTATATGGTAAAAAGTACCTAAAATGATTTTCGAATATATTCTTTAGTCTTAAAACTAGCTAAAGGGATGCATCAAAGGTAACAATAATATTTTTTTGAAATTCGCAAAGTCTTTTTTCACTGGAGCCATTTCCCTAGGCGCGTGACAGCGCGAGGTAGCGATGGCCGGGCGTGAATATTTATCGGCGTACAATAACTGTTTTTCTTCATACCTGAATGTGTTGTTTCAGCACTGGATAGTACAAGTACAGGCATTGCAGATTGTACTCGCGGGTCAGCTGCTGTGCCTGATCGCGGATCTTCCCGAAAGAGTGTTGAGTAGCCGAGCAGGTCAGCAGCTCGGTGCGTCCCATGAAGGTCAGAAACTCGGAGACCTTCTCGTAGACGGCAGCCTCCATGCTCAGCATGCAGTTCTGGAGCTCCACCAGAAAATAGCGGTTCTGGGGGACGAAATACGAGTTACGGGACTATTCTGACACACTTAGCTTGACGGTCTTTGGGAGAAGAGTACGGAGTTATAGAGCTGTCCTGAAATATTTTGCGCGTGACGTGACGGAGGGGAATAGGAAGTTATGAGTCTGTGCTGACATACTTTTAGTGTCACGGTTGTGGGATAGGAATAGGGAGTTATGGGGCTGTTCTGAAATATTATTGGGTTGACGGTTTTGGGAATGAGGAAGTTATGGGGCTGTTAGGATATAATTTTGGTGGAACGGTTCTTAGGAAGGAAATTCCGGTTTCGGTGCCAAAAATGTTTCAAAAATATTGGCGTGACGGTTCTGGAAGTAATGTAGGGAGTTATGGAGCAGTCCTGACATATTGTTAGCATGACGGTTCTGGGTGAAGAATTGGGAGTTATGGGGCTGTGCTGACATACTTTTATTGCGATGGTTCTGGGGGAGGAAATCCCAGTATTGTGGCTATTCTGAAATACATTTTGCTTGACTATTTTGGGAAGGGTTCCCTAACCCTTAGCCTCATAACTCCCTAGTTTAGAGGCTGTGCTGACATACTTTCAGCGTGACGGCTTTGAGGGAGGAAAACCGAGAATTAAAGCTGTTTTGAAATAATTTTGGCTTGACGATTTTGGGAAGGAGTAGGAAGTAAAGGGCTATTATAATTTTGGCGGAACGGTTCTTATGGAAGAAATCCGAGTTTTGGGGCTGTTCTAGTTCACTGTTGGCGTGACGGTTTTGGGAATGAGTTAGAAGTTATGGGGCTATTAGGACATACTTTTGGCGTGACGGTTTTGATGAAGAAATAAAGAGTTGTGGATCTGATCTGACATACTAAAAAAGCTCCATAACTACCTAATCCTTCCCAAAATCGTCAAGCCAAAAGTGAACTAGAACAGCCCCAAAACTCGGATTTCTGCCATAAGAACCGTTCCGCCAAAATTATAATAGCCCTTTACTTCCTACTCCTTCCCAAAATCGTCAAGCCAAAAGTATTTCAAAACAGCTCTTATTCTCGGTTTTCCTACCTCAAAGCCGTCACGCTAAAAGTATGTCAGCATAGCCTCTAAACTAGGGAGTTATGAGGCTAAGGGTTAGGGAAGTTGGGCGTGAAGAATCACAATTTTTATGTTGGCTGGGATCTATTGACTTTGCGACCTAAACGATTATTTTTACCGATACGCGAGTGCGTGAATACGGTTATAGGAATTCAGTAGCATAAACATCATAGTTATAGCCGAAAGAAGTCAGCTGATGGACACAGGCCTCCTCTAAGCGTCGCCCATTTAAGAGCGTTTGGAAAGTCCATACTTTTGAAGGACTTGCCAGTATGTTTCATGTATGTGTATGATACCGCCAAGAGTTAACGCTTTTTAGTAAGAAGCCTTTAAGATCATTGGTGATAAGGTTATGCAATTTCAAAGGCAAATTACTTTTTGGAATAGTTTGCAATATTGGAACTAGGTAAATTTAGACTAATTTTTAGAGTGAGAGTCAGGTTCCTCTGTGAGTTTTTGTATAAGCAAACGACACTTCAGGGGTGTTGATAATTCCTATTGGCTAAGGTTCCAACTTTTCGATAATATAAGCTTTAATATCCTTGAACTGACCTGGTGGGCATTAGCAGCAGCAATGCTGAGCAGATAATCATTCCTGGCTCCAGTAGACTTCTCCTCGAGCTGGTCACGGCGAGAAGACACCTTGGCGCTGTTCTTCTGCAGCGATGTGATGGACTGGAAGAAGGAGCCCTTCTTCTTCTTCAACCTTTGGGAGGAAATATAAGTGTTTATGTCTATGTTTTTGATTTCTGTGATGAATACCATGATTTCTATTTACAAGGCAGCCTATGACAGTATTGACAGTTCATAGGTGTAAACGTCTCATTTATTCAATAGACAATCATGGTAGACTTTATACTTGTTAACCGTTTTTAGGGTTCCGTACAACAAGGAATCTTATTTCTAATTATATCTCTCTGTGTGTGGTTTTACATCTCATTAATCGTAGTAGGGAAACAGTTGATATTTAATTAGAGTGTATTTCTGTTGACAATATAACAACAATAAATATACATAATTAAAGAATAAAGTGGGACATTTTGGTTTATGGTACGGAATGCTTCGTGTGCAAGTCCGACTCTTACAAAGTCGGTTTTGTAGGGTTTGATTACCATGGCACTAAAAAATACTAAACAGAATACAGTATCAAAACTATTAAAACTATTCTCTATGACCAACCCCTACATTAGGCTAAATGCTCTAAGCCTACATATCTAGGTACCGGTGTTATCATGAAAAGTATCTTATAGTATACCGAAACTAAGCGCTCCTACGCACTAGCGGTCAGCCGCGGGGGCGGCCAACCGCAACTGCTTGTCATTTTATGGCCGTTAAGTGCGTGCAATCACTAACGCAAAGCTCGCGGCAGCCGCCCCGCGGTCAACCGCTAGTGCACAGGAGCGCACCCTTAGTGCGTTTCCACCAGAGATGTGCGAGTATGCATAGCGAGAGATGTGTTTGTTAAGAACCAATAGAATCGCTTTATTTACCTTGCCTATAGCGAGGCTAGGTAAATGAAAAAGATGAAAATATGTCCCTAGCTAATTCATAAGATAGATATTTCCTTACTATGTCATTCTTTTATTTTCTCTTCTTAATTTTGGTTTAGGGTTTTACCACCAACGAATACCTTTCCATCGTCTTTGACAGCCATCTCACTACCATGCACTCTCATTTAGATCAGAATACACTATTACCCACTTAAACTACACAGACGAAACACAACAAAGTAAAATAATAATTAAACAATATGATACAATAGATAATAATATAGAATATGATAAAAATGTACAAAAATATAATGCTAATAGTGAAAATATAATCAAAATAGATCGATAAACAAATGAGATATAACTATTTTAAACAAATGTATCTGTCCCTCTAGTAAAAACGCAGGCTAAATGCTCTAAGTAGAAACGGCATTTTCCATGGCAATTGTATAAAGTGAGAGACACACTGGTCCCACGTAGGTACGCAACGTATGCAACGCATTATGATATTTAGCCTCATGTTTTTGTATGAAAAACTATGCGATAAGCGTGTTTCTTTTGCATAGTCCATCCAGCATTTCCAGGCATTTCATTAATTATGTTGACAGATTAGTATCTCTTGCGGTGTGTTGTGTGTCATAATACATTGTGTAAGTACTAATGTTACGTAGTCATTTTCATCATAACAGCCGAAAGACGTCCACTGCTAGACATAGGCCTCCCCCGAAGGGGCGTTTGCGACGCTTGGCAGGCGGGTTGGCGATTGCAGTGTAGGGTGTTGCGTTATGTCGGAGGAGGCCTGGACGCAAAGGCTGCGCCGATCTCCCAGTCCCCCTCCACTCAGACGATGCCGGAATGCCGCTGGGTTGTTTTAGTGGGTATACTGGTCAGCCCGGGGAGTCCCACATACCCCTCCCATTCCTCCGATTGAAGGGTATGCGTAATGCATTTTTTTCCCAGCGCGAAAAAGGTGATGCGTTTTACAGAGAACGCTGCTGCCCATTCTCTGGTGAGTCCCTTAGTCGCCTCTTACGACACCCACAGGAAGTGATGGGATGGTTCTTTTACGGTACCATATGTTACTTAGGAGGTCCTTGATATTCCGGGGCACTTCTGTGAGTGTGTTGGCAAGTCACCAAATGCACTACCACAAGGTCAGGCATAGGAATCAATAAAGTTCTAACCCATATTCCTAGTTTGTAACGGGAAATACAATTTAACCGTTTTTCATGGAACATTGACACTTTTTATGGAAGGCCGTGTCTGTCTGTTTCAGAAAATCTGGCATCACACTTGCCAAAGATGGTTGCCCAGTAAATACTGTTAAATACTAGTCGCTTCATGTAAAATACTGGTATTCAGCTGCCTCCGGCTGGACCGGAAGATGACCCTCACATACTTGGGAAAAAGCTAAACCGTTCGATTGAGTCTGCACGCATTTTTTTAAACTTTCGCCATATTAAATTTGAACTAGCATTTTGACCGTACTTTCAACTGAAATGCTAAACCCGCGCGTGTTTATTATTGCAATTTTCGTAGGGACCTCTATAATTTCGAAAAATAAAATATTAGGCTATATGTTATTTTTCGAAAATTAGAATAGAATTATTACTCAGAATAGAATTTTATTTTTCAGGGATAATGTAACATTCTAATGGGCAAATCGGTTCAGTAGGTTTTGATTTTATACGTTACACCGCCCCGCCGTTTCATTCTCGTTGTTCCCGTTCCCGTAAGAATATGGGGATAAAATATAGCTTATGTTACTTGGTAATTAAAGATGTAGCTTTCAAATGGTGAATGAATTTTTAAAATTGGTTGAGCTGTTTTTGAATTCAATCGTAACAAACAAACAAATATATAATCAAATGTTTCCACGTTATAATATTACTAGCTGACCGGGCAAACTTTGTTTTACAACATAAAAAAAATAGCCTACGATTTATTCTCAGACCGAATTTAAGAAAAATCATAAAAATCGGTCAAGCCGTTTCGGAGGAGTTCGATAACAAACACCGACACACGAGTTTTTTATACTGTGTTTTTATTTTGAATTGAGAACATCAACATTAAGATTTGAAAACCTCATAATTATTAACTATAAAACGACAATTGACATACATTCCTAAAAATACACATTTTTGTGAAAATACTTTTTATTTTTTTGAACAAAATAATACTTCTTCTACCTGGCGTTAATCCCGGCTATTGCCAGGGTCCGCCTTCCTACTTAGCTTCCTCCACTTTGCCCGATCTTGAACATCCTTCTCAGTTAGGCCATTGGCTCTCATGTCGGACTTAACGACGTCCAACCAGCGCTTGCGAGGGCGACCACGGGACCTAGCCCCAAGATCAGCCATATTCATGCATCCCCGACCAACGTACTCCATAGGGCGGCGCATGATGTGGCCATACCATCGCAGACGACACTCTTGCAGTTTTTCCCCCACGTCACGGACACCAAGACTACCTCTGATAAAAGAGTTGCGTATGCCATCGGATCGCGTTACGCCACTCATCCACCTCAGCATCTTCATCTCCGTGACGCGAAGCTCCTGGGTGTGTCTGCTTAGTGCTGGCCAACATTCACCGCCGTACAGTAGGACAGGCCGTATGATGCATTTATATATCTGCCCCTTGAGCTTCGGAGGCATTTTGCGGTCGCATACAACGCCCGTTACCTCGCGCCACTTCGCCCAAGCCGCGCCTATACGTGCTTGGACATCGTCGTCCACGTTGCCAGACTCGTGCAGCACGGATCCAAGGTACCTGAACGTATCGGACTTTCTGATCAGGTCCGAACCTATTCGGATGAACCTATTTGAATCCGTGCCGCCACAGGACATGTACCCAGTCTTCGCCACATTTAGTCTCAGACCACCGTTTTCAAGCGTGTCCTTCCAAATGTTGACTTTGCGCTCAAGATGGGCTTTGTTCTGATTAACGAGGGCGATGTCATCGGCATACATCATTAGCCATGGGGGCTTATCTTGGATGTTTGCCAAGACTACGTTAAACAAGAACGGGCTAAGAGCCGAGCCTTGGTGAACGCCAACAGATATTGGGAAGCCATTCGATTCGCCAACAGCGGTCTGGACAGAGGACACGGAATCGCGGTACATGTCTCTGATAATGTCAATATAGGCCTCGGGAACGCTCTTGAAGCGCAGTGCCCACCAGATGGACTGCCGAGGTATACAGTCGAAGGCCTTCTGCAGGTCAAAAAGGCCATATGCAAAGCTCTCCTTCTCTCTTTGTAAGCCTCAGCCAGATTCCGTAAGGCGAACACTGCGTCCATGGTGCTGTTACCCGCCCGGAAGCCATATTGACACTCAGAGACAGTACACTCGCTACGGAGCCGTGTGTCGATGATGCGCTCGAAGAGCTTCATGGTGTGGCACATGATCTTGATACCGCGGTAGCTACTACAATCCTGTACGCTACCTTTGCCTTTGTATACAGGGATAATCAGGCTAAATGGCCACTGGTTCGGCATTTCCTTGGTGATCAGGATGCGGTTAAAAAGATCCGTCAGAAGGTCCACGCCATGTGGGCCCATCGCCTTCCACACTTCAATTGGCACATTGTCAGGCCCGACCGCTTTCCGGTTCTTCATGTGGCGAAGAGCAATGCGGGTTTCGTCGGGGGAAATAGGGGAAATAAGTCCAAGGTTAGGAGGCGGTTCGGGAGGAAGGTTATGGGGATGCTGTTTGTTAGACAGCTCCGCGAAGTATGTACACCATCTCTCCTTAACAGAGGGGGCATCGTAGAGCAGCTTACCCTGGGCGTCCCTTACACAGAGACATTTGCTAATGTCCCGTGTAGCTTTCTCCCGGGCACGCGCCAGCTTAAAAATAAGCTTTTGCCCCTCCGCAGTTTCCAGCTTGTCGTACAAGGGCGCCAGACTTTTGCTGCGGGCTCTGGCTACAGCTTTTTTGCAAGCGCGCTTAGCCGCTCCATATGCCTCTCTGTCATCCGGAGAGTTGGACCCTTGCCACTGTTTAAATAAAACCTTCTTCTTCCGAGTCGCCTCCTGCACCCCGTCATCCCACCACCACGTCTCCTTTTCTATGGTGCGGCCACCCCGAGAAGTGCCAAGGACGCGCTTACCCGCATCGGTGATTGCTGAATGGATCCTACTCCAGATCTCTTGAGCGGACTCATGCGGAGCACTGATCTCGAGATGCTCGACCTCCGCGATGAAGTCTGACTGCCTAGGACCATCAAGCAACCACCACTTAGTGCGGGGTTTGCGTTTTTCGGTCACTTTCTTTTTCGGTACAACCGCAAAGTCCAGAAAGTTGAACAAAATAATACTGTTTTTATTAAATAACAAACTATATACACTTAAAATAGAAAATAAAACTCCTAATAATAATCCTTACAAAACATAAACTTGCAAGGTGTTTCGATTTTTCTGATGAGAAGAAGATAAAAAACATAAATATTTTCTTTTTATAATATTAGTGTACAGGTTTAACGGCTAAGACTGTCGAAACTGGTGCATAAAACACATTGCGCAAATACCTGCGGGCACGAAAGTTAGAAAATGCCTCTCTATTCTATTCCGAGCTCTGCTGCAAAATATAATAGTAGAATAAACTCTAAGTTCTAAAAGAGTTAGTGCACAATTACGTCTGATTGCTGAGACCGGACGTTGTCAGCTTCATAGAACATCGGTAGCTAGGCAAAAACAAAAAGCCGGACGAGAGAACATAAAGCAAATAATAATCCCGTTAGACTCGGGACGATGCATAAAAGCTTTTCAGTGTTATTTTATTATAGAGCGTGCTTGCTCTACAGACAAGTGGACAGCCATTGTGTCTGTTTCAACTTTAAAGGCTGTTCTAATTTATATAAGTATTGCTAGTATAGCTCCGGATGAGCTATTGTTTTGTCTTCTTGATACCTCAAACACTGAAATTGCTCTGTGATAAATACACTGAAAGACAGCAGCGCTGCAGCCGCGCTACTTACTTATTACTATTATTATCTGAATTGAACTGTCCAAATTCTAAGTTAAGGCCTCCCTACATCCCTTCTATTGTTCCCAGTTCCGTGCCACTTCCAAGGCTTCGCGCCATCTGCTTCGAGGTCTGCTGTTGCCCTTCTTGTAAATTCAGCGTACCAATTTTGTGTTTTACATGCTCTCTAAAATGATTGATTAAATGACTTACTTCTCTTCAATGTCCTTGGCCTTGTCCCGCACGTCATGTGCGGTGTGCTCTTCATCAAAGTACAGCTTCTTGGTTTTATCCACATCCAGGACCGTGGTCTGCAGTTCCTTGTGGGCCTGGGCCAGGGTATCTGTGCACTGCAAAGAAAAAGATGGGTTAGTAAAAGATAAGGTGACTTAGAGATAAGGGAGAAGGTGACTGTTTGAAAGTTCCAAGGATCTGTTATCATTACTCCAGAAATAATTTATTTATTTATTTATTTTATTATTATTATTATATGTTTCTCAATATTCCAGTCAATTAAACCAAAATAGAGGGCTGGCTTCAAAACGAGCGAAAAGAATGTGTATTTCAATTCAATTCTTTATTGCGATTACATGTGTTTAACAAGATCTTAATAAAGGTATTATATAACTTCAAGAAACCTTTATTTTGGTTTTCAAAAAATTATTTAAGAATTTTATGTCCTTCATTTTTATGATACATGCAAATATCAATGAAATGAGTCCGCTCAAGAGATCTGGAGTAGGATCCATTCAGCAATCACCGGTGCGGGTAAGCGCGTCCTTGGCACTTCTCGTGGTGGCCGCACCATAGGAAAGGAGACGTGGTGGTGGGATGACGGGGTGCAGGAGGCGACTCGGAAGAAGAAGGTTTTGTTTAAACAGTGGCAAGGGTCCAACTCTCCGGATGACAGGGAGGCATATGGAGCGGCTAAGCGCGCTTGCAAAAAAGCTGTAGCCAGAGCCCGCAGCAAAAGTCTGGCGCCCTTATACGACAAGCTGGAAACTGCGGAGGGGCAAAAGCTTATCTTTAAGCTGGCGCGTGGCCGGGAGAAAGCTACACGGGACATTAGCAAATGTCTTTGTGTAAGGGACGCCCAGGGTAAGCTGCTCTACGATGCCCCCTCTGTTAAGGAGAGATGGTGTACATACTTCGCGGAGCTGTCTAACAAACAGCATCCCCATAACCTTCCTCCGGAACCGCCTCCTAACCTTGGGCTTATTTCCCCTATTTCCCCCGACGAAACCCGCATTGCTCTTCGCCACATGAAGAACCGGAAAGCGGTCGGGCCTGACAATGTGCCAATTGAAGTGTGGAAGGCGATGGGCCCTCATGGTGTGGACCTTCTGACGGATCTTTTTAACCGCATCCTGATCACCAAGGAAATGCCGAACCAGTGGCGATTTAGCCTGATTATCCCTGTTTACAAAGGCAAAGGTAGCGTACAGGATTGTGGTAGCTACCGCGGTATCAAGATCATGTGCCACACCATGAAGCTCTTCGAGCGCATCATTGACACACGGCTCCGTAACGAGTGTACTGTCTCTGAGTGTCAATATGGCTTCCGGGCGGGTAACAGCACCATGGACGCAGTGTTCGCCTTACGGAATCTGGCTGAGGCTTACAGAGAGAGAAGGAGAGCTTTGCATATGGCCTTTTTAGACCTGCAGAAGGCCTTCGACTGTATACCTCGGCAGTCCATCTGGTGGGCACTGCGCTTCAAGGGCGTTCCCGAGGCCTATATTGACATTATCAGAGACATGTACCGCGATTCCGTGTCCTCTGTCCAGACCGCTGTTGGCGAATCGAATGGCTTCCCAATATCTGTTGGCGTTCACCAAGGCTCGGCTCTTAGCCCGTTCTTGTTTAACGTAGTGCTCGATGTAGTTACGGCAAACATCCAAGATCAGCCTCCATGGCTAATGATGTATGCCGATGACATCGCCCTCGTTAATCAGAACAAAGCCCATCTTGAGCGCAAAGTCAACATTTGGAAGGACACGCTTGAAAACGGTGGTCTGAGACTAAATGTGGCGAAGACTGAGTACATGTCCTGTGGCAGCACGGATACAAACACCATCCGAATAGGTTCGGACCTGATCAGAAAGTCCGATACGTTCAGGTACCTTGGATCCGTGCTGCACGAGTCTGGCATCGTGGACGACGATGTCCAAGCACGTATTGGCGCGGCTTGGGCGAAGTGGCGCGAGGTGACGGGCGTTGTATGCGACCGCAAAATGCCTCCGAAGCTCAAGGGGCAGATATATAAATGCATCATTCGGCCTGTCCTACTGTACGGGGGCGAGTGTTGGCCAGCACTAAGCAGACACACCCAGGAGCTTCGCGTCACGGAGATGAAGATGCTGAGGTGGATGAGTGGCGTAACGCGATCCGATCGCATGCGCAACTCATACATCCGAGGTAGTCTTGGTGTCCGTGACGTGGGGGAAAAACTGCAAGAGTGTCGTCTGCGATGGTATGGCCACATCATGCGCCGCCCTATGGAGTACGTTGGTCGGAGATGCATGAATATGGCTGTTCTTGGGGCTAGGCCCCGTGGTCGCCCTCGCAAGCGCTGGCTGGACGTCGTCAAGTCCGACATGAGAGCCAATGGCCTGACTGAGAAGGATGTTGAAGATCGGGCAAAGTGGAGGAAGCTAAGTAGGAAGGCGGACCCTGGCAATAGCCGGGATTAACGCCAGGTGGAAGAAGAAGATGCAAATATCAATGAAACCATAGGATATTATTAGAAAATAATTATTAGAAGTGGAACAAAATTGCGCAAAATAATTATTTGAATTATTTTACTGCAAATTTTATTTTAATTTTATAATTATACAGCTAGCTACATAATAAAAACTTTCTTCAGTAAAGGCGATTACGACTTTTTCAATCATTCGACATAGTCGAGCAAAAATTATATTTTCATTTTTAGTATAACACCAACTTTATGGCTCACGTGTGAATGCACCATGTGTTCCTGAAGCGGATATTGTAACATAATTATTTCAGCAAGCGGAGGACGAATGACCGTACCATTCGTTTACAGTTTCTAGTTCAGTGCGGACGTACGTCTGAGATCAAACCAAAATGTGGCCCCATGACAGTCTGATTGTCTGGACGAACTACGCACTTATTCTCCGAATGGGATATAGTATTTTGAAAATAGTGATCAAGGTTTTAGTGAGGAAGTTCAGTTGCAAATGCAGATGTCATCACAAGGAGCCGAGGCCGGAAATGTAAGTGAGAGCTGCTTGCAGCTTCACGTAGAACATTGCACTGTAGTTAACACCTGAACACTCAAACTCACTATAGTTGGAATGAGGAATGGATTGCTGATACGAACGATCAAAATATACCAACAACAGTAATGGAGGCCACACACACACATCAAACACTAAAGAAACTTGAAACACCGACAAAGGACCACAGGTTGGAAGGATCAAGATGTTCATAGCCCCGTCCCATCTTAGATTGTCCGGAGATTGTCACTTTATATTTACATCTACTGCATATAGATTGGGACAATAGATTTTTATAATTAATTGTTGTGTTTTATTTTTAATCCCGTTTATTTAAAAATTAGAACATGTCGTGTGATTGGGTTTCAATATGGACGGTTTTAAGGTAGTTAAAATTAACGATATATAGTGTACTAAGTAATATTAGTACACTATAAATTGGCTTTTTATGCTAGTGGACATTCTTTCCTACCCTTTATAGTCATCTCTTTCAATCAGTGAAATATGTGTTAGGAAGAAATTTTACTTTGAGTACTGCTCGCATTTGCACATGATTTATTTAACACCTATCTGATATTTAGTGTACAATTACAAATCAAGATAGAAGGACTGTGTGAAAGATAATATGTCAGGAAAAGAGATAGCTAACAATTTAAATAGATGAACATATAAGAAGATATTCTTCGCCCAAATAAATTAAGGTGAGGGCAAAAGAAGTGCAATGACATTTTATTTAGACTGCCACTGTAGATCATACATAGGTATCCCAATAAGTAAATCCTTTAATCCTCATAATGGCTGGGTTAAAAGACAGTTTCGGGTTATGGCAGCATATTCATTAATTATAATGAATATGTGTCAGCAGTATTCCGACAGGTTTCCGTATGAAATTTCACAGCGTAAAATATGTAACATGCAGAAAACAGTAGAGAAATTAGTTGTTCTCATTATCAGCATAACTCATCATCTGCCTAGCCTTTTCCCAACTATATTGAGGTCGGCTTCCAGTCAAACCGGATTTAGCTGAATACCAGTATTTTACGCGGAGCGGCTGCCTACCAGACCTCCACAGCATAACTAAAATAGTTTAATTCAAAAAAACTATTTTTTGTTTAAATATGCACAGACTGTAAATTTTGCTACGAGCTACGGTTTAGCACTACCGCGTCGCACTCGTGCTACGAACTCGTAGCCTATAAGATTAATATCATGATGCCTTGAATTTACTTACTCTAGAGTTCTCCCCACCTATCCATTTAATGCCAGCCCAGGGATACAAGATGCAGCTACATTGACGTGGAAATGTCATAATGACCTTTACAGATAATGCGTACAAGAGACATTGTATTGAACACAAGGTTTAATTTCCTTTCTTGCTATTCACATTGACATTTAAAGGAGCAAATCGCTGTTCCTTGACATATTCCTATAAGAATGTCTATTTTAAGCGTGTCTAGTCTATTTCAAAAACAAGTAGAAATGGTTTATCTAAAAAGCTTTATAGCCATATGCGGACTATATAGGGAGCGTGCAGAAACTATAGGTGGCAGCACAGAAATATCACTATGAATAATGTCAAGTATGTTTCAAGTTTAAAATTCGAAAGGGTATAATTTAGACGGGCACCAAAATGGATCAACGGTCACCAAATGGGTATAATTTAGACGGGCACCAAAATGGATAAACGGTCACCAAATTCTATCCAACTCAACTGTGATTGCCATAAAATGTAGGCTTGGGGTTACAAACTGGATAAAATAGGTTAGGTTAGGTTAGAATTGTGACCAACCGCGCGCGAGCCGAGCGAGCGAAGCGAGCGGTGCCGCGGCAGCGGCCGGCGAGCGCTACTTCTCGAATATTATTTGGTGACCATTTATCCGTTTTGGTAACCGTTTAAAACTTTTTTGGTAGTAAAATAGGTACTTTTTTGGGTGGTGTTTAAACACAAACCAATTCGAAATAGCTACGCTAGGGGAACGTGCCCGAAAAAGACTGTGCCATCTGCACAGTCTTTTTCGCGCACGTCCCCCTAAACTGGGCGCACAGGAAACACAGGTGGCAGCACAGAAGAGTCAATGTCCAGTATTCTGACCCTTAAACTTCAAATATGCTACACTAGATAGTCAATGTCGCGCACGGCCCCTTTTATTAGAATTTTCATTCATTGATGAGGTTAAATTTAGTTTGAGAAACATAATTAAAAACTGTTCCGCATAAAGCATTACAGGCATTTATGAAAACTTTGTTTTAGGGCAATCGTGGTTTAGTCAACTTAATCAAAATTAAATTAAAATTATACGTATGAATTACTTATACAATATAACCCCGGCATTTCCCGTCTTCGTTTTCCTCCGGTCTTCGATGAGATGGCACCGCGCGGCCTCTTTGATGCAGGCGCCATGTTGCTAGTAACAACAGACCACTGCATCAAGAAGGACGCACGACACACGCGCGAATGATGGGAAACGTTCTTCTCAGTCAACACGTAATAAACTACAAAAGGTATTGGATAAAAAACCATCTCAAAATGACGAGAGTGTATGCGTATCGACTGCAAAAATATAAAGTCGCAAAAACACCAATGAAATGATCTTTCTGGTCATCTTGATTATTTTTAACTGTCAGTTTAATAATCCCATAAGTAGTTGGGTGGATTTCAACAAAATATGATTTGTTATCTAGTTTTGGTAGAAAATTTTGTTTCTGGTTTTTTAAATAATCTTAGATTTGAAAAGCAAGAAATACGTTATTAGGTGCATATAATGTTAGAGAAATTTATTTATTCCAGAAAGCTAATATGAGTAAGATACCATAATTGATGTCTGACACCAAAATTAGATATAATATTGGATTTAATCTGGTAAAAGTGACATTATACGAGTATGTACAATGGGCGGCCTTATTGCATTCCGCGATCTCTTCCAGGCAAAATCTTTACTTTCTTTTCTGCGTACTTCTAGTTTGACTAGATCATTCCTATTTTTAACCCGAAGAACCGTAATAGGTAGACAGTTGAATTTCTCATTGATTGTAATATCCATTTTCCAGCGAAATGTGATGTGTATGGCACCGTGCGGCCTCATTGATGCTGTAGTCAAATACGCATTATTACTCACTGACTCACAAGATCAAGGCGGTCACACGATCCCTGTTCGTGTGCACTCATTCTCCCCAGCAAACACATAAAGATTACATGATGTAAACATATTTTATAATTTCCAGAACAAGATATATAAAGCGTGACTTCTTCAGGATTCTCCCGTAGGCTTCGATGATTTTGGTTACTGACCGTCTTTATTTGGGCTAAATTTATGAATTAAATTGAACCCCAAATAAAGAGGCACAGTACCAGGGCTGATGATGATGATGATGACGTCGTGATGAGTCTAATCTTCGCAGAAAAAACATTAGAACAAACACAGTTGAATAAGATGTTTGGTTTAGTAAAGGTATGCGGAACAGAGAGTAAGTGTGAGTCGGAGTGGTGTTGCTGGCTCCAGCGTATCGGAGCGGTGCGACGTAGTGATGTTACTGCTGGCGTCGACCGAAAGAGGCTCTTCATGTAAATGGCCGAAGGTGCAAGGTGCAGTGTGCATGCCAAGGTCGCTGATGAGGTTGAGAGTGACGATAGAGGATGAGAATGCTATCAAGTAATGCGCGACCGCTACGTCCTTGTCAGCATTTTCAGCGTCTACAATCACCCAGCATGTCCGTAGAAGCCGTGGGTACTGATTGTATGCCTCGCTGCTCGAGAGCTTGAAGTCGCGATGAAAAGTCAAGATGACGTCACGAAGGCTATACATACGTTCTTTGTCGAGGGTCACAGTATATAGGTATGTGAGACAGAAAAAACACAGCGGAATAAGATATTTGGTTAACAGGCTTCTCACAACTAATTTCAAACAATGTCGTCTGTAAACTGAGTGGTGTCTTTTCTTAAGCTTGAAAAGTCGCTAATTTCGAAATAATAACGATCATTTGCTAGTGTTGTGGAAAGATGAATATGTTTGCCGTGCCATAAGTGTCAATAAGGGCAAACTTTTTGAAATATCTTAGTTATTAAAAGTAGAACAAGAAATTTTTGAAATTGCTGTCCCTTTGAACCCTTTGACTTGTGAAGGTATCGAGTGAAATTAAAACCATATACTCAAGTCTACAGCCCCTTGAAGCTGTGAAAAATCAGACTTCTAAGTTAACGTAAAATATACTGCCGTTTATGACGCAAAATCTTATTTCATAATGCGTACAGCATAGCGCAGACGCTTACAACCCTAATCTCTTCTAAGTTACGGGGAACAACAGGCTCCTTCTGGGTAAGCTCGCTCCATCGTAGACTTTGTCTCTGCCAACTCTGACCTAATCTGGCGTCGACCATAGTGTGTACTCGTAATAGTGTTGGTCATAAAATAAGTAAGATCAGTTATATCTATTACATAATAGCGTCACATATATAAAAATAACAAGTACAAAAAAGTAGGTTTAAACTTTATGTTTATTTCTAAACAAATCTCCTTTATACCTGCCAAATGAAAAGTTAGAGATACAACAATATACAAGTCAACGCACATATTCAACACTATAACGTCCCTGTCTTCGATGCTGCAGTCTTCGATGATAGTGGTACCGGGCGACCTAGACATGGCCTATAACAGGTAGTTTTGCACAACGTGTTATAAGCTTTGTGATGGCCGCCCGGCCCTTTGATGAACCTGATCCCGCGGTGTTGTTCTTATCTTCAAATAGTATGCTTGACACTTGCTGTTGTTAAAGTTTACATAGACTTTGAAATACGAAATGCATATTTTATTAACAGTGTAGTATTTAAATTTAATAATGTAGTATTTTAATTTATTAATATGCTATTTCAATTTAATAATATGCTATTTCAATTTAACAATATGGTATTCCAATTTAACAATGTGGTACTTCAGTGAAATAATATGATAATTAATTATGGTATTTCATAAGTGCCTGTAAATTGTTTTCTTAATTTGTTACCAGTGTTATTCAATCTCATCAATAATTAAGTATTTCCCTAACTAATGTTCAGGGAAGACCGAAGTTTAAATAAAATAATGAAGAAACTTGGTGGTTAAACGAATATGGGTTCAGTAATTCTCCTCTTGCGCTGGACGGAGAGGGAGCGGAAGGCCAAAGAAACGATGGATGCATTGTATGGAGTGATGTGAAAGAGAGCGTGGTGGCTGATAGGACTGAATGAAAGAAAAAAAACCTGTTGCGCCGACCCTAAGTAACAAATGGTGAGGGTAGGAAGATGATGATGAATTCTCCTCTTGCGCAAGTTTCAAGATAATTTGAAAAGTGATTTAATTGGTTTAGTGATAAGTGATAACAATCTGGCACCAGGGGCGCTCTTTGGCTCCAAATAATATCGAAAATCTCGCTTTATAAAATTTTCAATTTAATATCTGAAAAATAACACAGCTACATAGAAATCGAGAAACTTAACAGAAGAAGTGAAATACAAGTTATGTTATAAGTAATTTTTTTTCACCATGACAGAATTTAAACTCTAAAGTAACTTAATTACGTATATAATTGCGTGCCTTCACGAATAATGCCCGATTTCTGAGATTTTTATCGGTCGTTTATCTGTCCGATAACGCTAGTTGTCATACTGCCTTTGGTTAGTTAGAGTTTAACGGATAAACGACCGATAAAGTATAATTTGGCGAGATTTTTACCGTTGCTAATGATATTACGACTTGAATTTGGACGCTATGTAAATACGAATAGAATAGAATTAGCCTGAAGATTGTATGAGTGTTAACTTCTCAAAAACATAACCTCCTTTCACGTATTCTGTCACTTACAGTTTAAACTCAATGCCTACCTTCTTGGCCACGTTCAGCTTGTGCTGGCGCAGGAACTTGGCCTCATCAGCGATCTGCTGCTGGAACACCTCGACGGCTGCCAGCCTGGCGCGGGCCAGCTTCTCGTTCTCCTCCAAAACAGTGCGCCACACGTTCCACATGTTCCTGACGACAATATACTGGGTTGGAATCTATTCACCAATAACAAAACCAAGCTAAAACACATTTAGAGGCAACGCATAGCCTATACCGCTGGGATAGTAGCATGATGATTGGTAAGACCTTATGCAACGTGTAAGAAAATAAACTCTATAACTAAAAGGGATCATTGTACTCATTATTATGAAAAAAAAAATACAATGGGACCAACACTAAAATCACTCAATGACACAATCAATTAATCATTTATGTGCACATAACTCGACCAAACGTACTGAGCCGCTGAATTTTTTCTCGCGTTTCAAGTCGTGATCGAGGTACTACACTAAATTAAATTCACCCCCTAAAGGGGTTAAATATGATGTCTAAACAAAACAAGTATATTATAGCATATGAAAGTGGATTTCTTTTAATTTTATATATCAGGTCATATTTACTTTCGCCAGGCAAGTGACAGTGTACGCAAGCAAAGCCGCTCAGCTCAAATATCGTTGCTAAAACACAAAATATGATTTAAAATTAGAATATTAAAATCTTACGAACGAAATTGACGTAGCCTACAGGTAGACCAGCTTAGCACGTAGAGTACTTGCCAATCCCAATAGTACGTTGCCATGAAAATAACTGTGTCATGATCAACACAATCGAACGCCTCCGAGAGGTCACAGAATATTCCAATGGCGTCTTGTGACTCTTCCCAGGCGTTCTTTATTTGGGTGACCAGCGTCAGTTATACAACGCCATATTTGGGTCCACGTACAAAAAGTTACATAAAAAAAAAACATCATTCGCACTCTTTAATTGCCAGACGGAACAGTGCAACAATGCGGTTAAATTAATTATTTAAAAGTTAATCAATAGTGTAGTTGAAGCCATGGCTGTGAGCGGTGCGAATTATCCTTTCAGTTATAAATCATTTGTGTGAAATACGATTGTTTTGCCCGGTACAATGTACGTATATCTTTAAAAAAGCTGGTCAAGTGCGAGTCTAACTCGCGTGCAAAGGGCTTCGAATGAATTTCACTGTTGTACTCGTATCATGTAACTTTAACACTATTTTCTTGCAATCAATAGGTTAAGTACTGGTCCCTTTTTTGAGGGTTCCACCCAACGGAACCTATTACTAAGCCTCCGCTGTCCGCCCGTCCGTCCGTCTTATTTTCAGCTGGCTGTATCTCAAGAACCGTAGTAGGTAGACAATTGAAATTTTCACAGATTGTGTATTTCTAATGCTGCTATAGCAACAAATAATAAAAATTAAGGTTTATTGTACGGAACCCTTCGTGTGCGAGTCAGAATCGCACTTTACCGTTTTTTTTCCATTTAAGATTTAGTAGCTTTGGAGCTAATGGGGGTAATTTTTCATCTAATTTCTTGAATAACATCAAAACTTTTATTAGGGCTTTTACCTCGGACAGAGGATAAGCATTGCCATTCAATGTGGCAATGCCTCCAGTCTTTTGGGCTCACTTCCGGTGGACAGCGATGCGGACGAATTTTTTGACGCATTATTTTAGTTAGGATTTCTTATCTTAAGAGTTAAGTGTTTTATTTCGAAAATAATCGTATAGTATGCAAAAAAAAATATAAATAAAAAATGGAAAATGACAATTTTCGATTGTCAAGCTATCTTAAGCGTGTTTTATAAATCAATAATGTTGTAAAAAAAAACTTGTCTCATCTGAATTGTCACGTGGGTGAAGGTCGAACTTCCACCGTCTTCTCTACTATAACTAACATACGATATAATAAAGCTCAAAATTAAACTTAACACATTTTGTTTTCCAGTCACGAAAAACGGTCTTTGGGCGCCTTCAAATCTGTCGCAAAGTGCCGCACGGCAGCAGCGCGACAAATTTGAAGGTGCTCAATCATGTTGACCGCGCTCTAACCGAACAGTGTTACAATTGAAGTTACCCAGGTTTTAACTTATTTAACTAACTGATCTACCGCTCATGAACACTAACTTCCGAGCATTTATCTCTCGCTATTTAAGCGCTACTTTGTTAGCAATGGGTAAACGTAAACTTTGAATAGACTCGGGGAGTTTTTACTCTGTGTAATATGATTTTGGTTGGGAATCATGGAACAGTGTAAACAAGTCTCAAGTTATTTAGGTTTTCTGCTAGATACAAGTTGAGTTTATACTGGATGAAGCCTAATACAAATTAAAAAAAAGTGCTGAAGAGTTGAGTTACACTAAAAAATTCCCAAATTCAAAATATATGTAGTAAATAAGAATAACTGAGCGGGGTGCCGCTCATTCAGTATTAGAATATTTGCTCTATTATCAAAAGCCGCATGTTTATCACAAAACTTTCTCAGATGCTATGCTCTGCAGCTTTGTTGGACCAAATCAAAAGACTTTTCTCACTTTGTATTTCGGATTTTCGAATGTAATAACAAAGTTGATTAGAACATAAACCTATACTTTTATACTAATATATATTATTAGTATTATTTTTAAGGGTATAAATGCGAAAATTTTGATGGATGCTTGTTACTCAATCACGTCATAACGACTAAACAGATTTTGATGAAATAAGAAACAGAGGTATATTATAGTCTGGAATAACACATAGGATACTTTTTATACATTCTTTCTATCACGGCAGTATGTTCCCTTGAGATAATTTTCTATATTCATGCGGCCGCTAGTGTGCAATCATTGTTAGAGGAGACTCTAATTGAATCGTAAACAATGGGAAATTAGAGCTATTATTGGAATTAATCTATACTAATATTCTAAAGAGGTAAGGTTTGTGAGTTTGCGATGTTGTGAGTTTGTGATATTGTGAGTTTGTGAGGTTGTGAGTTTGTGAGGTTGTGAGTTTGTGAGGTTGTAGGGGGTAATCTCTGGATCTACTGAACTGATTTTGAGAGTTCTTTTACCAATTAAAAGCCACGTTATTTGTGAGAGTCATGGGCTTTATATTAAACAAAAAAATACCGTCCAACGAAGTGATCAGAGGTCAGCTAGTAATGTATAATTTCGATATACACATATCATTGAAAGCCGCTCAATATGTTTCCAGTTAAATCATTTAGGAAAATGTAAAACGTGAAGAGTAATTTTGGTTATTTGCTGAAAGCTGATTTATTGTGTTTATACACGGGGAGGGGGGGGGGTCGTAATACAACACCAACTTCCAATACACGGGCTGCTGCTGAGACATTCCTTATGGATAAATACTTTTCCCACTCCGGGAGTCGAACCCAGGACCTCACGCTCACGTCAGCAGCAGCGGATACCAACGAGGCAGTATCAGTATTTTACGTGGAGCGGCTGATAACTAGACCTACACAACCCATTAAAACGGTAACACGGTACTTCTTGGCAAGACTGGAGTCAGATTTACTAGTTTCTGACAATCCGTAACGACTGCCAAAGATCTTCACGTGAGAGCCGGGATCAACGGCTTAACGTGCTTTCAGAGGTAGGAAACTTGAATGGTTACCCATCCGCAGGCCAAACTTAGCAAGCGTTGGAGACCCTTGGAGATCAACCCTGCTGTTATTATTTAGCCACGAACTCCTCTTGTTGGACATATTATATTATAAGTGCGTAAAAAATGAGTGATATGTTCACTATGGCCGTGTTCCATTTCCATCAAATCAATATCTTAATATAAAAATTCTTCCGTTACTGAGCGAGTGACTGAGTGACTGAGTGACTAATAGACAACGCACAGCTGAAAGTACTGGTCGTAGATAGTTGAAATTTGGCATTTAGATTCCATGTGGAGGGAATGTTGGGAAGCACTAAGAAAGGATTTCCTGAAATTCCTATTGGAAAAAATACTGGGAAAAATGGGATATGTGCACGTACGAAGTTAAACTAATTATAGTTAAACTACCGATTGCTATCAATTCAAAGAATCATATCTAAGGAGAGAATCGACTAGTTATAGATCAGGGCAATACAGTAGTAAACAAACATTCACAGTATTCATCAATAGAATAGTTAGCGCCAATCGCCATGCATCGCTAAGCTCTCGAAAGACCACGCAATCAATAGCAGAGCAAGACGGGAGTACACACAAGTATTTGTGTTCTTGTGTAAACAGTTCGCAGTGCCATATTTGCAAAAGGCCCGACGCTTGCATAGATATTTGTTTACACGTAGCTGGTATTCAGACAATTTGAATAGCCTTATATACAATTTGTAACAGAATAAACGCAATAACTGTTAGGGGTTATTATGCTCCTCTATAAATGAGCTATCCACCGCTTAAATAATTTTTCAATTCGTACCGATAGTTCCTGAGATTAGTGCGTTCAACCAAACAAACAAACTCTTGAGCTTTATAATATTGGGAAATCTATTTTCCCACACAATGGCCACGCGAAATGGAGCGCATGCTTTTACAATGTACAATACCACTAAAATCTAAATATTCTCCGTATAGGATATTGAATGTCATTCTAAGTCTTTATACAAAAGTTCAATAAAAAATAACCAATAGTTCAGTCAGTATAGCTGCTCAAAGACTAACAACCCCCCTAGGCCGATACCATAGATAAAATATAATATTAGCGTAGCTAACTTAATTTTACTTATGTGTACCAATTTGGTATGGTTAAAAAAACAAAATTAACATAAGATTCTTGTTATTTTTGTAACTAGTATCCAATATTCACTTACCTACACCCATATTACCTATTATTATATGTTCATTTATCAGATTACATGATCCATTTATTATTGATATTGTGGGGACAACCCAAAAAGTAAAAACACAGAATTCTAGTACATATCGACATTTACACAAACTCGATTTTCAATGAACCGTTAGCCTCTGAACCAAAATGTTTACCACTGATGGCTGCTTCGAGCGATTGGAAACCGCTGCATTAAGCCTATGCACGTGACGTCCAATTTAAGTGGTATTAAAATGACAGCGGCCAAGCGGCTTTAATATTCAAAGTGTACTTTACTAAAAGCCATTGTCACATATTGGTAATACCCACGGGCACTTGATAATATTGAATGAGTCTCTTTGATACAGATTAAAAGTAGTATGTAGCAGAGCTTAATACAAAGTGGATTTATATTTTGTATCGAGAGGAAAGGATAATAAAAAGAAAATTAATCCTTGCAGTGGGATAATACATTGAAAAAATAAGTGATTGAAATTATTAGAACCCTTTAACTAATTTGTTATTTATTGATGGTATACTTTGAAATTGTAAATGAAACCTTGCTATGTTTGTGATATGTTCATCATTATTTATAAATTGTATTTAGATTAAATTTTGTACAGATTTTATTCAATTATTGGCATCTTAAGTCAGTCATCATTTGCCTAGCCTTTTCCTAACTATATTGGGGTCGGCTTCCAGTCAAGCCGGATTTAGGAACTGTTTCGCCTCCAAGCAGTTAGAACACAACAAACTGAAGTGCCCTTTTAAAAATAGACATTAAACTGAATGAAAAATAGGCAGTGCCCTTTAAAAAGTTCAACTATTTTCAGTCATTTGATCGGATTAGCTGGAAATTAGAAAATAAATGCCGAATGAAGAATGCTGAATGAAGTAGATAGCTACATGGATTTAAAGATGGGGTGCATCATTGAAAAGTTCAACGAGTTTTTTAATTTAATTGGAAAAGCCTGGAGCTGGCACGATATGGAATGGGAAAAAAGACAAAGTACCTAAAAATAACTTACTTTTGTAGAATCTTTAGTTGTTAAAAAC
Source organism: Lacanobia oleracea (assembly GCA_950371165.1). Taxonomy (NCBI): domain Eukaryota; kingdom Metazoa; phylum Arthropoda; class Insecta; order Lepidoptera; family Noctuidae; genus Lacanobia; species Lacanobia oleracea. The sequence continues at coordinate 29,988,351 of OX493385.1, forward strand.
TGTTGAAATTGGCCAATGTTAAAATGCTTGGTGCGGTTGGCTTGAGCGGGCACCACCCGCGTGAGTGTCGAAAATTGTCCAAAGGGAACATACTTCCGAGCTAAAAAGTATACAATGTGTTATTCCAGTATATAATTTGCCTCTGTGCCAAACTTATGACTACCCGTGTTTGGTCTTGTTAGGTTAAACTTAGTTACCCGAACAATATGTTCTGAACCGTTTTTCATTATGAGAGAACGTAAAGGGTCACCATAGAAGTGGACTCAATACACCTTTATGTCTTTATTTCTGTTTTTAGGGTTCCGGACATCCGCAAGAAACGGAAACCTTACAGGATTACTCTGTCTTTCCATCCATCTGTCACAGCCTGTATGCTCCGGATCTACCGGACCAAATCTGTTGAAATTTGGTACAGTATGGATCTATTATTTTTGCTATCCGAAATTAATTTTTGTTTAAACATTTAATGAACAGTTTTAAAATATTAAAACCGCCTCTGTACGTAAGCTGTCCTGTTGCGTTTATGTTTGTTTCTTTTTTTGTGAGCAATAAAAAATAAAAACATTTTTAAACATAATTTTACGTGGAGAAGAAATCATTTCATGGCGTTTGTTAAAAAGGAACTTTGCTCAGCATTAAACAACAATTTTTTTACCGTCACTAAAATCTCTAGTTAAGAATGTGATTTAAAAATCCTATACACAATCTGAAATACATTTACTTATGTGGATAAAAGAATACTAACCGCGTCTAGCTCGCACGAACTCGTTTTCAATTTTCTATGTGTTCGTAGTTGTACCTATAAACATTTTTCAGCCCAGCTGAATGGGAAATGTCATCTCCATACGCTTTCATCGATGGTCCAGCGGATATTAAAAAATCATGTTTAATACTCGAATACCTTTTGGCATCCCTTTGGTGTGCTTTTCCGAGAATCCCTTTGCACTAACGTGAAATATTTCCTCTCAGGCGAGTTACACATGAAATTTCGAATGAAACTAATTTGATTTCTGTCTGGCTCTGCGTTTGTATGTGGGTATTTTCATTTTTGGCTAGCGAGTGAATTTCGAAAAGCTAGAAAAAAATTATTTTGTGCAATAAATTGCGGCTTCGTGATGAGTTCTTTTGAGTGCCGAACCCAAGAGGTAACCAATGGACCCCTTTTACTAAGCCTTTGCTGTCCGTCCGTCCGTCTGTCTGTCAGCGGGCTGTATCTCATGAACCGAATTAGGTATACAGACGAAAGGACATTGTAAAAAATGGCCTATGAACCAACACGCATGAAATATTTACTATAATTACTAGTTCTTTTAATAATATACATTGCTTATATTTTAATAGAACGGACACTTTTTAATTTAAAAAACATTTTAAATAGTATTCACTTTCGCCCTTAGCTTCCGTCATAATCCTCGGTGAGTTTTATATTTTTTTTGGTTCAATTTGAGGTTTTTAATTGGCAAAGGTATTATAGCTCATACAGCCAAGTCTTTGTAACAGCACTCTTAATAGGAGTTTGACACAGACAAGCGTCAGTATTCTCAACACTTAATATACGATAATGATTTTTAGTTATAAACAGTCCGCTATGATGTCGCGGAACCATAATAAGTCTTAGCAAAAAATTCGATTGAAAGCGCTGTTTGAAACGAGCAATAAAATTGACACCGACAGTTGACAAATTGACAGATGACAACATTTGACATTTGGTAGTAATGTCACTTGGCGCGTATGTACTACATATGCTATACCTACTTTATAATAATAATAATAATTCTTTATTTTCGGACAACAATGATCCAGCGTGTTAGTAAACAATATTATAACCTACTACTAGTGTTAGTAGCCAAAATAAAACAGACAAGAAGACAGTATAGAATAAATAGTAATGTGAAAAGGATATCCCCAAACTAATGTTGAGTGATTGTCCTTCTCACAAAACTTTTAATAATCGGAGAGTCGATACTCTCCGCCACAGTTTTTAGTATGCTGTTGTCACTCGCCCGCAACCTTGACAATAGCGACGCGGTTTTTTTGCGAATGGCGAAAAAAAAAGTAAAAAAAAAAGTTAAAATGAAAAAGTAAATCCTTAATAAAACCCTTGCATTTCCTTAAGACTCCCGACTCCTAGTGTTCAATGTCAAGAAGAGCAATGTCCTTTTTACAGAGTGTGTATTTCTGTTGCCGCCATAACAAAAATAAGAAAAATTAAATAACAAACATTTACAAGTCTGACTTGCACTTGGCCGGTTTTACATCCTATATTATATTCATCATCTTGGGGTCGGCGCAATAGCTTTTTTTTCTTCCATTCTGTCCTATCAGCCGTCACGCTATCACTAACTCCCATCTCTTTCATATCGCTATATTATGGAGCATTATTATAGTTACTCGGAATTTGGAATTAAAAATTGATTTGACAAACGCTTCTTTACCCTGAATACCTGTTTAGCAGTAGTTTATAGTACAATTTAGAGTAACATGTATTAATTAATTTGTGGTTATTGTTTATGTTTATGTACATTATTTTATGGACCCTAAGGACCTTAAATAAAGATTTAAATACAATTATTTATAAAATTAGCATTTGACACGTACTTAACTCCAAGTCTATTTGGAGGCCAGTTATTATTTAAACACAGAAGAAGTACTTCTCTAGCATTACATAGAGTCAGCCATTTATTTTTGTTGTAAGGAAGGATTTTACAAATTTTAAAAAGAAGTGTAGTGTGTGTGTATCATTATTTAGCCGACCAGCCCTGAATCGAATCGGGCCTGTTTGTCTCGGTCGGCCTGTGACCCCGACTGGATTGCGAATATTTTGCTGTAAGTACCTACAAGATCTCATTTCGGATGCAGGATAGCTTTGTTCGACTATAGAGAAAATTTGATTCTTAGAATTCCACCAAAAGGTTCTATAGTAATTTTGTTGGACAATGTACTTCTTGTGACATTCTTCACATTTTTTTTATATCAAACTTACTAGTATTAAGAATATTTTTTTTGTATAAATTATAGATACTCTACGAATACACGCAAATGACAAGTTTTACTAATCATCTTTGTATTAATTTTCTTACTTGTATGTCCACAACTTATTCTACATACCAACATACAGAATCTTATCTCGAAGCAAAAATCTTAACTCCAAAAGTATGCTACGAGATTGCGTAGCATTTGCTACGACAATGCTACGAATGACCCTACTAGCGCCATCTAACAAAAAGTCGCAGAACTAACTTCAAAGACGCAGACGTCCTTCGCATCATTAAATATTTATTCTTCAAAGGCGTTTACATACTAGGTAGTTTTCAAATGAGATATTTAATCACAACTTTATTTAACTTGACTTTTAGTTTTTCAAATATAAAACATTTGTGATAAGATTATTATCTGATGCTTATAAAAGGACAGAAAAAAACTCAAATCCTACCAACGACAATTACTTCGACTTGTATTTATAGGTTTACGTACCGAAATAGTAACCAACGGAACCATATTACTAAGGCTCCGCTGTCCGTTCATCCATCCGTCCGTCCGTCCGCCTGTCTGACAGGACAGTGAGCTGTATTTCAAGAACGGTGATAGGTAGACAGTTGAAAATTTTCACAGTGTGCGTTTCTAATGCCACTTTAATAATAAATGAATAAAAAAATCAAGGGGCTCCTATACAAGAAACTTGTTTTTTTTTTACGGTTTATGGTAGGTACCTATCTACGTGTGAGAGTCTAACTTCGAGTCAGAATCTCCGAAAAAAAACAAGTCCGTTTTTTAATTTGGTTTTTAAATTGAATATTATTTTAACAGTTAAATGTGAACAAATATGTAGTTCACATAAATAGCTTCGCCAAGCTTTTTATTCAAGTAAGTTAGCGATTGCGTTTAAATGTTTACTTGTGTGGTCGCTCGGAAAAATCACCTAGTGTGTAAGCACCGATCTAATGATGACGTAAGGTAGGGTTCAAACAACGAAACATCAAAGTGCAGTTGATTAGGCCTGTGTTTGATAGATGGCACTAGTGTATACTACAAAAGAAACTATTTGAAGTTAGTTCTGATTTGAAAATAAAAAAAAAACCTTTTTTTTACATGTTTAATGCAGAGCGAGCACACACAATTTATGCGAATAATTATAGTGATCTTGACGCCAGTTTTGGCATAAGTAGAACTGACCCTACTGTTATCGGTGTCGTAATTAAGCCTTTAAAATTAAGAGTTCAAAGTTCATTTTAATTTACAACGACGATGTCTGTTTGTATCAAAAAGACAAAAAATGGATTTTAAAGAATAAACATTCCCATTTATCTTCGAATGAAGTTATTGATATTAGGCACACAAGTTATAATAAAATTTTCGGCGTTCATATTGATTTTATTGAGTTCGCGTGTTCAGTGGTGGGCGGCATTAAATTGATATTGGTTATAAATAGCTCACCATTCTTAATACTGTAATATAAGACTTAGAAACGGCGGCTCTTAGGAAAAAAGTATCCAGACATTTTTATAGATAATTATCTGATCTACAGTTGTGTTTTAACAAATTTTATGATAAAACTTACGTTTTGCTGAAAATCACGTTTGTGATCTTTGACCCCGAGTATTTTTTTCCAGGTATCGGATTTTTGAACAATCCTACCAATTTTGAGCTGGGTGCCAATTACTGTACCTTCACTCCTATTTTTTGGTCTAATTTGACCGGACTATTAATAATGTTTGACAATCTTTATCGCTATTTAATTTATTTAGACCATTCCTTCTTCTTCGTCATTTCACTCTTGACAGAGTGGTCGTGGTCGTATTTAAGATTGTGTAGCATGCATGACAATCTGTCGCCACTCTTCACGCACCTTTGCCTTTCTGGTGCACTCGTACAAGGGACATATAGGGGATTTAGACCATAGACAACTCAAAAATATAATAGTACGACACCTATACCTTTTGGATCTAGAGATTACACTTACAACCTCACACACTCACAAGCTCACAAAGTTTACCTACCACTTTATAATATTATAAATAATTATATATTATATAGTATAGATAAAATCGATTAGCTCCACTTAAAGCTATTTACAATAAACTGATTATGCCAAGGCTTCGCCCTCAATAAAAAAAAAGTAAAAAAAATCTCTCTTAAAATATCCCGAGAGATATAACTTCTGCGATAAAAAGAAGAATATCCGATGTCCTAATCCGGACATGCTACATTCGTGTGCCAAGTTTCAGCTTCTAAGTCGTGAAGGAAAACAAACAGTCGGACAAAGTTACTTTCGCATGTAGATGTGAAATCAATTCAGTTATCCTTTTATAGGTTCCTCTAGTTAGAGCAGTATGACGCAGAATGCGATAATTCGAATACCCTGCAGAACTATTTATATGAACAAGGGTGCTCAATTACTATGAAAACGTCGTTGCATTGTTGCAATCTCCGGGAAATATATACAATCGCGTTTGTCAGCAATGCATTGTTCGCGTGGCGGCTGAGCGGTTGGCTTCGCGCTTTAGGCTTGCTACGGGTCACGGGTTCGACTTCCGAACGTCGCAAATATTTACATGAAACAGGACTGAGTTTTCAATAGTAACATAGTTATTAAATGATGTATAAATATGACTGGTTGACTTATTCGCTGCCAAACCGATATATTTATTCCTCAAGTACAAGAGTCGATTTTACTCTCGTCAGAATAACATGCTGTACCGATATCTGTTTGCTGCGGGTCTAAAAAGGCCACTTTAGCAGAATCATATTAGAATCTCATTTTCATCTTTATCGCTAACGTATTAGGTTCAAGGTTGATTGGGAAAATTTGACAATGACGGGTACTTTCTAATTCTGCTTAAGTGGCCTTTTTAGATCCCCAGGTACTCGTAGGTAGGTAAACACGTATGTTATTATAAATATAAACATTGACAATAATATGGGCTCGAGACAAAGTGACATTGTATCAACAACAACCATTGACAAAAAACCAAAAAGTTTGGTATTTACCACGTATTATTTGAGTGGCACACGTCAATCTCATAAATTTCGGATTTTTTGACAATCTTTATCGCTGATGGTATGTACGTTTAATTGTTCCTCTTAAATACTATAAACATGTCATCTAGTTTGAAAACAATGATATGTTGATGATAGGCAGATACACGCAAGCTTATTATAGATACGCATAACTGAAAAGCCCTGAAAGGGAATTAACACCTACAATGAAAAAAAAATCATTCTATCTCAAAGAGTAAATTATCGACCTGTATTTCAACCTCCAGATACTTAAGTTCTCGTTCAAGTAGTGCAAAAAAATTCTCAATAGAGCCGTTTTGGATCTTATCACGAGAACAATAGTGGTTATCAGAAGACTGAAACAGGGAGCTAATATTCTAGGCACTCACCATTTCTCCTCTGCTCCGTCGGCCTTGATGTCGGGAATATTCGGGATCTTCTTGTTCAGGTACGCCGAAGATATCTTCAGCAGGGCCTGATGACAATTGTACAAGTTTACCGTTAGTAGAAACCAGAAAAGGCTGACCAGATCTGACATTTTTTGGGACAATTAAATACGTCAACACTCCACGACGACCGAGAGCAAACTGCGCCCCCAACTGGGATAGTGGATCGTCAAAATTCCCAGTATTTTAGACTGCACTGTATTAAACTCTCCTACAGTACAATTTTCCTGGAAAATGGTAAAACACACCTTCATATGGAAAGTTGGAATCAAAATAAAAATTGAACAAACTCATTTTGCGAGGCTGATTCTGAGAATATCTCGTCCGCTGCGCTGTAGCCTGCATACATCGAGCTTGCATGTGAGGTTCTCGGTAACACTTTATGTACACAAATATTGAAATATGACCTTTAACTGTTAATTTATTCTTAACTTTTATTTTAATGTTCTTTTTTTATGTATTTATTTACGATGTATTTTTATTTCATCAATATTTAATTAAGTATTTTGTTAATTTTATTTACCTTTGTCCGTATGTCACTGCGGGGTGCCAACTGAAAACCAGCACTGGGTGTCTGACGCCCAGCAAAGGCTGAGATGGTTGGTTACCTTTTCGGTATGGGCACGCTCGGTACAATTATTATTTTTATACCAACTATTATTTCTGTTAACTTTGTCTTTGTCTTTTTATTAAGGTATAAATAATATATTTAATTTATACAGGAGCCCTGCATTTCTTGTAGAAAGTAAAGTAGCCCACATAAACGATGGTGTTGCTTTCTAATAATTATTTAATCAACTTCAAAAAGAGAATGTTCTGTTTTTCATGCTTTTGTATTTTTTTCTTTACAGATTCTTTCTACCAGAGATATTTTTTTTTTAAACTTAAAAACAATTTTATTTCTTTACGATATTAGTTTGGATGTGACAAAACTACATAATAATATATATACAGAATGTTCCAGAAGTGAGTGGTCATATTAAGGCACTCGACTCACCACTGGTGAGACAAAAGATAATAGATCTCGTGTGAGTAAAAGAGATACATACGTTTATAGTCGATAGCTGGCTTTTCACACTGCCGCCGAGCCGACTCTTATCACTAGTTGGTCGAAGCGACAATAGCTATCAAAGAGATTGTACTCGCTCGGTGATGCTCGCTTGACGGTCAGAACTCATCAACTAGCGGTGATTTCTACCTTTCGTGTGGGCCGGAGCGAGCATTGCGAGTATTCGCCCGTCGCACTCGCTAAAAGCCGAGCGACAAAACTATCGAAACTTTTGTCTCGCTACCCGCTGCTCGCCAACTCGTTTCGAGTTTCAATCTTTACACGCTACTCGCTGATCGCCGGCAGTGAGATGAGTGCTTTATGTGTGATGTTGGGTAGCTGGTATACAATGAGGAAAAAATATCTAAACATAAAAAAAATACTTTTTTGCGTTCTAGGGCCGCGGTGACTCTTTCGAACAAATCCCGCAACCTTGGCAGGTTTTAGAACACCCTGTATTTAAAAACCTTTACGAACAGTTTAAAGGTTAACTACAATAGGAGAAACATTTACAGGTAAATCGGTTCTACATATATAACAACCTTTCATTTATGATTCTCGCTACGTAGCGTCAAATCGGCTTAAGCACGTAGCATTTCATCGAAACTGGACGCAGGTGTACTGGGAATTTTCTGAAATGTAAATGTACTTGGTTTCGAGGTTTGGTCGGACACTACTGTCGTACCAGCCGGCAGAAGGTTTTGGATGTAATTCTTGTTTGTCGGTTTTGTGTGTAAGATGTGGGAGAGTTTTATCAATATTTAATAACTGTTTTACAAAAAAATATAACCGTCTTTCTAACAAAATACTACAAACTATAAAATGTCTTTTATTTCAAAAGTTAGCGTTTTTCGTTTTGTTACATTGTTTTTTAACTTCGACTTCCGAAATTAAAGTTATTTTAAACTTTGTAGTGCTTTGTTTGGAAGCCGGTTATATTTTTGTAAAAAAGTTTTATATTTTTATTTTTGGTGGTGACACTTGAACGACGCACATAGGAGTATTTCTATCTAAAATCCGGTAATCTGGCAATAGGTGTAGGTACATACATAAATAAAAAACTTTTTTACAAAAAATACAACCGACTTCCAAAAACAAAACACTACAAGGTACAAAAGGAGAATGGGCAAAATCGTACGGCACTTGGTCTATCAGCGGCCAGGAACATTTTATTTTTTTTTGGTTTAATATCACCCTACAATAACGGGTTCAAGAAGTTTTATATCTGTAGTGTCATTATTAATGGAACTAAATACATTTTTATTTTAGATATGTAAGCCTGTGATTTAGCGTATTAATTACTAAGATTTAGTCTTAAAAATAAGGAAATAAAATAAAATGACTTGTTTACTTCAATACATTTATTTTACATACATTTACATACATAAACTCACGCCCTTTTCCCATGGGGGTAGGCAGAAACCACAGAACGCCACTTGCTACGATCCTTACATACTCCTTTTGCCTCGTCCACATTCATACATTTAATGTACAATAATAGCACTGAGTTCTGATGCCGGTAATAAAATATCCTCGTCTTGATGTCTAGCCCATGCCAGATACCACACTACACACATAACGTGTGCGCAACAACCGATTGTGCGCCTTCCACTCAAACAACTGCAATAATAATGAGCAATTGCTTCTCTATTTTGTCTTTGTCGGTTAATTACAATATAAGAATAATATATTCTGGACCTTACATGTCTAGATTGTATTCGCACACGTAATAACCAAATATCTTCTTCTTCAATAAAATCTCTGAGCTGACTTATTTGTCGCTCCCGGTATACTTCGATATTGTATAAGCCTTCAATTAAGTGTTCAGCGTAGTAGCTGCGAGCCAACTTGATTTGGTATGTGCCAAGTGCAAACAGAATTAGGTCTTCTTCAGAAAAAACCGGAAAGTCTTCAAAAATAGGTTGGTCGCTGCTGAGTCTTTCAAATGATGCCCTCTGTCTATTTATGTTATGACGGATAACATAGTCCGCTAAGAGGTTCGGTATTTCAAAACGTTCATTAATTATATTTACGAACGATGATGCATGAATACTATCTTGTATTGGTGTTTGGAACGCATTGATGAGTGCCGCTGCGTTTTGAAAGTCCTCAAACATGTGACTTAAGGCGCGATTAAAATATTCTTGCCTAAACAATTTGAAATCTCGCTTGAACCTGCCATTTATAACTTCCACTACCCAGCGGCATAGAGTTACCAGCCTAGTTCTATTGGCCTGTTCAGTAGTAAGCTGGTCTGCACCGCGGTCTTTGGTTTCTGGCATATAGGCACTGTAGTTGCATCGCTCCAAATCGCCACAGACGTCTCTAAACCCACGATCTAAAATGAATATGTCGCCAGCCCGGTAAAACCAGTGAAATGTGCCTTCTTCGTCATTTATAATTCTTTCCAAAATACTGGCATCTGAGTCGGTAGCAGCATAGGGCCCGCAAACATCAATTATATGCCCATCGGAACACACCATTAAGAACGGTTTTAATAGATTTTCGTATTTGTGTAGACTGTAGGTCTGTCGCTGGAACGAAAAGTTGGAGCTCTTCTGTATATAAATATATGTTCCATCCATGATTGTTACTGCCTTCCTTTCTTCTGGAGAAGACTCGGGATTTCCAAATAACGCGTTTGGTACAATAAGATTACGGTCAGCGACCATTCTTCTATTTAAATGGTCGAGTCCCAGGTGTCGTGGCTTAAAATCCAGAGATATAGCATCACGCGCGGTTTTTAAATGCCTTTCTAGAGTCCTTCTACTTATGTTAAAGAGCGTGGCTAATCTCTCGTTGCTATCACCAGTTCGCAACTTCATTAAATAAATGGCTAGTTTTGTTTTGGCGTTTGACTCAGACAAAGAAGGCGTTTGTTCCAAGATTGTATTGAATTGATCTCTGCTAACGCCCAATCGAATATGAATCTCATTAGGATCCATATTTGCAATATCTTCAAAGTCCAGAATATTTTTATTTAAAACAGCTTTTTTAAAAAGCTCTAGTATTTGCACAAAATGAGAGCTGTTAAAATCATGTCTGAGATTTGGACTATCAATGAGCTCTTCCCAATCATTTGATGTTAAATGTGCATCACATATTCTGGCACTGTCTGGTATGAATAAGTTAGAATGTAACATAAGAGTAATCCTTACATTCTCAGGCATTCGACGACGTGAAACACTACGGCATCTGTCAAACATACAGTTTGCCGAGGTGCTAGGCACTCGTGAATATTCTTCCACTTGAAGAACACATTCGTGCGGGGCAGGGTTATTGTTTGGCTGCACAGCCCGTTGAGCTCGTTGCCAACAGGGTCGACAAACGTATTCTCGGCCGTTGTATTCAACCTGAAAAGGAAAATAGTTTATAACATAGTATTTAAAACTCACAGCAGTTTCAGTTAAATCATGTGTTGTATAGTAGAACATGCCGAGCTCTTTTTCAACGTGACGAATGAGTCATGCTCATACGCATTGTTAATGAGTGGTTGGCCTCTATTATATTTCGAAGCTAGATAACGTTGGCTCTGTTTCCATATGCACCATGTGTGTAAAAGAGAGAGAAGATCTGTTTTGACTATAACTTAAGTATTGTTAGAAAAGAACCATACGCTTAAGGAAATAACATAATTCACTAAAAGGACGTACATAAAAATACAATCAAAACTGTAACGTGGACTTTCAATAAAGAGCCCACACTTCACCCAACGATGTGTCGCATATGCACATCGTGACACAATATTATGAGGCCATCACCGCTATAGGGTGCGTACATACGGGTAAAAACAACCAAAAAATAGTCTAAAAATACTTACTTGCTGTGGAGCTATAGCTTCAATAATATATTGAGCATTGGCAGCATTTTCCTCAAAAAGAGCATGGGTTATTTCTAACCTTCTTCTATTAACCACTGATCGATTGCACAAAACACATATAGGTCGATATTCTGCCATTTTTCAATAATGTTCCGTTGGCGTACACAAGTCCAGAGTCCAAGTACACAAGCACAAACGTACAGAAGTTCAGAGTTAATAGCCAGGTTATCAGGTTAGGAAGAAACACAGTCCAGAGGGTAGCCAGGGTCAAAACGTTTGAAAAAGAATCCGTAGATGAGCGCACAGTACACAACGTCACAAGGGTAAGCGAAGGACTGCGCCGAGTGACGCACACGCACCCCACACCTCGGCTCTTTTGTTTGCACTCGAAGCTGATTGGGCCGTTCGAACTCAGGTAGTCCATGTAGTAAACCCATTGTTGAGCTGAGTCTTGTAAACGGTATGCTGACAACGTTTTGAAATACTTTTGAAGACATAAACTAATGTTAATAAGTATTTTATAAAATGGGTTTGCACATTTTCTTGCACTTATTATCTAAGTATTTTACCTATATGTATTTTTTTTTCTAAATGAGCTGCAATGTTACGTTCATAGTAAAAGTTAGTCCTTAGTAATAGTACTTTCATTTAATACCTATTTCGTTGTTGGCCGCTCATAGACCATTTTGCTCTTTCTCCTTACTTCGGAAGAAAGAAAAAACTTTAATTTCGGAAGTCGGTGTCGGTGTTTTTGGTTATTTTTTCGTTTTTTGACACCGACTTCCGAAATTAAAGTTTTTTCTTTCTTCCGAAGTTATTTTGTACCTTGTAGTGCTTTGTTTGGAAGCCGGTTATATTTTTGTAAAAAAGTTTTATATTTTTATTTTTGGTGGTGACACTTGAACGACGCACATAGGAGTATTTCTATCTAAAATCCGGTCAAAAGTCGGATTTACGGTGATTAATAAAAACTTATTAAAGCCACACATTTTTCAGCTTAACCCGTCCATTCAAAAAGGGACACATTTGTAAATTTGGTAGTCGACTCTTCCCGTACAAGCATTCGGAATTTCGGTTTTTGTTTATTTGTCAAGACCTGTCAAGCATTTATTTTAAGATGAATATGTTATCTAGTATATGTTTTAGTAAATACGACAAAAAATTGCCGCGCCGACGCACGCCATTTTTATTTTCATTTATTTGAAGATGATAGTGTAAATTGTGAGTATATTTTATTGTTTTTTTTTTTGTTTTTGTTTTTTTTTAAAAAAAACGTGACTTTCTGTCCTTTTATTTTTATTTCCAAAATTAACTTTGAGTAGATTACTTGATCTGATGATCGCAATTGCGCCGCCATATTTACCATCAACATCAACAGAAGGCAATATGAGTTGCAAAAATATAAATGAAGACGACGAAGAGGACAATTGAAGTAATATTTAGAACCTAAGTTAATAAAACGTGTTTTTTTTGCTTGAATGCATTTTTGCTATTATTAAAGATTATATTAAATCGTATTAGGTATCATATTTTATTATTAAATAAGACTAACTCCTATGTGCGACGTCATCGTCTACGCAGAATTTGACATAAGAAAGAATGCTCATGAAATATAAACTACTGAGGCAAAGTGAATTAAATTTTTCAGGGACTAAATGGCAAATATGCCACATTGAACTAAGAAAGAATCACAGAAATCGGATCAGAAACCTCAGAGCAATAGGTGTAGGTACATACATAAAAAAATACCAACCAAATTGAGAACATTCTCCTATTTTGTTGGAATTCGGTTAAAAAAATACCACCCGACTTGAGAACATGCAGCTAACAAACGAAAAAAACTGTGCTTCACTGTTATTCCATCCATGTTAGCCGTGCAGTTCATTTGTGTGCCTAGCTTTTTCCCACCATGTTAGGATCAGCTTTCAATGTAACCGAGTACCAGTTTACATGGAGAGACTGTCTATTCGAACTCTACAACGAACTGGGTATTACGGTACCCTTGACAAGAACGGTATTGATGAGATTAAATGGCTTGTGACCATGCAGAACATAATGACAGCCGGGCCAAACGGCTTAGCGTGCTCTGTTCAATCATGCAACCCTCTCTGACCTTAAAGAACGTTTCAAGTTCCTTCATGACACAAATAATAGATATCTGAGGTCATCGGACACAAGACTAATCCAAAAACACAAAAACCATGAAAATAGTTATAGGTAAGTGTTCGAACAAACCCGACTTAGTTCTATAAATTAAGATTATGTATTTATTTGTATACATGTTTTAATAGTACATCTAAAACTACCTACAGTACCGTATTTCCTTTTTCTCTTTAAAATCCATCCTAAGGTTCTCTTGAAAAGATCGCTTTTAGCTTTAAGGCCGCCCATTGTGTCCCCCTATGTCATATTTTCCGCATCTATTTTTTCTGTAACTTATAGGTGTACATAATAAAGAGTTTTCTATTCTATTCTAGCGTGCTGTCCGATTGACAGAAGAATCTCAGTCTGTAAAGGCTGGTCACCCATCCACGGTCTATCCTCGGCAAGCGCTGCTTGACTTCGAATACAACCGATCCAACCTTGAGGCTGTTATTATTTCTGCCTACCTTCAAGGCAATACCTACATAACCTACTATACAAGCAAAATGATTCAAATTAAAGACAAATTTTTATAATATTGTTCGCTGCGATTCTGTGAGATCTAAAGTAGGTTTGCACTGAGGGTGTAACGGTAGGCTCACATAACCGTACACGCTCACACGGTGTCTATTCCGAATGTGTGTCTCAAGCCTTGCATACGTCGTTTCAAAGGGATCTTATCTCTCGATTGCATGGCGAACCGAAGTACGTAAATACCTATTGTAGTGATATTTCGTCTATACTCGTATATTGACCAGTCTTAGCTTTGTGTGTCATCACAGTGTCGATTATTTCACGCCACCCTGCTTCATTTTTAGGGTTCCTTACATCAAAAGAAAAAAAACTGGTACACTTATAGGATTACTTTTTTGTCCGTCCGACTGTCAAGACCTTTTATCTCGGGAACGCGTAGAGGTATCGAGTTGAAATTAAAACCATATACTCAGGCCTACAGTCCCTTGAAGCTGTGAAAAACCATACCATGAAAATTTAAATCAAAAGTTATCGTTAAAAAAAGATACGGCCGTTTATGCCACAAAAAAACGTTTATTTCGAAACTCTCAAGGGAATCAAAGTTTCTAAGGTATTTTCCATTGACCTAGAACTATGAAATTGGCAATTAATACCGTCATAAAATACAAGTATAGAGAATAATCTGGAAACTATACATTTGTAATAAAATCTTTAAAAATATAATCATTATTTAAAGTAATATGTACCTACAAATTGTGGACAGTGGGCGAGTCCAACTCACATTTGTCCAGTATTTAATTTGCTAATTTATAGCGGCCTTTTAAGAGCGTTTACTTATGGTATTTAGAACTAACAATAAAAATATTTTATCATCATCATCTGCCTAGCTTTTCTCAACTATATTGGGGTCGGCTTCCAGTCAAACCGGATTCAGCTGAATACCAGTATTTTACGTAAAGTGGCTGCCTACTAGACCTCCACAACCCATTAAATGGGTAACACTGTATTTCTTGACAAATCGCTTCTGACAAATCGTAACGACTGCCAAAGTTCTACGGAGGAAACTCGGTATGTTAAGATGGTCACCCTTCCACAGACCAACCTTGGCAAACGTTGCTTAACCTTGAAGATCGACCTATGCGGCTGTTATTCTTTAGCCACGAGCTTCTCTAACTATAAATACATAACTATAAATAAATTTATACACTTAAATAAAAAGCTCTTAACTAACTAAAAATAAACTGAAAATCGGGACAAAGTGACAGTCTGACAACGATTGTCAAAGAGTCTAACACATATCATCAGGTGAGATGGTGGTCAAGCGCGTGCCTATTAATAGTAAAAAAAAAATATTGCGTGAGGTCAAACTAAAACACTAATTTGTCTAAAGCCAAAAGTTCTTATCATATGGTCAAGGTTGCATAGACCGACGTGAGACACTACTCCAGTGACATTATCATCATCACATAAATGGTTGTCATTTATCCCTTTCAACTTCAGCTCAGTTTCGCACAAGACAGGGATTGAAATGGGATGGCAAAGTTTGTAGGGAACAAAATATGTTCCCCTGGGATAATTGTAGACTTAAACGCGAGGGCAGGATTTCATCATCAGATACTGACCTGATGATCGTTGGACCACCTGGAAAGTCTACACTTTCAAACAAAAAAAGAACTTTCCAAATCGGTCCAGGCGTGTTTGAGTAATCGGGGGACATACATAATAAAAAACGTTTCTAACGAATTGAGAACCTCCTCCTTTTTTAAGTTTAACAGCATTACCATTCGCTACAATTCCACGATCTTTGTTACCTATCAATACAGGCTTGATATAAACCTCTCACCACTCCCGCTACTAATACCTTATTAATTTAATCTAGCAGAATTAGGTATTAGCTTGCTCACTTAGCGTTCCCCTTTGACGACTAGTGAGGCATGTGATCTAACTTAATGAATGATCGTCGAGGAAGCAATTGATATCACCGTAATTACGTTGAAGTTTGATAGTAGTTCTATCACCATAATTTTGTCTATTCAGCAGTAGGGGGCTCCTACTTATTGTTTTGTGTTATCCAATAAAAATCTATCTAATAAAAGTTCGTGTCACGGTGTTTGTTACCGAACTCCTCCGAAACGGTTCGACCGATTTTGATGATATTTTTTGTGTATTTTCGGTAGGTATAAGAATAGGTGGTAGGGTATTTTTTTTTTGTTTGAGAAAACTGATTGTGACAGACGGACAGATAGACAGACAGACACTCGAGTGATCTTATCAAGAGTTCCGTTTTTTACGGATGTTCGCAACCCTAAAAAGGAGTTTTCATTTGCAATTTAATAATAAAAAGTGTTTGTATATGCTCACCAATTGTGAAATTCAATAACATACAAATCGAATATCAATCGTTATTCAGAAAAGTTCTGAATTGTAGAGCTTGTTAACTTCATTGTTTACAAAAGCTTATTGAATGTGTTTCCAAATGTTTTGTCAAGTGATTGAGGTTGTTTTGTCTAGACAATTAGGTACAGAACAACTATTTCTTGAATTCATTCAGCTGAATCCGGTTTGACGGAAAGCCGACCCTTAAATAGATGGGAAAAAGTTAGGCAGGTGATGACAAATATTTTCTTATGACTCTCGGCAATCATCGCATTTCTGAATACAATCAAATTTCTTCCCATTTTTTAAATAAATTATGTATATTTACTTACAATCTATCTATCATCATCTGCCTAGCCTTTTCCTAACTAAATTGGGGTCGGCTTCCAGTCAAGCCGGATTTAGCTGAATACCAGTATTTTACGGGGAGCGGCTGCCTACCAGACCGCCACAACCCATTAACTGGGTAACACGGTACTTCATGGCAAGACTGGAGTCAGATTAACTGGCTTCTGACAATCCGTAACGACTGCCAAAGATCTACAAATGACAGCCGGGACCAACGGCTTAACGTGCTTTCCGAGGCACGGAGGAAACTCGGTATGTTAAGGTGGTCACCCATCTACAGACCAATCTTGGCAAGCGTTGTTTAAGCTTGAAGATCGACCCGTGCGGCTGTTATTATCTAGCCACGAGCTCCTCAAATCAAATTAACAATCTATCTATCTATACTAGTATATAAAGCTGAAGAGTTTGTTTGTTTGTTTGCTTGAACGCGCGAATCTCAGGAATTACTGGTCCGATTTGAAAAATTCATTCAGTGTTAGATAGCCCATTTATCGAGGAAGGCTAAAGAATTCAATTCAAGCAAACAAATAAACTCTTTAGCTTTATATATTAGTATAGATATAAAGCTGAAGAGTTTGTTTGTTTGCGACTCACGAAACTCGAAGTTTGCCGAGGGATATTAAAAAAATAGTTGTATTGTACAACGTTGCCCTGAGATTCGACAGCGGATTTTTGATTGAAATAAAGAAGGAACTTTTTTCTTACATTATTTCTTTTATTCTTCTTTCTAATTTCTTTCTCTTTAGCCATGAGAATCAACAGAGGGCTTACCTACTACCTAATTGTGGCACAATTCAACACTTGGTCGTTGGTCCGAATTTGATTGCAGGAGATTCAGATATTTTTGACGAAGTTTAAAAGAAGGACCATTTCGGCCGCTGCCCTTATTCCAGTCAGACAACCAGAGTAGTTAAGATATAATCCGGTAAGATTATATCGGGAGCTCGATTCCGAGTAAAGTCTTTCGAGTACCTGAATTCGGGCTAACGACTATTTAACGCTATTTTTATCAGGATTTAAAACAACAGGTTTAGAGAATAACGCGTTTTTCGCAAAATTGTAGCTTTGTGAAATTAATATAATTGGGAACAAGATATTCACCTGTATAAAATAAGAAAGGTATTAAAGAAAACATTTTAAGTATCAGTATAGCAATAAATAAATAAACTGAAGTGTTCTGCAATATTCTAGAAACTTGAAGAAAATAATCACAGTGTTTCTTACCTACCTCTCACACTGCACGCAAAATACGCGCTTAGTCGTGGAGTTGCGGAAACCAGCCCGATTTACATACATTTACATACCTACCTCTCAGTTACGGGGTAAACCAAGAACACTTAAAATTGTAATTATGTAAAATTAAAATTTCTAGATGGTTATAGTTTTCCGACGTTTGAACTTTGTTAGCGCTTGAACTTAAACCTTAAACTAACTCTATTCCAGATACTAGTCATAATAATAAATCCTCATTTATAAAATTCTTCCGTTACGTTTCCGTGGAAAGCTGAAAGGGGTTTGAACTATTTTGTATGGGAGCTGTCGTAGGACCCCGTATTGATATTTTGTATGGGAGCTGTCGTAGGACCCCGTATTGATATTTTGTATGGGAGCTGTCGTAGGACCCCGTATTGATATTTTGTATGGGAGCTGTCGTAGGACCCCGTATTGATATTTTGTATGGGAGCTGTCGTAGGACCCCGTATTGATATTTTGTATGGGAGCTGTCGTAGGATCCCGTATTGATATTTTGTATGGAAGCTGTCGTAGGACCCCGTATTGATATTTTGTATGGGAGCTGTCGTAGGATCCCGTATTGATATTTTGTATGGGAGCTGTCGTAGGACCCCGTATTGATATTTTGTATGGGAGCTGTCGTAGGACCCCGTATTGATATTTTGTATGGGAGCTGTCGTAGGACCCCGTATTGATATCTTGTATGGGAGCTGTCGTAGGACCCCGTATTGATATTTTGTACGGGAGTTGTCGTAGGACCCCGTATTGATATTTTTCCAAAATCGCGGCGCACAATTTAATATGCATGTACGGGTAGAGGATATTTAAACCAACTAAAAAAAATCGCATCATATTGCAGAGATTTTTGGGTAAAATCATCATAATTATATGAGAACATATCACGCATTTATATGCAGTTGATTGTATTCTAATAATATGTCTAGGCTTGATTTAACCATTTATATAAATTAAACACTATTTTTTGCGAATTTCTAAATAAAGTCGTTTTTCACGTGTTTTATTTATACTTTCTTACAAAAATGATTAAATCAAGCTGGGAACTGTTAGTTGAATTTGATCTAATGCATGTAAGTAAGTAGTTAAGTAATTTTAATGATAGTCATGATGTCACATGGTGACTTTACCTCGAAATATTTCGGCAACGTGACACTTTAGGCCACCATGTTCTTATCATTTTTTGGTTATTGAAGTGTCCTCTTACCATATATGCAAGTTAGATAGTGCGCTGCAATTTATAAAAAATAAATTGCGGGCGGGGGGCTATGACACAATGGTTCTATGCTCTTTAGTATGTAAATTCATGGGGAGTGCGGGAAGCACTAAGAGGATTTCGAGAGATGCGCGTATGAAGTCGCTGGCAAAAGCTAGTTGATCTGTTATTAGATGTTATTAAAGTGATTACATTCCTTGATAATATTCTCGATTCTAATTAACAGTTTCCAATTTTCGGTACAGGTTTTGTTTCTGATAGTTCTGATTATGCCTGCGTACTTGTATCGACGTGATTAGCTTTATGTCTTGCTAAAACTTGAGACTGGAATAATTCGTGAATCATTTTGAGTCCTTCATGGGTTGTGGAGGTCTGGTAGGCAGCCGCTCCACGTAAAATACTGGTTTTTAGATAAAGCCGACCCCAATGCAGTTAGAAAAAGGCAAGGCAGATGATGATTTGAAGTCGTTGCAGCACATCTTCCTCTTCCATACGACGCTATTTGCTGCCACCAAACTAACTCCTTCCTAGACATATCATCTTTAACACATTTATTATATTTTTCGTTCTTTGTTGTTCTGAGGGTGCAAAAACGCCAATTTAGCAGAATCAGAAAGCACATCGCGTCACTGTCAAATTTTCCCAATCAACCTTGAACCTAATGCTTTAGCAATAAAGATGAAAATGAAATTTGACAGAAAGTTGTGTGATTAATATTATGATCCTAATATGATTTTACTAATGTGGCCTTTTTAGATCCGCAGGCCTTCATTTGTCCCTATAGTCATCGAAAACATGTTCCTCAAAAGTTTTTCTTCCACACCGCACCAATAGAGTTTCTCACGACTAACAAACTCAAATAATTCAAAAGTAAAAAGATGCTACACATAATTTGTACAAGCATGAAACATTGTCGATCATATCAATACAATGAATAAAAACAGTAAACTTGCTATACAATCCCATATAAATATCCTATAGGTAAATACAATTACCTCTTAAAGTTGCATTTATAAAGTAAATAAACTTGGATAGAAATGTAAATTTTGTAGAAATATCTGAACAGCATCTTTAATGACGGGATGTCGCCATTCAATGGCTCAGCGTCGTTCCAGCTCACCTACGCTATCTTACAATAGGTATTCTGAGAAATTCGCTCACTTACTGAGGAAATATCGAGCATTGAGATGCTCTATGTGTGCAGTATACTCGATTTCACTTATTTTATAGACTGGAAAATAACCTTTTAAATGTCAACAGACTGTCCGGTACTTGTAGGTTGTAAGTTGTCTGTAGTGTTATTTCCATAACATCACTAATTGCCACACCATTTGAAAGCAAATACTCGGTTTTTAAGAATGAGCTCGCTCCTGTATGTTGCAAACTACGCCATGCGTCATGATAATGAACATTTTCATTGCTTTCAAAATTAAAATATTCATAAATATCTTCTTTTTAATGAATGTGTGGTAGGTATGAAGTGGGCTGCCGTTGTAAGACTACTCGGGGGGTACAGGTAGATGCTACGTACTTCGATTTTAAAAAGGCATTCGATACGGTGGATAATGACATCTTGTTAAGGAAGCTCGCGAAAATTGGATGTACACTACCTCTGCTACAGTTCTTCGCTAGCTATATGAAGGATCGCCAGCAATATGTTGACTACAATGGCTGTGTATCTCAACCGTATTACACGAGATCGGGCGTGAGCTAGGGCAGCAATGTAGGGCCTCTCGAGTTTATTGTGATGATAAATGACTTGCCGGAAGTCGTCAGACATGGGACTTGTTTATTGTTTGCGGATGATCTGAAATTGCTGCTCGAGGTTCGGGATCACTCGGATTGTGATCGCCTACAGGAAGACATTAACAGAGTAATTGAATGGAGCAATGACAATAAACTGCATTTTAATGTTGCTAAATATTCGGTGATGTCGTTCACTCGCGCGCGAACTCCCTTGAGTTATCAGTACAAGGTTGAGGATGTGCCGATGCAACGAGTGTCTCAGGTACGAGACTTAGGGGTAGTCTTCTCTCAGGAACTAACCTTCCGTGAGCATATCAATAAGATATGTAAGAAGGCATACAGAAACCTAGGTTTCGTACTCAGGTAGTCCCAAGGATTCACCAACATCACGACACTAAGGGTACTATATGACGCGTTAGTCTGAAGTCACCTCGAACATAGCGCATTCGTTTGGGCTCCTCATGAGGCGAAATATAGTGTTATGTTGGAACGTATCCAAAATAAGTTCACGAGACACTTGTATTACAAGCTGTATGGGGTATATCCATTATACCCATTGATGTACCCTACACTATTTGTTCTGGGTATGGTAGGGTATAACACTCTAAGAGTACGACGGGAGTTTTCGCTCGTAGCGTATGTAGTGAAACTACTACGTGGCGTGGCGCATAACCCGGGACTGCTGCGACACCTACAGCTGTGCGTGCCCGACCAGTACGTGTGGAGGCGGCATCGCCCGCCCCGGATCAACCTACTGGCGAGAACTCCTCTCACTAGAGCCATACGCGTGGTGAATCAGGTTCACGGGAGGGTTGATGTATTGTGGTGCAACTTGAGTGAATTCGCAAAAGTTACACTATATGTAATAAGTTATTTAGATTAAGATATTTTTTAACAAGGTATAAGGTGTAAATTTAGGATTTAGTCATCATAGATCTGTAATGATAGTGTAGGTAAGATTGTTATAAATAAATAAATACTAAAATGGCACCTTGTATTATGCCATGCGATAAAATGAGCTAGTGACAATCCTCTCAGAAGTTCCGCGAGATAAATCCGACAGACTAACCGATACTAATTTGCAAGTGTTAACTAAGCAGCCACAAGGAGGAGCTCGTGGCGAGATATTAACAGCCGCACGGGTCGATCTTCAAGGTTAAGCTACGCTTGCCAAGGTTAGCGTGTGGATGGGTGACCATCTTAACATACCGAGTTTCCTCCGTGCCTCGGAAAGCACGTTAAGCCGTTGGTCCCGGCTGTCATCTGTAAATCTGTGACAGTTGTTACGGATAGTCAGACGCCAGTTAATCTGGCTCCAGACTTGCCATGAAGTACCGTGTTACCCAGTTAATGGGTTGTGGAGGTCTGGTAGGCAGCTGCTCCGCGTAAAAAACCGGATTCAGCTGAATCCGGTTTGATTAGAAGTCGACCCTAATATAGTTGGGAAAAGGCTATGCATATGATGAAATAAGCAGTCACAATACTATCGTCGTCAGTTCCGCTGTCATATCTCTCACAGTTTACAGCTAAGAGGAAACGTGGGCGGAGAGATTTTGTATGTAAAAAGTCATAATTTGAAGTCTGGCTCTCGTCGGTTTCCTCCTCCAATATTGGACTGATTTCAAAGACATTTCATGAACTGAATAAGAATGATATATGCTGTGGCCCTTATGTTTTCTTTTTTGATGATAGTTTATCCGTATAAGCAACAAAACCCTCAAAAAATGCAGAAAATTGTCTACATAGACCGCTGTTAGCAGAGCCCTAGTGTACAAATTTAACAACTATTAATGAAAACAAAAAAAACATAGAGACAGTACATATTTTATTCTGCCTAAGAAATATCTTTTAAATCGATCCAATATTGGAGGACGAAACGGCTGAGAGCCAAACCTCTAATTATGACTTTTTCCATACAAAGTCTCTTCGCCCGCATTTCCATTTATGTTTGCACATGGAAATGCGGCCTTATGTCAGTCATGCAAATTAATTAGAGTCGAGTGGATCGCTGTGCAGTTCACAAGTGAAGTGACGTTGTCTTGTTGATTGTAGGAGTAGTTAATGTTATTAAAATAATGTGATCCAAGCTAATATTATAGATAGCTGAAGCGTTTGTTTGGTTGAACGCGCTAACAACAGGAACTACCCAAATAACATTATGGTGTTAGTTACAGGCTTTTTTATGACTTTAAGTAATATGACAGGTTTATAATTATCTCAATGATAACTAAAGACGGTATAGAGGAGTTACAAATAAGTTTTAGCCCCAATCGTGGTACTAAAACTTTAATGGACGATTGAATACAGCTTTGAGAGTTATAATGGTATTAGTACCAGCAATTATACTTAAGAGTTATAGCTTTAACCTTTTTGTGACACCCAAGTCTTGATAAAAGTGTTCGCCGACTACTTTTAACACTTATTTTCGTATAGTTACTGCAATGAATTGTTTTGTACCACTTAAAGTGTTAAATTGAGAATTATTGCACACGTAGGTTATAAAATAGAGTTTGTCGAGAGTTTAGTAACACGAAATACTAAATTTGTCAAACAACTCCTCTATCTAGATTTAACCTGTAATACTGGTTGGAATAGAAAAATTGATCGAGGAAGGCTTTAGACATCACGCTACAACCAATAAGAGCAGAGCATTAATAAAAAATGTGAAGCAGAAGATGGGTGGGCGTGGGTCAACTAGTAATATTTAAACCTAATCTAAACACAATGTAAAATGCTAAATTAATGAAAACATTCCATGTTTAGTCTTCTTGTTGTGTATTTTGTATTAATGTAAACAGTTAAGCAAGTACTATCAGCATATCTTTTTCCCTATTCAAGGCCGTCTACAAAAATCTGCTTTTATCGATAAAACCTGGCCACACCCGGGTGTATTTCTTTTTTCTAATTATTCTTCCATAAAAACCTCGCCCTGGTAACAACAAACACAACAAAAAATACTATCACGATTAGGTCAGTCGCTCTCAAGTTATGCACGAACTTACATTTCAGCAATTCATTTTTATATGAAGATTTATATAAGACTAGTTGACTCGTGCAACTTCGTCTGCTCCGCTTCCATTAGCCCTAGCTTGATGATATAAAGCCTGTAGCCTTCCTCGATAAACGGGCTGTCTAACACTGAAAGATTTTTGGAAATCAGACCAGTAGCTCCTGGGATTAGTACGTTCAAGCAAACAAAAAAACTTTCAGCTTTATATATTAGTTTAGATTTAGGTATGTTTACACACTAATAACTCTTAAAAGTACTTCATTAAAACTGGTATTACTAGTACAATAAAGAGCACTCCATAAATCTTGAGTACCATGTAGTTTGTCTAAACATCATTATCTACTATTATGTAGGTTATGCGTTTAGTTGGTCAAAGCCAACCGCTTCGTAATACTTCGGGCTCAATCGACCACGCTTCGAATGCGTTCCAATATTCAGTGAAGATCTGCCACAATTACTAACCGGACACCTAAGTACGTCTGATACGCTAAACTTGATACCATCGCAAGTTACGAAGCGATTCGGTGTTGTGAACGGTGCTACTTGCGAAACTAGTGTGTTGTGAGACTTGTGGATAAAGAGCACTTTTTATAAGTTGTACGTATTGGAAATAGAAATTAGAAAGTTTAGGTAATATCGTGTCATGGGAGTGCAGTGGTGGCCTGGTGGTAATGGCTGCGACTTACGAGTTGTAGGTCGTAGGGTCGAACCCAGACAGGCGCTTTACTTTGTGTAAATTATTTCATCACCACTGCTCTCAAAGCGGTGAAGGAAAACATCGTGAGGAAACCGGCATATCCTACAATGATAAATTCGAAGACATGTGACATCTACCAACCCACACTGGGCCCGCGTGGTGGATTATAGCCAATTCTCGCTCGAAAGAAAGGAGGCCTTTGTCCCAGTAGTGGGAACAATATAGGCTGATTATGTTATGTAAGTATGGCAAGCAAGTTTTGTAAGGGCAAAATGCAGTTCGTAAATGCAATGGAAATTATAAATAAAGGGATTTATCGTCTTTTGAGAACCCAATTCGTATGAAATTTTATAACTTGCTATTCCCGCGACTTGGTACGCGCACACCCCGTTTTTTCCCGTTCCCGTAAGAGTTTCGGGAAATCCTCTCTTAGTGCTCTCTTACGCTCTCCAAGGAACCTAAATGCTAAATTTCTTTCTACGATAATTAGTGTCGGCTGTGCGTGTCTGTCGGACAGTAATGGAAGAGTTTTATAAATAGTGATTGATGATTTTGCAAGTGAAGTCTCATGAATAAGTTACTCAATTAATTGAGGCCCCGTAGGAAAGCACCCTACACTCCCCAGGAAACCTACGTGCCAAACAGCTCTCTACGATCGCTAGTTTCGGCGGTGTGTCTATCAGTCACTCACTCACTCTGTAACGGAATATATTTATATATTAGGATTATTAATTATACCTTGAAATTTTTTTTGGTAATTATGAACATCAGACATATAACACAGGCTAATTTCGTTACTTCTAATCAACTTCCGGAAGATCACGAAGAAGTGTTAAAGTCCACTGCCAACCAAGGTCAGCTATTCAAATAGACGTCACAAAGATCGCTAACGCGCCGTCAGATGAGTCGACCAGTCCCCTCTGACATTGGCCGCGAGTTTAATCTCGTATCTATGTAGTTGTATCGATTGACATTGCAGCCATTTTTGAAAGCCCAGGGCCACTATCATCACTAATAGATCATTTCAAATGTATCGTGTTATTAACGAGTTTTCGGTATTGGCAGGATACTACAGAGGGTAGAGCAGAAGGTAAGCTTCAAAATACGATTGAAAGCAAACGCACTTATAGACGATACAGTCACAAGCATAAAAATGTAATAATTATGCCAAATTAAAAGAGATTTACTAAGCTAAGGTGTTATAAGACGTTACTGCTCGCTGTACGTGAAGCTTATAATTCGGAACAAACCCGGGAATATCGAAAATATTAGTAGCGACATTTGACGACTCGTGACGACTCGACCACATGTCGGGGACAGTTTGTTGAGATGCCAAAAATAGAGATCCTTACTGTACTTCCTTATTATTGTAATCATCATAAACAACAACTTCAAAGGAACAAGAAACTAACAAAACGACGTGTTTGCTTTTTCCAATAATAACTTGGGGATCAATAGACGAAATGACAAAATGTTGGTATTGTCCACGCGTCATCTCGACAGCACATGTCATTTTTAACCGACTTCAAAAAAAGAAGGAGGTTCTCAATTCGGTTGTATTATTTTTTTTACCTTTTGACAATCGTTGTCACTTTGACCTTTTGCTCTATTCTACTCTACAAGTCAAAACGTAACTGGAAATACGTGTGAGATGAAAAGTACCGGTGAGCGGGGGCGGATTTCCGCCGGGGGGGAGGGGTGTGTAGGGGATTGAACGTACAGTAAGTAGTCAGCCAATTATGATCGTTACACGTGCACGCTATTACAGGGAAATTTTGTAATTACAACGTGAAGGTCAAGGGCACTATATTACTCTTGACGTTACTCTCGACTGCGATTTTTTATTGGGTTTTATGGTTATTTATAGGAGCCTGGTTGTTTAGGACTATGTCCAACTAATTCATGGCAATGAAATAGTTTTTCAGAGTGATTCTGTATTTGGTTGTTGGATGGTACTGGCTGTGAATAACAGGCGTACAATATCAATCTGCCTAGCCTTTTTTGGGTTCGGCTTTCATCCTATCCGTATGCAGCTGAGTACCATTACTAGGGAGCAAATTAATCTAAATAATTATAAATAATAGGAGGATTTAAACTGTTGGTGCATTGCCAGAAACTCCGGAAGTCTCCGGACTTATGTTTTCTAGCAATGGCATAAATTTTCAACTGGTCTTGATGATCCTGACACCATTTCAGCCTGGACTTGAATACTTTTCGGCTTTTATTCATATCATCATACACAGACCCAGTTCTAGGCCTACCGGACATAACCCACTCTAGAAACCTCGACCTGGCCTCCAGATGAGCCCCGCGGACGTGTTCACTCCATCCTGCTATGCATGAGCCCCTCCTACCACTCCCGGCACGTGTGACCATACCACTGACCACTGCTGCATCACGAAGGGCGGCTATAATGTCAGAGTACAACTTGTCAAGAATATGCCTGTGACCAGAGTCTCCACAATAACTATCAGCACATCGACAAAATTCCACAGGAAAGTCAATACAGCTCAGTCTCCTATGACATTCTTTAACGTAGACAGCTACTTGCGCCTCATCCCTCTCGCCCCATATAATATCCTTGTTAGTGTTTACGTCACTATATGACTTAGGTGTTAATACATTTAAATTACACTGAACAACAAGGGGAAAGTGATCAGACCAAGCAGTGTCATATTTTACATACACATTACAGACAGTGCGTCTAGCCGCCTGGGTCACAACGCAGTGATCCAACCAACTACACGTTCCGTACACATCGCTTAAAAAGGTGTAAGTACCAGATTGTACGCCCAACATATCCACATCTACGCATGACCATGTTTGTTCCTCACAAAAATCTGAAAGTTCATTGAAAAACAGTTCAGATGGGTCAGCATTAAAATCTCCCAAGACAAAAACAGATTCCACACCAAATTCGTTTATAATTGCACTCACCGTACCTAGACAGTCCGTAAATTCAGGTAGGTTAGCACTCACATTCGTAGGCATGTACACACTCATGACAATTATAGGCCGGTCACTAGTTACAATTTTGATCGCACACACCCGCGCATTATTACACTGTAACACTGACACTTGTGGGAATACCTCATGCCTCCACAACAATGCTACGCCACCGTGAGGCCTCCCACGTAGTATTCCCACAGATGTGTCCACTGCCGACGTACCCGTGTACCCAAAATCTCGGTCAATGTTACCTAAATAAGGTATATCGTCCGGTAAAAGCCACGTTTCTTGCATCGCGATTAAATCGCAGGATTGGCATAGTTCCCGCACAGCATCCACAGAGCGTTTAACATTTTTACAATTAAAACTGGCAAAACTATAAGGACAGTCATTCATTCTTTCGTTCATTTGTGCCGTTCACAGAAGTTATTCCATTCGCTACTTGATGCTTGAAGTTCACAAAACGCCTGAATACAATACCCTCAGGCCACAGTTTTTCGTCCATATAAACAGATAACTTTGCTTCAGATATGAAAAATTTATAAGCACAGTAATCTTTATCCTTTTTAGAATTTATCTTCTGCAAAGACACATTTTCACGTGTTTTAGTGCGAATATATGAAGTGATGTCAACAGCCGTTGTTTCTTTGCTGACGTTCGTAATAAACATAGGAATTTTTCTTTCCGTTGCCTTAAAATTACACTCACTATCTCTCGCAGTGCCTGACTTGCCTAGATAACGATATTTATGCGTATTCTTACGTCTCCCTGATTTGGATACTACTTGCCATTCACTATCCTTCGACTGTAAGGTAACACAATCAGCCGTAGGCATTGCAATATCATTTACAATCCCATTAGAATGACTATTGCCGCTTATATCGTAAGTAACCGCCTTCGGTACATTCTTTGCGAGCGGTCCCGTTATGTTAGATAACACATCAGCTGTGCGCTCCGAACCGGTCTTGCATGGGCTCGACGTGTGACGTATGGCGCGCCGCAAGTTATCGCCTCCCACTCTTGTTGCCGATGACGGTTCCAGTGTATGTGACTCACAACCAGTTGCACATGCTTTTTCTTCGTCTACCCGAATTACTTTTCTGTATTGCTGCTCAGGTTCGCAATTTTGGTACTCTGAAATTTCCACGCCACGAGGATCAGATTCGTTCAGCGTTACATTGTGATGGTTTGAAAGCCCCATCGGTCCACTATCCAAAACCCAAGCACCACGTCTCACGTTTACATTACACGCAGGCGTAGGGGGCAAGGAATCGTTTCTTAGTTGTAGAATCTCCATTTTCAACTCTTTTAACTGATTGACCGTAGCATACAATGACTTCATCTCTTTAATCTCGGTCTGTACTATCAGCATATCCTTTAATAACTTGGTACAGTCCAGATGATCAAAGGTTATAGGAGGCAATTTTTCTAGTTGACGGGCAACAAAAACAGGGATTACATCTGGATCAACTGACTTGAAAACATTCACGATATCAGCTAGATCCCTTTCCTCCTTTCCTTTATTTTTCCGAATAATTTTCCTATTATCCGTTGGGATCGAATCAAATAGCAATGATTTCGATTTTTTAATTTCTTCACCGGTGAAAGCTGTTTTGCATATGCGCACCAGTGTTTCTTCGTCAATCACAGATATTTTATTCTGTATATAGGACAACATTTCGTCAATGACGATGTTACACTCGTTACATTTTAACACGTTCGACATATTTGTCACGACACAATACAGTACCGCAACCGAATATAAGTTCGCGTTCGCACCTGACGGTTGCGCCCGACCGACTCCATTTAACTTCCTGGGAATGTTGTTTGGTAATTCATTAAATACTGTGAGTCTCTGTGAAGTTTCCAGTGGCTAGTTAGATTCTTCATAGTTTAAAGAGATGTTAGAAACGCAGCTGTGAGGCACACAATTAATGCCGGCTGTTGTTAAAAAAATAAGTTTCCTCATATTTGTACCTACATTGTGTGTATTTGTGTGTGTCAAATAAACATGCTCACCCATGTCTCAGAAAGCCCGGCTTTCTTTCGAAGGTTTTTTGACAGTCGTCAGAAGCCAAAAAATCCGACACCAGTCTTGCCATTTCACCCAGTTACTGGGGTGTGGAGGTCAGATAGGCAGTCACATCAAATAAAATACTGGTACTCGACTGTATCCCTCACAATGGCTCGCTTACAAAGGGCCGATCAGAAGGCTCAAAGTCACTCAAAGGGCAATGGAGAGGGCAATGCTGGAAGTTTCCTTCCGTGAACGAATCAGGCATGATGATATCCGCAAAAGAACAAAGGTTACCGACATAGCCCGAAGGATCGCCAAACTAAAGTGGCAGTGGGCAGGGCAGATGGTCGATGGGGCCGAAAAGTTCTGGAGTGGCGGCCGCGTACCGGAAGATGCGACGTTGGAAATTCTCGCACAAGGTGGACCGATGACCTGGTGAAGGTCGCGGGTAGCCGATGGATGCGAGACGCGCAGCACCGGTCGTTGTGGCGACGCTTGGGGAAGGCATATGCCCAGCAATAAACGATGATGAATGATGAATGATTTTAAAATAATTAAGTACTAAGTTTAAAGTTGGCCTAATACTTCAGTGAGTATTATCGGAAAATAAAAACAAAAATGAAGTTCCAGTGAGTTAAAGCTCCTTATCTCATATGTTGTGTTAATATTGTTAGTATCTCAGTTAGTAGCCAATTAAAGCATAAAGTGGATTAGAGACGACAAGCTTCTGTTAAATTGAAATACACAATTTTCTTGACTATACATTTTTAGAATTGACTTATTCTCTAATTTAAAAACAAGGTAACTTTATCATACATTTTTTTGTTTCAGACGTGTTTGCTCTTGACTTTAGTCTATGTCAGAAGTGACAGAGTAAAAGTCGACGGTGGAACGAGCTTACCCAGAAGAAGCATGTTCAGTTCTAGTTTGAATGCGTAGGAATAACAGACGCAGGTAGAGGGCTCCACTTCTTTCTCATTATAAAAGACGTTTGGAAACGCTTAGTTCAAATTAGTGGAACAGCAACAAAGTAGAGATGGTAACTTGCAGTGTGTCTGGATGTCCGATGGTAGAAGGGGCCTGATGGGATGAGGTTGTGGAGTTCTTGGACACACGCACCGAAGTACAATCCGTATTCTTGCATTAGCCCACAATCTCATCTGATATCCACATCATTAGTCATCTTGCCTTATTATTGCCCGTTGACTTATTGGCCCCCAGGTTATTACAGCAGGAAATAATTTGACTCCTCAGGTCTATAAGAACGGAATTTCCAGAACTACCCGTGCTGGCCAACAGGGGTTTAAAGTTTGTAGTCGAGCAAAGTTGAAGGGATACCGCTTGTTAAATATGGAACATGTATTTTGATATACTAGTCTAATTAGTAATTAATCACTCCATTTAATCATCTAAACGTTGTTGAAATCAACGTAT
Source organism: Lacanobia oleracea (assembly GCA_950371165.1). Lineage (NCBI taxonomy): Eukaryota > Metazoa > Arthropoda > Insecta > Lepidoptera > Noctuidae > Lacanobia > Lacanobia oleracea. The sequence continues at coordinate 30,019,319 of OX493385.1, forward strand.
TTCATTTGTGGAAATAGTTTAAGCGGACAGTAAAGTTTCAATAAATACACGTTCATTTGAAAATGAGAAGGAAAAAATAAAAATAGCGGGATCAGTGCATGCCTCTAGCACACAGCATTCGAGAATTTTTATTGCAATAAAAATTCTCGAATGCTCGAATTTTAGTTTTGAAGCGAAAACTTTTGATCCGATTTATTGAAAAATCGGATATTTCTGGGGCTTCTTGTTAAAATATCGGTACCAGTTCAGTTTTATGTGAATAGTGTTTCTGCATGTATATATTTTTAATTAACATTGGTTGTAATCAATATTTGTCGCGTAATTAACTTCTTTTGAGCACATTTTCCAATTGCGGGGATGATTGAAAGCCGAAATTAAAATTCTATGGTTCTTTTCAGAGTTCCGTTCCTCAAAAGGGATCCTTATCGGCTCAATTCGTCTATTGGTGCTTACAAAGGGCCTCATCAGATGACTTAAAGTCACCCAAATGGCTACGGAGAGGGCAATGCTTGGAGTTTCCTTGCGGTGTCAAATCAGCAATGATGTTATCCGCAAGAGGACCAAGGTTACTGACATAGTCCAAAACATCGCCAAACTGAAGTGGCTGTGGGCAGGGTACATTGCTCGCAGAACAGATGGTCGATGGGGACGAATAGTTCTGGAATGGTGACCGTTACCGGAAATCGCAGCCACAAGGTGGACCGATGATCTGGTGAGGGTCGCGGGTAGTCGATGATGCGAGGCGCACAGGATCGGTTGTTGTGGCGGCACGTGCGGGGAGGCCTTTGTCCAGCAGTGGACGTCTTTCGGCTGATATGATGATGATTGGTACTTAAAAACATTTCGCATTTTAATATTGTGGTTAAAGATCGTTGTATCCTACAACAAGAGAATTATGAGCCTGAAACTACAAATCCTCGACATTAAAATAAGGCACTAACCGTAAACATTTCTACAGGGTGTAATACCTTACAATTCCCCGTGCGCTGCTAGCCTCGTGTCAGAAGACAGTTAATCCGCGCGGGCTGGCCCGACGCGGACGGAGCTCCGGTCATGGTACAAATCATGATAAGCTTCTCTCTTATTTCGACCGGTCAACAGGTTTATTCGGTTTAGCTGCTCTATTAGGGTTCTGAACGTTATAAGAAAAAACGAAGCCATTATAGGTTAACTCGCGTATCTATTACAGCCGATTTGCCCTGACTCATCTGTATTTTTGTTATAGTACAATGTTGTACAGTTAACCTATCTCATTTTGAAAGAATTTAATATTTTTTCGGTTTATGGTTCAAAACCCTTCTACTGTGGCGCAATATTATCTCAGTGACAATCAATGTCGGAAATTTATGAAATTCGACATGGTTTTGACATTTTTTAACTGCGTTGCAAATAGAAAGAAAAAAATAGGAAAGTTTCTTACTGACACGAGAACTGCCGTAAAGTACATTACACTCCCTTCCTCTCTATCAGGCTTCCTGCAACGTGTAACGTTATCACGTTAAAAACATCCGCTAACTTTAACGTGACTTTTAATTAAGATAATAGTTCAGTAGTGCGGCTATTAAAAAGTGTACCAACGTATCACATGCTCACGTAGTCTCAGTCGACATTTTACGTTGCTGTATACTTAGGGCGAATTTCACCAACGAAATAGAGGGCTTAGTGTAAGTTTTTTAACGCACTCGATCGCGTTTATGTCAAATTCTAAAGAAAAAAAAAGTTTTACCGCTATTGTCACCAGACAGTACTTTTACAGTTTCAACACAAATTAACGCTTACGTTAACGCGATCGAGAACGTTAAAAAACTCGCACTAAGGCCACTGATCGCGATCAGCATACAAACCACGTTTACGAGCTGTCAGTGTGTCGATATGTTCTGTGGAATTTTGTCACTGACAGCTTTTGAACGCAGTTCCTGATGTACTGTTCGAGATCAGTTTCAATTGGTGAAAATGGCCCTTAGTCTGCATTTTAAGTTTAAGTGACAATAGACCACGTGTACAAGATTTTAGGTTATTTAACTGACGGTATTAATAGTTTTTTTCAGGAAATTTCGATTGTTGTTTTTTTTGGCTTAGCTTTTTGTAGAGATTGAGGGTAAGTGAGAACACTAGTGAACAGATTTACTTTATGATGTGGGATTAATAGACACGCTAAGCCATCCACAGTAAATGCCAAGGCAAGGCCCATACTCCAAGTCATCATAGACCTCCACTGAACTTAATGGCCATGACAACGAAAAAAATATAGTCGTCTTACAAAGGGGGCCCACTCAATGTACCCGACGTAAACTACCTCTAGGCGCATTTTTTAAATAATTCATTAATTGAATTATAGGTAAAATAAAAATAAATAAATACATAATGCATTAGAAATTATGAAACACTCTGTTAATAATGTTTACGTATCAAAACAATTTCGCCGTTCTATTCAGCACCGTCCTTGGATGGAGCTCAAAGCTCGGTCTACGCTCGCTCCAGCATGTTTCAAACTACGTCATGCGTTATGATAAAAAATAATATTTACGTTTTTTAAAATATTCATAAATATCACTTTTTTTGTGAATGTGTAGTAGTCATTGGATAGATGAAGTGGGCTGTCATTGTAAAGCGCTTATTATGTCGTTGTAGTGTACTACACGGTAGTCAGGGCCCGGTGGCAAGGGTGGGCGTGGCCCCTAACTAGGGAGCCGCTTATTACACTAGCCGGTCGATTCGGCCCTAAGTCAGTTGTGAAGTGACCAGCGTTGCCACCGTGTGGGGAATTCCCCAAACTGCGGGGGATTGGGGATTTATTGGGTTTGGGGATTTTAAATATCGATTTCATGCTTCTGATATTATTCTAAATATCGAATTTGTGGGGAATCAGTAGATTTTTGTCCCCAAATTCGGGAAATTTATTAAATTGGTTTTGGCAACACTGCTCTCTAGCACTCGCCCTAAACGCTATTACACTGCCCGGTAGTAAGGGAGTTAGGAAGCTAACTAGACCGGGCCGCTCCGGTCATCCTAATTAGGGTCCCTAATTTTTATAACATTTTTACATATTTAATAATATTTTTTAGTTTAATAATATTTTAGGTTATTCAGTTAATTGGGTAAAATTAATTTTTATGCCATCTTGCTTATTCTGCGAGGCTAGACAAAAAGTTCCGTGCTACGCAAAACTTTTTGAAAAATTAAACATAAATTTAATTTTTCTTTCTAAAATACTTCAGAGTAAGACGGCCCCTATTTGTAAAGTAAGTTTATTTTAACGTACCTACCCAACAAAAGGCTAGTTTCCATCATCAATACATTGAAAATCTATTTAGTCCGTCTGTTAGAGAATTGAAAAATAATAGACACGTATATTTTGTTTTTATAAATCAATGAATATTGACGAAGGTAGGTAAAGCGCATCAAATCTCGGGATTGGGGGCTCGTGACGTCAGAACGCACTTAAATTATACCACGGCGTGACGTATTGAGAATTTAAAAAGTGTCGCATCTTCGTCAATTATGGTTTACGTAACAAAAGAAAAAATAAGTGACGGATATTTTTTGGAAATCTATCCGACGGACTAATTAGAGTTTTTTAGTCCACTACCCTATTATCTGCGTCACTCTATCAAACTACTACGTCCCCCAATTCCTCAAAACTGTCCAACTCCAACTCCGGATCCAACTCCCCCATCCCCAGAATGTGCTTAATAATTGCGATGAATCAATCGATATTTATTCTACATCACTTTAAAAATTTAAGCGCGAAGTGCATCAAAAGTAACCTCCGTATTGACCTTTTCTTTTTTTTCCTTTGTCATTTTTGTATCTGCTGTATTTTTGAAGTTAAGTTTTATTTCTGCACTATTATTGTAATTGTTTTGACGTTATAATTATGTTTTTGCATGCTGTGTCTACATGGTCTCTGCATCACCCAAGGGTTGAGTGGCAGAAAATATTTGTGGGCATAAAGTATTCAATAATTAAGTACTGTGAGAAAAAAAAAGACAATAATAAATTCAAGGCTACATTCTCTTTCAAATTTCATACAAATGTAAGTAATGGTTAAAACATGTGAAAACCATTTGTATTTCTGAGGTGTTACATTGAATCGAGAAGCACACGTTTATTGATACTTAATTAATACCTGCGAGATACCAGTCTTATCATTTAGAACTGCATATTATTTAGTTACACTTAGTTGCACTAACTTCGCAAACGCAATCAAGCCAAGTGTTTCTCGCTTCGACTGACTCGCGGCGGGAACGCATGTCACCGAGATATTTGCTACGTACTACGCCACAAACTTGCTACGCCGTAGGCCTGCTACGGTGCTACGACATTCTGATTAGATGGGAGGAGGTAAAGATTGAATGCAGTTGCGACTTAAACATACACGTAAGGGGTTCCCACACTATTGTTAAAAATGTTTACAAATATTAATAAACATTTTCTAAACCAACATTTGATCACTATGTAAAAAAAATGTTTTCATCTTAGGTAATGTTAGTAAGCATAAACTAAACATTTTAGCTAACTAACTCATAAAATAAAAACATCTAAGAATTCCTAACATTTGTTACTAAATGTATTACTGTTAGAAAACGTTTGTTGACATTTTGTCAATATGATCTTCGAGCCTGTGTTATTCGAATAGGAAGGCACAAGCGTCTTATATAGCAATGTATCATAGTAGTTAGAAAGCTTTGATTAAGCCCATGATGGGTGACCAGACATCTCCGTGCCTCGGAAAGCACATTAAGCGGTTGTTCCTGGTAGTCACTCGTTGATCTTTTGGTAGTTAGTCCGAAGTAAAAAACTCTGACACCATTTTAGCCAAGGCGTATCGTGTCACCCAGTTAGTGGATTCTGGACATCACGCCTTACTCAGGTACTCAGCTGCAGGTTATGTCGGAAGCCGACCCAAATATAGTTAGGAGAAGGCTAGGCAGATTATTCAATAATATTCGAGCCTGATGCTATAAACGAAACACAAATCCCTACTCCAAGGCAAAGAAAACTTTGAACAGTAGGTTCTTAAGGCTTTAATAAAAACAATAAAAAAAGTTAATTATGTGTGTTATACAAGAGCGTTCAGTTTCTTTACTGAAATAATTCTCAAACATTGGAGATTTTTAAAGCTACTTCCAGCTCTGGTTAGCGAACTGGTTCCTAACAATAGAGAGTAGAGAGGGCAACGAGTTTCATACAGAAGGGAACAAAGAACAGTTTCTGTGGGGATACGGAAACAATACCTAAATAAGCGATGCACTGATGCTTTTTCCTACTAGAAAAGTAACAAAAGAAGTGCGACTTTATTTTTTTAAGGACGGCCTGTGATATTCCACTGCAGAGTTAAACCTGGAAGGTCCTATATTGCCCAAAAAATTTGGACATCTGCTTTTTCCCAAGTATTTTGGAGTTGGCGTCCAGTTCTACCTAAATATATGTGGCTGTTAATACTCGTATATTACGACTACGTGACACAGAGGATCGGACGGCCCAAGCTAGCAGGTACGTACATATTAACACTATCTCACATTAATTTTATTAATAAAAGAGTAGAGTATATAGAGTAGTATTTATCACGGTTAAGTTACCTCGTCTCTTTCCTTAATTAAGCTTGTAGTGAACTACGTCGGTAAGTACGAACATAACATCATTCATTTACAAACATAAATCACTTAATACTTCGCGTTTTCGGAAACTCGCGTTTTCAAATTAATAAAGTACTTCCAATCCACGAGGGTGCAACGTGTGACTCAATGATTTAAGCTCCCTCATTTAATGTAATACTAAATTCGAGGAACTAGAACTTTTCAACACCCCATTTTGACGCGCGGTAGAAACTAATGTTCCAAATTAAACATTATTTCTGGCTAGAAATTAGGAATACGACAAAGTTTGGGTTTATTTAGGATTCAAAGCTTGAATTTCTCTCTCTGATGTTACGTGAAAATCAACTAAAAATAAGTAAAATAGACATTTCCTTCCAGTAAAATGGAAAATGGATAGTTTGCGGTGTTTTGCGGAATTGGTTCAACAGCATCATCGCGTTCGCGGCACTGGAACGCAAAGGGCATTAGGAGGATCACGGATGCGTTTTAGTCAGTAAGAGTCTGTCGCTTCTGCCAGAGCGAAAGGAGACATATTTTGATGATTTCTCATCCTTAAAAAAAAATATTTTGCGGTATTGTTCAATGAAGAATGATAATAATAAAAAGGGTGTGGCTGTGGAAAGGATGGTTTAATAAAAGAAAGGATTTTGTACCATCCCCAAGTCACTTGTAATTACAAGGGTAGATGATGATATCCTTCAAATTGTAAATGTTTCGATGATTTGTTTGGACTAACAATAATTATAACTTTAATTAACTAAAACACAAAAATTACTACAAACTAAAATCGTTCTCAGCGCCGTTAGCTAACAAGGTGCCCAAGAGACTGGCGGCATACCTAGTTCGATTCGATGATTTTGATTTTATTTCACTTCTTATATATGATAAATTTAAATTTATTATCGTATGAGATTAACCATTTAGTTATAATGAATGAATAAAAATCATTATAAATAATTAAAAAAAACGCGCAATTAATTTCGGATTAACCATTTAGGTTAATCCGAAATTAATTGTGCGCCGTTAATCCGAAATTAATTGCACGAATTATTTCATCAGAATTATAAGCTCACTAAAAATTAATAATTTACAACACTTTAACTGCTACTTTAAATACGTAATTATCAGATAATTTAAATTGTTTATGTAGTGTCAGATACCTAAATGTTATTCATGTATCACCAATCATGTATGCGCGAAGGGCGTTACTACTATTATAGTGGTCACCCAGTGTTTGAAATAAGATCATATTTTTTTTAGTATTATGTCTTTGAAGCACTACTTTAGCATATAAACAATAAATGTGCCAAATTTCATTTTCCTCCATTCGCGTAAGTTTTTGCATCACGTATTAATGTATAAAATTGACATAGACTTCCAGGTAAACAACACCTAACATTTTCTAAACATACATCATCTTCAACGTATTAAATATACAAATCAGAATCATATTAAAATACAACGAAAACTCAAAGTTCATATCAATCAGATAGGTACAGTGATTACTATTTTGAATGTAACAAAATTTTTTAAAGTTTTGCTCAACATTAGAGCATCAGCAGGTCAAAATTAAACATTGTCTAGTTTTACTAACTGAGCTCGTGGCTAGATAATAACAGCCGCACGGGTCGATCTTCAAGGTTAAGCAACGCTTGCCAAGGTTGGTCTATGGATGGGTGACCATCTTATCATAGCGAGTTTCCTCCGTGCCTCGGAAAGCACGTTAAGCCGTTGGTCCCGGCTATCATTTGTAGATCTTTGGCAGTCGTTACGCGTTAAATACTGGTATTCAGCTAAATCCGGTTTGACTGGAAGCCGATCCCAATATAGTTGGGCAAAGGCTAGGCAGATGATGATTAACTGAGCCTCGAAGTTTTGGCAGCACACGACACTGTCATCTAGGTTCTGCACAGTTCTTTTTAGCTGGACTGAAATTATTGTCACACTTGTGTAGTCTTACCATCATGGCAGGCAGAAAATTAGGCACAAAATAACCCTGCTTGTATTAGAAAAAAAGTCGGAAAATAAGTCATTCGCCTAGTCGGGATTGCTCCATGTCCATGTCCTCGTAGTTTTATTGGAATTTCAAAGCAATTTAAGGTGAAGCGACGATTGGGACGAAGTAGTGATTACAACATCAATATGGAGGCTTGCATATGATTTTAGAAGTACGCCATCAAAAAATTAACACTTGACACTATTTTCCCGCTATTTTTTGTTGAAATCAATCAGTATATTTAATATTCTTCCATTACTGAGTGACTGAGAGACTGAAATTTGGCATATAGGTTCCTCCGGAAATGTAGGAAGCACAGAGAAACTACGACTTCTAAAAATTCGTACGGGAACGGGAAAAAACGGGATATGCACGTACGAAGTCGCGGGCAAATGCTAGTATAATATTTTTTTTACTGAAAAAGCCCGACTATGGCAGTTTACGTTACGGTTCTACTGACTACTGTAGCATTTTTTTTTGTATATGCCCTTTTTTTCGATTATGATGAGTCTGCACACCACTGCGACATGATCTATGTTGTATATAATCACACATTTCCGGCATTATAAATTATTTTCCTTCTATTTTCGTTCACATGCGCGAGATGACCACTTTAATGCTATGCTTGAGGACCTTACTCGCCAGTGATCACGAACACGGTAGTCATTAGTGTAAAACCGCGTTTACACCATCAAGCTGCTCGCATGCAAATTTTATTACATTGCGAGGCACCTTCGAGCTATTGATCATATTATTGCTTAATAGTCTGCAATGTAAAGCAACTATCATTCGAGCTGGTTGCCTAAGAGTTTTAAAATAAGAGCGATTGATAAACATAAATAACAATGTACGCGGCGCAAAAGCTTCGTCCGGATTGAAATTCGAATCAATACGCACTTTTTATTAGCTTTGCCAACCCACATACAAAAGAATTTTCTAAACTCCCATTTTAACTTGATAACTGTCTGAATCCGCAACTGTCGGCCTGACGTGTGCTGATATTCAATCAGCCTCCGATGGTGGAATGTCAGTTTCAGAGTAGTTGGATCCTTCCCATTCGGGTTTTACCATTAATAGTCCGTTTGGATATGCCAGTCAAACTTTATTTGATTTTTCACCTTTGTATGTGTACCTTTTCCATTCGGGCATTTGAAAATAAACAAAAAACTTTCGTCAATAGAGAGTACGCAGCGAGCCAATTTGTCAAATTGTTGGATCCAGTTGAGTGATAGTCAAGTTCTATATATGTAGTTATCGATTGGTCTCAAAGTTATGAAACAAGCAGCCTGTTAAAAAAATCGACTGATATGTTAAATACAAGAGTCTGTTTCGCCGTTCGTGACGTTTGTATTGAAGACTTTTATTCTTAAACCGATTCCTCTTTAATTTCCTTCACGCAAGTTGCGGTCAGTGAGTGCAGTGGTGGTCCGGTGGTAATGGCTGCGACTTACCGAGTTGTAGGTCGTAGGTTCGAATCCTGACAGGCGCTTTATTTTATGTAAATTACGAGTATTTCATCACCACTGCTCTCAAAGCGGTGAAGGAAAACATCGTGAGGAAACCGGCATATCCTAGAACCAAAAATTCGACGACATGTGACATCTACCAACCCGCACTGGGCCCGTGTGGTGGATTATAGCCCCACTCCTGCTCGAAAGAGAGGAGGCCTGTGTCCCAGCAGTGGGAACAATATAGGCTGATTATATAAGTTCGGATCATGTGAAATAAAATTTAATATCACTAATGCTTGGTTATTGATAACGATTGCTGGAGAGCACTCGTTGACTACGAGCAGCAACTTCATAGAATCCACAAAATTAGTTGTAATATTGTTTTTAATCATTTGATCACAAGTATTCCTTGGGATACGGTTTACTGGAATATTATCCGGGCACCTATACCAAGGCTTATCTCAAAAAATAAAATAAAATGTGTTGTCTTTGGTCCCGGCCAATCTCTGAAACGGTTGGGCCGATTTTGACGAGACTTTAATTGGTGGGTAGATTGTGCTTTACATGTAATAGTGACTATTGTAATCTGTCGAATTTATGACGAGCCCATCGGGTCTAAAAAGGACACTTTATATCAGAATCAGAAAGCACCTCACGCTAATCGTCACTGTAAAATTTTCCCAACCAACCATGAACCTAATGCGTTAGCGATAAAGGTGAAAATGAAATTTGTCAGATTGTTGTGTGATTAAATTATGATTCCAATGTGATTCTACTAAAGTGGCCTTTTTAGACCCGATGAGGGTGAGGGTGGGGGTGGGGGAGAAGATGGTGGGGGGGAGGTTAAGGGGCTAGACAAAGTGCCTCTCACAGATTAGAGATGGCTATTGTCGAATTGCCACATTATAACGGATTGATCACGAGATATTTCGACAGCGTTTGTCAACCCCACACATTTTTAAGCGTGACGGCCCCAACATAAGTACTATTGTAACTTACCGGAGCTGCCACAATAGGCTAGTTTCCACCATCAATAAATTGCAAATCTATTAGGTCCGTCAGTTAGGGTATTGAAAAATAATGGACACGTATTTTTTGTTTTTGTGAATCAATGAATATTGACAAAGATAAAACGCCTCAAAACTCAGGAGTGGCGGCTCGTGACGTCAGAACGCACTAAAAATTTTACCACGGCGTGACGTATAGAGAATTTTAAAAGCGTCGTATCATCGTCAATTTTGGTAACAAAACAAAAAACGTGTCAAACATTTTTTGATAATCTAACTGACGGACTAATTAGATTTTTTCAGTGGACAAGCCTATTCATAATAATAATAGGAATAGTTTATTGGTCCATTGTTACAAATTGTGAAAATACTTAAAAAAATATGCTTACAGTAACAAAGATAAATAATTAGCATAGTCATTAAACGGTGGTCCCCAAACATGTATGCTCAGAATGTTTTGAGATGACATAAATATTTTTAAGCTATTGCATAGCTTCTATCGCGGGCCTTGAGCGTGGAGACCGAATCCAGAAATTCCGTAACGAAAAAAACCTAACACCCCCCACTCCGACCGGCACAGCGGTGATACTTTTTATTTTTTTATCGGTCACCACGCTCAAAGTGTAACTTGAATTAATATCAAAGAAAATAAAAATGGAATGGAATGGAATGGCATGGAATGGAATGGAATGGAATACACAAATCCGATCCTGAAAAAAAAAAATACTGCATAAATAAAATAAATATATAATTATAATTGCATAAGTTGATAAAAAATGGTATGCAATAGCTTTACCGCGGCAGTCCCCGAGTGCCACACGTCTTTTTTATTTTTTTACGCTTTGGCAATTGCCTTCGCCACGCTACCGCTGACAGAAGCTGTGTTCCGAAAAATAAAACAGTATACTGGCCAATGCTCATGACGTCATGAATGACGCCATACTGTTTAGTCCTTCCGAAATATACTGGCCAGTGCGTTGACGTGGAAAAATATTGCCGACGTGTATTGAAAATATACTACTAATACGTCACATTTGACATTTGTCTCATCAGTACACTATGGTGGCACACCAGTACCATATGGCGTCGGATTCATGACGTCATGAGCACTGGGTCAGTATACTGTTTTATATTTCGAATCACAGCCATGTCATTTCACAGCTTCTGTAAATGGAGTTGAGATTAGATGCAGCGGCCGGATATTTGGGCCACTACGGTGTAGTTATGTGAAACAAAGGACTGCCGCCGACTCGCCTGATAGATTGATTGGTCTCGATAGTGCCTATAGCCCCAGTCTAAAGAGCATCCGTTCAATTAGTGCGACGAATAATCCAAAATCATAACTAATGATAATAACTATAAGTGCATACAGGGATTATCGTCGGTTGGTGTCCCATTCCATTAAAAAGGTCTAACGGGGCCTCTGCGAGTTGGCTTCGGACCCTCGTACGCCTACCAAAGGACCGCCCAACTAACACTAAAGCGTTCAAAAAACTTATATAAGACCGTTTCAAATGGAACGGTCTTGTATAGGTTTTTTAGACCGTTCCATTTGAGTATAAAAGTCTTAACGCATACCTGTGCAACTGGTAATCGCCTTCGCCACTTATAAGTGAGTTAGAGCATGCTCTAACTCACTTATAACCACGAAAGAAGCCCATAGTTTTACAGGTAAAAGTTATAGAAAGCCTATAGTACGGTGTCACAAAGATATTAAAGCTGCACAAGAGCGTTATTCATCGTCAGCTACTACTTAAAGCGGTATTGCCGTTGTAATACCGCGTTAGTGAGCACTACAGGTGGTAAAAAGCGCAGGTCAAGATTGAAAAAGCCTGTAACCTTACTAAAATTAATCTGTTCGTAGTGGAAGAGTTATGTCATCCATTATTCAACACAACAGAATAATATTAAAGAATATTAAGTTATTTAAGTATGTGAAGTCAAAAATGACTGCCCTTATGATTTCACGGTAAATGTATACCATGTTTCTCATCTCAATTTTAACGCACCTAGGATTTATTAAAGATTTAAAAGAAAAGTTATGATAATAAAATAGGTACCTCAAGCTAAACATTATTATTCTTTCCTGCTTCCTGAGCAGTGGTGTGTAAAATTAAGTGGCATTCATGGAACGCTTCAAATAATGTAAGAAATTTTGTATATTGTAGTCAAATGTTGAATAACTCGAAATAATATTAATTGTTAGGTTACCAAAACAATGGCGAACTTTACAAAAGTGAGGTTAGTGTTAAAAACGACCCATACTTGCGTTGTCTGACACCAATATCTTTAGAACGTCTTTAAAAGAGTACTGCCTAACACAATGAGCTTTAGTTAAACCCTTTATTACAGGTTAAAACTAGATAGAGGACTTGTTTGACACTTTTAGTTTCTCGTGTTACTAAACTCTCGACAAACTCTATTTTATAGCCTATGTCTGCAATAATAGTCAATATAGCACCTTAAGTGGTATAAAACAGTTCATTGCAATAACTATACAACAATAAGTAAGTAAGTCAGTCGGAGAACACTTTTATAAAGATATAGCGATTACTTTCGATTATTACGCGGGCGGAGCCGCTGTCAGATGCTAGTATATTATACTTGAATGATTAGTACGTGATGATTTCAAACCGTCGTCACCAAATGAAGTATCAAGCCTCGTGTATTTTAAGTTGATTTTTAACCGACTTCAAAAAATGAGAAGTTTCTCAATTCGGTTGTATTTTTTTTTTCTTATGTTTGTTACCTCATAACTCCGTCATTTATGAACCGATTTAAAAAAATCTTGTTTTACCTGAAGGGATATATATACTTCCCGACTGGTCCCATTGTCACCAAGTCAGAATCTGATGATAAAATCGAGGGAAACTCTCAAATTATATAGGCACATACCTACAATGTTTTTCATAAACTTTCTAACGCAATTCAGATATTTGTGCATGGTAATCATCATCTCATGTTGCTGAGCTGATGATGGAAGGTATGAATTACGATATTATGATGAAACCCCAAGAAAAATGTTTATTCAGCGATTTTTTTTGCCAATTTTCAGCCGATTTGGATGATTATTTTACGTTTGGAAGAGTATTTTCCTGAACTTTCAATTTGTTCAAGATCTGATGAAGATCTTCGGAGGTAGGCAACGGAACTCTTCAATAAATGATAGCAAATGTATCGGGATTGCTGAAATCGCATGTCTACACCAGTTTTTTACACCAGTTTTTAACATAACATCACTCCAGTACGCTATTAATGGGTACGCAGGTAGGTACCACTAAAAAGTGAAAAATAAAAAACACTTTTATAAATTTTGTCGGTATTCTTGGATTTTTTTTTCGTTTTCCGAAATTTTAGTTATTTTATAATTTGTAGTGTTTTGTTTTTGGAAAAGTTTTTTAATTACGACACTTGCATTCAAAAAACCCTGAAAAGTATGGGTTGAAATAGAATGTGCACGTAGTTGTTCCAAAATTGGATAAATATCTCTAATTCGGGACTAAAATATAGATAAGTAGTACAAGGGTTAACTTTTTAATACATTCAAGACTTTTTAATGGCATTTTTCAAGGCCTTATTATTAGTATGCGTTTACTGCGGGCAACTACAAGTCGGACCGGGTGGTGCGCTAACGGTAATTAGCATCATCTGCCTAGCATTTTCCCAACTAAATTGGGGGTCGGCTTCCACTCAAACCGGATTGAGCTGAATATCAGTGTTTTACGTGAAGCGGCTGCCTACCAGACCTCCACAACCCATTAAAAGGGTAACCCGGTACTTCTTGGCAAGACTGATTTACTGGCTTTTGACAATATATAACGAATGCCAAAGATCTACAAATGACAGCCGAGACCAACGGTTTAACGTGCTTTCCGGGGCACGGAGGAAACTCGGCATGTTAAGATGGTCACCCATCCAAAGACCAACCATGGCAAGCGTTGCTTGACCTTAAACCTGTTATTATTTAGCCACAAGCTAACGATAAAAATGTAACTTTAAAAACAAGGACTTCCGATATGTTTTCCTATAATCTCGGTTTTTCTGTGTTTTATTTCAAACTTTATTAGAGTTCAGTTTCCACAAAGGCGTTCGGTAAACAGCTGTTTCCTATATTGTATAGACTTTAGCTGACCTAATTGTGCTAAATAGTGTTTTTTCATATTTCATAGTTTATTTATTTTATTATTTATGTACACACAGAAAAATAGAGAAATTTAACATTATAAATATTAGTTTATTATGCCCATAGATAGTTTTTTTTAAATTATTTATTAGTACTGTATTTCCCCCCCCCCCCCTACGAAGATGCTAATCAATCTTTATTTTAAGACTATGATAACATATTTAAATACAATCTTTTCTTAATTTACCTTTTATTTGGCTAAATAAAATATTACACTGTAACAGTTTTCTTCAGGACTGTCCGAGATTGTGATTTTGTGCGTAGCGAAACTTTTTAGCAGGCATTTTACGAGTGGAGCATAGTGGGACTAGATCTTCCTAGCTTCCTTAAAAGGTGATCTCTAATAATATGTATTGAAATTTTATTAATAAATAAATAAACAATTTATTTATTATTATTATAGATCATAGGCAGCGAAGCGGAGAAACGGAGAAATATTAACCAATCATGTTAGTCAAAATGTCAGTGACTCACGTGGTGCGGAGATTTTATGTAATTCCATTTGTTAAAGTTTTTCCGTTTCTCCGCTCCGCTGTGATGGGCAAGCTAGGCAAATACCTAGAGCAGCGTAAATGAAGGGGGGCGAAATGGAGGGTGATTGAAACATAATAAAGGTGACTTTTTTTTAATTTATGCTCCTCCGCTGTAACAACAAATAATAAAAATTAAGGTTTATGGTACGGAAACCTTAGTGTGCGAGTCCGACTCGCACTTAAGTATTTTTGTAATATTTTTGGTGTTAACAATTGTTGGTTAGCCCAATTAATAAAATAATAAGTATTATAAAGAAGTAAAGAGTTCTGTCTGTTTCTAAAACAAAATGTCTAAAACTTTAATTCAAGATCATTTTAATCTCGCCACGTTGTGGAAATTGAATTAAAGTTTATAGAACTTTGTTGCTCCCTTGAAACGTTATTACAAGATAGAATTACTCTGCGAATGACAAGAACTACTTCAATTTGTTTTTTTTTAAATGCGAGTCAAGGGCAAGGCTAACAAACTTTAGATTACATTTCAACGCTAGACTGATTTTTTTAAAATTTCATTATTGGAAACATTAATTTTCTGCGATACTACCGTCTGCCAGCGGCTTCGGGATGAAATGGGATTGCTAGCCATCCCATTACACTCCCTATGGTTTGTATTTACGAAATATTACTCTATAAGTCCTTTTAGTAATTGAGAGCCAAACCATTATTATTTCCTCAGAAGCAATGTTTCAAATATTAGTCCAAGGATAACGAATCTTCCATACCAATAACATTTTTTTTTTCATTTCTTGTTTTATCCATTAGTCTATCTTACTATTCTGTGTATGTTGTACTTTTTGTTTAAATAATGTAATTGGTTTCGGTCGTTCTGTTTAAATGAATAAATAAAAATCCTCTGAATCATCGTTCGCAGGTAGATGTAAGATAATATTTACTTCGGCCAATATTCGTGCCAAGTACATATTCCCAAGGAATAAGATTTTTCCATACAAATTGTTACAACCCCTAAATCATCTGTATTTCAAGACATACAGCCCGCTGACAGACAGAGGGAGGGCGAACAGCGAAGGCTTAGTAATAGGGTTCCGTTTCCCTTTGGGTACGGAAGCCTAAAAACAAACTAATAAACTGTCACGTGAGTTTTGCCCAGTTCGAACTAAAATTAGGTTCACTAGAAGCCGGAAGCTTCGCTAAAATGTTGTTGGAATGACGTTCCCTACTTCATTTAATTACACGTACTAACAAAATTATTTGAACATGTTCGTCGATGGTTTTCACGTTGACGCGTTTGACTGGAAATAGAACATCGATAATTGCTACTGCATTTCCATGCTCCGAACTAAATAACATAAAACAAAAACCTTATTTATAATTCAATCTACCTATATGAAACTATCAATACTGACCAGTGACCACTGCCTCCGTAGTCGAGTGGTTTAGGCGTTTGCCTGGGACCCGGTGGTCGTGGGTTCGATTCCCACGGGAAACTTTGTAAATTTGTTATCCGTATCGGTTAGGACATTGCAGGCTTTAATCACCTGAATGCCTGATAAAAAAATGATTCCGTGCTTCGGAAAGCAGGTACAGTCTGTGACCAACATTATCTAACCCAATTGACTATTAGCGAATAATAGTCAAGTGGGTTAGATAATGTTGGTCACAGACTGTACAAGGCGGTGGTCCTAGCGGCCAAATTGCGCTCGTCGAGTATACCACGTCAGAGACTCTTGAGCCGGTTTTGAAACTCTGACACTAGGGTGAGGGACCGTTAGACCTTACTGTCCACACGATAAGAAGAAGAAGAAGACTATAGATTAGTAGATTCTTAATACAAACTCTATAAAATATAATTAAGAACCCATAAGTTGATGGGTACAGAATTTATAGGTACCTAACTATTCACTGCCAATCAATTCAAGGTTACTTATGTAAAAGTAACGTAGAAAAGATCGAGTACTTACACTATTCTTAAAAACGAACGAATTCAGAGTTGTGGTTATTCCAACAAAAGGATAACTCTCACACTTATAATCGATGTATCTAGCAGTGCAGCAGTGGACGTCTTTCGGTCGATTCTGTGCGACAATGAATAACGAAACTTCTCAAATATATAAAAATGTACCAAATCAACCAAGCCAAATGACGTCACGCGTGTCTTCAACTCGCTGTATCTCTTTTATTTTTTGTTTACGTGAAAAAAGAAAAAATATGTGACAAATATTTTTTGAAAATCTATCAGACGGACTAATTAGATTTTTTTAGTAAAAACCCGCATTATGGAAAATTATTGGTTTAACTGAAATGAGAATGCAAACGCTATTTAGAAATACAAGTATTCGCACTCAGAATAAACTCTTCTACGAAATGAGTAAATTAGAGAGGAGGTTATTAAATTGCCTCGTGAAATCAGGCATTCCGTAAGGTTTAGTAAGCTTGAATATTATTTGAAATGCTGCAATATTGCTCCAGGCTATTGTGGTCTATTTCGCCTAACGAAATCCCTGGGATTCCTACAATTCTCGCTTTATACTCGTAATATCCTTTTTAGAGTTACAAGCATATTTCAATACCGGGAAAATGCAGTGAGAAAACATAATGTTCTCACTGTAGGTATTTAATGCAAAAATATTACGAAAGTTTGTTTTAAAGTTGTAGCGGTAATAACGGTTCGTATTTTTTTTTAATGAATCTCTAAGGCCAGGACCGTTCTAAGAGTCTTTCGTTTTCTGAGATTATCTCACTTCATATAGTTATTTAATCGCTGCTCTAATAAATAATATAATATTTACATCAAGTGATGGTAAAGTGTTCTTTTTTTAAATTCCTCCATGTAATTATTACCTTTATTATTACGTACCTACCTACCTAACTTCATACAATAGGTGTTTATCAGTAAACACTGTGAATCTGTTCACCATCATCCCTTTATTCTTTCACCCCTTCAGTTTCATGATGAACTCGAACAAGACCAGCAAAAATATAATAGCGAAATGCATCATAAAATACATGAATAACTTAATTCCCTCTGCTCACAATAATGATGTCATAGTACCATCATTAAAAATGTGTATATTCTTTCAAAAGCAGTTCCGTTTTAATCCAGCCATTGAAGTGCAAGTTTAATCGCAAAAAATACTTTCAAAAGTTAGCCCTATAATGGTTCACCTATTGAAGTGGACAGACAATGGCTAACCAGACCTCGTGCAGCTGCCTCAGTCTGATGTCATGTTATCGGGTTCAAGAGTTATAATACCGTCATTGTGCACTAATCCCGTATAATGACGTCGTTGCTGGGCGCCTGGCGTCTATACATGTGCGTGCACGTGTATACGCCTGTTTTTGCTTCCGAGAGTAGTATAGCCGTGTGTAGCCGCGCTGAGCGGCGCAGCACAGGTCGGTCTGCAGATGAGCTGAGCTCGGAGGGGGCTTTATGCGAGGGACCACCAATTATGCTCCAAATTCAATGGCTCCTGTCTAAACGTATGCATTTCAAAGTTGATATGATGGGATGTTTTGTTAAGTTGTTATTGCACCAGTAAGTAGCTTCACCTTTATTACTTTTACATATAACACACCTTTTCGAAGTAGTTACGTTTTAAAAGTAACGGGGGGACAACACTAATTAAAAGGAAGTCAAAATGGCTGCTTAAAACTCATTCAACCAATCTTAACAAGGAATTGTATATCTGATAATTTGTCACAATAATTTTGTGATCATTATCTTCCGGGAAACCTGGCCTGGATGAGACGCAAAATCATTTGCCCATATGAATGTGCTGAAAGTACCAGAAAAACACAAAAGGGATTTCGCTTTAGGAACGTCGAGAATGCTCATGTCTAATCGGCCACTCAAACAGTAGATTATTTTCTCTTGCAAAATAACGTTTGCTCCAAACAAAGCACCTACTACAGAGCACGAGAAGCTATAAAACTTAGTAAACACATATTCAATTGTTTCATATTTTTGTTCCATGGGTCAGACGCGTTTCAGTAACAGAAAACGTTAAACGACAGCGCTTCTGTCTCCATACTATTTACATAACTCGATCAAATAAAATTGCTCGTTAGTTTCGTATTACACTTTTGTAGCCTTATTTGATTGAATTTGGGATTATTTGCAATCGCTACGTAACTTAGTAGAAGTTCTTTATTTACAAAACTTATGGCTTCTCGTGACGGGTCCTACAGAGGTATATGCAGAATCCGGAACGTGCATAAGAAAATCTTCTTATCTATCTCCATTACGCCAAGGAAGGCAATTTATAAACGGTAAATTTCTATTATACCGTACTTTGCATTTATCTTTGAAGCGATATCCCAACAAGCACCACCACTGAAGTGTTTTTCTTTATAAATGTTTAGGAGCAAATAATAGAAATGGACATCTACTTTCCCTTCCTTCATTCAAATTTACGTTTTACAACTCAAGGTGTTTACTTTTGTTGGATAAAACAATTAACAGGCTAATTATGAAAGGGAAAACGACTTATTATTTCTACAATGATCAGAAGAGAGGAGACTCTCTCCTAATTTCTTGGGAACCAATTATTGAATAGGTAACAACTAGATATGTATTTAGTCACGTAAACTTAACACATCTTGGGTCACGGGATGTGTCTACCAGCCGTTTCGAAATTTCTTTTCGCCCGAGGGTTTCAACCCCAAACGGCTTAAAAATATAGTTTTTTTTTTTTTTTACTATTGATAGGCACGCATTTGACCACTATCTCACCTGATGGTAAGCGAGGATGTGGTCGAAGATGGAATAAGGTTACTATTTTTACGCCGCTTGAGGCTTTAGGTGACTGAATATTATAGTAACTCTTCAGACTCCGTAAAACCTTTTTGAAAAGTTCGAAGGGACTAATAACGTGACATTACGTCAGCGAAATCGGCTGTCGAAAACGTGTGAGACTGAATTAGCAGGCTCTGGTCTATAAAAGAGTCATGTGACACAATTGTCACATAGTCAATCTCAAACATTCGACTTTGGCAATCGTTGTCACTGAGTAGTTGTCGGACGTACCTACTTAAGTCTTTATCAAATTCTCAGCTAGGTTACTGGACTATGGAATATATTTATATAAGTATTCGCAACGCAAAAATTATTAATAAGCACTGATACTATGCAAATTAATAAATGACAGTGGATCACCGTTGCAACTACCCATAAGATATTGCACTTTGACGTTGAAAAGTGCCTTTTGATGGTCGAGTTGAAATAAATTATTTGACTTTGACTTTGCAAAAACCCTCGCTCACACGGTCCAGTAATGAATATTATTACTGAAAACCCCTAGGCTAAAACCGGCTTCATAAAATATACTGCAACATGCCAGCAAAAAGTAAATATGAACTTTAAAAACCAATAATTATGTAGCTAGCGAACGTAATTCGATCACAGCCGCTCGTGCAACGCCCAGCAGCGGATGAAAAAAAAATGGGGAAAAATCCAACGTTGAAATTCTAGTCCAAAAAAAAAAATTCTATACCCGTTCTATTTCCTGTTTACGGTAAAAAGGACATAAAGTCGTTAGAGAAAATCTAGTGACGTAAATTTAATCCCATTCGATCACGTTATTGCCAATTTTCAAATCGTACAACCACCGGAATCCTTCGAGATCAGGTTGTAGAAAATGCCGTCTTTTACGAACTGTAACATTAAATACCTACTAGCAAACCTATCTTCTTCAGGAAGTTCGACACCGGGCGTCCAATTTCTGTATAGAATTACAAATATTCGCCCTTCAAAATTGAAGCACATATTTGAATTTTGTGTAACGAAGAATTATTCGGTCTCATGACAGTTTTATTAACAGAAAAGGGACAACTAGGTAACGTTACATAATAAGAACGATACTGGTTTCCCCTGATAGAATCTTACTTTGTCTCGAGCCCAAACTAATAAAATACCCAAACACTGAAAGTAACTATTTACCCATTTTGTTCCAAAATGTTAGTCGTTAGTGAAAAACCATAATACTCGTATAGTCTAAGTCCGCCAAGCCTGATCCATCATCGGACTATCAGACGTACGGCGATGCGCCACCGGTACATGGTGGACATGCCCAACCCACACGCACAATACTTTTTGGGAACACATTCATACAGCATACAGCTAAGAAGTGGAATTCACTGCCGGAGTCTGTGTTTCCTGATAGCTACAACCTGGGAGCCTTTATGTCAAGAGTGAATAGTTTACTTCTACTAGTTCACTTTCGACCACATCATCGCTTACCATCAAGTGAGATAGTGGTCAAACACGTGTCTATCAATAGTATAAAAAACTATTTTCACGATATTCAACAATACCTTGCCGACTGAACTTTTCTTGTCTTGGACTCTCACATACCGCTGTTGTCAATGTCAACGTTTTCGTGTGTCAATCAATGCAATTCAAATATCCTTGAATTACAGACTTATTATTTTGACTCTTTATTTATTGTTACTAAGACTATATGAGTCACTGTTGCTCTTTTTACACTAAATATTTTGAAAGTTGACAAATAGTTTTGCTTACCAGAAATCGATCACGTAATAAGATGGGAAACTTTTATTTTATGTTAAAGTAATTAATTTTTATTATCATCAAATCTCTCACCAACATAGATTGTGTTCTACAATGTTAATTACAGATAATAATTCATTGTAGGTAATGTACCACCGCCCCCGGTTCAATCTTTGCGATGTGGCTGCACTTGCGTGGGCGAGATGTTTACAAATGCGGTCACACACAGCATACATGCCAGAGTGCCTCCCTTGCATACTTTACTTACTACTTATTTATAGACCCGTATAGACGTATACGAGGAGCTACAACAGGAAAGCACGGGAAATACTGCCGCTCGGGTCGATCTTCAAAGTTAAGCAACGCTTTCCAAGGTTGGTCTGTGGATGGGTGACCATTTTAACATAACGAGTATTCTCCGTGCCTCGAAAAGCATGTTAAGCTTTTGGTCCCGGCTGTCATTTGTAGATCTTTGGAAGTCTTTACGGATAGTCAGAAGCCAGTAAAAATGTGACTCTAGTCTTGCCATGAAGTACCGTGTTACCCAGTTAAGGGTGTTCTCTCAAAAAGGCTTAAAAATAGCGTGCAGATGAAGCAGTTTTTCTTCGGCATTTACTGAGAAATTACATCTAAAAATAGGTAGTAATCTACATGATATTGCACGTAACTTGGTTTAGCCAGAAATTTAAATCAACTCCAAACCATTGAGATGAAACCATTTTACTCCTTCATTTTTTAACAAAAGACTAAAAAATTAATATCTACTGCTGTGCAATACAAACTAAAATAACTTGGTTTTGTTACTTTTTTAAAATATGTATTTGTTTTATTATAAAAAAATTAAAAACACGGGTAGCAGAGTGGCGCGCCGAGATGTAATTAGCTCCGTTTGTATGCACAAGGTCATTGGCAAATATACAAGCCTTAATGGATTGTGGAGGTCTGTTAGGCAGCCGCTCCTCGTAAAATACTGGTGTTCAGCTAAATCCGGCTTGACTGGAAGCCGACCCCAACACAGTTAATATTGAACATTCGTATGTGACGTCGAGTTTTGAATAATCAGAGAATCTACACAAGTCAAATTCAAATATATCTAGTTTTATTAATTTTAGTAATAAAGCTGAAGAGTTTGTTTGTTTGAACGAGGTTATCCGACCAATCAAATCCGACTGTTAGTTCCTAACAACCAGTCGGATTTGACAAACAAATCTTTTTGTTTATGATAGCCACATTCATGAGGAAGTTATAGGCTATAAGGGAACGGTAGAAAACAGGATATACGCATTCGAAGTCGCGAGCAAAAGCTAGTCTTTTATATCAAACTAGTTGACCTGCGTAACTTCGTTTGCGTCATAATTTTTATTACTGCTCTGCTCAGGTCTTAGCGTAATGATATATAAAGCCTTTCTCGATAAATGGGCTATCTAACACTGAAAGAATTTTTCAAATCGGACCAGTAGTTCCCGAGATTAGCGCGTTCAAGTAAACAAACAAACAAACAAACTCTTCAGCTTTATATATTATTAGTATTAGTATTAGTATAGAAGTATAGATATAGATAAATTACGAAAAAAGCACTTCTTGACATCCTGAACGTTAGCATCTACAGTTTAAGAAATCAATAAAGTGGCTTTGTTGTCTTTTCGCAATGGTAGATTTATATAGGGGCGAACGGACAAAAAACTCCATAGCTACTCTTTGCGACAAAATGTTTAAAAAAAAATTGGTTCACCTACTTACCAGTGACTTTATAATCGTGATATCGTGTTCGTGGTATTAGCGACTGTCTTAAGTTAAGAATGAAAGGCATAAGCTCTATCAAAATGACAAGTAATATAATCAAATCCTTTACAGTTACACTATAGAGTAGTATAGAGGCATGCGCATATAGGGTAGAAAATCCCGCATAGGCCAATGAAAAGATCCGACCAGATGAGTGTTGTCTGGTCGGCAACTGGTTGTTATCACGCTGTTATATGTTATATTTCATTACTCAAACTCTGAAAGTAAGCCTAAAGTTGCCTGCGGAGCGGGTTGAAAGCATTACTTTTCAGCCCTAGGGAGGATCGTTTTCAACTGACAGCCGTCAAATCTTAAAAAAAAATGATGAAAATGTTATGGCTGAATAGCTATTCAGCCATAACATTTTCATCATTGTTTTGTGTCCGGTCAAAGAACAATAAAAGAACAAAATAGGTGGCAAAGCGGCAATCAGATCTTTATTTGTTTTTTCGAATTTTGTTCATATTTTCGTATAGCAGAGATTTCTTTTAACACGACGAGTTATTTAGCTAATTCGTGTTATTATGTTTAGGTACTTTTCTTTTATTCGTAATGAAAAGCACAGTGTTTACGTTGGGTGAAAGACTTACGAGTATATAAGAAGCCATAAATAAGTAATAGGTAAATCCCAAATGGATTTTTTATGTAATTTTATCTAAATCAATCCTAGTCATCTCACGGGAAGCGTCCTGTGATATTACAATACCTTGGTATTTTTCAAATTGTTTTTCTACCACGTCTCATTGGCTAAACAGGTTTAAGTTTATTTTTATTACCGCTACTAACGTGCCCGTGGATTCTTGTCAACAGTAAGCGAAATCGCTGGCAAAATCTATTATAAAATATCGTACTAAAACCTATGTGGTCAAATAGTCTTGAGGTCCAAGATGTGTACCGTGTTACCCAGTTAATGGGTTGTGGAGGTCTGGTAGGCAGCCGCTCCACGTAAAATACTGGTATTCAGCCGAATCCAGTTTGACTGGAAGCCGACCCCAATGTAGTTGGGAAAAGGCTAGGCAGATGATGATAACAGTTACATATTTATACGTACGTTCGTATTTTAATGTCACTCTTACATCTATACTCTATATACGAGTACTAATAAATAAAGCTGAAGTGTTTGTTTGTTTGTTTGCTTGAATGCGCTAATCTCAGGAACTACTGGTCCGGTCCTATGCCTTTTTATTTGACTTTTTATTTATTGATTGTCATCGGGATAAGCGTAAGAATTGATATTAACACGAGAATTGGCAATCAAATCAAGATTTCAAGAAAGCTACCATTGCCATACAATACGATACTGGGAAACATTCAATGCAAACCTTTTTCGACTCAGTAAAAAAAGCGATGTTATTTTCAAAGAAAGTATCAAAGGTAAGTAACGAGTCTGAAAACATTTCATAATAAAAACAGATAAAGATGGTAAACAAGCTAAAAAAAAAACTAATAAAAACTGAGAACATTTTTGCATCTTTACTAAGTGCTTGCTCGAAGGTGAGAAAATGTAAAACAAAGAAGAATACAATGAAATGAACCATTTTCTTAGCCTTTTATTATATTAAAATAATCACCTTGTGTCCTCACAAAAGCTTTTTAACAGCATTTTGTGACAGCATTTGTTTTTATTTGTAAGCAGTGAAAACTTCTTGTCTGTTTTAAATAATAAAGAAACAGTGACAACGTTGTTCACTTTTACAATTGAGAATTATTTGCCTTTTACTATTTTGTTCAACAATAACCGGCAATAATGTTGTCTTTCTTACATACGTTTTATAACTTTCTTTGTTTCTTGTTTAAGGAATCTACATTTTCTATAGGTACATTCATTGATTCGTTTCAAGATAGCCCCTCACCCTCGAGGACTTTCAGTATATTTATCAGAATACTTTGAAAAAACAAACTTTCAAAACTACGGTAGTTATCGTTTCTGATCGACCAGTATTAACTCTCTCGCCTCACTCGTGACTTAAACTCTAAGCTACTTCGCTACGCTCGGGAGTTAACTTTAGAATCCTTTTACTTCATTAGGTTCGGGATTCAATATGACGCCTGTGGCATAAGACACTACTTTATACCTTCGGCGCGTAAGTTACTATTGAAGTTATTTTGTTTATTCAGGCAGTGCTGGATAGTCTTTGTGGTAACCTAACTTAAGCCAGAGGTTCCCAAACTGTGCGTCGTGACTGGGGGTGCTCGCGGTGCTACCCAAGAGGCGTTACAAACTGCCACGGAAACGAAACGCAAATGCTGCAATGGGCAAATGAAACGGAAGCGTCCTGTTTTGATACCCTGTCCGCCTCATAAAGAATATACAAAAATACTGATATTTTTGTATAGAAAAAAAAATGTTCCCAATTTTGAAAAGTTGTAGAGCAAATATTGTTGAAGGTCATGAAATAAAGTCAGGATTAAGAGGTATCGGAATTTTTTAAATAAATTTTCATGAAATTTAGTATGCAGGGGGTTTCGGGAGCAATAAACCGATCTATCTAGGTTTAATTTTTAGAAAACGTAAAAAAACCAGGTCTCGTCATCCAGGTAGGTAACTCGACCTTATGCACACAATTTTACATAACATTTTTCAGTGACTCTTAATCAGAAAAGCAACCGTCTCATTGATTGGACATACCTAAAAGTTTTCCCTAATGGAGCTACCACAAGTATCTTCTTTTAAAAGTGCGTCGCAAAAAAATAACATTTAAAGGAAGTCATACAATAGAAAAGATTGGGAACCGCTTATCTAAGCAGTTTTAACTACGGAGCTTAAAACCAACACAACCGACTTACATGTAATATCGCCCATCGAACAAACAACATATTTGAGAAAAACTTAAAGTAGATTGATTTCGGATTCAATTGGGATTTTTAAAAGCTCCTACCGGGATGGCGTACCGTTTCAAACTGACCAAGAAAAACAAAATCAAATATTTAATGTTCCTTGAAATTATACGTAGGTGTCAATCATAAGTGACATGTCTGACACCGCCATCGCGGTCCCTTGTTATTAGTGTTGATATTCTCTTTAGCAAACTAAACTAATAGTGAACTAGCAAAAATCATAGCCTAGTTTCAGCCATGAAAAGTAAATTTAATCATGTAAAACCTTGAAATATCACCTTAGGTACAATTTGTGGGGCCAGGGAACAAGTGCGGCTGTATAATGAACTGACACCTTATATACACACAGAACACAAACCGCTCATTCATATATAGGAATAACTTCAGGGTTTGTACACGTACTGTAACCACGCAGTATTTAAATAAAGTGAAAATCTATTTTATTTTTATTCACCCCGTTTTACTACATCACCCCCAACTCCCGGCCCCGGTCGCACGATCCCATTATAAACTGGCTTCAGAATATTTCAGATTGTATTCGCAAGTACAGTAAAAATCTCGTTAATACTGGCACTATTAAGGCACTTGTCTCACCGCCGGCGAGGATGCGAGTAGCTATCGACCATTTGCTCGCTGGGGAAAGGGACAAAAGATATAGATCTCGTGTGAGTAAAAGAGACACATAGTCGAGAGCTGGCAGTTCAGTTTGTTCTCCTTAACACAGGTTATCTACTAACCTAGCTAGGAGTACAGCACCTCACCCAACATTTTATTGTAGTCTTTGTACACTATGACCAATTCTGTAAATTGTCATCATGTACTACAATGATTTTGATGAATAAATTATTATTATTATTAAACTGCCGGTGAGCGGCTTATACCTCTAGTTGATCGCAGCGACAAGAGCTATTAAAGATTGTACTCGCTCAGCGATGCTCGTACCTATTTTCTACCTATAGTGCCGGCCGGAGCGAGTATTGCGAGTAAAAGCTCGTCGCACTAAAGCACTCACTGAAAGCCAAGCGTCAAAACTGTCGAAACTTTTCACTCGCTGCTCGCTGATCGCCAATTGTTTCGAGTTTGAAGCTTTACTCGCTACTCGCTGATCGCCGGCGGTGAGACAAGTGCCTAAGTCTAGTTTTTATTTCCCTCCGCTAGATGCAGTTTTTAAACTAGGTTAATCGTGATCCTAGGTAGTACTGTAAGAAACTGTTGTTGTATGTATGTACTTAACATGCAGCCATATTTATTTCGTTTATCAAAGTATTCTATGATATCTAACACGCCAAAATTTCGGCTTTGTACGAGCAGTAGTTTCAGCTGTCCGTCAGCCAGTCACCAGAATTTTATATATTAGGATATAATTATGTATGCTTTGTGCCCAACTTGTATACATATACAAAGTGTAACCTCTTAAAGTGTCATTGGTCTCATCATTATATATATACATACTAATACAATAAAGCTGAAGAGTTTGTTTGTTTGAATGCGCTAATCTCTGGAACTACCAGTCGGATAACAAGAGAAAGGCTACTTGGAAAAAAACGGTATATGCGCGTGCGAAGGCACGAGCAGAAGCTAGTTTTATTATATGCTTTAAAAACTTTGAAGAACGTCTGGATATGGTCAAGCTGACGTTAATTATTTGGTGCTCAACTTTAAACTTTTAGCAACGTTTGTAATAAACCTTCTAAAAAATACAGCGAATGGCAAAACTGGCTATTAAATTCATCCTGTGCCAACGTGCCCCGGGCCTTTACATTGCCCAGTTATCGAGGAGTGCGCCTGTGCGCAATGTAACCCGGTCATAATGAAGTTACTCGCGGACCACCGTTCACCGCTAAATGCTTCTGCAAAGTGATACGTAAACAATGTAAACATACATCTACTCAAATATTATAAAGCTGAAGAATTTGTTTGTTTGGTTGAACGTCCTAGTATCAGGAACTACTGGTCCGAATAAAAAAAAAATGTTTTAGTGTTGGATATCCCGTTTATCGAGGAAGGCTGTAGGTTATACAACATCACGCTATGATCTAATCAAAAGGAGCGTCTTAAAGCGTTGTTGTGCGGGAGTAGAAGTAGCGCGGGTCAGCTAGTTGATCATACAATTTGTGTAAACTAATTTTTTTTTTTTTACTATTGATATGCACGCGCCAAACGCAACTAATAATGCAGAAAACCCCTGCTGAGCTGAAACTAGGACCAACGCATTAAAAATACCTAATCATCGTAGTATAGTCATAAAAGTCCAATACTCTAGCTTGCTAATGATCTTTAAGCCGCTTGAAGCACGTCGCTCGACGCCATAGACGATAAATAAAAAGACTCAAGTGCAGCGAGGAAAAAAATAAAAATGACAGCGTATTTTCCGTCGTTTAACAAAGCCTCAGATTCTTCGTGGACACAGGAAAACGCATTTGTAAGAGTAAAATCGATAAGGCTCTTGACAACTGGGATGCAGCGGAACGGAAAAGGATGTTTACGCGAAATGTTGCCACACTAAAATAAGCCGCCAGGATTCCCTACATATATATTTTTTTTGTTTTATGTACAGGCCTATGTTTTTGGCGTTACAAAGATACGAACTGAGATTTTTCCATTGCATTCTTTACTTAATGGCTTCATAGAATGTTTTCATTTTCAGGCGGAATGGCTCACTCACGTGTGGTATCCGAAGGAATACTGGACTTTTTCCTAATTAAAATGCCTGTGACTGTCAATCCAATCCGTGAAGAATTTTTGTAATCAGATCAGAATTCCAATATTAGCTCTTTATAATACTTGGATGGAGACGGAGATGAAGGCCGAAAAAAATGGATGGATTGTGTGAGGAGCGATATGAAATAGATTGGAGTTAGTGATAGCGCTGATAGGTCAGAATGGAAGGAAAAAAGTGTTGCGCCGATCCCAAGTAACATGGCATAAGAGCAGGAAGATGATGATAATACTTAGACTCCAGACCGGTCGGCATGTGTTTTTTTCCATGGAAGGTGGGTAGACCTTTAGTAAGGGATGCATGTGTCGATACTTGGTGCTGATGCTGCGCATGCGGAATACCTCAAGCGGCATAAATATAGTTACATTATGAGTAACTATATTTTCAAACCGTTTCGCGTTGAAACCCTCGAGCCGTGGAGCCCTTGTGCTCACAGCATTTAAAAAAAAAATCGACGAGGCTGGTTGACACATCCCGTGACCCAATAGCTGGCTTTTACCTAAGACTACCTACCACGTACTAGCTACATTGTTTTTAAATGGGTCAAACTAATTTAATTTTACTTCCTACTCCAACTATGAGAAGTGAGGATGCATGGATGTTTGTTACACGCAAAAACGAATTAAGGGATATTGATGAAACTACACAGTAATATATTTTATACATCAAAATAACACGTAGGTTATCTATACTAATATATAAAGCTGAAGAGTTTGTTTGTTTGCTTGAACGCGCTAATCTCAGGAACTACTGAACCGATTGAAAAATTCTTTTAGTGTTAGATATCCCAGTTATCGAGGAAGGCTATAGGCTATATATCATCACGCTAAGACCAATAGGAGCGGAGCAGTAATGAAAATTGCTACGCAGAGTTTCATATACGAGTATCATTTACTGTCATTTGTAGATATTTGGCAGCCGTTAGGAACAGTCAGAAGTCAGAAAAACTGAAGTCTTGCAAAGAAATACCGTGTTTCCCAGTTAATGGGTTGTGGTCTGGCAAGCAGCCGCTCCACGTAAAATACTGATATTTAGCTGAACCCGGTTGACTATAAACCGACCCCAATAGGTACAGTTGGGAAAAGGCTAGGCACATGACATATGAAGCATATAATGCATAAAGGTTATGCTCTAAAATCGATCAATACGTCAGTCAGTTACTGACGTCAATCTTGTACAAATAAGCTATGATACACAAAGTTACAGTAAATTATTCTTAATGCCAGCAATTTTCCGCCCTTTAGTGGCGCTTGCATGCTGCAACCAAAAGGTCAGGTTATAAATTTTACAGTACATTTGAACTTACTTGGAAACTTCCGAACTGTTTACATTGAACTAGCGTTGACTTGTTAAGTGGCTATCGACTGATAGGTGACGTGGCATTTAAAAATATATAGTGTATTTCCAATTTTGAGTTGTTGAATTCCATGAATTCTTTTGTCTAAAGTTCTAAATATACTTCGATGTTCTACAATAATATTGGACCGAAATAACTGGAAACATGGGGGAGACCTTTGCTTTGAATAGGTTCTGTGCTTGAATTAATAATTCGAATTCAAGATATTTTCAATATTTCGTAATCAATTCAAGAATGTATCGACTTCAGCGTTGTGCATTTTAATAGAAAATTTGTATATTAACGCTTAAGGGCGCTATTACAAAATCGAGCGCTTGCCCGGACTAAAGCTACAAACCGCGTTTCCCGAGATTTATAGTGATTGTGAGGCTGTATACAAAAATTGCTTAAAAATATGAGTTTACTTTTAAATAGACCAATTTTTTTTCAAAATTTTTTCATGCTTTATAACAATACCTCCTTAATTATTAAATAATTTTTATTTGAATTTGGATTATGCTTTCATAGATAAAAAATATTGTTTCGTACGGAAAATTGTCAATAATTCTCAGTTTTACAAAATTATTTTTGGTTTATTAGTGCATGAATCGTAACAAATTGATTTGATCATTCCAAAGTAGAAGGTACAGTTGTATCATGGACATTTTTAAAATTGATTAAATTATTATATCTTCGGTGTACCAAAGCATCAAAAGATTCCCAAAAGCGTAATTTTATGAAACACCCTTTGCGGAGACAAGAAATTTACTGATGTACGTGAACAAATTGATATATTTATTTAGAACACTCCCAAGATCAACTATCAAACTTTCTTAGGCGTATTTTTGTTTTTTTTTGTGCTATATCTATCTAAAGCATAATCAGACATCAAAACTCGAATCTAACGCTCAAATACAAGAAAAATTGTGAAAGCGCTCTAAGTGGAGCTCGTGTTTAAATAAAAAACTTTTTACAAAAAATACAACCGACTTCCGACCGACTGAAGTTATTTTGTAACTTGTAGTGTTTTTATTTTGGAAGTCGGTTGTATTTTTTGTAAAAAGTTTTTTATTTTTCACTTTTTATTGGTACCTAGGTACCTGCGTACCCATTAACAGCGTACCAGCGCAATGTTATGTTAAGAACTGGTGTAAACACTAAAAAAACATGCGATTTCAGAAATCCCGATCCGTTGCCTGCCTCCGAAGTTCTTCGTCAGATCTTCACCAAATTGAAACGGGACCAGTCCAGGAAAATACTCTTTCAAACAAAAAAAGAATTATCCAAATCGGCTGACAATTGGCGAAAGTATCGCTGAACAAACATTTTTGATGGGATCTTATCATCAGATCCTAATTTATACCTTTCATCATCAGCTCAGCAACATGAGATGATGATTACCAGGCACAAATATCTGAATTGCGTTAGAAAGTTCATGAAAAACAACATTCATACATTGACATTCAGTCAAAAAAGTATCGGAAATGGATGATTTGTTTATGGTTCCAAATTCAAATTTTTGTTTTTTTTTGTAGTTGTTAGATTGGCACAACTGTTTTCCATTTTGGCGCGGAGTTTGAGTTGCATCTGTTATTTATATTAAATACAGTGCTGGTTTTAGTAATATCATATATAGTGTGTATTGCGAATTTCATAATGGACACAAATATCGAACAAAGACTTTGTCTTAAATTTTGCATCGCCAATAGAATTTCGTGTTCGGAGTCACTGAAAATGTTACAGAAGGCTTACGGTGAATCGACTTTATCAAAAACTTGTGCTTATGAGTGGTTCAAAGCGTTCAAAAGCGGTCGAGATGTGATGGAAGATTTGCCTCGCTCTGGTAGGCCGTCAACGTCTGCAACTGAAGTTAACATCGCAAAAGTGAAGGAAATAGTGACTGAAAATCCCCATTCAACTCTGAGAGAGATAGCCGCCGAACTTTCTGTATCTCACGAGTCGATCCGTACCATTTTAACTAATCATTTTGGTATGAAACATGTTGCTGCTCGGCTAGTCCCAAAAGATCTGAATTTTCTCCAAAAACTCAATCGCATGAAAGTCGCTGAGGACATGCTAGAACGAGTCAGTTCGGACCCAACATTCATGAAACGCATTGTTACTGGTGACGAGACGTGGGTTTACGAGTTTGACATGCAAACTAGTCAACAAGCTTCGGAGTGGCGCCTTCCAACTGAACCGAAACCGAAAAAACCACGCCAAAGTCGATCAAAAGTCAAAGTCATGTTGACTGTTTTCTTTGACTATCGCGGTGTTGTGCACTCTGAATTCTTACCGGAAGGTCTAACGGTAAATAAAGAATATTATTTGAGCGTTATGCGGCGTTTAAGAGAGCAAATTCGACGAAAAAGGCCAGATTTGTGGAAAGAAAATTCTTGGATTTTGCACCACGACAATGCGCCTTCGCACAAGGCTATCATTGTGAACGAATTTTTAACCAAACACTCAACAAATACCATCCAGCAACCACCATATTCACCAGATATGGCTCCTGCTGACTTTTTTCTTTTTCCTAAACTCAAATTACCACTTCGTGGCACCCGTTTTCAATCGATAGAAGACATAAAGGAGAATTCGCGGCGAGAACTGAACTCAATTCCGGAAGCAGCGTTTAAAAAATGTTTTGATGAATGGATTATTCGTTGGCGCAAGTGCATCGTTTCTAAAGGAGCATACCTACTTTGAAGGTGATAAAATAAATTTGGATGAATAACAGACATTTTGTGTATTATTGATCTTTTCCCGGTACTTTCTTGACAGAGTAGTATGTGCCTATAAAATTTGAGGGTTGCCCTCGATTTTCGTAGGATCCCATCATCAGATTCTGACATGGTGACAATGGGACCAATCGAGAAAATCTATATCCTATCCTAATCTATATCCTTTCAGATGAAACTAACATTTTTCAAATCGGTTCATAAATGACGGAGTTATGAGGTAACAAACATAAAAAAAATACAACCGAATTGAGAACCTCCTCCTTTTTTTGAAACCGGTTAAAAAGAGGAGCTCATAGTTAGGGAAAGACTAGGTAGATGATGATTTGTATTAATAACGCTTCATACAAGTATGGGTTGCTAATAGAATTAGAATTTTGTAAAAAAATTGATAGTCACCCATAGTCCTCATAGACCCATAGTCATCGATTATTTTCTAATAACTTTAAAAACGTGAGTGTTTGCTCTCGAATTTTTTAAACTATGTTTGAGGTTAAAGAAAAGAGGACCGGGAATACAGCCTATATGACCAATAACATTAAGCGTTATGTTATTAATGTAGGTACTTCAGCGGAACTTGACAGCGGAGCGGAGCAAAGGAGAAATATTAACCAATGGAATTGCAGATAATGTCAGTGACTCATGTGGTGCGGAGATTTTTTGCTGTTCTATTTATTCTAATTTCTTTGTTTCTCTGCTCCGCTGCCTCAGTCCGCTGAAATGGACAGGCAGCCTAATTGGGGCATGTAATAAACATGCACCTTTTTTAATAAATCGGTAACACTGAGAGTTGCAGTAACTAGATAGCGTAGTTTCACGCTCAATTTACGAATATTTGAAAGCACACGTCGACGAAAATCATGTTGAAATAAATACCCACGAAGACTAAATAATCTTTTAGCACATGAAACTGTGAAACACTTTCGAACAAATTCTGAAAGCGAAAATAAAATGTGCGCAAAGTTCGTTTCTTTTTCAGAATCTATATGAAAAACAGTTCCATTTGTGATCGTAAATCGCTATGAACATCAACTCTTATAATATTTTATGCGCGTCACGTCTTTTGCAAAATACGGGTGGACTTCGATCCCTTGAAGTCTTACCATTGAATTTCTAATGCAAACAGGCCTACCTTCACATTTTTCCGGAAAAGGGTGATTTGTTGTTTGCTTTTCGATTCTAGCAAGAATATCTTTGTTTTAAGGTTGGGAAATCATCAAATGACTCCTCCCACTCAGGATAGAGCAGAAGGGAGTGTCAGACTCTTACTGACTAAAACCCATCCGTGTTCCTCCTAATGGCCTTTGAATTCTAGGGCCGCGGTGATTCTTTCGAACAAATTCTGCAATCCTGGCAAAAATTAGCTAGAGAAATAAGAATCGCTAGTTTTTTTATGCTTTACATAGATAACTGTCCACAAGAACGTCTGAACATTTTAATACGTCAATGCGACATATACTTATTCAAATACAGAACCTTACCATGACTGTGAACAAACTCTGGACTAGAAATATATAGATAAGTGGTACAAACTCTTTAGTAAGTACGTAGGGACATAGAGCATAAGATGACATACCCAACACGCCTTTAATGTTCTCATCTGTTGGTGTGAGCTGAGTGAGCTCTCTGTTTTCGCGATAACCTAAGAAATCATCATCATATCAGCCGATAGACGTCCTCTGCTGGACAAGGCCCCCCCCAAGTTTCGCCACAACAACCGGTCCTGTGCGTCTCGCATGCATCGGCTACCCGCGACCTTCACCAGGTCATCGGTTCACCTTGTGAGAGGCCTTAATATGCTGTGTCTCCCAGTCGCCAATAAAGAACTTTTCGGCCCCATCAACCATCTGTTCTACGAGCAATGTGCCCTGCTCACTGCCACTTCATGAGTCATCACTGGCAATACGCAGATAGACTTTCGTTTTGAGACGCTGCAAATACAAACAAACAAATCACACGATTGTGTGAAATGAAAAGCGAAAAACGACAAACCTGTTAATTAACAGTCAACAAATTTGCAAAACGTTATTTCAATAATTTCGATACTACATAACTAATTTGATCATTTCGGAAACAACGAAACCTATTTTTAGACGACAAGTACCAAAACACGAGTGAGTTTTAATTGAATTCCATTGCAGAAATATGGTTTCAATTACCGGTCGAAAATTGAATTCAATTACATAACTATACGTTTAAGTTTGTATGGTGCAAAGTTACCGGTATGAAACGGACCGAGCATAAATATTTTGCATTGCTTATTCAATTTCACATATCTGACAGGACGTCGAAGTGAGGAAAGCAAATGCAAAACGACCGACTTGCGTTTCCTGCATTTGGTTGCCATTTTGTGTTAGCTTCTGCCTCCGGCTTCACCCGTGTGGAAATCGAAAATCATCCCATTGGAATATACGCCCGGGAAAAAAGTATTCTAAGTCCGGTTTCAGGGCATTCGGATGCCATTTTTTTTATTTTGTAATTTTTTTTTGGCTTTTTGACGAGGTAGCCTCAAAAAACTTGCACGGTGGACATTAACTTGTTAACACACAAGAATATGATGTAATATCATCCTTTTGGATGGACTACCTTTTGTACAAAAGCTATTGTCGCCAGAGATATAAAGCCGCGTTCACATCATCGCGTTATCCGCTCGCTTTTATCTACCCGTGTGTATACTTGCCAAGGACAATCATTTTTAAATGTTACTTGATCAACGAATCATTAGTTATTTATTTTTCGTGTGTAGGTAACAGAGTTTTTTTAGAAATTATGTAGATTATGGAGTTTTAATTGTCTGGTTTCTAGTTGAACCATTCTACTAACATGTCGAGGGTCAGTTTGCGATGTCTGAAAAACGACTGCGTTACTTACGAAATTGTTTATTAGCCACTAATATGAGTATTGACAACCTGTCTTGAGCAACTGTGGTGATTAATGCTTTCTAGCGGCATCGATGAAATGTGGTATCGAAATCTACTGTCACAAAAAGTAACGCACCGACATCTATACTACAAACAACGAACTACTGAACGAAATTCTGCATTGTATCCTTTTTTTCCTGCTATTCTAACATTTACAACAGTCCAACTACAAACTATTGGGCAGTTGTCCACCAGACACAACGACTGTCTGGTCGGAGATCGGTCCCGCGTACCTTCTCCGTGCAAGAAGAGGCCTAAAGTGGGATATTAAGAGCTAGTTGTTTTATATATTTATATAGTTTGATTATTTCAAAATCTAGAACTGACGAGACGCAAATACGTGTTAAAATTTAACAAAATAATTTCGAATTTGTGAGCGTTTTAAAATCAATGATACAAAGAAACGATACTAAACGTTTCGCAGATTAGCTAGCTAAGCGTATAACGGCTCTATTTTTACCTTTTTTTACTATTGATAGGCACTCGTTTGACCACTATCTCACCAGGCAGCGGAGCGGAGAAACAGAAAAATTTTAACCAATGGAACAAATCTTTGCACGAATTGCATAAAATGTCACACTGTCATTTTTTGTGCAATTCCATTGGTTAAAATTACTCCGTTTCTCCACTCCGCTGAAATGGACAGGCACTCTAACTGGCTAACGATTATACGAGATAACGATTCGATTTCTCCTCTTTCTAGAATTACTCCGTATCTCTGCTCCGCTGCCTCGCTCCGCTAAAAAGGACAATCACCCTTAGTACTACGCCTTTTGGCTGGAGTCAAATACCTTGTTGCAATGAGTATGTGACTTACGTTAGAAATCCAACTTTCAGTTTATAATTTTCTAACAAAATCAGCCCAGGAGCGTTCAGTATTCAATAAATACCCAGTAAAAAAAATGTCCTAAAAGCTTAGCTTTTGTAGTTACGGGAGAGAATTATATTACGCTTTTAAATTGGCCAAGCTGTGCAAGTTAATAGAGAGGGAAGGAATTTAACACGGAAACCGAAAAAATGGCGGAAAAATTAAGAAAAAAAAATACCTTCAGCAGTAGGGTTACCATGTCAGATATATGGCGTATACTTTTAAACGAGCAATTCTTGCGGATATAATATGTCCCTCTCGCGAAAACACTGTTTTCTATGGCAGTTGTATAGGCGTCATAGACGATGACGTCAAAGTTTACATCGGACTTCTCTTTCTAATTGTAATATTTGAAGCTTTATAACTTCATCGATGATGAAGGTATTTAAAAATAATTTAATGATTGTTTACTAGAGCTAATAAGTATTTCATTTTAGTAATAAAAAAATAGCATGCTTATTCTCTATTGTTTAAAATGCAGTAATGAATAAGTACGGAATAATTGAAAAGGAGCTTAACCGTATGCCCTGCACTAAAGGCCTTCATAATAAAATTGATTGTCTACAATCCTTTCATTAACAAGGCTTTTAGTGTTTCATATTTACTGCTTGCTTTTGTATTTAAATTAATCAGACAGATAGCCGTATACCTACGTCTACTTACACTTAACTTAGTTAAAAGAATTCTTAAATAAAAAAAAATTGCTTGGCATTTTTAAATCAATCCCTTAATGATATTGGAGTACCTACAGTACGGAATTGCCGCAGGTTTAGACTAGAGATGCGTGGAGATCGTTGGCAATATAAATAATAATTATTATTGTGGTAATTATTGGGGTTGGCTTCCAGTCAAACCGGATTCAGCTCAATACCAGTTTTTATTTATTTATTTAACAATTTATGTACACATATTTAATAAGAAGTAAGAAGAAAAAAACAGAAAAATATTTACAAAGGTGATGCTTTTATGTGAAGCGGATTCCTACTAGACATCCATAAAACGGCACTTCTTGGCAAAACAGGTGTCAGATTTTTTTGCTTTTGACTATCCGTAACGACTTCCAAAGATCTACAAATGACAGCCGGGACAAACAAACGGCTTAACGTGCTTTCCGAGGCATGGATGAGTTCGGTATGTTAAGATGGTCACACATCCACAGACTGACCTCGGCAAGTGTTGCTTAACCTTGAAGATCAGACTGTCCAGCTTTTATTATGTAGCCACAAGTGCCTCCGGAATAGATATACCCTTCCAGTATTTGATGAGCAAAACTGGCTTTTTGGCCCAAACTAGCAGGTTTGCATACGTTCAGAGAAGGTACATTCTAACACTATTCTATTCCATACATTTTGTGACTGGGGAAATGAATGACGTCTCGGGGCTCTGGTAGCCCTTGGACGATTTTAAGACGACCGAAGACTTGTAAATTTTGTAACGTTCAAGAATTTGAACGTGGCTAATGACATAGCGGTTCAAGTCAAGTAGCCACATACAGGCCCCTGATAAATGTAACTGAAAATGCGGCATATTTGTAATAAAACTGACATAATTGTCACAATTTGTTGATTTTGAAAAGTTTGGTAATCTACTAATATTAAAGCGTCATTATGACTTTCCAATAGTCAAACACTGACACTCCATTGAAAGAAATGGCATAGAATGGTAATCTAGTACATAATGACAAATTAATAAATACTATTTAAAATATATATAAAAGAAATTTGGCATAACTTATTATTAAAATTTTGTAGCAGTTTTTCGAAAATCATGTCTACTAACGGGTTTTATAGATAGTAATGGCAATACGAAAATATCATTTTACCACGATTCTATTACGAGACCATTGACCGACCAGTGATCGACCATTATGAATTAGCACATTACGAACTTTTAGCAAAATGACATTGGGATCGTGTTGGAATGACGAATTTATAAAAAAGTAGCAGACTTGGGGCCCAGGTATAAAGCAGAGAATGTATGAAATAAACGTGCAAAGAGAGTGTAGAATAGTCAGATTATCGCTTCACACTTGTCACTAGTCAGTTTTATTACATAGGCTCCAGGGCCGGAAGTCTCGACATAGTTACCGATCGCCTAGCGACCGAATTCACTAAGGCCGACCGTACATAGTCAATATCGAACCCCATCCACGATCAAAATCAATGGTCTGACCCGTGGATCGCGTTTGAAATTGACTGTGTACGGCCAGTCAGTTTTCATAAAATTATTTCACAACAAAATTGTTTCTGTTATTAAATGTGTGTATCACTTTAAATGTCATGTCTTTAAACTCCATTCATTAATTTATTTATTTTTGAACGTGACTTTACATGAACAGTTTAATTAAGCACTCATTAATTAAAATTATGCTTCAGCTGGGATGCACGAGCGATATCGATGCATTCACAAAAATGCTGAGGGATTTATTTCTCGAACGCACCAAATATTTACTTGGTCTTTCCAGACTGAAATGTAAACCAATGAGGAGGGACGTCTTACGAGTATACGCGTTTGTGCATAATTATTAGTAACTATGCGTTTGTATTTATCTATTAAGATGTTTTATTACTGTAATTGTTTATTAATATCTACCATTTCCATCACTTACCACTTACCCGTACTCTTAACCTTTGTTGATTTGTTGCTATAGCGGCCATAGAAACACACAATCTGTGAAAACTTCAACTGTCTATCTTGACTGGCCTGTTGGTCTAGTGGTTAGTGACCCTGACTGCTATGCCAGAGGTTATGGGTTCGATTCCCACCCAGGACAAATGTTTGTGTGATGAGCATGATCATTTGTTCTGTGTCTGGGTGTAGTTTATCTATAATATGTATGTATTTAGAAATATATAAGTATGTTTATCAGTTGTCTAGTACCCATAACACAAGCTCTGCTTAGCTTGGGACTAGATGGCGTTGTGTGATAGTTGTGTGGAATATTATATTATATTATTACGCGGAGGCTTAGTAATAGGGTTCCATTGGTTACCCTTTGGGTACAGGACCCTAAAAAACCGCATTATTACACACTTTAGTAACAACTTCGGACCAATTCTTCTAATTTTTAAACCACTTTCTCATTCGAAGGTCATTCGCAAGCTGTTAAAGACTTGGCAGTATTATTGTAACTAAATAAAAATTATACAGAAGTACCTATAATAGTTTGTTTGCTCTAAGTAATTTCTAGAAGATCAAAGAAAGTATAGGTACCATTTTTTATTTACTGTAGATAGGCATGCGGTTGACCACTATCTCATTTGCATAGCGATGATGTGGTCGAAGATGGAGCACGCTTGCCCTAGAAATAACCTATTCACTCTTGACTTAAAGACACCCAGGTTGTAGCTATCAGAAAACAAACTCCGGCAGGGAATCCCACTCCTTAGCCTCCTTCTGTTAAAAACTTAGCAAGTTACGCCATAGTTTAGTACCAAAGGCTAACTTTTAGTTTTGGAATGCGCTGTTTGTGTAAGATAGGCCATTGGAGCAACACCGAGGAAAATATGAGTTAAAAATTCGTATTACGGCTAGCTGCAATACATACTTATGTTTTTTAACTGTGGGTAAGTTTTGTGAAATCGTCTTTGTTTATTCATAAATCAGTACGTTATTTAGACGCGTATTTGTCAACATAAGGAACAGTCACATTACTGAGGAGCTCGTGGCTAGATAATAACAGCCGCACGGGTCGATCTTCAAGGTTAAGCAAAGTTTGCCAAGGTTGGTCTGTGGATGGGTGACCATCTTAACATACCGAGTTTCCTCCGTGGCTCGGAAAGTACCGTGTTACCCAGGTAATGGGTTGTGGAGGTCTGGTAGGCAGCCGCTCCGCGTAAAATACTAGTATTCAGCTAAATCCAGTTTGACTGGAAGCCGACCCCAACATAGTTGGGAAAAGGCTAGGCAGATGAAGAAGTTCAACTGGACATCAAACTTTAAATCTAAGATCCACACTAGCGCTCATAAGTATTTGTCTACTTGTATTTGGTGAGGCCATCTTTGAAAACAGAGGTAAAATAGTATTGATATTATGTTTTCATCTTAACTTTGAAGTAAATTGGAAGTGAATTTATTTGTTACACTTTCACGCCGATTTTGGTTAAGGTACAGAGTTAAATGGGATCCTGGAGACGGTTCAGTCTGCGACAACATATATTAACGCGAGCGAATTCGCGGTCAAAAGCTAGTTGCTAATTAATAATTAAAATTCCTCTGACTTTTTTTCTATTATGAAACTTTACAGGATTCTTCTGGGTAAGCTCATTCCATCATCGACTTTGTATTATGTCACCTAGAGAAGAGCACACCCATCTCAAATACAAACTTTTCCAAACATCCAAACATGTTTTTCTGATTAGTAAAATACTTTTGAGTGGCAGCATAAATTAATCATGGCGAAATGTCTGCCACCACTTACCTGCTTACTTACCACACCCGTTCACACGGTTCCAGCTACTTGACACTTCAATACGTACCTCGGAGTAAGACTTCTCGATGGCCGAGCGCTTGATGGTGTAGGTGCGTAGGTCCTCGAGGAGGTCGCACTCATGCTGGTTCTTAGCATGGAGCTTCGCGATCTGCTCAGTGTGCAAGTTTTTCAGAAATTTCGTATAGTTGCTCTGAAACA
The DNA here is from genome assembly GCA_950371165.1 of Lacanobia oleracea. Taxonomy (NCBI): domain Eukaryota; kingdom Metazoa; phylum Arthropoda; class Insecta; order Lepidoptera; family Noctuidae; genus Lacanobia; species Lacanobia oleracea. The sequence goes on from OX493385.1 coordinate 30,060,387, forward strand.
AAGAGAGGTTGAGTTGAGTATTTTAAAATATTAAACTTCAAATCATTAAGAAATTTGTTTTTTGTTTTATACTTATGTTTTAAATTGTTTTGAGCTGAAATAAACATTTTTGTATTGTTTCTGTTTGGTATTTTTAGTTTTGGAGGGAGTTTCCCTCTTACTCCTATCTTGTAAAGCTCACTCCAGCTTCCGCTGCGGGAAAAGAATTTTAGAACTACACTTCGCTTTAAAATACGTTATTTGTATTCGTGCAATAATGATCTTTATGTACCAAGTCTTTCATTTTAGTATGTCATGTGTTTCGTGAGTGTATCCGTGGCATCACAGCAACTGCGTCCGTGGTCGAGTGGTTTAGGCGTTTTCCTTGTGACCCGGTGGTCTTGGGTTCGATTCCCACGGGAAGAGCATACTTATGTACTATACTATACTATAGAATACTAGCACTGTGATATATTTTTTTAATATCGCAGAATATGCTGATATGTGGACCTTTTTGTACTCGCACAGAAACATTCATGCTGTTAGCTTTTGTTACTGTTAATTTTTATTGTTATTTATTAATTTTACTTTTTTGTATGTCTTGTCTCAATAAACATTTTTCTTTATCTTTCTTTCTAACTCTTCAAAACCTGCTCACTAAATCACCCTTGACCTGCAAACAACTAGTACAACTTGTCTAACCATGAATGAGAAGTTAGCGGTCCACTTGGGTTTGGCTTTGTGGATTTTTAAGTTGATTTTTAAATGACCATTTGTATGAAAAAGGCCCTAACAAAAGTTTGGGTTGCAAAGAAATTTGAACTTTGTCAAGTATAATATAGAGTTTGTTGTTCCTAAACTTATTCTATCCGGCCAAACTGTATTCAAAGTTAGTTACCGATACGCGGTAGTCCACCACCAGAGGTTTTGTGAATAATCAGTGCCCGACAAGTTGATACTTCGGACTGTTTCGGCTAACTTCGGCCAACATCGACTCCACAAACTTGTACTTCGCTCGAGGAACCTAGTTTACACTGCGATGGACTTTAGTAATATGTAATTTAAACTGAAATTGGATACTCATGACGAGACTATCACATCGAAAATAAACATTTACATATATGCAAACTGAAGTCTAATATAGTGCAGTTCTAGGCATGAGCTGGCCTAGAATCCGCAAGCAAGATTCGTGAGAGAACATAATTCATATTCGGGATCGTTCTGTCTACAGGGAAGTGAGCGGTCCACTTGTCCGCAAAGATCGACCGGCTATTGGAGTTAAATTCATTACTGCTGATGGAAACAAGCAACGGCCAATGTTTAGTGATTGGATTTATTACCAACGGCTTAATGTGCAAATTAGTTTGAAGAGGAATTGTAGCGATCGTCTTCTTAACTGAAGTTGCTTAACACATTTTAATCTACACGTCCAAGCAATTTGATCAAACAGGCTGGTTCAAACTGTTTGACCAAATAGAAATACGAAATGTAATAGTTACAGTCTGTGACCAACATTATTATTTTCACATGTTTTTAACTTTCTTGGGTCCCTGGAGACCCGGTCCTTTGGTAAGCGTACGAGGGGCCGAAGCCAACTCGCAGAGGCCCAGTTAGAAATTTCTAATGGAATGGAGCACCAACCGACGATTATCTCTGTATGCACTGTGAAAGTGTACCCAAGGACAATACCCGGTTAGAGCAGGACTATTGCAGAATATGGAAACAAAAGATGAAATGCTATGGGTTTGGCTGGTTTAGTGGACTGATAATCGTTTACTATGGAAGAACTATTGGCCCCTGCCTAACCACTGACAATTAAAACGGCTTTAAAATGACATGTAAGTCACCCTTGTGTCGCTAGCACAAAGTGACGTAACGCCAAGGGGTCAACATATCCTGAGGAGCTAGAGGCATGGAGAGGTATACCACGGCTCTCAGGACAATCCCGAAACTACGGTCAAGATCCCAGCATCTTACTAGATTATACATCCTTCTCCCGAGCACGTTTGCTCTTGCGAATCTCCACTCAGACTGGCCGATTAAGGAGAAGGGAGCTCTGTTCGTCGTCAATGTTTCCTCCGGCCAGCCAATAGCAATATTATTATTAATTATTACTATTATTCGACATTAGTCAAGTGGGTGAGATAATTTTGGTCACAGACTCTACTTCATGTCATTTGACGACTCATAAAACTTTTCCCACAGACATTCATGCCAATTCGATCAAACATCCCACCCACACGCACAAAACGTTTTGGGAACACATTCATAATGCGTACAGCTAAGGAGTGGAATTCCCTGCCGGGGTCTGTGTTTCCCGATAGCTACAACCTGGGAGTCTTTAAGTCAAGAGTGAATAGGTTACTTCTAGGCAAGCGTGCTCCATCTTCGACCACATCATCGCTTACCATCAGGTGAGATGGTGGTCAAGCGCGTACCTATTACTAGTAAAAAAAAAACTGTATGAACCAGCTTATTTGATCAAATTATTGAAACGTGCATAGCCCGCATTAAATATGTGCTGGGTGTCATTACCTCACGCCCGCTTGCGCAAAACCAGAATTACAATATTAGCCACTTGCTAATACGAGGTTAAATAACATATATTCTAAACACAAAACTCTTGTTCTATCAAGAAAGAATACGTCCCAACTAACACTAAAGCGTTAAAAAAAACCTATATACGACTCGAATATTAGATCCATTTGAGTATAAAAGTGTTAACGCATACCTGTGCAACTGAGTTGGAGCATGCTCTAACTCACTTATACTCACGAAAGAGGCCCACAGTTTTACAGGTAAAAGTTATAGAAAGCCTATAGTACGGATTCGCAAAGATATTAAAGCTGCACAAGAGCGCTAATTCATCGTCAGCTACTATTTTAACCGGTATTACCGTTGTAATACAGGGTTGGTAAACACTACAGGTGGTAAAAATCCTATAGTACGGTGTTAAAAAGATATCAAAGCTGCACAAGAGCGTTTATTCATCGTCAGCTACTACTTTAGCTGGTATTACCGTTATAATACCGCGTTGGTGAGCCCTACAGGTGGTAGAAAAGCGCACGTCAAGATTGAAAAAGCCTGTAACCTTACTAAAATTAAATCTGTTCGTAGTGGAAGTGTTATGTCATCCATTATTCAACACAGCAGAATAATATTATGGAATATTAAGTTATTTAAGTATGTGAAGTCAAAAATGACTGCCCTTATGATTTCACGGTAAATGTATACTATGTTTCTCATCTCAATTTTAACGCGCCTAGGATTTATTAAAGATTTAAAAGAAAAGTTATGATAATAAAATAGGTGGCTCAAGGCTCAAGCTAAACATTATTATTAATTCCTGCTTCCAGAACAGTGGTATGTAAAATTAACTGGTGTTCATGGAACGCTTGAATAATGTAAGAAATTTTGTATATTGTAGTCAAATGTTGAATAACTCGAAATAATATTAATTGTTAGGTTACCAAATCAATAACGAACTTTACAAAAGTGAGGTTAGTGTTAAAAACGACCCATACTTGCGTTGTTAGACATAAATACCATTAGACCGTCTTTAAAAGAGTACTGGCTAACACAATAAGCTTCAGTTAAACCCTTTATTACAGATTATACGTTCTCTTTTTTTTAAGGATGGGAAATCATCAAATGACTCTTTCCGCTCTGGGCGGAGCGGAAGGGAGTGTCAGACTCTTACTGACTAAAACTCATCCGTGTTCCTCCCAGTGCCCTTTGCGTTCCAGGGACGCGGCGTCTCTTTTGAACAGATTCCGCACCCCGGCAGGCACAGACCCTAGCGGGCACCGTCTCCCATTACAGATTATACCTAGATAGAAGAGATGTTTGACTATTTTATAGCCTATATCTGCAATAATAGACAATATAGCACCTTAAGTGGTATAAAAAACTTCATTGCAAAAACTTTACAACAATAAGTGATAAATGGATTCGGCGAACACTTTTATAAAGACTTGAGTATCACAGAAAGGTTAAAGCTATAACGTATTAAGTATACTTGCTGCTACTAGCACCAATATAACTCTAAAAACTGTATTACGTCGTCCATTACAGCTTTAGTGCTGCGATGGGGGCTAAAACTTGTTTGTTAACTCCTCTTTATCGTCTTTACTTATAACTGAGATAATAGTAACCCTGTTATATTACTTAAAGTCATAAAAATGCCTGTAACTGACACCAAAATGTTATTGGGGTGACAACGCATGAACTACCGCGTCGGCTCAGTTAAGTCCATAAACATCAACTTCCCAATATGTCGATACAATATTTCAAAATAAAATAAAATCTACTCTTGCTTTTAGGTTCACGTCTCCGAAAATAACTATCGTCCTACAAGTTCCACAAAATATAGAACGAGTCCTCGTCCGCTCGCTAAGATGACACTTAGCTCTATTTACTTCTAGTTATCGACAGTGGTCTAGGTACTTATTACGTCACTCGGCAGAATCTGGCGCCTCCCCCAGTACCGAAACTTCAGGCTTTTATGTCGCTGTGGTGTGAAACCAAGGCTTGGTTGAAGTCGAAAACTTCTTAAACTTTCAACTTATTACATAAAAGGCGACTGACGTAGAAGTTCAACGGCTTAGCTTCACATACTGCTTGGCTTACCCGCCTGAAATGTGAGGCTTAAGTAATCTGTCACGGGATGTGATGCAGCAGACTGTGGGGCATGACGGGAGGAAAGTTTGTACTATGAAGGGATAATCAGAGTAGGAAAAACTAATGATGGAAGTATTGCGTAAAGGATAAAAGTGGATCTACCTACATACCTTAGTACCCTACAGGTAATCTAAAACCAAGCTATAACAAGGTTATTGGAAAATATTTTCAACTATCTCGTCATTCCGGAAGACCAATTTCCGGAGGACAACTCTGCAAGCGTACAGCTGAGAATTTTTCATTTATGAACTGTAAATTCCTGCCCCGAGCGAGGCCATTACTGCGTTAGGTCTCTTTATACTTACTTTAGTCTTTGGTTAGGTCTGTTATGGCGGGAACGAGCAGTCACGAAAAAAAAATTGGGAAATAAAGTCTATGGCGCAAATCCATACAAATATTATAAAGCTGAAGAGTTTGTTTGTTTAAACGCGCTAATATCAGTAACTAGGTACTGGTTCGAATTGAAAACATATTTTAGCTCATTTATCGAGCAAGGCTATGTAACATCACACTACGACTAATAGGAGCAGAGCATTAATGAAAACATTAGACGCAGACGGAGTTACACGCGTAAGCTAGTATGGAAATAATTTGTCAATTTTCGATGCTGCATTTTGTATTTTACAAATTATCATGAACGTCAGTCACACAGTCATACCACATTCTGTCTTAAAACCCACTTTTAATGAGTACAAATGTTCTACTAAATACGATTCCATAAAAGGTATTAAATACCTCGAGCCATAACGGTTCAAACACAAAGAAACATACGTAAGTCTAGAATGTACAACAAATTACATAAAGGATCAAAGGGACTTTCAGCTAGCGGTTACAATATTGATCCTTTCTAACATTCAGCGGGGTTCCTCTTATACAAGTCACAGGTACAGACAGGTTTTGACGTGGAGTTCACAATTAGTTTCAAAGCATTAAAGCGATTGCGCACCGGATCCGATTTGATTCTGAGAAACGTGGATCCGAAGTGACTTTAGATCCGAAGTGACATTATATGACAGGTCGCGCTCTGAATCGGCTATTTATAAGTTCAAAGATTAGGTGACGTTGTTCTTCGCACCGTCATTTCTCGGATTTTGGTCTGATATAGTGCGTAAAGACTTTCAATAAGGAATAGCAGCTTACTCATACTTCGAAAAGATGACTTTGTGGCATGCACCACATATTGCTGCCATTTTTTAATCCATATCAAAATTATAATTGCGAAAGTTACTCTGTCTGCCCGTCCACCATATCCTCGAAGGACATAGAAGTTCGTCCCGGGAGTTTATTCACTTGGGACAATTGCCGACATTTACGCGGGTGCTCGTAGAAGCTATGGTAGACGTCAGATACCCGTGCAATAACGGTCATTAACCCACATTCATTTATTAACCTTCTAAAAATCAAAAACGGAAATAATGACATAAAGCTGTTCTCAACCGATTTGTATCGTGATCCTTTACGTTCTCTAGTTATGAAAAACGGTTCATAATTATTTATTGTACGAGTATCTACGAAGGTATATTATATTTGGGAAAAATTAATGTAGGTACTTTATTGTACGTTTATCTGGCGCCGACCATAGTATTATACAGTGTGAGTCTTAATAATGTGCATATATTAAAATGAAGGAACTTAACTAAATTTTATAGACGGAAAACATACTAAAATAAATTTCACGTTTTTTATGCTGGTGCGGAACCCTCGGTGCGCGAGTCCGAGTCGCTCTTGAACGGTTTTTTTTTTATTGTATCTATACTGTATAGCAGCTACAGATTACCACCCTTAAATATAACAAAGCGCCTCTGGAACACCCCGTATTGAAACTAATTCCTTCCCATTCTCCAACATTTCATGTTGCATTGCGTTAATTAGGACGGCACATTTCATCAAAATTCGTGCTACGTTTCACCAATCTGTATGCGGCTATTCGTATAAACGTGGTAGCTCTTGCTAAATTTCAATGCAGTACCAAAATAGCTAATTATTAGCGGTGGAACATCAGCTATTCAAAGGCCGACGCATTCAGTGGTCAACAATGTTGTCATCACGGTACACTGGATCACAAAACAAGTAGGTAAGTAATCAATGTTTTGAAAACAGGTTTTCATATAACCTGATTTTTTATTACCCGGGTATTTCAGGGAAGACCTTGGAAACGCGTGGCCACTCTGATAGATAGAACAATAGAGGCGCATCACAAATAATATACTGTCATGTGGTTATAGATTGTGTAGAGCTATGTAAATGTTTGGTATTGCTAACGGATTTTGAGTGTTTGACTGAAAATTATAACGGGGCAAAAGGTACATAGTTTCGTATGAACTTGTCTTCAGTCAATGGATTCTTCGTTTACATCCAGTCGTTTACATACAGTCTATAGATAGAGGCAGTAAGTCATCATCATCATCATCATTTGCCTAGCCTTTTCCCAACTACATTGGGTTCGGCTTCCAGTCAAACCGGATTCAACTCAATACCACAGTATTTTACGTGAAGCGGCTGCCTACCAGACCTCCACAACCCATTAAATGGGTAACACGGTATTTCTTGAGCAAGACTGAAGTCAGATTTACTGGCGTCTGACAATCCGTAACGACTGCCAAAATTCTAAAAATGACAGCTGAGACCAACAGCTTAACGTGCTTTCCGAGGCACGGAGGAAACTCGCTATGATAAGATGGTCACCCATCCACAAACCAACCTTGGCAAGCGTTGCTTAACCTTGAAGATCGACCTGTGCGGCTGTTATTTTATAACCACGAGGTCCACGAGATACGAGGCAGTAAGTAAGCATCATATTTTCCTGCTTAGAGGACCAATGGAACATCACTCGCTATTATTACTCATTTGCCAATCAGTCTTTTATCCTTTGACTCCGACCTTCAAAAGATTATTGGAAAGGGATTTTTAAACAGCTGTATAACTTATATTCTTCAGTCTTATTGTGGCTTCTTGCATGGATAATTTATTAGGGATTAAGTATGATAACTCATTGATTCCATAGTAAGGCTAAGGCACCTCTATACGAGCCGTAATAAGGTAGTTATTACCTTCATTACTGTATCTAGAGTACTAAGCAGAATTGAACCTGTTATACGCCAACATTTTGCCAGTTATGTTTTGGACCCATAAAGAAGGCTATTGGAGGCAGCATGAACAGAGTGAACCACACTGCTGAAGACCGCATGACTCGCAGACGCGCCGTATGTGGTCGCGATCTTCAGCAGTGAGGGAACGACGAAGACGAAGATTAATGGGTCTTATTGCCATCAACAGGACAAGAACCCCGAGCTCCGGGCTGTTCCTGATAAATTCTTGATGTAAAACAACGTGCCATTCTATTGTTGTATTTTTGTTGAAATGCAAAGAACAACCTCCTCCTGTTTTGGAAGTCGGTTGAAAATATAAGGGACTAGCATTTCCCCATTTGCCCGCGACTTCGTACGCGCATATCCCGTTTGACCCCGTTCCCGTAGGAATTTCGGAAAATACTTTCTAAGGAACCCCAAGGAACCTACATGACAAACAGCACTCACTCAGACGCTCAATCAGTCAATAACGGAAGAATTTTATACATTGATTGATTGATCACGTGATATTTCGAAAGTGCATGTCAATCCCATAAATGTTTGACGTTTTAATAAAATCGCCTCCGCCACGCTATACCATTGTCAGAATGTCGCTTGTTTAGAGCGTCAGGTCCCTTCACGGCTTCACCACACCACCACTAATAGGCATTTATATACCTACCAAAGTAAGAAAAGAATATTTGCTTTATAATTTCACCCTTTTCAGTGCCAAGAAGAACGAGTTTCAGTACCTGAGCTTGGATAAAACAGGGGTCAAAAGATGTAATTGGAGTGTAGCCAAATATAGCCTCGTACAGTATTCGCCCACGGGCTGAATACTACTAGCACAGCGTAGGTATGGACTACAAATTAATCACTGAAATGCGTTGTGGATATTCCGCAGTAGTGCTATTCTGTAAAGGTCAACTCTGTGGCTCACTCGAGAGAGCGTACACGGTACACGATTGGAAAGCAAATCTCACATTATGCTTTTGAAAATGTATAGGGAAAGACGGCCAATTGGTTGGGAACGTGGTTATGTAACTGAATTAAAATCTTTGTGGTTTTTGTGATTTTAAGGTTCCCGAAATTCCATCTCATAATATAGTCAATAGTACTTTACCTTTAGATAGCAAGAAAATCTATAAGAAGTCTGTAGTTATATAAAAACTAGTTGATCGACGCAACTTCGTCTGCGTCACAATTTTCATTACTGCTCCGCTCCTATTGGTCTTAGCGTGATAATATATAGTTCCTGAGATTAGCGCATTCAAGTAAACAAACAAACAAACTCTTCAGCTTTATATATTAGAATAGATATGATTCGTTCGAAACACATTGCGCACGAGTACGATTCGCACTTGGCAGGATTTTTGTTACATAATATTTATTACAGAATGTGATGAAACCAATTAAAACAAATGTTGTGTTGTAAAGACTGCAATAATAAGTTGCCGCTGGAACTACGATTTATAGATCCGTAATGTTATATTTTAATGAGATTTTGGACTGTTTTGTGGTAGTCAGAGCAAAACTACAAGAGTTGAACTCACAGGAGTTCAACTCTTGTGAGTAGCTTCGTACATACCATAACACGAGAACGTGAATATACCACGAAGCGCTTCGAGAAAATATAGATAAGTAGTACCCGCTTTTCTTTAGTCCGTCTTGGCAAGATCATTTTCTACCAGTGCAACTATATAGGTAACCTACTGATGCTGAGTTCAGTATTTGTGAAGATACGATTAGTGCAAAACAAAGTTGAACCACCAGGGCCTTGTTTAGTACAACTGAAAATGCGACAAATTTGTGAAAAGCTGACATAATGAGGACCCCCGTTTTTATGCTCACCAGTTGGCGCCACTGTCGAGTAAGGTTCTTCCTTTAATCATAGCATTAAATTTGTTTTTACGCGCATGTGAACAATGTCAAGCTGTTTTATAAAAATATTTATAAAATCAAAATAAATAAGGAAATAAACTCGTGTCAATAGCCAACCAACAGTGAAATTTGACATATAAAACCTTACGCTTCACTAGCGCTTCTAGCGGCGAATTCAAACGCGATAACCCTCATTGTAACAATTTCGCGACAGGTATGGTACGAGTAGTCAGATTTTCACTTGTTACTTATCACCTGTAAGTTTTGTAAAATAGGCCCCAGAAGCCCAATCCCGTGCTTACATAACTTCAAATTCAAGTCGCAATATCATCTCGGTGACAATCAATGTCATAAACTTGTTCAAATTTAAGGTTTGAAGCTTTCATGACGGGTTTTATAGAAATGCACGTTCCTTTTAAATACAGGAACTAACACCTCTTTGGCCTCACGCTATCAAAAGCGGGGCTCATGTAGACCTGTCGACCGAATATGTGCTGAATTTGCAACGACGAACTAGTATCTTCCTGAAATAGTACGAATGTACAGCTTTCATATATTCGAGGTTTATATGACGTATCACATGTATTGAGGGATGCAGTGATGCGTCTACAAATTCACTCGAATATCATGAATGGGTTTGTCGAGGAGAATTACGATGGCGCAAGACGGTCCATAGTAGGTACACCATCCAATGTTATTCACATGAATTTCGGTACGTGTAATAAAGGGATTAGATTTAAAAACTAAAACAAAGACTCACAATTTTATAAGCGTATACTTCCAAAGTTATAAAGCTAGTCAAGGACTTTTTCGAGAAATAGTTTAGAGGACAAAGGAGGTGATTCTTCACTTTTTACAGAAAATAAATAAAAGAGTAATTTTAAAAATAAAATCAACTTGAAAACTGTTATTGGTGAAGGGTTCTGTAGTACCATCGTTATTTAATATTTATTGATAGCGGCAACAGAAATACAAACTGTGAAATTTCTTCCGTTACTGACTGATTGAGTGACTGACAGACAACGCACAGCTGAAACTACTGGAAAGCTGTAGAAATCTGAAATTTAACATGTATGTAGGTTTCTTGGGGAGTGTAGGGGAGCACTAAGAGACGATTTCCCGAAATTCCTACGGGAACGGGAAAAAACGAAATATGTGCGTAAGAAGTCGCGGGCAAAAGCTACTTTTTATTCAACAGGGGCATGCAATCCGAATCACGAATGCATGTCCGTCCGGTGTTGATTCCGAAAGGATCTCATTACGTTTAATGTCGTGCGCTAGGGAATTGAATGAAACAACTATAATTTAGTTGCAAGGGCCGCACCACGCCCTGGTGTTTGAAGACAATCAGCTTATTAGAGGCTTAGATGGAATTTGAAGTATAAAAATACTAGCGAGCCACCCAGGCTTCGCACGGGCGCTATTTAGAGTTGTAATTCTATCGTGAAAACCATCGTACCCGATTGCGATTGAATTTTCAAATAAAAAACGTTTTACTACTCTGTCAAGAAAGTACCGGGAAAAGATCAATAATACACAAAATGTCTGTTATTCATCCAAATTTATTTTATCACCTTCAAAGTATGCTCCTTTAGAAACGATACACTTGCGCCAACGAATAATCCATTCATCAAAACATTTTTTAAACGCTGCTTCCGGAATTGAGTTCAGTTCTCGCCGCGAATTCTCCTTTATGTCTTCTATCGATTGAAAACGGGTGCCACGAAGTGGTAATTTGAGTTTAGGAAAAAGAAAAAAGTCAGCAGGAGCCATATCTGGTGAATATGGTGGTTGCTGGATGGTATTTGTTGAGTGGTTTGTTGGTATTCGTTCACAATGATAGCCTTGTGCGAAGGCGCATTGTCGTGGTGCAAAATCCAAGAATTTTCTTTCCACAAATCTGGCCTTTTTCGTCGAATTTGCTCTCTTAAACGCCGCATAACGCTCAAATAATATTCTTTATTTACCGTTAGATCTTTCGGTAAGAATTCAGAGTGCACAACACCGCGATAGTCAAAGAAAACAGTCAACATGACTTTGACTTTTGATCGACTTTGGCGTGGTTTTTTCGGTTTCGGTTCAGTTGGAAGGCGCCACTCCGAAGCTTGTTGACTAGTTTGCATGTCAAACTCATAAACCCACGTCTCGTCACCAGTAACAATGCGTTTCATGAATGTTGGGTCCGAACTGACTCGTTCTAGCATGTCCTCAGCGACTTTCATGCGATTGAGTTTTTGGAGAAAATTCAGATCTTTTGGGACTAGCCGAGCAGCAACATGTTTCATACCCAAATTTTTAGTTAAAATGGTACGGATCGACTCGTGAGATACAGAAAGTTCGGCGGCTATCTCTCTCAGAGTTGAATGGGGATTTTCAGTCACTATTTCCTTCACTTTTGCAATGTTAACTTCAGTTGCAGACGTTGACGGCCTACCAGAGCGAGGCAAATCTTCCATCACATCTCGACCGCTTTTGAACGCTTTGAACCACTCATAAGCACGAGTTTTTGATAAAGTCGATTCACCGTAAGCCTTCTGTAACATTTTCAGTGACTCCGAACACGAAATTCCATTGGCGATGCAAAATTTAAGACAAACTCTTTGTTCGATATTTTTGACCATTATGAAATTCGCAATACACACTATATATGATATTACTAAACCCAGCACTGTATTTAATATAAATAACAGATGCAACTCAAACTCCGCGCCAAAATGGAAAACAGTTGTGCCAATCTAACAACTACAAAAAAACAAAAATTTGAATTTGGAACTATAAACAAATCATCCAATCCCGATACTTTTTTGACTGAATGTATATTATGAATCAACCTTGATTATAAAACTATTTAGTGAGATAAGGGTTAATATCCTTGATACGAATGCCATCTTTCGAGTCTACTAGTGTTTTGATTGACTAATTAGAACAAAAAGCGGTTATTGTGACTTAATCATATTACATATATATTACATATAATAGTCAGACAAATAGCCTCGCGCAGTTTTTATGGGTATTGATAAGTACTATAAATATGTAGTAAATCATTTATGTTTACTGTCAACAGTTTTCGAATTTTATAAATATAGATGTAGTGCGTTCGTTCGTCCGCATGTCTATGGGCGGGCTGTATCTCAGAACCGGAATAGGTGGACAGTTGAGATTTTCACAAATTGTGTGTTTCTATTGCCGCTAAAACAATAAATTAAATTAAATTACATTACAATTTTATCAGTTTAGGGTTCGGAACCCTTCGTGTGAGAGTCCGTCTCGCACTTGGCCGGTTTTTTAATAATTCCACGCCACTAAGCTAAAAAACTATAACTATGAACAAATTAGCAACAAAAAAGCACCTCAAAATTCATTAAGTAACTTTACATGAATCAACTAAAAACTTATTAAGTTGAGTCAGACGGCTGTGCCACCAATATTGAAAAGTCTCGTTGAAACGTCGAAAACGTCTAATCTTAGCTAAGAATTTGTACAAGGGATTAACCAGCCTTATAAGCCAGACCGTGGCGTAGAAAAAGGACATATTTAAAAAGTTTGAAGCCGTCGTCTTCCATCGTCATCTGCCTAGCCTTTTCCCAACTATAATTTGAGGTCGGCTTCCAGTCAAGCCGGATTTAGCTGAATACTAGTATTTTACGAGGAGCGGCTGCCTACCAGACCTCCACAACCCATTAACTGGGTAACACGGTACCTACTTCATGGTAAGACTAGAGTCAGATTTACTGGCTTCTGGCTATGCGTAACGACTGCCAAAGATATACAATTGACAGCCGGGACCAACGCTTAACGTGCTTTCCGAGGCGAGGCACGGAGGAAACTCGGTATGTTAAGATGGTCACCCATCCACAGACCAACCTTGGCAAGCGTTGCTTAAACTTGAATATCGACCCGTGCGGATGTTATAATCTCCCACGCCACGAGCTACGAGCCGTCAAGCAGTCATCTTCTATATTATCCTAATATATAAAATTCTTCAGTTCAGGAGGAGCTCGTGGCTAAATAATAACAGCCGCACGGGTCGATCTTTAAGGTTAAGCAACGCTTGCCAAGGTTGGTCTGTGGATGGGTGACCATCTTAATATACCGAGTTTCCTCCGTGCCTCGGAAAGCACGTTAAGCCGTTGGTCCCGGCTGTCATTTGTAGATCTTTGGCAGTCGTTACGGATTGTCAGAAGCCAGTAAATCTGACTCCAGTCTTGCCAAGAAGTACCGTGTTACCCAGTTAATGGGTTGTGGAGGTCTGGTAAGCAGCCTCTCCACGTAAAACACGGGTATTCAGCTGAATCTGGTTTGACTGGAGCCGACCCCAATATAGTTGGGAAAAGGCTAGGCAGATGATGATGATAAAATTCTTCAGTTACTGAGTGACTGACAACAACGCACAGCCGAAACTACTGGCCTTGGGGAGTGAAGGGGAGCACTAACAGAGCATTTCCCGTAATTAAATTCCTACGGGAACGAGAAAAAACGGGATATGCGCGTACGAAGTCGCAAGCAAAAGCTAGTTAGACTAAATTAATGCGCCGTCTCTATAATAGCGTGTTCCTTTTGATACGCCATAACTTTAAGTTTATTCTGTATGTAACAACAACACACAACTGTATTCTATATGTAAAAATAATACAAAAAGCCTTAGAACAAGTGTTCCAAAAATACATTGTTTCGAAGTTAATACTAAGACTGAAAACTCGATGTGGGTTTCTAAGAAGCCGTCTCCACGAGCGAGAGAATCGCCGCGATATTATCGTCTCTATGAACGTGTCTCCACACGGCGATTCGACGAGTGACAGAAAAGACTCGTGGAGATGGCGCCAAGTTTCACAGAATCGCATCTACGAGTAAATCATTTTCATTCAAATTTAGGCTAACAAAATGCGACGTACTCCTATTTGACGTAAGGCTGTTTTACATAATAATTGTGATTAGTAGTCCAATTATTTTGTACGAAAAATGAAAAAAATAAAGTAAACGTAATTCATATGCTAGGTGACTCTTTGACTTGGCCTCATTGATATCCTAGACTTATGGGATGTCAAATAGAACACGTTAGGTTTTAAATGAATATTTAAAAAAAATTGATTCGCTTTGGACCCGTTACGGTAGAATTTAAACGAAAGGAGAAAATCCATCAGAAATTCAAGAGCAAAATATTAACAAGTTATTGGGTTTATAATGTTATCGCTCTCTAAGTTTTCACTTCGTACTTTTGCTATAAAGTGAGTCTAAGATATTTAATAAGACCATAACATCCCGATAATTCCTCATATCCCACAATGGAAAAACTGTTCTGAATGGGAAGATATTTTTAATTGAATTTTCCAATGGCGTCCGTTAGACGAACAAAGACGTCATGGTATGCTCTGTTCATAAAATAAGGCAGGACGTGGGAGTACAAAGTAGTATTGAGCTTACAGTATGGACCATCATACAAAAAGTTTGGTTTGTGCAGGCAAAATTCTGTACTTATCCTTATATATAAAAAATTTCCGTTACTAAGTGAATAAGTGATTGACTGACTGACAGACAACGCAACGAAACTATTGGTCGCAGAAAGCTGAGGTATGTAGGTTCCTTGGGGAGTGCACTAAGAGAGGATTTCCCGAAATTCAAAACCATTACTGTTGGATAGCTCCTTTATCGAGGAAGGCTATAGTCTAAAAGGAACGGAGCATTCATGGAAAAGGTGACGCAGACGAATTTACGCGGGTCAGGTAGTATAATTGCCAATGCACTACCAATATCTATACAGGTGAAAGTGGTTTCCATCAAATGGGTTGTCGTGAGCTATATAATATGCAACGATTTTGAACCTTACCGGTTCAAAATCGTTGGGCTTTTCTCGAGTATAACTCTTGAATACAAGAGAACTTTCAATTTTGAAACACGGTAACGGATATTTTTTGAAAAAAATTGTGGTCATGTCCAGAATGGACGAGATTTCTTATTTTTGGCAGTGATATGAACACTTCTTGAGGTAAAAAAACAATTTATAAAGTTTGATCACTAGAAAGAAAAACCAATTTAGATGCCAATTTATCCGAGTTAAAATCGTTGAAAATAAGCTCTAGAACCTGCGAAATAATTAATTCAAAAACTTATTGAGCAGACCTTTCCTCTGAACAATTTCTCATCGCGATAACTTTATAGTAAAAAATACATGAAGCGATGAACAAAGTTACTAACAGACGGTATCTATAAAAGTTATAGATAACTAAATTCGACATGGAGGGCTCAACATTTTCCTGTAATTTTTGCCTGACCTTTCTACGAGTAAGTATTGAGTTTGTTGTGAAACAAAATTCACCGATATTCCACTTTTAAATAAAGATTCGATTTTGTAAATTTATTTTCAAAGTTGTCGGATATTTTGTCATTTAAAACTGTCACCATACCTACTTATTTTTAGTAGTAGTAAATAGTCGGCTACTTGGACCGATTTATATGAGTTTTGAAAATGTTTGTGTAAACTTTTGGACATATACGGTGACGGATTGGTTTTGACAGCGGTAGCGGCCAAGGCGATTATCAAAACGTCAAAAATGTATCCAGGACAGTGTTGACGACAAACACTGTCGATGTCTGGAATTGACAAACACTGTCAAAATGCCACATGATCAACCCTTATATTTTGGCATTTCGAAATTCACCTTAGCTAACAGAAGGGCCCATTGTCTAAAGCCACAGAACCTTAATTGTGTAACGAATAAAATCTTTATGTCATCATTCAGATTCATCATAATTTTGTATGTTTAAAAAATCGACTAACTACCAGGCAAAGTTAAAACCGCCATGCATTATCAAAATTAAAGCATAGGGTTGCGGCCGATTACAGTCACTTTATTTTCACAAAATTATTAGTGTACAGCTACAGGAGTAGAGAATTAAGATTGATGTAAAATTAATTTTCCTTTTACAACAGTACCGTTCATTTTTACGGCCTCAGCACACTGTGACAGTATAGCTTAAGAATATTTTTTTTCTCTAGAAGAATTTTCGTATTTCACATCACCTTTGATATGAAATAAGAAAATCCTGGAGAACATAACATTCTACCAGCTACAACAATTAGGTATCATCATCATCATCATCATTAACATATACATAGACCTCCCCAAACAGTCGCTACAACAACCGGTCCTGTGCGTCTCGCTTCCATCGGCTACCCGCGACCCTTGTGGGGGCCCTGCCCACTGCCACTTTAGTTTGCCGACCCGCAATGGCTATGTCGCAATTAGGTATCACTAAGTCCAAAAATACCAAAATGTCATGACATTCGATGTCACATGTCATTACACAACCGTTATCGCTAATTTAACTTTTTCTAGAGCCACAATAATTCTATAGACCACACAATTGTTTGTGTGGTCTATGGAATAATTGAAGCTCCATCTAGTTTAGAATAGATTATCCGGTCAGAATCCGGTCAGAAGCTAATTTAGTTTTACACGTGCCGCTGAAAGTCTAGGTCACAATGTTCCGGTTATTTATATCCGAGTCAAGTGCACAAAGCTAGGCCAACTCACATCTCTAGTCTGTCGTCAATTGAACTAGAGGGTTGCATAGCTGCACGGCTATTTCAGGCGTTGATCCGTATAAAAAGACCTTTAAAGAGGGGTTTATTACTGTGTACAAACGTACAAGATCACCAATATCGTCATCATCATCTGCCTAGCGTTTTCTCAAC
The DNA here is from genome assembly GCA_950371165.1 of Lacanobia oleracea. Taxonomy (NCBI): domain Eukaryota; kingdom Metazoa; phylum Arthropoda; class Insecta; order Lepidoptera; family Noctuidae; genus Lacanobia; species Lacanobia oleracea. The sequence continues at coordinate 30,077,688 of OX493385.1, forward strand.
CATATTGGAGTCGGCTTCCAGTCAAACCGAATTTAGCTGAATACCAATATTTTACGTGGAGCGGCTGCCTACCAGACCTCTACAACTTATTAAAAGGGTAACACGTACATCTAGGCAAGAATGTAGTCAGGTTGACTGGCTTCTGACAATCCGTAACTCTACAACCCATTAACAGGGTAACACGTACTTCTAGGCAAGAATGTAGTCAGATTGACTGGCTTCTGACAATCCGTAACTCTACAACCCATTAACAGGGTAACACGTACTTCTAAGCAAGAATGTAGTCAGATTGACTGGCTTCTGACAATCCGTAACTCTACAACCCATTAACAGGGTAACACGTACTTCTAGGCAAGAATGTAGTCAGGTTGACTGGCTTCTGACAATCCGTAACTCTACAACCCATTAACAGGGTAACACGTACTTCTAGGCAAGAATGTAGTCAGATTGACTGGCTTCTGACAATCCGTAACTCTACAACCCATTAACAGGGTAACACGTACTTCTAGGCAAGAATGTAGTCAGATTGACTGGCTTCTGACAATCCGTAACTCTACAACCCATTAACAGGGTAACACGTACTTCTAGGCAAGAATGTAGTCAGATTGACTGGCTTCTGACAATCCGTAACTCTACAACCCATTAACAGGGTAACACGTACTTCTAGGCAATAATGTAGTCAGATTGACTGGCTTCTGACAATCCGTAACTCTACAACCCATTAACAGGGTAACACGTACTTCTAGGCAAGAATGTAGTCAGATTGACTGGTTTCTGACAATCCGTAACTCTACAACCCATTTACAGGGTAACACGTACTTCTAGGCAAGAATGTAGCTTGTGATGAATGAAGATGTGCTTTCCGAGGCACGGAGGAAACTCGGTATGTTAAGATGTTCCACACACAACCACAACCACATGTGGCATCCACTAACCAAACTTGGCAAGCGTTGTTTAACCTTGAAGATTGACCCGTGCGGCTGTTATTGCCTTCCAATTTTGCCTATTTCTTTTAAATTACAAAAGTAAGCAAACCGGACATATCCGGTTTGCTTACTTTTTTCTCGTTTTCTACAATTTGTTATGAACTATTTGTTATTGGGGCAACATATTTTTATTTTTTTATAGGATAACTTCATTAATACTTTGTCAGTTGGGCGACAAAAACTGATGGGAGTGGGTGGATTTTTTTGGCCTTTTATTACTTTTACTATTGTGGCTACAATAACGGGGTTTTTGCGAAGGAATAACATCCTAAGGTAAGAAAATACTGTCTTTTTCCGTATAATTTGATATTTTAATGAAAAGGGTTAGATTACATCAAAATAACTTAGTAGGCAATGTTGGGCACTGTTTTGGAAACTTGAGTGACACAACTTTGCCTGGGTCTAGGGTTGTCACTAGTTGGATTTTATCATTAATATATTTGAATATGGTTTGATTCAGTCTTTATGTGCTCACAGACGTGTAAAGTTTTCTCTGACAGTCAAACAAAATACAAGTCATTAGTAGTACTGATTTTACTTTACGTTAAATTAATTAGCGAAGCTTCACACACGTGATGGGTAATATGTTTTTTTTTCTAAATTCCTCCTAGCGTAGTATCCTAGCTAACATGTTAGTTGACGTTTTTAAACAACTGATGTAACTAAACATTAAAAGTGACTGTAATTAATAATGAACATAGAAAATCAGCTGTAGGTACCTTAGTTCGGCTAATGAATTTAAAATAACGGTATCATCGCTGGCAAAATGTGGTGTAGGTATACACTTCTGCAAAACCCTTCGGGGGTTGTTTTGTGTGGTAGGTATTCAAGTAAGTCTTAATTCTGTTGCAGTTAAATGAAAATATGGGAAACAAGAAAAAACGGCGCGCGAAAAAACCAGGAGCGATCTTGTTGCGAAACAAAGACACTTATTTCATTTTGTTGAATTTTTTCCCTACTTAAGTGTTTTATTTTAAAATATTTGCTATAAAACAATACTTGAACAGACTCAAATATGTTCTGGTAAAACAATGTCATAAAAATTCGTTGTTGGTTAATAACTGTGAGTTTCAAAAAAGTATTAAAAATTTTAAATGTAAGTAATCAGTATTTTTATTTTGTTCAACCCTACAGTCAACGAAGTTTTACCTATTTGCCTATTAATTGTAATAAAATAGCTACATTGCACTAATTAAACTGGCGGGGACAAGCACGATGTCTCATGCACGCTAAAGAAAAATACTGGAACAATAAGCTTAATACATATGTATTGAGTTATCCTTCTAGGCAAAGTTGCGTCTTTTACATACAACTTTGCCTACGACTTTATATAATTAAAAAAAAACAAAATTAGAAATGGCAGGCGCGTTTTTTATTTTTTTTTATTATTGTTTATTGTTTCATACCTTTTAGTGATAAATTTAATGATTGAATAAGTAATGCAAAACTAAATCATATTTTGATTGGTACCATATTAATACAAAAATATCTGAGCTTACGTGGATCTTATAAACCAATTGCTAAGCCTTCTAGCTATCACACGCAACTAAATACGCATAAGCTTAGCCCTTGGCAAACATGGTAGAGCCCCCCCTTATCTCCGAAACTACAGGACCAAAAATTTTGAAAAAAAATGCAAGTAAAAATAGTTCTATACCTACCTAAAGATTACAGGAAAACCTTTAAGAAATCTGTATTGTTAAAATAATACGTTAAAAATGAAATTGGTTCGAAACCGTTTGTACTCGAATCCGATTCGCACTTAGCAAGTTTTTAATTATTGAAATTAATATGTGTGTGTGTTACATTTTCAAGCCTTTCATTGGACCAATTTTGATGAACTTTGGTATAGAGATAAAATACACGGTACACCCTCGACATAGATGTACCTACAACAACAAGCAACGCTTGCCATGGTTGGTCTGTGGATGGGTGACCATCTTAACATACCGAGTTTCCTCCGGCAAGTTAATTCGTTGGTCCCGGCTGTCATTTCTAGATCTTTGGCAGTTGTTACGGACAGTCAGAAGCCAGTAATCTGACTCCAGTCTTGCCATGATGTACCGTGTTACCCAGTTAATGGGTTGTGGAGGTCTGGTAGGCAGCCGCTCCGCGTAAAATACTGGTATTCAGCTAAATCCGGTTTGACTGGAAGCCGATCCCAATATAGTTGGGAAAAGGCTAGGCACGCTAGATGATAAACGTGCACTAACGTTAGGTACCTATAAATTCTTAACTCCACGTTAATTCCATACCTATTAATAACAAGACACATGCATGATAATTTAAAACGTCTCAATACAAAACCGATTTAAATATTAAGCAGTCCCGAGCCGAAGTGCAATTACCCCGATGACACAGACTTAGAAGGATATTAGATAGGCTTCCCCCTTCCTCTGCTTCGGGTGCGGTTTGAGTTTAATATAAGTATGGTAATTTGTCATTGACGTTTTTTATAATATGAGGGTGGAGCGAAGATGCTATTTAATTTATAATTTACTAGCTTTTGATAAGCTTGTATCAAAAATAGTTGGCAGCTACAGCAAAGGATAATAAAATTTAAAATTTTTGTAAACTGAATTTATTGTTAATCGAACACTTAACGGCGGATAAAAAGTAGAAAAATCTGATTGTATGTGTCACCTGAAAATTGCAGACTCCGTAAAATGTAATATTTTTTTATTAGATTATAATTTCTCGATACATTATAAAAAAAATATTTTGTATAGGTACAATAAATCCCATCCAAATTCAATAGTTCCCGTGTCTTATGAAGAAAAAACAGTTTCACAATCCGGTGACATTTATATATAAAGTTAACTGAGTTGAGAAGTAGTTAATTTTCGATTTAAATATAAATTGTATCGAAATATCGGCAAACAAACATCCTCTCACCACAAACGCATATACCGTGTCCGTACCATCGTGGGTAAAAACTGTTACACCTTTTTTTTTTTTTTACTATTAATAGGCGGCACGCGCTTGACCACCATCTCACCTGATGGTAAGCGATGATGTGGTCGAAGATGGAGCACGCTTGCCTAGAAGTAATTGTAGCTATCGGGAAACACAGACTCCGGCAGGGAATTCCACTCCTTAGCTGTACGCATTATGAATGTGTTCCCAAAACGTTTTGTGCGTGTGGGTGGGATGTCCAACATGTACCGGTGGCGCATCGCCGTTCGTCTTGTGGTCCGATGATGGAAAGGGCTTGGCGGAATTAAATTATGCAATTCCGTCGCACATTCTCCAAAATGCAACCGGTAGAAAACCGACAAGCTAGCAACTCGTCGTCGATGCTCAAGACTTTGGAGCTTCGTCGCGACGAGCCTCTCATTTCCAATGATCCTCGTTTCTCAATTTACTCAAGGGCATCAAGCTGGTATCTGGCAGATCCATCCCAAAGATGAGAGCAGTATTCCATACACGATCGAACTTGCGCCTGATAGAGTTTGAGCAGCTGTTCTGGCGTGAAGTACCGTCTCACCTTTGCTAGGATCCCCAACTTCCTTGAGCTTTTGCCTCTATGAAAGGGCCAAAATTGAGAGTAGATGTTAATGTAACCCCAAGAAGTTCATGTTGGTCGGTTATCGGCACTGTTGCACCTCGGAAAGATGGACCTGGGTGGAATTGGCTCCTTTTGGCGGAAAATAGACACGCTTGGGTCTTAGCAGCATTGAAGTTGACCAGATTGGCATCACCCCATTCAGAGACAGCCTGTAAGGACACATTCAAGCGCTCAACCACAGCCTCCCGGAGAGACCGGATCTGCGACCCACCAGCTCGTGCGTCGGACACGTACCTCTCAGCAACAGTGCTGTCGTCTGCATACCCAAGGTACCGGGTTTAAGCAGATCATTAATATGCAGCAAGAATAGTGTTGCCGAAAGCACCGACCCCTGAGGAACCCCGGCATTAATATCCAGCAGTCCAGACGAGCAGCCATCTATGACCACTCGGATAGACCGATCCCTCAGGAAATCTGCGATCCAATCACACAAACCGGCGGGCAGACCGAAGGAAGGAAGCTTACTAATAAGGCTATCATGCCAGACCCGGTCGAAGGCCTTCGAGGTGTCAAGGGAGACCGCTAGTGCCTCCCCGTGCTTGTCTATGGCCTCACTCCAGATGTGAATGGCATACGCTAGAAGATCTCCAGTAGACCGATTTCGGCGGAACCCGTATTGTCGGTCACTAAGGATATCATTCGCTTCTAGGTACGCCAGGAGCTTATGATTCAGTACGCGTTCCATAGTCTTACAGAGTATGGACGTTACCGAGATGGGTCTATAATTCGACGGGTCAGCTCGACTACCCTTCTTGGGCACGGGTTGCACGTTAGCTTGCTTCCAAGCCTTCGGCACTTTTCCAGTCTCAAACGAAAGGCGAAATAGGCGAGTCAAGATCGGAGACAACTCAGGCGCACAAGTTTTCAGAACAATTGCCGGTATCCCGTCGGGGCCACTAGCCTTGTTCACGTCTAGGTTACGCAGTACCCTACGTACGTCCTTCTGATGAATGCGAATGTTCGACATGCTCGACTCGCATCCACCAGGAGAAGCAGGGAGCCTAGCGCCACCCGGATCCAGACGCGAAGATTCCGCAAACAAGGAAGCAAACGAGTTCGCTTTCTCCTCAGCGGAGTGGGCAAGCGTCCCGTCGGGTCTCAGCAGTGGTGGTAGTGAGGGGCGGCAGAAGTTCGATTCGACCGACTTAGCCAGGGACCAAAAAGCCTTACTACCTGCCGGGTATGAAGCAAGTTTGTCCCCTATTCGGCTGATGTGGTCAAACCGTGCCCTCCGCAACACCTTCTTGCAGGACTTGGCAGCCCTGTTGAAGGCTCTCTTCTTCCGAGTCACGTCATTTGCTTTGCACGTGCGAGCGTCGACCCATGCCAGATAAGCCGCGTGCTTAAGCGCATCAGCGCGATTGCACTCGGCTCCAAACCATGGACGAGCTTCGCCAGACATAGTTATGTCGGAGAACGGAATGTAGTACTCCGTTCCCCTCCGCAACACATCCGTCACGGCGTCCGCGCACGACGAAGCATCTGTCGAAGAAAAGCAAGTAGGCTGCCAAGGATAACATGCGAAGAAAGATCGCATGCCATCCCAATCTGCTGACCTGTACCGCCATACCCGCCGTGTGCCTCTTGGGCTAGGATCGGGCGGAGTAAACGGACTCAGACTTCATCACCAGACAGTGGTCGGAACTACCCAGTGGTGAAGAAATCGACACCGAATAGCGGTCTGGATCCGCCGCCTCACTCAGGTGCTTTGTGAGCTCAGTTGTCTCCAAATCACCGCTGTGCGAACGGTAGACACAAGCGTAGACAATTTTATCCAGGCCTGTGTCCACTAAAACCCACAGCGTTGAGAACCTGGAGTCCTCAAGATTGCGGAGACGCCGATAACAGATGTCGTCACGGGCGTACATACATACGCCTGCACGTGGTTTGAAATGGTGCTCCAGGGTAGGAAAGGTAAGACACGTCTGACGGACATCTGAAAGGAACAGGACACCTAACACCTAAGTTGAAAATGTCTAATAAACTTTTAATTCGGGCCTGTTCGACGGAGCTCCGCTCAATTCCAAGTCGGTAGGTACTTGAGTTGTTGCTCGAATTACAAATTCAAGTACAGTAGGTACTCTTGTCTAAAACTCTATTTACAATCTCCACTAAACTCATCATACACATGCCATTCAAACTAATAACCGATTCATCTCCAGCTTTGTCTAAAACAAACAGTGTCTGTGGCGACAGAGGAACGGCTGAACTGGCGTGCATTCACGTCGATAAGGTCGTATGCGCCTTCATTCATGCCACTCGATCAATGAACTGTTGTTTTGTGAATTATAGATGTTCACGTTCATTCATTGAATGAAATATTGGATTGTATGTTCAGAAAATGAAACAGCTAAAATATGTTTGAGAGGCTTTGAATCTTCAGCTTTAGACACTCTTGCTTATAAGTTAGTATCCAAGCAACAGTTATTGTTTAATGTCTTTTGTTAACTGTCTGAATCTCTCAAAATCAAATGGCAAATATTTCCAATATCAAGTGTTGCTAAGTTTATTACCTATAAGCTAGCCTTTTTTTTCTTTACGCAATGTATGGCAAATTGCAACGTGACGTGTTGTGACGTGTGATTGCAATGTTCTAAGCACTTTTACCATTGACAACGATGTCCAATTAATTCATTCCATGTCTTGCTATTAAATGCGCTTGTACATAATTCATAATGGTAAATCACAAAAGGTTGTGTGCTGTGATTAAATTCATCAATTTAATTACCAAAATATTCGTCGCCTTTGATCACATCACCTGCCAAAAATCTGCGCAATATGCATTAAAACAGCACTGAACAGAGCAGCCTGTTGTAACAAGTCCCCTTTGAACAACAAAGCCCATTTTCCCGTAAAAAATAAAATTAACACATGACGACGTGATGACGTCAGTTTATCAAAGGCGTTGACGGGCTACCTGCAATCTCTGACGGCAGCCAATATTAAAAGCTTTTCATTGCATCACCGTGTAGCTGACCAACTTTGATAAAAGAGAAATTGATCCACGTCACAAGCAACTTTTTCAACATGCATTATTTTAAAACCTTTCAAAGGCACGTGCCTGCACTGCAACCAACTCCTTTATTGTACAATATTATTTCCGCACGGGTCGATCTTCAAGGTTAAGCAACGTCCATGCCTCGGAAAGCACGTTACGGATAGTCAGAAGCCAGTTAATCTGACTCCAGTCTCGCCATGAAGTACCGTGTTACCCAGTTAATTGGTTGTGGAGGTCTGGTGGGCAGCCGCTCCGCGTAAAATACTTGTATTCAGCTAAATCCGGTTTGACTGGAAGCCGACCCCAATATAGTTGGGAAAAGGCTAGGCAGATGATGATCATTTATTTCCCAGAGGGTAGGTCTCTGGTACTGACATTGTAATCTTGAACCAGCAGTATCGTGATTTTGATAACGGTACAAATGAAAACTAGAAAATTTCACTTTTCCGAGAGCTAATTTAAAAACATTTTTTGCCGATGCTGTATCTCAGCTGAGTGAAACATTGCAGCGAAATATTAATAGTATTGGGTGCAGAAATGTTTTGATTTAGATAATGGGTTGGGAAGATGCACATGCATCTTCCCCACCCTCGCCTGCGAAGCACAATCCTGGTCATTAACGTCAAAGTCCGCTCTCGAGGTATGCCAGCGAGCAATGGAATGAAGCATCCTCGGAGACTATAAGGAACAGTGTGTTTCGTTCAAAAACTCAAATCGCAGCTGTCACAGCTGCCAATTTAAAATGGAACTGGTTATTTCTGCCGTATGCCACAGGAAAACGGCGAAAGTATCGATGGATTGGGTTCCAAACAGTAAGAGCCAGCGACGCGGTAGACACGGGAGGAGATGGCAAAATGAGCTGGAGGAAAAAGGAGGCCTGCAGTGTGACACTGGGGCTTATCTATAATAAAAAAGGTACCGTACAAACTATACCTGACACCAAGATGTGGCGGTGTCATGAAACTGAGAAAACGAATATCTATCGGGAAAAGTTGTGTGCCTCGATAATTTTAAAGCAAAAAAACAAATTTAAAACGAACAAAAAATTCTACAACTTCAAATTGAACATATTTAATTGAGCTGAAATAACTCAGCAAAAAAACATTTTTTTATTGATAGAGTTAAAAACATCGAACCAATCGCAATGTTGATTTTAAAATCCAACTATGAGAGGGTATTCGTTATAGGTAAGTAATAAAAGAGAGCTGAATGTTTTTCAGAGTTTGTTATTAATACATATATCCATTTCAACTTTTGCAAATAAAAGCCAGTACCTATTTGCGTAATATTAATTTTCGACGAGTTTTGATTTGTTTTGTAGTATGAATGTTCGGTTCATGGCGTAGTATTGTACCTATTAATGTTCGCACATAAGCACCTATTGGGTAAAATGAAAAATGAGGAAAAGGTTTTCTCAACAATAACTGACTATGGTTCCTCAAACAAACCGAGGCTGTTTTCCATGTTTGTGATAATGTTAGTCTGCACTTGTCTACACAATTATGACTTGTTACTTTTGATATAAGTACTATAACTCTAGAATCTAGGCCCTCGAGTTCTGATTAATGTCAAAAAATCACCTGGTACATGAAATTATTTTTAAACTTTTTAGTGTAATTTTTTCAGACAAAATAATTCGACAAAATCATGATTATTTGTATAAAACACCCTTACGTGAGATGTGACAACGTCGCATTTTCTTATACCTATGACGCAAATAACACTTTGAACTTAGTCCAAACTGTATAGACCGTACGTCAGCTGGTTTCAAATAATAGGAACCTAAGTATACATCGCCAGGAGTGGGTTAATCTGCGTGTTTTAACATGAATGCCTAATTTGAGTGAGACACGACAGTTGGTATGTAGGTAGGTACTAGGCTGGTTCAGTTCTGAAAATGTTGTGTTATAGTGGGTAAGACCTAGTGTCATGCTTAGAAAACGTAAAGGTAGGGTATGCAGTTTTAAATATTAGCATTAATCGTTCATTGTCATCTTTCTTTACAGGAACATACCTATGTCCAACAATTCAATCTGTATAGTACTTAAGAAAAATATGTTTTCAACAATATTCAGAACAAAATATTTGAAAAACGTGTAGCTTTAGAACAATAAAAGTTGTGAAGCTTCTGTAAACTAAACAATAACACCATTGTTCTACTGTTTCATAACCGGTACACTGAACAGGTATGCAAAATTTTTAAATCAACTTAGTACCTACTTGGGAACGTTATACAAAACAATAGACGTACATTAATTTTTTTTTTGGGTAGAATAACTATCAACGACTTACTGATAGGCAAAGCTTCACTCTAACAGTGGTGGTATCCTCTCTCTCTCTGCCTAGCCTTTTCCCAACTATATTGGGGTCGGCTTCCAGTCAAGCTGGATTTAGCTGAATACCAGTATTTTACGAGGAGCCTACCAGACCTCCACAACCCATTCTTCCTTTTCTGATGATTTACTGGTTGACTGACAGACAACGCACAGCCGAAACTACTGGTCGTAGAACGCTCAACTTTGGCATGTAGGTAGGTACGCTCCTTGGGGAGTGTAGGGGAGGATTTCTAAGAAGTTCTAAGGGAATGGAATTAACGGGATATCCGAAAATCGAAAAGCGATCATTATGATGAAAATCGAAAAACTCGACAGAGTCGCTAAGGCTGGCTCGCAAGGGGATGGCTAGATTACCTGAGCCTCAGCTCTACATGCTACGTTCTGTTGCGTTAATTAAACATGTTGGATTGACAAAACGCTGTCGAAATGTAAGTGATCAACCATTTATATTTCTACAGTCGCATTCTGGTCGAGAGCTGGTAGACATTTGGGTTGGTGTTTGAGGCAAGTGGGACAAGTTGTTCCATACCTCTGTGATAATGCCCCAACACAGAACTGCAGACCTGGCAGGGGAGTAGTATTTAAAATAAAACCTGATATTTACAAAGTTAGGTACCAATCTTTTTAAGAAAAATATCGTTGAGGCAATCTGAAATGAAAACCTTAAAATAGAATATATAAAGAGAACACAAAAAATGAGTCAGATAATTTAAGTCGGGTTTTTAACTTTGCCAGAAGCTTGAAAATCTGTTTTCAAAAATTCAAAAAAATATATTTTAGGCAAGTTGAAATTTTTACAGGGCTATTTTTGTATTTTTTACAGTTAAAATATAAAAATCAGAAAGGTCTGCAGTTTGGTGTTAAGGTATTATAGGAGAGGTATAGGCTAGTTTTCAGCTTGCCTCAATCACTTACCAAAAAATGTCTTCCAGCGGATATAAAAAGCCCACTTTAGTAGAATAATAGGTATTATCCACTGCGTACGTAAAACACTGGTATCCAGCTGAATCCGGTTTGACTGGAAGCCGAGCCCAATGTAGTTGGAAAAGGCTAGGCAGATGATTAATCCTACAACAATCTGTTTTTTATTTTCATCTTTATCGGTGAAGCATTAGGTTCAAGATAGATTGAGAAAATTTTACAGTTTCCGTTAGCTTGATGTGCTGGCTGATTCTACTAATGTAGCCTTTTTATAACCACAGACTGCAGCTCACTATTTCGCTGATAGAATGGAAATGGTAGCGCAGGAAAAGAGTAGATATCTGGCTGGAAACATATAGGGGAGGCCTTTCCTCAGTCGTGAAACACTATCACTGCACAGTATAAACAAAGTCGCTTCCGCTGTCTGTTTGTCCCTATTTACTTAGATCTTTAAAACTACGCAACGGATTTTTTGGTTTAAATAGGTACATTATTTGCACCCTTGCGAAGCCGGGGCGGGTCGCTAGTAGCCTAATAAAGAAAAACTTAGTTAATGTGCATGAAACATAGGTACCTACCTAGGTACAATTGTGCCTACCACAACAAAATAATCTAACTATGTCAACAGCATAAATAAATCAAAATAAAACCTACATGGTATGGAATTCTAATTTACCATTGTTAGTAACTTTTTGAAATAAGAATAAAATAGTTTCTGTGGCTTCGTATTGCTCAGTTTATTTTTTAATTTCAGGGCTCGTGCGTCATGTCGTTGAAACGGAAACCATAGAATTTCTTTAGTTTCTGGAACTAGGTATTGTTGCAAAACTCTTTGCTTACTGGAGCGGAGGGAAATTATGTGTGAATAGTAAAAACGTAACGTAACACGTAAGTAAAGAGGGGTAGGTGAGTAAGGGTTAGGTACTGTCGAGCAAGCATGGCTTTTCGCTCCAATTCAATTGCTGTTTTTTTTCTGGTGTTGAGAAGTTTTTATTTTCAACTGTTTTTTTTTCAATGACAGCCGGGAGCAATAGCATAACGTGTTTTTTGAGGCATGGAGGAATCTCAGTATGTTATGATGGCCACCCATCCAAAGACCAACCTCGGCAAGTGTTGCTTAACCTGAAGATTGACCCACGTGACTGTTATTCTTTAGCCACGAGCTCCTTAAAAAATTCTAATAGTAATAATAACAGATACTAAAAGTTTACAGACAAAATCCTTGAATATCTGTTACAACATTTCTCCCAAGCGCCATCTTAAGTTTTTTTATTTTATTTTGTCAATGACACACACTGTGACAGCAGCCACTTTTGACGCTTGTTCGGATAGTGATTGAAAAACAATAGATCGCAATTTTAAATATCGCTGATAAATAATTTACCTAATAACAACAATAATGAACATTTAGTTAATTTCGTCCTCCACAGTCAAACGCAATGGTAACAAAGCAATAGTATAGTATTACAAAACAAAACAATATCCAATTGTATTATTACCTAAGGTAAACACAACTTGAATTATTACCGAAGTTTCCAGTACTAATTAGTGCCAAAACTTACGTCAACGCCAATATTGGAGCCAAGTTACCGATTACCGATGAAAGGGCCAACTACAAAGATTTGGTCGGTCGATAGGTTGTGGTAGGTACTTGTAATTAAAATGTATGAGCAAAGAATGAACGCTTGACGACAAATTTATGAATGTAGTAGGTAGAGGGAAAGAGGGCGCAATGACTGCACAATTACGTTCTAGGTACACTGATCGATGGAACTGTCAAAATTTTAGCAGATTACTGCATACGTCTGTCATTCATTTGTTATTATGTACGAGATTACCATTTTATGCCATTTCTATCAATGGATTGTCAGTGGTTGACCATTGGAAAGTCATAATGACGCTTTTATATTAGTAGATTACCAGACCTGTCAAAATCAACAATTATGAAATCAATGATAGACCATTCTGACACTATTGTAATAGCAGACTTGAGGCCCAGGGTTGCCTAATTTGTACATACGAAAGAGTCACACGGATGGGTTTTAGTCAGTAAGAGTCTGACACTCCCTTCTGCTCCGGCCTGAGCGAAAGAAGTCATCTAATGATTTTCCATCTTTAAAAAAACCGTGGCGATGATTTTAAAACGCCAAAATTGTTTAGGATTGACAAACGCTGTCACTCAAAAGTCTTTCTAACGGTGGCGCATGTGTTTTAACATTTGGCTCCGTCAGCTGATGAAACTGGATTTTTTAAAATTACTTTATGTTTTACTCCAGACGCTTTTATCGTGCACGTCTTTCTGGGTAAATCGTTCTCACCTAAATGACTATTTCAACAAGACAAAATTATTAAATGAATATAAAATCATTATAATATCGGCATTTACCTATGTTTACAAAAACGAAAGACGGCTGTTAAAATAATGCCAAAATCAATCACATGTTCTAAATGTATCTCAGGGAGCACGTGTGATAACTTACTCCGGCTCTCGGCTCTCGGCGTTCCCTCGCGGGTTTTATTGCCTATATTTATGAGTGTGCCCTTTATTCCGCGCTAAATATTCAACAGAGTTATTTTTCCACTTAAATTGTTATGTAATTTTATTTACTGAATATCGGAAAAAGATCATATGGCGCATACTTTGTTAGATGTATTTTGTTGAAACTAATGGAATAAATACTATATAATCCTGGGCAAGCGTGCCACATCATCGATTTCCAACAGGAGAGATTGTGTTCAAACGCGCGCCCCGGTGGTTTGACAGGAGTTAGAGTGAGCGAAGCAAACTAACTTAGCTCCCGTCATGCCATTCATGTCATGATCCTTTAAACCCTGCCAACAGAAAAAGGTAAGAGCCCAAGAAGAGAATATTTTATGAACGGGCTTTAGGCTGCCATCAGACGGACCGCAACGCCGCAACCGCACGTAATCGATATATTCAACTGCATGCAGTTGTACACATATGTTGCAGGTGGTTGCTGCAGCTTTCATATTAGTTTCCTTTGATGTTCTCGGCAGACAAATGTTGCAAATATTATTGGCTTCGGTATTAATTAATTCTGGAGTGAATCGTAAAAAAATGTCGTAACGAAAGTCATTTAACTTTCGTCACTCGACATTTTATTATACTTTGTTGTTCAAGGATTTGCAATATTAGCGCCTTCTTTGCGTTCCAGTTTTGGGGGTGCGACATTTGTAGTTCCATGTCGTGGTGGTGCGATATGTGTAGTTCCATATCTTGGTGGTGCGATATGTGTAGTTTCATATCTTGGTGGTGCGATATGTGTAGTTTCATATCTTGGTGGTGCGATATGTGTAGTTCCATATCTTGGAGGTGCGATATGTGTAGTTCCATATCTTGGTGGTGCGATATGTGTAGTTCCATATGTTGGTGGTGCGATATGTGTAATTCCATATCTTGGTGGTGCGATGTGTGTAATTCCATATCTTGGTGGTGCGATATGTGTAGTTCCATATCTTGGTGGTGCGATGTGTGTAGTTCCATATCCTGGTGGTGCGATATGTGTAGTTCCATATCTTGGTGGTGCGATGTGTGTAGTTCCATATCCTGGTTGGGCGATATGTGTAGTTCCATATCTTGGTGGTGCGATATGTGTAGTTCCATTTCTTGGTGGTGCGATATGTGTAGTTCCATGTCTTGGTGGTGCGATATGTGTAGTTCCATATCTTGTTACAAACATTGTGTGATTCCGTGTGTGCCAAATAAATTAGTTCATAGTTTTCATTTCATAGAACAGTACATGGATTGCAGTTTAATCAAATAGGTGTAAAACACCACGCTGTTTAGGTGTTCGTGGAATACACTCGTGGAATTTGCGTGTGTTAGTTGATGCAACAGTGGTGTCAATTATTTGGGCATTGATTAGTACTAGGGCTGTAAGAATAGAATATAAATAATTTCTTTGTACACCATAACAGTTATAAGCAACTCTAAAGGATAGTTTTGGATAAATTAATCATTATGATCTACATAAATAATTATTTATTTCATGGTCTGATTGTATTATGGATACATAAAGATCTTAAACATTTTTGCACATGGCCGAACTTGAATTTGTGGACTTCATAAGACTTTTTCGCAGAAATTTGACGGTTTATTTTTTCATCAAAATTGTAGTTTTGAAATATTTATCATTACCATCTTAAGGTAAATAATAATTTACCTAACTTTACCAAACAGGTACCGTTTTGTCGAAACGATACATAAAGACTAAAATAACCGTTTAAAAGGCCTGTTCGCGATATTCTTTACTTACAGCGGTAGCGAAAGCCAAGTGGGTATGTGGTAATCCTACTGGTCAAACCTAAGCCGCAGAACTCCAACAAAATACGCGGCGGGAAACCGGGCGAAACCGAGCGACATTTATCGCTACCGGTCCAGGTTACGAATTCGCATAGGTCTGTACAGGCATTTAGTATGTACCGAGATAAAAGTACCTAAAGATACTTTTAATGTCAGGTCTCGTCGCAGTACTTATCTACTTGCACGCTAGTAACAGTAACCCTTTCCAACCGCCAACTTTTATGTATTTCGGGGATGATAACAAACTGATATACCTACCTATACGTGCTATGTCTACATGGCGAATATTATTGAGGAAGGAAAATACGTTTCTTAGCACAGACTAACATACACGTAACTGTGAGTTTAAAATGATGTATCTTAGCTAAAACCGTGTATTGTTTTCAAGCCAAACGTATGTTCAATACTAACACTTCGCCCGCGACTTCGTTCGCGCGGGTTTATTAGGTAGTTTAGTCTTTATAGGGTAATATATGTAAATTACTTGTTAATAGATTCAACGTAGGGCAGTTCGCTCTAACCGCAACATTTTTCTTACTTAGACCATTTTATTCCTTTCGTAACTCTTACGGGAAAAGTCCGATTTGAATAAAATGAAGTGTAATTTTCACGATTAACCTTAATTATGTAACCATTTAAATGTATAAGGATTAATATCATGATACCAAAACCACCACTATTTCATTCCGCCGGGTTTTGATTTAATTAATTGAACAAAAAGCGGTCATTGTTTATAGACTTAGTAATACTGTTAGTTTTAATTAAATCTAAATCTGTCTGTTTTGTGCGAGTCCCAAATAAACATTTTTCTTTCTTTCTTTCTTTCTTTTCATTGCGACTGTTTGTGAACTTTTTTATAGGTTATAATGAGTACTTCAATTATGTAGTACATTATTTTTATGTATCAACAATAGTGTCACCGCACGCCAAACACTAAATTTTATTGGTAAATTTTTGCTACCTTGGTTTACTTTATTGCAATTTTCTTAAATATCATTTTTTTTATGGTAATAATGGTGGAAATGGTAGGTAAGTATAGACTATGTTCATCAGGGGAAATGTAGGATTCTAATGGAGAAAGAATTTTTCAAACCAGTCCAATAGTTTCGGAGCCTATTCATATCAAACAAACAAACAAATCTTTCCTCTTAATAATATCATTAGGTATAGACATAGAAGTATAGATATTTGCAAAGATTAGATATATATTTCGGCTCAATCGTTTGGAGATCGGTCGGTGAATACATATGTGCATATAGAGTAGGTACCGCTGGTCTAAAAAGTCCAATTTAGCAGAATCAGAAAGCAAATCGCGCCACTCGTCACTGTCAAATTTTCCCAATCAACCTTGAACCTAATGCATTAGTGATAAAGATGAAAATGAAATTTGACAGATTATTGCGTGATTAATATTATGATTTTAATATGATTCTGCTGAAGTGGCCTTTTTAGGCCTCAGGTATCACTCGCGGAATTGTTTCAAACAGATCAACATCTGCTTAGCTTTTTAACAACTATATCGGGCTCGCCTTCCAGTCAAGCCGGCTTTAGCTGAATACCAGTATTTTACGTGGAGCGGCTGCCTACTAGACCTCCACAACCCATTTACAGGGTATCACGGTACTTCATGGCAAAACTGGAGTCAGATTTACTGGCTGCTAACAACCCGTATGAAATGTTTGAAATAGATATGTTAACTGAATTAATAATAATCAATCTGCATTTAATTCGATAAAATGAAGCCCTGGAAATGTCGAATGCAATTTTATCCGTTATCCGTCCTTTTAATGAAAGAGAATTGGACAATAAATTGGCTTAGTTACTACCTAATCAAATTTTATAAAGTTTGGTATACCTATCTTAGAGCCAATTCTACTAATTTCTAAAAAACGTTCGCATTCACATCTGCTATCTGTCAAAAAAACATTTATTTTCATACAGGAGGATATACTTACCCAACTACGGCAAAGCCTTAAGGAAGGGTACAATTTAATTTTTATTTTATGTATTTTATCTCAATACCTAGTTTTTTTGTTATATTCAAAGAGAATGACAATCAAATCATCTGCCTAGCCTTTTCCCGACTATATTGGGGTCGGCCTCAAGTCAAACCGGATGCACCTGAATAGGTACCAGTATTTTACGTGGAGCAGCTGCCTACCAGACCTTCACAACCCATTTACTGGGTAACATGGGACTTCTTCAAAACTGGTGTCAGATTTACTGGCTTCTGACAACCCGTAACCACTGCCAAATATCTACAAATGACAGCCGGGACCAACGGTTTAATGTGCTTTTAGAAGCACGGGGTAAACTCGATATGTTAAGATGGTCACCCATCCACAGACCAACCTTGGCAAGAGTTGCTTAACCTTGTAGATCGACCCGTACGGCTGTTATTATTTAGTCACGAGCTCCTCAAAGAGAAAAACAACAAAGTACAACTATAATTTGATATTGTAAAAAATTGTTTCGAGCAACGCGCGATTGAGTGATGCCAATTTATTACTCGCGAGTGTAGTTGTTTATTATTATTTAATAATTACCTACTTTAGGTTACCTGTACATACTATCACTAATAATAATAAAAAAACGCTTTGGTATTTACTTTTTAAAAGGATGTAAATCATCAATGAATGTCAGTTACTTACAGACAAAAACTCATCCGTGTTTCTCCAATTGCCCTTTGCGTTACAGGGCCGCAGAGACTCTTTCAATCAAATTCCGTAACCGGTTTACCTACTAGGAAGTACCTACGTAATTGTTTGCAGTTTTCCTTTGAATACTTTTCTTATAGGTACCTACAACGCGTCCAATCGACTTTGCCAGTTGTCTTGTTTCCCGCGTTCCGCGCTAACGACGCTACGAACAAAATCTAGCTTTTACTACTAACTAGTAGTTAAATGGCATGTTCTTTTACTAGCTTTTCAGAAATGCAGTTTTTGCATTTCTTAAGAGCAATTTCGAACCATAAGGCAGGTTCATAAGAAATTGAAACCAAATTCTAGTAGTCCTTTAAGGCACATGTCTCACTCCCGGCGAGGAAGCGATTAGCTATCGACTATTTACTCGCTGAGGAAATGGACAAAAGATATCGATCTCGTGTGAGTAAAAAAGACACATACATTCATATTCGATAGCTGGCTGTTCACACTGTCGGTAAGCGGCTCTTACCTCTTGTTGATCACAGCGACAAGAGCAGTAGATATCAAAGATTGTACTCGCTCAGCGACACTCGCTCGGCGATGCTCGCTTGGCGGTCAGAACTCACCAAACAGCGGAAATTTTTACCGATAGTGCGGGCCGGAGCGAGTATTGCGAGTAACAGCCCGTCGCACAAATTCATTCGCTGAAAACCGTGCGTCAAAACTATCGAAACTTTTCACTTGCTGCTCGCCAACTCGTTTCAAGTTTGAAGCTTTACTCGCCAATCGCCGGCGGTGAGACAAGTGGCTAAGGCAGGTTCTAAACTGGCTCTGTTAAAGCCGACTGGGTTAGAAGCGTTCCAACGTCACCACAATGCAGTTCTACTTAGCGAAATGAATGGTTTAGAGACCAGCAGTCAAGTGTGGATCTAGATTTTTTTCAGAGAAACGTTTACCCCCCGCATACGTTTCTCTCGAGGTTTCGAGATATTGTTATCCAAAATTAATGCAGTAGGGGAGCGAGGGGCTTGTTGTAACAGTTTTCATTAAAACTAATATATCTTGAAATCTATTGATTAAATTTCTACTAAATAAAGATGGATGAATACTGTAACTCTTCCTCTACCAAATCAAGTAAAAATAATACCATAACTATTGGTCATTATTTTACAATCAATTATTTTCTAGAAGAAGTGCGGTGTTACAACTTACCTCGTGCTTGGGGCAAGTTGTAACATCTACCGGGGCAAGTAGTAACGACCAAAAAAACGACAATAATACCTCTAATCATTTATTCTTTGTATTTTTTTTTTAAATTGACATCTTTCTAAAGTAAGTATCACGTAATTCTTATCAAAAATCAACTCAAATACATTTTTTTATTAATCAACACTTAAAAATTAAGTAATTAACAGTTTTATTTAGTTAAACACTACTTATAATCATCATGGCACTTTTAAATCACAGTAAGTAATTAAATTATTTAAGGTATGCTCGTAATTATCTCTTCTTAATAGCTATCTAACAAAGTATTATACTTATGTAAGAATATATAAGAAAAGTAGGTATCTACATCATAACTTGGGGCATGTTGTAACACGTTACAACAAGCCCCGGGATTTTGTTACAACTAACCCTATGGTATGATTTTCAACATTTATCAAGATAACTATTTAAACAATTTAGCAATCATAAAAACTGTTACACACTATCAGAGATAGATAAATTTGAATGGAAATAAGATATAGAAAATTTGAAATTAGTCGATATTAAATACGCAAACCGAAATTTTACGACAGTATAATTTTATATTACCTGGCAGAAATGAAGCACGTGCACACTTCCGCTCACTGCGCCGGTCGGCGGGACATTGGCTATGGCAACATGATGCGGCGCGGTTTATAGGTTAAATCGAGTCAAAGAAATACGTTAATAGCGTTTAAGATCCTAGTGAAAAGGGCCTGTTACTACTTACCCCTGTTACAACAAGCCCCTCGCTCCCCTACCTTCACTACCTTTATTTCTTATAGGCATCAAAATAAAGACAATTCATGGCACCCCACCTTGAATCTAGATTTGATTTCTGTAGACCATTCATCCACTTTTACGGCATTACCTAAGGAAGCAATAGCGAGCGGCTATGTTTAAAAAAAAAATAGAATTAAGATAATTAAACAATTGTGGAACGTGGTACATTGTGATAGTTCTGGTCGACGCGACGGAAAAAGCATCCGATGTATAACCGCCCCCACACCACCCCCTGTAACCGCGCCTGCTAACAGTGACAGCTACCTATTTTCCGAAGAAACTTTTCTAAGGGAAGCTCAAACAAAATTTCGAAGATACCCATTCCGTTTTATAAGAAACATTTGAGAAACTTTTAAAAAGCATTTAAGTAGCAAAATAAAAGCAAGACCGAGATGCAACGTCCACTTATTTTCGTTGTTAAGTTGTTGAAGTAAATTACGAAAATCATTTATCATAGTCAGACCGTGGCTGTCACCCGACTTCGCTCGGCGTCGGCTGCAATACGCCTGCAATCTGTATTGTTATACAACGATCGCGCAAAAGGAATTAAAATCCAGCAGCTCTTCTCAGTTGAACTCTCTTAAAGATCACGACGATTTTGTCGTCTATTTATGGAACGATGTAGAAGTAACCAGCAGTGCGATTCTGTAAAGATGTTGTAGTGAAGGCTTGGGTGAAGTGATCACGAAGTGAGCTGTCAATCCACGTCATCAAGATGGATTGACAGCCCTCTTTGCGATCACTTCAACCAAGCCTTCACTTCGACATGTTTAAAGTACCTAACCGGCAATATACCAGAAACGCGCGCAGGGAATAGGGAATATGCATGAAAAACATATTTATCATCTATACAGTTTATCTAAAAATATACAACAGTGAAAATAGAATCAAATTACTCGAAAAACGAGGGAAATATAATTAATTGAAATAAATATATATGTCCCTCTGGGGGAAACGCTGTTTTCTTTAGCAGTTGTATAGGCGTCATAGTCAATGAAGTCAAACTTTACATCGGACTTCTCTTTCTAATTTTTTTTTTTTTTCATATTCCCTATTCCGCTCCTTAGTTATACGCTAAATTAAAGTCTATATTCTTAGAAGGTTTTATGCGTATGTCTATCTATGACCTGTGGCATATCGCCGTACGCCCGATGATAGTTATATGAACTTAATAAATAAAGTTTAAATGTAAAATTAAAGTGGACAATCTATACTAATATTATAAAGCAGAAGAGTTTGTTTAATATTGAGTATATTCTATTAATCCTAAAACCGATTTAGAGTATCAATAACTTATTTATCAAAGAACTTCGCTCAACCCACAATAGAAATAAGGAAATTGTTTTCTCAATTCTCTTAAAAACAATAAATGAAAGGCTTCCCTTCTCGACGACATCTGTTGACGTTTTCTTAACGAAGTATTGCGTTTCAAACAATACGTAGCGATTGCATAATATGGAGAATTGTGAAGTTCAAGATGCAGCCAAGCAACTGCAGGTTTGTGTTGTTCTTTCTTAAATATTACCTGGCCCTGGCTGGTAATTCTTACGCTACAAGCAGGTATAAAATAACTTTAATTAAAGTAATTTGTAGCTACAAATTTGTTCGGAACCCTCGATTGGCGAGTCCGACTCGCATTTCCCCGGTTTTTTTTTTAAATAAATTACACTAAGTCAAAAGAGTATTAACAAATGTAACGCTTCCAAATTGCTTGAGAGTGTCCGGTCTGCACCGAGTGCAAAGGGCAACTGATAGAAATCCTGCGACGACACACGAAGTTTTCCGAGAGTCCTTAAGAAAATAGTTGTACTGTACAGCTATTTAGAAAAGACTTTTTAAACTTCTTATTAAATAGAGCGCCTTTATAAATATCTCGTCAGACTGAGCATTACTTGCAAGTGTAATGCAAAACATAAAATTAAGATGCTTAGCGGTTTTTATCTTTAAACGAACAGCCTTATACTTAGTCTATTTTTTTAATTTAGAGACTAAATTGACAAGTGAAAATGGCAAACTGACATAGATTTCAATGGCATTTAAGTCAGTTTTGACATTTGAAGTTGTCAATATTTATTATTAAATATTAATCAATATTTACACATTCTTATAGTGTTATCGTATTCCTGTTTCAATAAAAAAACATTTATTATCAACAAAAAATCGCAAATGTTTAAAAAAAAATTTGCTAAATACACAATTGAATACTCACTCTAGTACTCAGTAGCTTATTCTTCAAACTAGCTTCAAGAATTAGCGTCCGCAGATCCACGCTCATTTTAATGACCACTAAGTTTTAAAACTCAGTGACTGACCGCCACTGAGTTCGCAAACATCGTTTATTTGTAACAGAACTGACCTACGCGAATGACAACGAAGAATGTACGAGTATATTGAGTAAAGCACTTTTCACATAGACACCAGAAACTGTGGCCACAGTTTGACAGTGGTGACACTAACGGAATACTTCCATACGATTTGAAATTTTACCCCCCTTTTTCATGTGTTTGATAGTTTTACATATCCGCTCATCTGTTGGCGGCTATATTGCCCGATATTGCAAATCTGTGGGGCCAAGTCTGGTTACACTACAATGATGATATCACGTAGGTACGTTACGTTAATTAAATTGGAATCGTTATTAAATTGGCAAATAGGATATTATTGATTTAATATCATGGTTTTAACATGGAGTTAATAAAAAAATAGTAAAGTTTTGTGAATATCTCTTTCTCTCCTAGGCTCTGTGCAAGTTAGAGCGAGATAGCAAAAACAAAAAAAAAAGGGTTGCTTAGGAGACAGTGCGCAAATACGTACTTTTACCAAAATCATAAAAAGTAAAGTAATCATAGTTTCTCTTTTCGATTCTTCACAACGTGACGGGGATTCTTCAAAAATACTAAATACATGAAATGTGTTCGATACCGAAGGCATGGAAGAAAAATGCGCAGTTGCCGATACAGAAGGAAAAAAAACTCCTTTACCACAAACTAGTAAATCCTTTTTTCATGAATTCTACTACTACTACTACAACCCATTACGTCCCACTGCTGGGCTCGGGTCTCTCCTTAATAAGGAGGATATAGCCTACTGACACCACGTTGGCTAGACGAGTATGGTCATCATCTGCCTAGCCTTTTCTCAATTATATTAGGGTCGGCTCTCCCAGTCAAACCGGATTCAGCTGAATACCAGTATTTTACGTTGAGCGGCTGCCTACCAGACCTCCACAACCCATTAACTGGGAGTTCTTGGCAAGACTGGTGTCAGATTTTACTGGCTGGCAGCCCGTAACGACTGCCAAAGATCTACAAATAACAACCGGGGCCAACGGCTTAACGTGCTTTCCGAGGCACGGAGGAAACTTGGTACCTATGTTAAGAAGGTCACCCATCCACAGGCCAACCTTGACACAAGCTCTTAGACGGCTAGACGGCTTGGTACAGGGTTTTATTTCAAGTTTTCCTTCTCTTTCACTGAACACTACTACAGATTACTAAATAGTTTTCACTGCCACGAGCATCTGACAAGCCGTTTGGTTTCGGTATTCATATGAAAACGGCCTTAGTCCTCGCCGCGTTTACTCTACTGTAACACTTGAACTCAGCATTGTTGTTAGAATACTTATTTAACGTTGTTGAAGACATGGTCAAGGGCAAGATGATTACCAGAGGACATTTTTTATTGATACTCTTCTTTGACCGTACTTACGAGTAGTGTACGCTTGCCAAAAAGTAACCTATTCACTATTTACCTATCTTCAGGTAATATTAATTAATAAGTTTATAGTGAATAGGTTAACGTTTGCATTCGCAAGTCAATCGCAAACTGTAAAAAAGCTTTCATTTTCCTCGATTTTTGATAGATTGCGACAAGTGGAATTTGCCCTCTGGAGCCTATTTAATAAAACTGAATGGTGACAAGTGACAAACGACAATTTATGACATTTTGACGTTTTTTTACGTTTATTTCATACATTCTCTCCTTTTTTTAACAACACCTGTCGCGAAATTGTGACATTTATGTCAGTTATTGACAATTTCGTCTCATACTTAGTTATTCGAGACTTTGACACATCTAGGTGGTAGAACTGTCGCGGAGTGTCATGCTCTTTTATAGATTTCAAATACTATGGAGTTAACGGTTTCAGCAATTATTTTCGATCTTATGCCATTCGGTTTCAAGTTTAGTATTCTCTACTCAGGAGTAGCCCTTGCGACCTGTAGATCAACGAAAACCGAATGTCTATACATTTGTGTGCGCATATGTTAACAAAATGTTATGTAAAGCAGTTTTTTTTTCGTCATTTCGGAGTTGGTTCCACATTTGTGTTCCAAGTTGCTCGTGATGAGCCTTTTTCAAGCATTGTGTTTATTCTGTTAGACATTGTATAGGTGTTCCGTATCTGGTTCCATTAACGGATAGAATATTCGAGATACATTTCTATAGGCGCCCAGTAAATTTGATTCTGGCCAACCTATCCTTAATATATTGATGTACAGATATACATAAATAAGTACTCGTTTGATGCATAGGTTAACCGCCAAGGAGCTGCGAAGATAATTGGTAGCTTGTTGACTGGATCAATGGTAATTATATAGATGTACGTATGTTAAGCAACGCTTGCCAAGGTTGGTCTGTGGATGGGTGACTACCTCGACCTGCAAAGACTCCTCTATACCTTCGCAAGCACTCCAAGTTTTTGGTCCTATAAGTCCATGGTCTACTTCCTCCTTTTTGAAGTCGGCTAAAAATATAACCCGACCAAGTGAAATTGCCCGTTAGTTTCGTATTACACGTATGTTTCTTTAAGTTGATTGAATTTGGAATTATAATTATGCTGCCGCTACGAAACTTAGTAGAAGTTTTTGTTTACAAAATGTATAGCTTCTCGTGACGGGGACTATAAGTTATTTCTGCCATTGCAGGTACCTATGCAGCAGATAACAATAAGCAACTTGGCTATAAAAAAGGTGTTTCAGTTTCTCTTGCCAAAGCCCCGTTCCAAAACACTTCAAGTTCGGGAACGTTCGAAGACCTGCGTTCACGTAAAAAAGTTGTGAAAATTTTGGAAAATTCTGTTGCCAAAATGTGAATGGAAATATTTTTTTATGTTGCATGATTTTTGCCACAAATTTTCGTCATTTAAAAAGTTTGATGAGTAATTATTACGATTTCAGGCTTAAGGTAGTAAAGTCAGCATAAAAAGTCGATGAACGTTTCGGTATTCTGAATCTTGATTAAAGAGCAAAAATATTTATTTTAATCAATTGCTTTTAATTCTTCGTATTGCACCTGCCACTATTCTCTGCATCACCCAAAGGTTAACTATGGTAGAGAATGCCTATGGCATTAAGTCCGCCTATGTACATTTGTGTGCTGAAGTGTTAAATAAATAAATTAAGTAGGAAAAACAAACTTTTAAAGAATATAAACACTTAATTTAATTGTTGAATTAATCAATAAGAAACGGACCAAATCAATCAATTATCTAATTATTTTAGGTCAATTTAGATGAATATTTTTCACTGCCCATTCCTATCTAAAATATAGACTGTTTTTGAATTAACCGATTTATAAATATAATAACAAAAACAGGTTAGTAAGAAGCATTCATACAGTTATCATTTTATGAATAAGGGGTAAGTTCGCAGGGGACTGTTAATGGCGACTGGCTCGTCCCCTCTCGCTGGGGACCAAGTATCGATCGGCCGAACTCCGAATTAGTTCATCAGTTACACCTTCATTCACTCCCTCAAAAAAGTCACTAGTGTTGTGTTCACTTAACATCGCTTTGAAATTCGAACACCGTTGTTGTTTGACACTTTGTTTGTAGTTTGACCATGTTAGTCGACGCTGATTTTTTTTTTTAATAGTTCGGTATATGCGCTATGGCGCTAAAAAGGCAAAGGCAATTGTAAAACAAGTATGGGATTAACGAAATGTTATGTGATCCCCATATACAATGGGGAATATACATGAAAAAAATATTTATTATCTAAGTATACAGTTTATCTAAACATATAATACTAATAGTGACAATAGAGTCAAAATTGCTCGAAAAACAAACGAGGTAATATAATTATTTAAAACAAATATCCCTCTAGCGAAAACGCTGTTTTCTATGGCTGCGGTATAGGCGCCATAGACATTGACGTCAAAGTTCATCTCGGACTTCTAATTGTAATCTTTGGAGCTTTATAACTTCATCGATGATGAAGGTATTAAAAAAATATCGCATGCATATTCCCGATTCTTCCGTTACTACTGAGTGAGACAACGCACAGCCGAAACTAATGGTCGTAGAATGCTGACATTTGGCATGTAGGTTCCTTTGAGAGCACTAAGAGTGAATTTCCCGAATTTCTTACAAGAACGGGAATAAACAGGATGTGCGCGCACGAAGTCGCGGACATATAATTTGGCATTTCACCAATCGCGTTCGCTGATAGAATTATTCTTCCCTCAGATATATACATGTAAACATTCACTATGATTTTTTTTTCATATAATTTAGTACTGATTGTGTCTTGGTTAAGGTTCGAAGTGAACTATAGTGATGCTAAGGTTTCACGTTCACGTTGGAAGCCACCGCTTCAATTAATGTAGGCACCCTTTAGTACATACATTGGTTTTCGACAACGGAGTACCTACCGACAACTAATTAGCACTCTCAATGCAGACTAATTACGTACATTAGGAGATTTTAATTGCTGGTGCTGGTTTTGTTCATATCACTACATAAATCAAATTGTGCACAAAACTCATGCAATATACGGAAAGAAGGAGAATTTAAAATACGACATTCTACGTCACATAATGTCAAAATAAGATACTGGTTGTCTATAATCAAAAGCAGAATAAAAATAACGGTGACAATCAAAAGTTAAAGTTGGAGTTTCGAACGCTTCTATTTGCTCTTGACATTCGCGGTCGCATTTCGGGGACACTCGTGTAAAATCGGAGGTCTGAGGGCCAAATCTATTATTACTACTATGCTGCCTAAAAAATTGTAGAATTGGCACTCAGGTTCGGTACTAAATCAGTCACCGCAGGTTGGTTGCATAGGATAAAATTAGAAATAGACGAAAGTTTGATGTCAAGTAAGAGAGCACTCGAAAATGGAACTGTTTTGTTACTGGGTGAAATTTAGCATAGCTTCATAAATGGTGACTAATTTGAGAAGAAAAACAACTGCCTACCTACACGGTTCTTGAGATATTGCCCGCTGACAGAGAGACGGACGGTCGGACGGACGAGTGGACGGTCAGCGGAGGCTTAGTAATAGGGTGTTGGTTACCCTTTGGGTACGGAACCCTAAAAAGACAAATCCGTACTCCAGAAAATAAACGGGGATGGAGTGACGCAACATATAGGAGATAAGATGAATGGATTGAAATGAAAGGAAATGAAAGAAAAGGCAGTCAGTGATAGCAAGTCGTTTAGCAGGATGGAGAGGAAGAAAAAACCGATTAAGAGCGAATCGGACTCGCGCCTCCCTTGGGATTATTTCAGAAAACACGCAGGTAAAACCGCTGTCATAAAATACATAATAGAAGGTAACTAGGTACCTATATCATAAAAGAAAAAAATAAAGATAGAATAAAATGTATTTAGCAGACACATGAAAGCTTTCAATGCGCGTTTTCACAATGCGAACCTTGCCTTCTGTATTAGCATAATTTCATATCGATTTTCTTATTAAATCGGTCGTTGCAATTCTTAGCAATTTATATAAGTAGGAGCTATTAGAGATTCTGTATAATTTCACGTCTATTAGCGGTTGTAGGTAGATAATTGTTATGCATTTCTCAACTATTGATTCTGTGTCCTTAAAACTGATTTGCTTATGGATGACCAATAAAAATGTTAGTAGGTTTCTGTAGAGTCTAGACAATTTTTAAAATCACCCTAATTAACGTTCAACGTGGAGGATCAGGACTGAGGACTGTTGAATAATCAGCCCTAAGTGTGTTACATAAAGTTCGATGTTTACCTACTTTTATAGGGAAAAAGGATATGTTGTTTTTAATTAGCATCAATATTTTTACAGAGGGCCTGGACAAAGTGTCGTTTTTTACTAATGTCAAAAAATCCGAAACGAAATATGGGATTGTTTTGCGCTAGCGAAATGACCCTTTATTTTAGCTTTTCCGCAGTCACTATCGCTAAAAAATCTACTTTAGGTATCGAAAACCCAAGATGAGCTACCAGATCAAACCATATTATGTAGAAGTTAATAAGTTGCTACAACTCATTGCGTGACAATTTACGTGATGATAACAACTGAAAGTTCCAGCTTGTTGTATATGCTTCCGAAACTAATTTTGCCGCCCTGCACAAGTTTCTATTGCATAGGTACACAGATTGCTTAATATGCCGTTCGCATGTACCTGTTTCCTCTTAGCAAACTTTGACCACACTGTATATACTTAAGGCTGTACAATACGTCGTCAGTGCTCCTTTACCTTGACGTGTGTTTTTTTTTTACTATTGCTAGGCACGCGTTTGACCACTATCTCACCTGTCGGTAAGCGATGATGTGGTCGAAGATAGAGCACACCTGCCTAGAAGTAACCTATTCGCTCTTGACTTAAAGACTCCCAGGTTGTAGCTATCAGGAAACGCAGACTCTGACAGGGAATTTATAGTGCATTAAACCGATGAGATTATTTTGTAAACTTCCCAGCATCATGCTGAACGATGGCTGTTCTGGTTATGTTCCCAACTTGTATAAGTTATTATTTTTGCTTCTACTCGTTTTTAGGGTTCCGATTTTTCCTTTTGAGGATCGGAACCATAAAAACGAATAGAAGCTATAGAATCACTTTGTTGACCGTCTGTCCGTCTGTCAAGACCCTCTATGTCGGGAACTCGTGGAAGTATCGAGTTGAAATTAAAACTATATACTCTAGTCTACAACCCCTTGAAGATTTACAAAATGATACGGTCGTTTACTTTTGAAAAGTCTTTGGAAAAGTCTGAAACTATACATTTGTGAAATAAATAAAAATATAGTATTTATTTAAAGTAATTTGTAGCTACAAATTGGTACGGAACCCGGTGAGTCCGACTTGCACTTGACCTGGTTTTTTAATGCTATGGGTCTTGGTGGGCGCAAATAAGCTGTTTCCTTTCTTTCTTTTTTTCAATATCTACTTAGCTATTACATTTACGTAAAGTCTTTGGTAATTAGACATTCGGGCTTGCACTGGAAAACGCCTGTCAAAGATCTACAAATGATAGCGTTGGTAGGCAAGAAGGGGAGACGATATGTAGGTATGGACAAAAGTACTTTTCGCCTCGGGCCGTATAGGTTATACCATTCCATAATTAAAACTCTTCGGAAACGTAGTGACGCAGTCTGCCGCCCCGGGCCATGGTCCTCTTGGCCTAAGTAAGGGTAAAATAATACGCTACTGGGTATGTAGCAACGCAGCATTGGATGGTAGCTTGTAGCCGATGGATGCGAGACGCACAGGACCGGTTGTTGTGGCGATACTCGGGGGAGGCCTATGTCCAGCACTGGACGTCTTTCGGCTGATATGACGATGGCTGGGTATGAGATAATCTCCCATCCACGGATCACGCATCAACGTCCTATCGACCCAGCCAGCTATTTCTTCTTTCCGTCTATGTATGTAAGCATCTACACACAAGTATCCTCTAATACCTCTTCTGTCTAAATCAGAGGTTCCGAACCTGGGGGTAATTACCCCCGCGGGGGTAATTTACAGCTATTCGGTGGGGGTAACAAAGTACCTAAATAATTAAGACCTAATCTAATGAAATACGTTTTTTTAGCTGCCGTCGCGTCGTGGTTGTCACTTCGCCATTATGGGTGGGCGATGTTGAGAAAAAAACACCGACATCTTTATATCGATGGTTAAAATTTTTAACCATCGAACTATCGATGTTTCAATACAGCCGCAAAAAAAAAAAAATATGAGACTGATATGCAATTTGTGATCACACAATTTGATTCATTGATTTGTGATTAATAAAGATATTTGTATTTGCTCGTGTTGTTTGTAAAATTTTAAGGTCGGGGTAAAATCAGTTTTCTTAATAGGTCACAGGGGTAAAAATATTGAAAAAGTTAGGAACCACTGGTCTAAATAATAGCCAGATGACTCTATAGTAAAATTCAATATAGTTTCGATAGAAACAAGACGTCGCAAGAGGTTTCTCAAGTGTTTGTTCCGAAGAAAAAAAATCCACCATCTTTGAGTATTCTCTATGATTGCATCGCAAAGTTCCTCAATGGCTCTCAAGTCCAAAGTTATACTATTGGAGTGATATTTGACCAAATACCACCGTTATTTGCCTCTGATAAAAACTACGTCAAGATGGCGGAGTCAATTTAATATTCTATCTGGAAAAAAAGGAAAATTCATTTACATCATTTCACAGTTACTTGTACAACTTGTGATTGTATATGTAGAAGTAAAAATTTGTTGAATTACATATTTATCACTAAGAGGTGCAGACAATGGAAAGCTTTCAAGCTGTTCCATGTTTAATCACCACTATTGACTGTTGTGTAGAAGTACAGGTACTATCTTATTTCCTCATCTTCCTGCTCTTACCCCAATTTGTCTCAACACTACAGACATGAGAAGGTTTCATCTACGTCCACTCATCAGATTTAATTAGAAAACCTTTATAGGTTTTCTAATTAAATCTGCAGCGTTATCGCTGCCTGCCTACATTTAACGCGACGACCATGCAAAACCGTGTTTGTCATTTGTCGTGGTGCTAGTCGTGGTGGGTGTAACAAAATTCGCTTTGAGCGTTGAACCGTGTCCGCAACACTGTCAACATTCGCCGCCCGCTCACACACATAGAGAACAGAGCTAGCTCGGTTTTTGAGCAACCTTATTTAACCTTTCGGAAAGGTCCAGAATTTCTCATCAGATTTGCCTATTTATGTAGTTTTTACAACCCGCACTCGATCAAATCAATATGAATTCTAAGGATCACATTAAAAAGTTTCCATTTTATAAATCGAAAGATTCATTTTTCCTGCTAGCTGCTCTCTTACTTTTTAAACCAACATTTTCCTTTGATGCGGTCATAACTGCAATGTCAAAGGTTATTTTTCAAAATATGAATGTTCGCTGAACAGAATGTATGTATTGAAAAGTACACAAAATATTACATACTATTTCATCGTTTGATGTATTTTATTCGCTGCGCGCGGTTGTCGAGCTGAAATGAAATTGGACGCGCTCCTGAAGTCGTCTTTCTAAAGGCTGTTTGTGTATGTGAATTAATATGTTTGTAAACGCACTCACACAAAATAGGTGGGGCAGTGTTTAAAGAAAAAATGACGATCAAAGCGTTTTGTAGTGATGATGAATCTTAACGTCTTTCAAAATACGGAGATGTTCACTGACAATACTTTAAAGATTTTCATTTTAGTTATCAGAAGAGTCACATATCTTCATTATTACCTACGTACATACCTATAAACCATCCATATGAACATAAGTGCAGTGGCACAGGGGAAAACAAAAGAACACCGTTTTCAAGACAATGGAGGATTTGAGCTATATCCAGACCAATAGTGAACCTAAATACTTCAGTAATTATTAAGAGTAGATAAACTATACCATCGCAATAGTTGTTCCAAATACGAGAAAGTCATCAGACCACCGCCGCCGCCGTATTTATCCTCAACAAAATACCGATTCATAATTTCAATAAATAAATCGCGACATCTAAAAACAAAATAGTCATTATAAACCTAGACATCTCTAGCATAGAGTTCCATTTTTAAAAACGTACTCTTTAGATTAAAAAAAGAAAACGCAGGAATGGCCCATCCATTTCCGATAACTAATTTCTCTTTTGTCATTGCTTCATAATAGGCAGATAACACCAAACATCATGGCATATTTCAAATAGGAATAAAGTAAACATGTTGACAAGCTGACAAACTTTATAATGGTGACCTAAGAATAATGTGGTTTTAAAACTGTTGCGACGACCAAAGCGTCTAGCTATTTAACTTTTCTAATAAGCTTGCAATATTTCAGTGGCCAGTACAACGGCTTAGAAACTAAATGAGAACTAAATCTCATTTAAAAATGGAAGGATACTGGAAGATTTAAAATGCTGGTCTCATTCTAATAGGGAACATGCGATATTTCTATTTTTGCTTTCATTTTAAAGAACTCCGTCTAGAATAGACTGCCACATAAATAAAAATGAAAACGTTTTAATTTATTGCTCAAATTGCGTTTTTAAACAGACAGTTTAAAATTTCGCGCCAAAACGGACGATGACGTCACTCATGTCTGTCACTGGTTAAGAACTGTCATAATTCAAAGTCATAGAGCAAGATCCCAGTGCTTCCAGAACTTACTTATTTTCTCAGTAACAAAATGTGTGGAATAGAATAGTGTTAGTATGTAGGTACTTTGAACATTAGCTTACCTGCTAGTTTGAGTTGACGCGACCGCCAGTTTGTAAGTACGAGTAGCATCATCAGATGCTAGCTATAAAACGACTAGATCATTTTCACGATGTTTACAAAATACATACTAATCATTTAGTAAAAATTTTAAGACTCATTGTAATAGTGTAAGATCTGATCGCTATCTCCACTGAGAATTGAGATCCTATTCACAAGTATCTTTTGGACATAGTTTATTTACTAAGTATAAAAAGAAAATTGCAAAACTACCTCCTATAGACTTATGAAATATGTCATACTTATATACATCACATAAAAATAATTGCCCATTGGATGGAGGTAGCAGATACTTATTATGCGTACATTGAAATTACACTGGCACTACTCTATTCAAATATTTTGATACTGCGAAATATAGTAAGTAACGTCTGGGAGCCCTGGGATCTTAGACTATAAACTAACACGAGTGACGTCACCAGACGCTGATTGGTGTATTAAAACACGTTCCGTTTCACGTTACTTTAAATATGTAATTATTGTTAAAAATCAATACTAACTGGAATAAAAACGTTGCACTGGCCCTTCTCTTATGCTTTTTTAACATTTAAGTCACAAAATATTGAATATGCATCTTCCCTATTAAGTGTCCGATATTTCTCCTACAATTTCTGTTCTGTTTTTTAGAGAGATTATAAAAGTATGAAATGAGTATTATCAAAGTCAAACACAGTGTGGTCGCTTTTTTGAGCTCGGTATTTTTGTTTTAAAAATATGTATGGTGTCGAAAAATAATTATCATCATCAGACTACAGATACCTTTACTTCGTAACTAATAAAAGTACACTCACTATTCAAATAGCTTTTTAAAACTTTGGCCGGCTGGAAACAAACTTACAAACAGCGACGAAAAAGCGTAAGTAAACACAATAAAGATGGTAGGCAAAAACGAAAGCTACAAGTAATATAACCGGGAAAATGTTTCACAATCGCAAAAGGCCAAGCCTACAAAGTTTTAAAAGAACGAAAGTTTATAATCAACTCGCGGTACAATTTAACTGACAAAAAAGTTAAAATAGAATTATGTTAGTGAAAGAGAGCACCGATTTTTTTTTTATTTCTGTTGGGTTTGCTCTTGACTCTATGTCAGAGATGACAGAGACAAAGTCTACGATGGAGCGAGCCTACCCAGAAGGAGCCTCTTCACCGTGATGAAAAAGGAAAGTGTTTATCGTTTTTAGCTAGTAAAGAAGCAGACGAAAGCTCGGAACATGACAACACAACAACGGGGAATAATGGCAGCCGCATAATAGAATCTACACAAATCCCCGCGCATGCCAGTGCATCGAGAAACGAGTTGGCATTAATTAGCGCTATTTACTACTCGCAAGTGCAGTATCGCATTTCCTGCCTGGTAGTCTTTTACACGTAACTTTATTTTATCAGATTAACTGTAAGCTCCCAGTGAATCCAGCCTTCTTTTGTTTTTTGTCCAATGGTGGTCTTAATTCTATTAATACTCATTTCATTAAGGCCCAGAGTAACCCTTTGAGGCACTGCATTATCTACCTTCACTTCAACAGATTGACTGAAAGCATTTCAGTGAATCCAGCCTTCATTTGTTTTGCCAATGATGGTCGCTTTTACAATATCAAAGCCAAAAATAGTTCCTTGAAGCACTCTACTCAAATATCAGAAGTGCATTAGCTGAAATGAAGACTGAAGTTCTGAAAAAAGATTTTGCTTTGCTCCCTAAATGGCGTATGATGTGTGCTTGAATAATTTAGATTACTCGGTTAGATATTAGAACACTCGGTATAGCCTGTGACTTGGTCCATGATTTCGGGGACTTTTGGCAATCACAATTTGGCTGACCGTATGTCATTCTGCCAACTAATGAAACAGTACCTACCGATAACGATTTCTTAATGCCCAAAATAGCTGGGATGACAACATGACGTTTCGGTAGCAAAAATGTCAGTTCCATGTGTCTAATTTCGGACTTTTCAACATGAAAGTCTCTTCGTCTAAAACCACGTGCCGCTATTTATATGAAAACTGAGAACCTCCTTGTTTTAAGTCGGTTAATAAAAATGAAGCGCTGAATTTATGTACGCGCATAACTTCGTAACGACTGACCATCATCTTGCCTAGCCTTTTCCCAAGTATATCGGGGTCGGCTTCGAATCCCACCGGATAAAGCTGACGTAGGTACCTTCAAGTGTTATACATGGAACCACTGTCTATCTGATTCCTATAACCCAGTAAGAAGAATGATGATGATATTTGCTGTAACAAATAATTAACAAAATAAAAAGGATAGATTATAAGGCGGAGTTTACTGTGATGCTGCCGGTTACTACCGCGGCAGTAGTGAAAACTATGAGCCTGCAGTAAACAGCAGAACCAATGGTGACAACCTGCCACCCCTTGCGGCTATGCCCCGTATGCAAGTCGGTATAGACCTTCTTGGTTGAATTGGCCAGTCGACAAAGCTTTCTAAGGTTTAATGAAAAAAATAGAATAGGATTAAATTAGAACGGTGTAAAAAATAATTTGTTTTATATAAACAGTCATGTATTTGCTTTGATCTGAGCAAGTGCTCCAATAATTATCCCTTAAAGCCAATCGTTGTTTGATTTATATTTAGTTTCCAGTGGTGCTGCAGCGCTACAGCATCACAATATACAAGCAGCGTCACACGGCGTTATCCGGCTACAGAGCACCCGCCTCACTTTACAATGTGGGTATCCGTACACGGTGGGACGAGCTATGAGTACATTTATGCACGATTGATTGGTCCGTGCGGCCAACCCTACAGCGCCACGACGTCTACGTTTAATCCCATCTGAGAGCACTGAGTTAGCGTTCAGCGATAGTGAATGATTACTGGGTAGTGGAGTAAATTGAAAAATGTTCTTTAATGATTTGGACATGTTTGTAGGCTGAAAGAAAGACAGCTTGAAGGCAGACAGAAATGCTGGGAATCTGTGATCGACGTGTTAGTGATGGTTATGAATAGGTGATGTTCTACAGCATGCAAAATTAAAAATTTATTGAAGGCATAATTTGGCGCCAAAAACGCCATTTTGTTTATTTATATATATATACCCAGTGTCACTCTCACAGTAAATACGAATCTAACAATACCTCCCAAGCTAAAAGCCATCGAGCCGTTTAAGCTCTAGGGCGTTCCAAAGAAATATACATATGTACATACATACACTCAAAAAACATAACCCTCCTTCTTTCGCAGTCGGGTAAAATGACGAGTCTGTACAGGTAATTTTGTACGTATGTGTATGGTCTGCGCAGACCGGCCACCGACTATAGCCTCCGATGGCTGGCGAGAAGCTGTTTATATGGTTTGGAATCACCGCACACGTGTAGCGAGTGGCGTCCCCTCGTGACTCAGCGTCCACGATATGTCCACGTTTTCCAATCAACCTTGAACCTAATACGTTAACAAAAAAGATGAAAAAAAAATTAGACAGACTGTTGTGTGGTTAATGTGGATGGATGGAGAGGAAGACCAAAGAAAAGATGGATGGATTGTGTGAGGAACTATATGAAAGAAAAGGGAGTTATAATAGTGATAGAGTGACACTGATAGAACAGAATGGAAGAAAAAAAAACAACGGTTGCACTCCGGGAGTGCCGGCAGAAGTGAGAACTTAAATACGTGCTTCTCTCCCTCCGTCTTACGAATTTTCGATCAGGTCACGTCTCCCGACGCGAATTTAACATTTTTTACCCATCACAAAAAGTGCACAACGCCGCTAAAGAAGTTTTCACTTCAAAAACGTGTTGCGTCGACCTCTAATAACATGGGATAAGGGCAGGAAGATGATGACTATTGTGTGGTTAATATTATGATTCTGCTAAATTGGCCTTTTTAGATCCGCAGTTATTCCTAACTAACACGAGGTATTGCATCTAACAGTTTTGGTTGTTGAATAGCCAGTAAAAGCTGGCCTATTATTCGATAGCCAGGCCAGGTCCAAATTAAAAGGTTAGGTATCACCGAAGTAAAGTCGAATAATTGTTTATGATTTTATTTACAGTTAATGTCAACAAGTGCAGAAAGTTAACAGTTACATCAGTATTAGATTGCGCACACATAATTGTATTACCTACTAGAAAAAAAGACTAAACAAAAGGTAAGCTAAACAAACAAAAAACACTAATAAGAATAGAATTGCTTCCACTAATAAGGTGAAATATAAATCGTTCTATTTCTGCGAAATAACATTGACCGTTTATTTTCCAGAGAGGACGTGAGACAGGATGCCTTTCTAATTGAGGATTGTATGTGGGTGGAAAAAAGCACCTGTAAATAAACTGTTATCTGTAAATAGCGTTCACTATTCTTGAAACGACATTTTATTTAATGCTAGATGACTAAGTGCACTTCGTAGAAATACACCCAGTCATCATCTGCCTAGCCCTTCTCCAAGTAGTAAGTAGTAGTAATATTGAGGTCGGCTCCCAGTCAAACCGGATTCAGCTGAATACCAGTTTTTTACGTGGAGCGGCTGCCTACCAGACCTCCACAACCCATTAACTGGGTAGCACGGTACTTCTTGGCAAGACTGGAGTCAGATTTACTGTCTTCTAACAATGCGTAACGAATGCCAAAGATCTACAAATGGCAGCTGGGACCATCAACTTTACATGCTTTCCGAGGCGCGGAGGAAACTTGGTATGTTAAGATGATCACCCATCCACAGACCAACCTTGCCAAGCGTTGCTTAACCTCGAAGATCGACCGGTGCAGCTTTTCTTATGTAGCCACGAGATCCTCCGAATATATAGCCAGTATTGAACAATATTGAGGCAAACAAAAGCAAGAAAATTACATCAGTCGAGTTATTTTCGAGTTTTTAGGCCACGAACGCTTGGCAGTGATTTTTACATGTTTAGAATAAAATAGATAGTGAAACATCTATGTTAATATGACTACTGTTTTCGCACATATTAGTTGCAAAGTTCGCCATCCGTAACAGGTGGCGTAGTGTAGCATCACGAGTTCACGACTTGACATCGTCATTTCCGTCACGGCATACGAATTGGTTTTATTGCCAAGGCGCGCCAAAAGATGTTTCTCATTAAAAGCGTTAAATTCAAGTCGCAATCATGTCATTTCAGCGACACCCAATGCCAAAAAATAGGGAACATATTGTCATCTTGCTTCCATTTTAAATAATTCTATGTAAAATAGATAATACATAAATCAAAAAAAAATAAAACGCTTTAATTTCTTTTAAAAATGCGGTTTTAAACTGACAGTTTGATATTTCGCCGAAAAAGAAAGTTGAGTCACTCGGATCCTGTCTGACACTTGTCCTAACTTAAGATATAAGATTGCCTTTTCGTTGTCATACCAGCAGTGTCGTCACTAAACGCTGATTGTTGTTTTTAAATACGTTCCGTGTCACGTTACTTTAATTCATTTCTTTGTTAAAAATCGATATTAACTCAAATAAAAACGTTGCAATGGCTTTCATTTTATACTTTTTTATCATTTTATTGAATTGAATTGTGTGACAGTGTGAATGCAAAGAAATGGGTCGCGTAGTACCCCTCTGGTCGTCCGAGAATTAAAAGGGTATTAAAGACAACAGAGTAAAAACTTTAATTGAAAAAAACTCTATATCATACTGCTAAGTATATGAAAGTCGCAATGCCTCGATTTCTTTTGTGCTCCTGCAAAACAGGGACATAATAAGAAAATTCTTAGTAAAATTCTTACGACTTGTGCCACTATTTCTAGTCTTGAGATTCCTTGGCTTGTTGCTGGGGATCCTGAGATAATAAGCAAAATATTTTCTCGCATATCGTAGATACTAGCTTCTGCCAGCAGCTTCGCTTGTGTGAAAATCGAAGCTTATCCCGTAGAAACATACTCCCGGGATATAAGGTACGGTTTGTCCTAATCCAGAGCATTGTCCACCAATAGGTATGCTAAGTTTCATCAGTTAAGTCGTGAAGACGTAATAAA
Source organism: Lacanobia oleracea (assembly GCA_950371165.1). NCBI lineage: Eukaryota > Metazoa > Arthropoda > Insecta > Lepidoptera > Noctuidae > Lacanobia > Lacanobia oleracea. The sequence continues at coordinate 30,115,910 of OX493385.1, forward strand.
CAGGCAGAGTACGCCTGCTTTTAGTCTGTTTTCAAAAAATAGGTTCACTTATATGTTTCTTTTACTATTGATAGGCACGCGTTTGACCACTATCTACCTGATGGTAAGCGATGATGTGATCGAAGATGAAGCACGCTTGCCTAGAAGTAGCCTGTTCACTCTTGACTTAAAGACTCCCAGGTTGTAGCTATCAGGAAACACAGACTCCGGAATCAAGCTAATTCTCTTGAAATCAATTCAAAATCATTATTCCTATAAATACTCGTACAATGCTGTCTTCAAAGTAGTCCTATCTGAAATAGCCTCTTGCGCCGCTGTCACCTTGTGGTCTCTCCCTAGGCAGCTCACGACGGCTCATTGACAAGTAACTTAGGATTAGGAGTGAGGCGTATTTAACGAAACAGTTTAAAAAAACAGGTATTTCAAAGTAACAACATGAAACAGGTATCTCAGAACCGAAATAACAGCTCCTACCTATTTCCCCTGTTCCACAAACAACCGTAGTAGCCGTAACTTCGAGAGATACAAACGAAACGAACTGGAACAGTTTCAAATGAAACATGCTCCTTTCTCTTCTGACTTATTATTATAGGAAGATCATCTGTTCTTTGGAACAAGCTCTTTGCTCCCCTGGTTCATTGTAATAGAAAGAGATAGAACCTGTTCCCTGCCTATCACTGTTCCTGACCTTTTCGGATACACATAAAAATAATGAACTTTGAACATAATATCGAAAACAAATTATTGTTCCTTTGATTTAAAAAAAAAACTTTTTTACAAAAAATACAACCAACTTCCAAAAACAAAACACTACAAGGTACAAAATAACTTCGGAAGAAAGAAGTCAGGTAAGAAACATAAAAAAAAATACAACCGAATTGAGAACCTCCTCCTTTTTTTGAAGTCGGTTAAAAATATCTCTTGTGAAAACAATAATTAATAAAAACAACCTTTAAATGCGAGAAGGGTGGTATTTATTTCAGTAGCATTTACTGAATGGAAGTTTGTACTATTTCTGAATCTGTTGCAATCAATGAGTCTTTAGTTCCAGTGGAACAGGCTGTTATTTTGGAACAGGATTTTGGAACTTTTTTCTTCTTGGAACTGAAACAGGTGAAACAGGTTTCTAATTTTATCTGTTCCAACCCACCTCAACGAACGATTATCATAATCGATCGATTTATGACAGAATCGATATTTAATGTAAATCATTTGTCTTTTATTTTATTCATAGCTTCAAACCACGAACTATCATCAAATTATATTATTGGTTAAGCTTAGTTTAATATTTAACGTGAGTTTATAGGCTTGCTATTATCTGGGATTTAATTTCGATAAAAAATAGAATCATGTCAGACTTTTAAGAAAGTATGGACATTTCTAGTGACGTAAGTCCTTACGGATGCGTTCGAATATGGATATTTTATACTGCGTTCTGATACATAAAATGGTACTTTTTAAAAAAGGTTATCTCTATTTCCCAAGCTTTTAAAAATAAACGAAGATATCCAATAATAACATTTAAAATGCGCTACATATTGGTGATAGTTACACCTCGTTACCAATTTCTGTTTTTTCCTAGTCCAAAATGGCCATTGTTCTTTATTAACGCATAATGATATTAAATCATATTTTATAGGCATAACAAATAAGCATAATTAATTAACTCCTAAAATTTTTGACACTAATATACATTTTTAATATTTACGTAGAATTAATGATTTTATTTTTCAACAAGCATAAACGGCTCCGGCGCTGCGGGGCTCCGGCGGCCCCACGCGGGCTGCCTCGCCCCTCTGTGCCTACGCGGGCACACACTACACTCTAGGGGTAGGGCAGACAAGACAACGTGGAGGCGGTTTTGCAGCGATTCGTTTCTGTTACTAATTTTTATAGCACAACATACTGAATTTTGAAGACAGTACTTTAACTTTAATTCAAGGTTAAAAATGGAATTGTTACCGTTATTTCAAAAAATTGTAAGCCTAAATGCTATTATGCTAATAGTCTTTATGTCTAGTATGGGAATTAAATTTGTGCCAAAAAAAAATAGTCTTGAAGATAATTATGCCAACATAAAAGGTATGCGAAAAAAAAATATGGAAAAGTAATATTATGGAAAAAAAAACAAAATCGTTATGCTAAAATATTTTAGATAAAACAACATTATGTGAAAAAAAAAGAAAAGCAAAGAGCGTCCTCCCCCAAAATTAAAATGGCATGCAGAGAAGAATGATTGCGCGAAAGAATTTAGAGAGCGAGTGGTAGAAAAAATTATACAAATGGCAGACATGAAAGATCGAAGTGTGAATGAAAGCTGGAATGAGATAGCTGGATGTATAAGGCAAGCAGCGAAGGATATTTTGGGAGAGACAAAAGGAAGAGGCACAATAGAGAGGGATACTCGTACATGGTGGTGGTCGACAGAAATACAGAAAGTGTTGAAAGAAAAAAAGAAGATATTCAAGAAATGGCAGAATGTGGGATTGGAAAGCGTTAGTTTAAAAGCTGAAAAAAAAGAGTGAGTATGATGTTTTAAAGAAAAAAGCTAAGAAAGCTGTGGCAATAGCAAGAGCAAAAACTCTGGACCAATTGTACGACACACTGGACAGTCCAGCTGCCCAAAAAGACCTATACCGGCTTGCTAGAGCCAGAGAGAAGAAGGCGAAGGATGTTAGTCAGATAAGATGTGTAAGGGATGAAGCTGGAATGCTTCTATCGGAGGATGAAAAGATTAAGGATAGAAGGGCTATTTTGAAAGACTGATGAATGAGGAAAATATCTGGAGTGTTGTTTTAAAGAATAAACAAGTGAATGAGGGGTTAGTGAGAATGATCAGTGTGGATGAAGTGAGAATAGCAGTGAATGAAATGAAGAATGGTAAGGCAATTGGTCCAGACGGAATTCCAATTGAATTATGGCAGTCATTAAGAGTAGATGGATGGACGTGGTTAGCTTTATTCTTCAATAAGTTGTTGCTGGAAGAAGCCATACCTGATGAATGGTGTTAAAGTTCGTTGGTGCCCATCTTCAAGAACAAAGGTGATGTGCTGGAATGCAACAACTACAGAAGAATAAAGCTTATGTCACATAGTATGAAAGCCTGGGAAAAAGTTATTGAAAGGCGGTTGAGAGAAGACAGTGAAATCTCAAAGAACCAGTTCGGTTTTATGCCTGGTCGGGGTACAACGGATGCCATTTTCGCTATCCGCCAGCTGTGCGAGAAATATAGAGCTGTGCATAAAAACCTGCATTATGGTATTTGTTGACTTCGAAAAGGCATATGACCGGGTGCCTCGTGGGGTTTTGTGGTGCGCCCTAAAGGAGAAAGTTGATCCGAGCGATGTACAGTCGAAGCAGTACTCAAGTCCGGTCTACAGTGGGCACCACTGACAGCTTCAGTGTAACAGTCGGTTTACACCAGAGCTCGGCCCTCAGCCCTTATCTCTGATGATAATTAAAAGGAAATCGCTTGTCTTGGTATGGTCATGTGAAGAGGAGGGATGAAACGCATTTAACTAGAAGAGTTATGAACATAAATGTGGATGGATGGAGAGGGAGAGGAAGGCCAAAGAAAAGATGGATGGATTGTGTGAGAAGCGATATGAAAGAAAAGGGAGTTAGTGATAGAGTGACGACTGATAGAACAGAATGGAAGAATAAAAGTGTTGCGCCGACCCCAAGTAACATGGGATAAGGGCAGGAAGATGATGAACATTATGTGAAAAGAAGGGATCCCGGACGCAACATGTGACATCAGAATAGAAAATAAACATTTATTGTCACGTTGCAATATGGCGAGTGTTTCGATTCCGTGAGATTAGAAAAAAATTGATACTTAGTGCAAGTACTTAGTAGTCATTTTGAACCGGAAATATCAAATCATATAAGATATTAGCTCACGCCATACAACATACATATTATTGTGCTATGAACCTTACCTACATTCTGTTTTTGGTTCCTTCGTTTACAACCACAAATACAACCTTGTAGTGTTTTGATTTTGGAAGTCGGTTGTAGTTTTTGTGAAAAAGTTTTTTATTTTTTACTTTTTAGTGGTACCTAGGTACCTGCGTACCCATTAATAGCGTACCAGCGCAATGTTATGTTAAGAACTGGTGTAAACACTAAAAAACATGTGATTTCAGCAATCCCGATCCCTTTGCTATCATTTACTGAAGAGTTCCGTTGCCTACCTCCGAAGTTCTTTGTCAGATCTACACCAAGTTGAAACGGGACCAATCCAGAAAATACTCTTTCAAACAAAAAAACAATCATCCAAATCGGCTGACAATTGGCGAAAGTATCGCTGAACAAACATTTTTCATGGGATCTTATCATCAGATCCTAATTTATACCACCAGATCACCAGGCACAAATCTCTGAATTGCGTTAGAAATTTTATGAAAAACATTGTATGTGCCTATAAAATATGAGGGTTGCCCTTGATTTTCATGGGATCCCATCATCAGATTCTGACATGGCGACAATGGGACCAATCGAGAAGTATATCCTTTCAGATGAAACAAAAATTTTTCAAATCGGTGCATAAATGACGGAGCTATGAGGTAACAAACATAAAAAAAAAATAACCGAATTGAGAACCTCCTCCCTTTTTTGAAGTCGGTTAAAAATAACTTTAATTTCGTTTTTGGTTATTTTGTTTTTGACCACCAACTTCCGAAATTAAAATTATTTTTTACTTTGTAGTGTTTTGTTTTTGGAAGTTGGTTTTATTTTTTATAAAAAGTTTATTTATTTTTCACTTTTTAGTGGTACGCAGGTACCACTAAAAAGTTAAACAACAAACACAGTGAGCTGGCGTGATATTATGTTATGAACTAGTGTAAACAATCAACAGACATGCGATTTCAGAAATCTCGATCCGCTGCTATCATTTATTGAAGTGTGCCGTTGCCTACCGCCGAAGTTATTCAGCAGATCTTCACCTAATTAAAATGAGACCAGTCCGAGAAAATACTCTTCCATACAAAAAAAATAATCATCCAAGTCGGTTAACAATTGGCGAAAATATCGCTGAACAAACATTTTTCATGGGATGCAATCATCAGATCCTGACTTATACCTTCCATCATCAGTTCAGCAACAGCGATGATGACAGGCACAAATATCTGTATTGTGTTAGAAAGTTTAAGATAAACATTGTATGTACTTATAAAATTTGAGAGCTTCTCTCGATTTTCATGGGATCCCATCATCAGATTCCAATTTGGTGACAATGGGACCACCTCAGGAGGATAGGCTTTCGATTAAAACAATATTTTTAAATTGCTCCAGAATTGGCGGAGAAATCGGTAAACATACATAAAAAAAAAAGAAAATAAAACAAAAGCATACAACCGAACATAGAACGCCCTCCTTTTTGAAGAAGTCGGTTAAAAATGCCGTTATGAATGAATTAAGTAAGCACTTAGGGGAAAGTTTTTAATAAAACCACTTTGAATCATGAAATTCTGTCATATTTTCAATTTCGGTTTCAACACCCTGGTTTTACCAGAATAGAAAAGATTACAATTACAAGAAACGACATGTCGTTCTTAAAAACGATTTCAAAAATTAACTATTTTCATAATACGTAAAGTAAAAAAAGTTGTACCGAATGAGTGCATCATCACTCAAGAGAGGGAACTTTAATGCGCTCATTCTTTTACATTATTTAGCGATTTCAAATGGCAAAAAATACGTATCCAATATTTTTTGAAAATCTAACGGACGGGCTTAATAGATTTATAATTTGTCTACCTGTTAAAATACCCTAATAAAGGAGCATAACATTATTGCTTCTTCAATTATATTACTTTTGGACGAGACAGAAATATATTTTAAGTCTTATTTGAGTGGTGTGTAATTTCTTCGTCCTATGTTACCGCCCACACATCCCACTCGTTGTCAAAAAGCTTTTTAACACTAAACCTCAGATTAAAATATGTGACGCACTTCGTATTTTCAAATGTTATACCATTTTAGAGCCCACTTTTCAATTAAAGAAATCAAACATGTTATTTGGCAGCAAATGTATCGAGTCCACAATTTCCACATATTTTCCAGCAGTTTGGCTGTCCACAGAACATAATATGTACCTACTGTGAAGAGTTAAGGGTGGCTGTCGTGTCAATAACGTCGTGTCGTCTGCCTCGTCCGGTTTTGAACATGCGAAAAAGAAAAGAATTGCAATAGAAAACAAACTATTGTTCAGGGTAACCAATGATTGCTTTCTCACGTAATCAGAGATCAAAATCTCTGCTCAAGCGTAGTTTCGTTTGATTTGAGTTTGAGGACAGTTCTAAAATAAACTGAATGCTTAAGTCGAGATTCTTCGCTCAAGCAGTAATCGGTTGAACGCAGTTTAAGTAGTACTTGAGTAAGGTTCTGTAATACGGGCCTAAGTATTTTAGAATTTCGGGAACAAATTATAAAAGAGATGATTAGCAAGCCCAGCACTGATAATCAACCCAATGACGCTGCAGAGGAAGGTGGGCCCCATGCACAAAGATAGCCAAAACACAAGTTAGAGAAAACGGAAGGAAAGCTCAGAGATGCAGACCTTGCTACGAGAATTTTACAACAACCGAATCTGTGGGTATGTGTGTATTGTGGGTATTCGCCTTTAATGGCCGCGTATTAAGCTCAGGCTCAAATTCTCCCAGTCAACCTTGAAAGTAATGCGTCAAACAATCTGTCAAATTTCATTTTCATTATCAGGTTAAGATGAAAATGAAATTTAACAGATTGTCGTGTCGTCAATATTGTGATTTTAATATGACTTTGCTACTCTGGCCTTTTAGACTCGCAGAAAAGCTCGAAAACACATCATAAAGGAAACGATAGGAAAATGTAAAACGTGACGTCACCGCTGCCGCCATCCGCCCACACGCGCGCTTATAAACGAGAGCGGGCATTCTGCCCGTTACATATAGGTACTCAAGAGTATAACTTCTGTTGATATCTTTCGGTCGAAGAAGAATTTAGTCTGCGACTAAAAAGGAATTGTTGTGGCTGACCTCCACAATCAAGAAGTTAAGTTTACACGATAACCCTTGATGAGTCTAGCGTCAGATTTTCTGGCATCTGACTACCGTAAGGACTGTCACAGATCTACAGATTATAGTCAAGACAACGGCGGCTTAACGTGCGTCTCGAGGCGCGGAGGCAACCCCGGTGTGTAATGAATGGTACAGATGCCAGCACACCAAGCTACAATAATCTGTCAAATTTCTTCAATAGATTTTCAACTTTATCGCTGAAACAATACGTTTAAAGTTGATTAGGATAATTTGACAGTTTCGAGTACCTTGATGTGCTGGCGTCTGTACCTGTCTATGGTAATGTGGCGAATCAATAATATCACTTATGTCATCGCGTTCCCACTTTTGTAAACTGACAACAGAGCCTAGAGTAGGTAGTCACTGTCTTGAGCAGATAGTTAGGCCAGAATGAAACGCGCCAAGGTTTTTACACCGTAACGAAGTTCTTGTAATAACAATATGTTTCGTATAACATGTTGTCAGCGGTAGAATACCTGAGATGCTGTTAGGCAACCGGGGCGCGAAACCGCGCTTGTCGTTTCTGCAGTGGCGTAGCTAGTCTGTATCAAAAAAATTTGGGAGCTCTTTCAAGCGTATTTTTTTAAGCAAAATAGGCCCTACTATGGAATGCAATCTCGCGAGATCGGGGCTTCGGCGAGATCTCGCGAGTTTATAGATAACAATACCGCGAGATCTCGCCAATTTCTAGATCTTGCCAGATTGGCAGTTTTGTGTGTTTATTCTTGCAAATAATCACAATATTTGAATAAATTAGTAAAAAATTATTTAATATCAATAAAATTAATTTATTGGTATTATTTTTTTTAATTGATCTGTCTTGGCAGGTCTGAAGCGGCGGGACTAAATATACCTATAGCTTTGCGTCCAGACATTGGGCACTTGTAGTCCGAAGGCCCCATATCTTTGATACGGCGTTAGCCCCTGACTTTCAGTCTTCGCAGGTGAGAAAAACATTAACACATGCATGTGTGTCTCTATTTATGAGGTGTATGTCAATATACAAGTCAGTATGTTAAAGGAATCGGTACTAAAACCCGATACTGTACCCTGTACATATAGATAGAAGTCAGCTGAGCCGTCACGCCGCGGTCGACGCTCCCCGCCCTCCCCCGCATAATCTGATCGGTACACACGGTGGCACTGTGGTCCGGGAGCTCACCGAACGACTCGCCCACTGATCGTGATCGTGTCGATTTAGCGTTTGGGGCGAATGACTTAATGAAAATGTCAAAATGAGAAAACAGTATGCGCAGTCAAATTCAGAAAGACCGAGTGGTGTTACGTTTTCGAGTAATATTGGTGATTACCGTAGAGCAATTTCTACTCATTTTGAAGCAAAGTTCGCATGTCAGTCGAAAACTGTCATAAGAGATGCAAATCAATCAATCAATCAATCAAAATTCTTAAATGTAGAAACGTACACACGGGGTTGATGCTAACGTTGCTTAAAATTTGAAAGATTGGCACTCGTATCATTGTTCATTGCGCGGCTTAGATGAGGTAAGCGGAGGAACAAACAGAACTGGGGCAGACAGCAAAAACTTTGTGCTATTATTTTAAAAGAAAGCTTCGTTTACATACACTCTTATGCCAGCCATAGACAGCTTTAAATATCCTCGACTTTTAGTAAAACCCCATGATTACCTTACTTGGGTTAAGCAAGAAAACGATTCAGTTCTGACACCAAAAAATTACGACCTTCAAAATTTTGAGAGTTTTTTGGTACTGGAAAGCCAAACACCATTTAAAGAGATGATAATGTTTCATATCGGTGTCCTCTACAACAAGTAAAAGAATAAACGTAATACCTATGAAGGGGTCATTGTACTCATCATTATGAACTACTTTTATTATGGGACCATAACCAAAATCGCGAAAAAAATCAGCTTTTGTTGTGATTTTGTCGAGTGATGCAAACATAAGTGGATGGTTGATTTTATTTCGCGATGTCAACCCTAACGCAGTGCCAGTGTGTAGCCCCTTCCACGACATGCATCACCTCCTTAATAGGCTTGTCCACTGAAAAAATCTAATTTGTTCGTCAGTTAGATTAACAAAAAAAAATTGACGAATTGTTTTTTTGTTACATAAACTTAAATTGACGAAGATACGACGCTTTAAAAATTCTCAATACGTCACGCCGTGGGATAATTTCTAAATCTGTTCAATATAATTTCTAAATTCGTGGTAAATTTTCTGTTAGTTATGACGTCACGAGCCGCCACTCTCGACTTCTGGTCGGACAACATGTATCATGAGTTAAGTAATGGACACGAAAAGAAGAAGAGTTTGGTCCCATAGCAAAAGTTGTTCAAAATGATGAGCACAATGACCCCTTAAGAGGAATTACGTTTGTTCTGTTACACGTTGTACGAACCGTTTCTTGGAAAACCTTCGCTACCCGCTAGATCTGTGCCTGTGTTAGCCTGCGTATACAGGAGGGAGATACAGGAGTATAACTGCGTTGTCTCCCGAGCGGCGCCACGTGACTTAACTCTGTCAATACGTGATTCGCCACGTCATGGTTAGAACCAGTGTGATATCGGCCTCGCTATTCGATTACGAATTTTATTTTAGTCTAGAGCTCAGTGGCCTTAATGCGAGTTTTTTAACGTTCTCGATCGTGTTAGCGTAAATGTCAATTTGTATTGAAACTGGATAAGCGCCGTCTGGTGACAATAACGGATAACCTTATTTTTCTATACAATTTGACATAAGCAAACGTTTACGTTAACGCGATCGAATGCGTTAAAAAACTTACACTAAGCCCTCTGAACGAAGTGACGTTCTGCCAGCGTTAACGGTTATCATCGAAAATATTGTGTAAAGCGTATTTAGCCGGCCTTTTTTTATTAGGGAGAAACAAACAGCAGTAAATAATACAATAATCACAACAATTAGTCAACAGAAGTAGCATATACACTGCTAACGACGTTATCGACAAATTATTGTACAAAATAGCTAGCTGTTAAAAGACAACTTTATCTGGTGTAAATTTATGGTTACATAATATATAAATATAGTATTGCAGTTAATAATAGGTTGGACTGAAAGACAGATTCAAATTCAAGAACTCTGTAGTACCATAATATTACTATGTCGGTACTGTTAGCACAATAGGTCGCCCAACATCTACTTGCATATTTTTTTTTTATGATAGGCTATGGCAGCTTATGATAGGTTTTTAAGAATAAGAATATTTTATTTGTTTAAAAACATGTTACATTTAAGGTCTTATTAAATATGGGAGTAGAATCTGACATGTTTCGTCATTTACTGGTATCGAAAAAAATCGAACTATAGTGTTAATCGTTCTTTTAACTAACGTTAAAAGTAAAACTTATTCTAACCAGCATACATTAAATTATTATAATCTATTCAATTCAATATTAAGTAGAACAAGTTAACATTACATTAAAATCGGATTTTGTAACATTTCTGAAAAATCAGAGAAGTAAAAGACGTAGTAAAGATCAAATGTCAAAAAATTACTATAGAAAGGACAAAAAATTACGGTTGTGAGGTTTTAAAAATGGGTGATAAACAGAGACAGCACTAATTACTAGTGACGTGACGCCATAGTGAATGAGCAAATTTAATATCTGATGCATATCGGAGGCCTTCGTTTACAGGCAAGTGTAATAATGTATTATTTACTAATCTAAAACCCGTTCAACTATACAACCTATAAAGGTAGCTAAACATAAATAACTTTGTAAAAGTGTGAGTTAGACCATGCCCAGCATTGAGTCTACAACTATAGGTTTTTATTTTAAATAAACAAAGTTACTAGTCTCAATTTCAACGGAACTACGAAGCAAGGTGCTAAGTTCATGCTTAAATCAATTTATACTAACTGAAAACCGCACAATCAAACTCTAAATTGTAATCGACACCACAGTTAAATTACCTTCTAAGGATTATGTTTCAAGCAGAAATCGAGACTTAATTACTCTCTGCACTTTCCTAAAACCAGCCCGAACTCGACCGAGCTCGCTCGTCCGTCGCGATCCGTGATCACAATCGTTCGGCCACGTAATGCACGCGTTTGGGGGTCCGAGGTCCGGTAACTTAATAACAGGTTCAATAGCAGTTAGTCGTAACATTATTGGTAACGTAATTGTAAAGTGTGACGTTTGATAGTTGTAATTTAAAGCTTTTGCTTAATTCGGCTCCGCCATGTATCTAAGATGACGGTGCAAGAAGACGAAAGACGATGATTAAAAAATGTAAGGTAACTAATTCCATTACATAATCAGCCTATAATGTTCCCACTGCTGGGACACAGGCCTCCTCTCTAAGAGAGGAGTGGGCCGTAATCCACCACAAGTGCCCAGTGCGGGTTGGTAATTTTTGGTTCTAGGACTTGCCGGTTTCCTCACGATGTATTCCTTCAGCGTTTTGAGAGCAGTGGTGATGAAATAATTTACACAAAGTAAAGCGCGCCTCTGCCTGGGTTCGAATTACGACCCACAACTCGTAAGTCGCAGCGCCATTACCACCGGGCCACCACTGCTCTATGTTGACGGTTCAAGAGGATGCATGCATCAAGAAATGTAAGGTAACTATAATTCCTTTACCCACTGTATTAATCGTGACATTGGAATAGTGTTGTATAAAAACATATAAATAGAAGCTTTTTGAAAAAAAATTAGAAAAAATAATTGTGGTATCAATTCCAGAAAACGCATATTGTGAGAATAATAATATCGTTTTCTATACCGTATCAAAAAGCCGTAAATATTTTCACTTGCATTTTTTTCAAGCGACAAAGACGCTACGAAATCCCACTATAATATGTTTTAACATTTCCTTTAAATACTACATCTGCAGCTCTGCTAGCACCAGACTTCTCCCACACTAGCAACAGCGTTTTCATTTTAAACGATTACAGTATTTTATGTCAAAAAGTTAGCTATGATTTTCTTCAGGTACTTTTTTTAAATATGGGAAATCATCAAATGACTTCTCCCGCTCTAGGCGAAGCAGGAGGGAGTGTCAGACTCTCACTAACTAAAACCCATCGGTGTTCCTCCTAGTGCCCTTTGCGTTCCAGTCCACGGTGACTCTTTCGAATACCGCAATTCTTCAGGTACTTAGTGTTTCAATATTTGTGCTACAATAATACTGTGGCAACACTTAACATCTGCTACAGAAAACAATTTTGAACTTTTGCCATTATTGGCGTTTATCACTAAATGCAGTCCAGTACCGTTAATTTAAACACAGTTTAGTCGCGGAAAATACCATGAAAATTATTTTTCCAAACGCGGAACGTCGCTTAAATTGAAAACGCTCCTGCGTGCTAAAAATACACAAAAATACAAAACACATTTATCAGAAAAAGTTCATGGACACGGCCTCTTACAATATTTGGAAGAATGGAATGGACTGACTGTATTCCAATTGTTTGCTCGATTGCTTTAATCTATATCTATACTAATATATAAAGCTGAAGAGTTTGTTTGTTTTTTTGCTTGAACGCGCTAATCTCAGGAACTTCTGGTCCGATTTGAAAAATTATTTCAGTGTTAGATAGCTCATTTATCGAGGAAGGCTATTTCAACATATCATCACGCTTAGACCAATAGGAGCTGAGCAGACGAAGTTGCACGGGTCAACTAGAATGCTTATAATTTTTTAACCCGATCGGAAAAGTGCCTCTATATTTTAAAGTATAACTTAAGCTAAGGATGTATGCTAAAACAGCAGCATTAAAAACAGTTGTTTCCTACATTTTGTTGAATTTTGGGAACAAAAATGTAGCAAGAACCTATTTATTTAGAGCGTTTCCTCCTCACGGTGTTTCATACAAACTTTCAAGTTCTTTTTCTTGGTAATGTATGAACTTATTCTAATGAAATTTTGTATGCATACTCGTATGTTACATATCCAGGTATAAATAGTAAGTTGAGGACATTTTCGAAAATGAGTTTAGGGAAAAAGAGAGAGTGATTTTAAGTTTTCTATAGAAAGGGAAAATCACTCTATATTTCCCACTGAACTCTTTTTCGAAATTAAAATCAGTTTATTCATTTCCAAGAGTAAGGACTTGAAAGTTTCTATGAAACACTGTGAGGAGTAAACGCTCATACGAATGGACCAAGAAAAGAAAATTAAATGAGAAAAGGTCAAAGAAAGAATAACGCTTATTTGACACGGTTGAGACGCAATACTAAAAAATATAAGGTGGACTATGCAACGATTGTAATCGCAATACCACTTAAAGAGTTATTGGTACCCATCATTACTGAACAGTCGATTTTTTTCGCGATTTCAGTGTTGGTCCCGTAGTAAAAGTTGTTCATAATTATTTATTTATTTATTTAAACTTCATGTACAATAGTGGTACAATGATCCCTTAAGAGGTATTTCGTTTATTTTGTTACACGTTATATACATTCTTCATTCAGATATATATTCCTTATAAAATTGTATGTCGTTCTAAAATGCAGCGACTGCAGTGGCTCGGGCGATCATTGACCGCGGGACCCCTCGTTGGCTGAATCTGCCCGATTATTGTTACTTTAGTTGCATATTAGCACAACGCAAATTGCCGGTTACTATTGAATTACACCGCGTTTTGTTTGTAAATAAAATAATATTGAGGAGCTGTCATTGACCAGCTTGGTCCATTATAAACGGGTCTTGTATTCGGTGGTCCATGCTTGTGGTACCATTCTAGTTTTAGACCTGCTTAGAGAAATTTTAGGCCTTACACTTAATCGTTTGTCTGAATTCTATAGGCAATCGTATACAGAACAGCACTACAGAATATAATTAAATATCTGGGTGTACGGTTCCCCCAATTGATGGCACAATTTCATTTTTGGTTAGCTCGTTTTCGATTGCCTATGGAATTCGGACAAACGACTAAGTGTAAATTACCCGACGCCGTGTTCCAGTAACCGAACGTGATTAAAACAATGTAATGAAAGCATCGGGTGCCCGAATACGGGCTAACGACCAAGTGCAATTGCGCCATGAGAGATAAACCTTCATAGTGAATACTGCTTCTAATATATCTTCTGTAAATACTGATAATAGGTTTTCTTTAGGGAAAGCATGATGCATTTTCGATGACTTTACACAATGTGTGACATAATAAAGGCAATATCTGTTTAGGGATCAATTTATTCATAATAGGGAATATGCATGAAAAACATATTTATCTTCTATACAGTTTATCTAAAAATGTACTATTTTTGTACATTTTTAGATAAACTGTATAGAAGATAAATATGTTTTTTAATTCTAATAGTGAAAACAGAATCAAAATTACTCGAAAAACGAAGGAGATATAATTATTTTAAACAAATATATCTGTCCCTCTCGCGAAAACACTGTTTTCTATGACAGCTGTATAGGCGTCATAGACGATGACGTCAAAGTTTTCATCGGACTTCTCTTTCTAATTGTAATCTTTGTAGCTTTATAACTTCATCGCTGATGAAGTTATAAAGCTTGGGTGCATGGGGTCTGTTGGGTGCATGGGGTCTGTTGGGTGCATGGGGTCTGTTGGGTGCATGGGGTCTGTTGGGTGCATGGGGTCTGCTTGGGTGCATGGGGTCTGTTACCATCTTAAGACCCAAGCCAACCTCACCTGCTAGCGGTGCACCCTGCTGTCCAACGGACGAAGCTCTGGCGAACCTGGTTTCCCTCTCGTAGGGTTGTGGGGGTCAGACGGCTGGTCGCCCCACGTAAAACCAACTTCAGCCAAATATTAAAATGGACAAGAAGTTGAAGACGGGTACTCGGGCTAGGGCGTCGCCGCATAACGACGCGCAGGCCCATCGCCCTAAACCTGCGATAAGTGGGCTAGGGCTACCGTGTCGAGTACGGGCACGGCTAAAGAGGATAGTACCCAAGAAGAAGTTCCGCTTTGTCACCTGGAACATTGGCTCCCTAACCGGACGTTGCCGAGAACTCGCGGACGTACTTGCGAAGCGTCGGGTCCAGTGCGCCTTCCTTCAGGAGACGCGCTGGAAGGGAAATAAGTCACGTGACATCGGGCAGGGGTACCGGCTAGTGTACACCGGATCACCAACGGGCAGGGGCGGAGTGGCCGTGGTGCTGTCTAAGGACCTTCAGGATGGACTCCTTGAAGTAGACCGATGCAGCGACCGGTTGATGCGAGTTAGGGTGCTGTTCGAAGGGTCGGTAACGAACCTAATCAGCGCCTATGCTCCTCAGACTGGTTGCTGTGAGTCTGAAAAGGAGGCCTTCTGGGATGAGTTCGAGGACGTACTACGCGCTATTCCGAATTCCGAAGGTGTTTTGGTTGGGGGTGATCTCAACGGTCACGTAGGTCAGTTTGCTGGAGAGTACGGACGTGTTCACGGTGGTTTTGGATATGGCCAGCTAAATGCAGAGGGAGTCAGTATACTCAGCACCTGCGCTTTGTCTGACCTAGCCATCGCGAACACGTTCTTTCAGAAGAAGCCCCAGCATCTTATTACGTACCGTAGTGGTGCCTACTCAACCCAAATAGATTACCTGCTGGTGCGACGGTGCCACATTGGCAAGGTTACCAACTGCAAAGTCATCCCAGGTGAAAGCCTAACGGCTCAACACCGCCTCCTTGTCCTGGACTTTGCCGTTGTACCGAAAAAGAAAGTGACCGAAAAACGCAAACCCCGCACTAAGTGGTGGTTGCTTGATGGTCCTAGGCAGTCGGACTTCATCGCGGAGGTCGAGCATCTCGAGATCAGTGCTCCGCATGAGTCCGCTCAAGAGATCTGGAGTAGGATCCATTCAGCAATCACCGATGCGGGTAAGCGCGTCCTTGGCACTTCTCGTGGTGGCCGCACCATAGAAAAGGAGACGTGGTGGTGGGATGACGGGGTGCAGGAGGCGACTCGGAAGAAGAAGGTTTTATTTAAACAGTGGCAAGGATCCAACTCTCCGGATGACAGGGAGGCATATGGAGCGGCTAAGCGCACTTGCAAAAAAGCTGTAGCCAGAGCCCGCAGCAAAAGTCTGGCGCCCTTGTACGACAAGCTGGAAACTGCGGAGGGGCAAAAGCTTATTTTTAAGCTGGAACGTGCCCGGGAGAAAGCTACACGGGACATTAGCAAATGTCTCTGTGTAAGGGACGCCCAGGGTAAGCTGCTCTACGATGCCCCCTCTGTTAAGGAGAGATGGTGTACATACTTCGCGGAGCTGTCTAACAAACAGCATCCCCATAACCTTCCTCCCGAACCGCCTCCTAACCTTGGACTTATTTCCCCTATTTCCCCCGACGAAACCCGCATTGCTCTTCGCCACATGAAGAACCGGAAAGCGGTCGGGCCTGACAAAGTGCCAATTGAAGTGTGGAAGGCGATGGGCCCCACATGGCGTGGACCTTCTGACGGATCTTTTTAACCGCATCCTGATCACCAAGGAAATGCCGAACCAGTGGCGATTTAGCCTGATTATCCCTGTATACAAAGGCAAAGGTAGCGTACAGGATTGTAGTAGCTACCGCGGTATCAAGATCATGTGCCACACCATGAAGCTCTTCGAGCGCATCATTGACACACGCTCCGTAGCGAGTGTACTGTCTCTGAGTGTCAATATGGCTTCCGGGCGGGTAACAGCACCATGGACGCAGTATTCGCCTTACGGAATCTGGCTGGGGCTTACAGAGAGAGAAGGAGAGCTTTGCATATGGCCTTTTTAGACCTGCAGAAGGCCTTCGACTGTATACCTCGGCAGTCCATCTGGTGGGCACTGCGCTTCAAGGGCGTTCCCGAGGCCTATATTGACATTATCAGAGACATGTACCGCGATTCCGTGTCCTCTGTCCAGACCGCTGTTGGCGAATCGAATGGCTTCCCAATATCTGTTGGCGTTCACCAAAATTACTCGAAAAACGAAGGAGATATAATTATTTTAAACAAATATATCTGTCCCTCTCGCGAAAACACTGTTTTCTATGACAGCTGTATAGGCGTCATAGACGATGACGTCAAAGTTTTCATCGGACTTCTCTTTCTAATTGTAATCTTTGAAGCTTTATAACTTCATCGCTGATGAAGGTATTTAAAAAATAATTTCACGATTGTTTAATAGAGCTAATAAGTATTTAACTTTGCTAATAAAAAAATCGCATGCATATTCCCTATTATGAATAACTTTTACTATGGGAACAAAGCCGAAATCGTACGTTTATATGTGCATAAAATGACAAAATGTACTGAACGGTTGATTTTCTTTTTCGCAATTTCGAGGTTGTTCATAAGTATTGAGTACAATGACACCTTAAAATGAATTACGTTTATTTTGTTACACCTTGTACAAGGTGTAACAAAATAAACAATATCAAAATGTAGTTTATTATTAAACCACATTTTGATATTGTTTATTTAGTTTCCATATTAATATGTGGTATTACTGACATAAAATATTAATTAGAGGCTGTTAAAATTCGATCTTTTTCCTTTAAAGCCTTTTAGAAACTGACAAATTGCTACCTACAGTATCGCAGTATCAGGATCACGAAAAATTTATTTTATCCATCAAAATAACTTGACTCTCTACCGTAGTAATGTCTGTTCACATTTGTTATAGAGAGATACTGATTTTTATTAATCGATAGCTTTCCCAAATTATTCAGGCTCGTACATAGTTAATACTGAGGGGTCTCGGTATATGAAACATGTAATTACTAGCCGACATCTCGCAGACATACCCACGTATTCTATTTCTTTCTCATTAAGAAACAACCCTCGTCACAAAAGAAAAATATTTTCGTAAGAAATCAGGTTATATATGAACCCATGCCCTTAAACAAATACACTATTTTGGCCACACAAAGCATTCAGTTCTCATCAAAATAAAATAGAACATAGGTCCCGAATCACGCTTCAAAGAACTAAAGCGAAAATAGACGCGAAATACAATGATAGCAAAACAATAAAAACAGCTTTTTGACAACCATAGCACGGCCAATAGCCTCCGTTCATAATAGAAGAATGAAATCCTCTGAAAATTTCGGAGAATAAATTTTGTTGTAGATTTACTCCGAACATTCGAACATTCCGAAAACTGTGCCTCATGTTTTAAATTCGCAACAAATATCACGCGTTTTTCGTGAAAACGGCAAAGCGTTGCGGACAGATATGCTCTTTAATTATCCGAATAAAGTACAGATTTTCTTTTCCACTCTCATTCTTTTACGGATTTTATTTATAATTTGTTTCCGTAGCATGTTTACCATCGCTATGGCCTGTTTATATGAGATTAGGGGTTTATTGATTAAATCCCCTCAACCTACGCTTGGTATTTAATCAGAACAACGTTGCATTAAGAATCCCACTACACACGTTCCGTTATAACGTTAATTTAAAATGTATAATAAATAAATCCGGAGCCAAAAATTGTGGGAAGCGATGGCCCCAGTGATTAAAATACAAACATAACAGTAAAGTTATATAATTTCATAGTAACACGCGAGGAGAAATTTGACGCGTCGAGGAAAGTACTTCATTGAGAGTTCTGCGGCACTTTGGTAAAGTTTGTGAGAGTGTTTGAGGAGTTTGTATGAGGCCGTGTGTGCACGGGAGATGTCAGACTCACCTTCCGCGGAGGCGGCTGCATGCTGTCGCTCGTCGCCGGCTCGGCGAGTGAGGCTCACGAAGAACTACGATCGATGGCGCGCGCCCGACACGTCTCCACCCTGTGCCGCGAGCGACCGCGTCTGCTCGTCCTACGGGACTACGCCGCGCATGCCCCCTACCCTCTACCACGCTCACACCGCCATAAACTAATACACGCTTTTTCGTAGAGCAAAAATAGTCTAACGAAAAAGTATTGAACAAGATGCTAAATAATTTTCTCAACGTTATTTTTAGACGAAATGTAGCTCTAATTGAACTAGCTTTGGAATCCTGCAAGAAAGAGACAGCATGCTAGATGTGCTCCAATTTCTCCCTCTACGAGTTCGTAGCACGCCGCGTAGCGCGCACTCGTAGTCGAGCCAAGTTATCTTGTAGCCATGCCACCCCAAAAGGCCGAGGTTTGACTAAAACCACCCCTAATATGATCCGAGTAATACTGGAACACGCTCCGTATTTTTTCCGAATTTTCCAAAATAATTTCCTGTATTGTGTATAAATCCTAGTACCTACATTAATTTTAATTGTCTTGTAAAAAGTGTTATTAGTTTTAGAACTAAAAGTACCGCGTTACTAATAAATACTAAATGCGTCGACGGTCGTGCAAGCCGTACAAGTAAACACACGGCCTGTCATCAGCTGTCGTGCGTTTGATACAAAACCTACATAGTTTACAATTCCCAAGGGCTTGCAAGAAAGTTATCTTTATTCCCTACAAGTAGGAAGAATTCCCTACTAGGCCTGGCCACAAGCGCCGTACAAACATTTAAAGGATCACTCTTATACGGCCGAGGAAAGTCGCATGGCAGTTGTTTTGACAGGACTTTATCGATTTTTGATTAGTGACCCACTGCCCAACATTAAACTGTCAAATGAGAGGTTACCTCGTTTTAAGTGTGCCAAGAGTTACGTCAGCACATAATCCTCCTAAAATGTCCTGGAAAGTGAAATTAACGTTGACTAGAGCCTGCTTTTAATAAATTTCTAAAAAAATCTACGATGTTCAGAAGAAAAAGGATATTTTTCAGGTTATTTCAGACGTCTTGGAACGTAAAAGCTGTAGCAAAGTTTATTAAGTTTTAAATTATGTTGCGAAAACCTATATATACTCGACGTGGAAAGTTGATCAGAATAAAGACCGTACTCCGAAGGCAAAACAAAACAATCGACTGATAATGTGGAAAACTACAAGTACGTAAAACACACTGTTTCTGAAACAGTCTTCTCCCAACATCTACTGTTTGTAAAAACCTCGGTCTCAAAACACTGTTTCAAGTGATAGTTAGTCGCAAATCTTTGTGAGTCATTCGTTTACGTGTTTTCCAACAATATTCACATATCAAAAGTAAGTTATACTTATTTGTAAAAATAATAAAGATACATCAAATTCGAACACGTCTCCCTTCAAAGTATATACTATCTTTAGCTAACGGTGCACTATACCCTACCTTGATTCCATGTACTCGTATATGGATGTAATTATAGATTTAAGTTATTGCCAGCTACATAACTGATCTGATAGGTGTCACGGGGAGCACTGTAGATATCATAATAAAGATCTTTTTACCTAGTAATAATGACCGCCTTCTGAATGCCCAGTTGCCCATTACAATATAAAAACACACAGTTTTTAAATAACTAATTCACGTCAAAAATAAAACACATAAAATAAAAGCAGTTCATGTCATAAGATACTCATTAGGATCGGAACTGATCACTGCTTACGATGCAGTATGCAAACGTATTCAGGGGCGTTGGTGGTGGTCATTTGAGTGGTGATGTTTATTAGAATAGCCAGATGTGGCACTCGCAACCGTCGTGTGTGTAAGACCAAATTTATGTACGTAAACGAAGCAAAAGAAATATGTAAGAATATACGCATTCTCTTCTGCCTACCTTATGGGAAAAACAATTGAGCTTATGAATGTATGTAGTTGAAATATGTTTAAAGTCATTGACCACTGAAATACCGGCTAAAATAATCTAGTTTCAGCTGACAAAAATTGACCTGTAAAAACCCATTCGCAGAATAAAATATCATTTCCATCGCATGAAACGCGAAAATTCACTCGCACAAAAAAGCATCACGAATATTATTTCTGCCCTCTCATTTCTAGTTAAATCGAAATCGTATTTACATTTTCAGAATATCCTCGCGTATTATTCACCTCGTTGCAATCCGATTGATGTCCGCATGCCTTTGTTTCAATAATAAATACCGTAATGATACACTGTAGGACGCAAGGGTGATAGTTTCCGCACGGCCCGGCCGTTTAGAGGTGTGTCCACAGTTCCACACAGACCACACATTGTTAGTGTTCAAAATAAAAACACATAAAGCCTAGCACGAATATTTTTGATGACACGTATAGTAGTGGATTTATAATAATCAATGGATAATAATAATATGTGTAAAAATTCAACTTAATGTCATAAAATATAATTTAACTAGTAAACCCGCACAACTTCGTCTGCGTCACAATTTCCATTACTGCTCTGCTCCTATTAGTCTTAGCCTATAGCCTTCCTCAATAAATGGGCTATCTAACACTGAAAGAATTTTTCAAATCGGACCAGTACCAACCATTCAAGTAAACAAACAAACAAACTCTTCAGCTTTATACATTAGTATATAAGATATAAGATTTTTAATTTCATGATGAAGGTATTGATTGTTTTTTTCTTTTTTTTTGATTTACCTAGTACGTAACGTAAAATTTTACTATAGCTACAAAACTCGTTTCGCACTAAATATTTATTTGAATTAGATACTATATTCATATTTTTTAATGCTAAAAGTTGTGTTTGTCCCATAAAATTAAACTAAAATACCTTGCTTTTAGTATTTCACATTCAAAAATGCACATAAGTTAACGTTATTGTACGTCAAAATATTCGTGCTAGGCCCTCAGATTACAGGTCACTATCATTGACGTGATGTAAATTAAAAAGAGGCCAAGTGTGAGTCGTTCTCGCATACGACGGGTTTTGCAAAACAAAACCGAAAAACTTTTTTACAAAAAAATAAAACTGACTTCCAAAAACAAAACACTACAAAGTATAAAATAACTTTAATTTCGGAAGTCGTTAAGCGCGTTCAACCAAACAAAATCATCAGCTTTATAATATTAAAGTATAAATACCACACAGTGCCTTTATAGAACAACCTATTTCCCTCGAACTGTTTGTTGCTAATGCCTCTAATACACCATATTCATAGCCCATGTCATGCAGCCAAAGTAAACACGAATAAAATGCAGTATTGTTTCTGGTCACTAGTGTTTCCTTACAACCACGAAAGAGGTAATGGTAAAGAAGTTTAAGTATGAAACTAAATGGTATTTTACGACTTATCTAATGTTTGTGGACTGGTACACTCGCAGCATATCATAATTTCACGCTTGTATTAGAGTTAGGCAAACGTGAAACGGGAGCAGTGGTGGCCCGGTGGTAATGGCTGCGACTTACGAGTTATAGGTCGTAGGTTCAAACCCAGGCAGGCGCTTTACTTTGTGTAAATTGTTTCATCACCACTGCTCTCAAAACGATGAAGGAAAACATCGTAAGGAAACCGGCACGTCCTAGAACCAAAAATTCGAAGACATGTGACATCTACCAACCCGCACTGGGCCCGCGTGGTGGATTACGGCCCACTCCCTCTCACCGAAAGGAGGCCTGTGTCCCAGCAGTGGGAACATTATAGGCTGATTATGCTATAATGCTAGGCAAACGTGTACTTTTAGTACACCCACAATACACCAGTAGCAGTAGTAGCATGTTCGCATTTAATGTGGGCGATTCTACTGCTATCATCCGGGTATAAATCCAGATTTACACAAAAATACCAAATGGAAAACCTAGTAGAACTTTCCCTCATCTCACCATCTTATTCCCATCATCATCACTCCACACTCACGTCAGGACATCAGATCTGGGATCCCACCCCATGGACACCTGTAACATAGGAAAATTTTAGAACATGCAAGAACAGAAAACACAGAACTAACTCAAGAAACCGGTCAAGTGCGAGTCGGACTCGCATACGAAGGATCATTCCGTACCATAAACCTCAATTTTTATTTTTTGTTGTTGTAGCGGCAATAAAAATATATAATCTGTGAAAATTTCAACTGTCTACCTATTGCGGTTCTTGAAATACAGCCTTCTGACAGACAGACGGACGGACGGACGGACGGACGGACAGCGGAGGGTTCCGTTTGTTACCCTTTGGGTACGGAACCCTAAAAATGATCATTACAGACCCTTTTTTAAAAGTCAATTTTTCACCGCCTTCTAAACTAATCAAGTCCAAATTCAGTGCTACTTTCCTAATCTTGAGCCTTATTTATTTACATATAAATAATAAAGGGTAAATTCAGATCAAAGTACAAGACCCATATGTTGTTAGTAAGAGTCTTAACCTAATGAAGTACTTAATGATAATAGTTGATAATAATTGTCATCTAAAAATAAATGCTTTATATACGTATTTATATACCTTTATATACCTTTACATAAATGCTTTATATGTACCTTTTATTGTACCTAATATGTAGCTCAAACCACGCGGCGAGCGGCGTTTGTAACTCCGTCGAGTATCGTACGTAATTTGATGCATTCCCACCTAAGCTAAGATCTCACTGCAATAAATCATACTTTTAGAGACAATAACTGGCCATAAAGAATAAAATAATACATTGAACTCTTTTCATTGTGTTTTGTTTTTCTTATCACATAAAATTCACCAGGTTTTTCTGAAACTTTGCAGGGTAACTCTTGACAGTACCTATATTTTTCTATCATCATCATCTGCCTAGCCTTTTGCCAATTATATTGGGGTCGGCTTCCAGTCAAGCCGGATTTAGCTGAATACCACTATTTTACGTGGAGCGGCTGCCTACCAGATCTCCACAGCGCTTTAACAGGAAAACACAGTACTTCTTGGACGAACTGGAGTCAGATTTACTGGCTTCTGACAATCCGTAATGTCTGCCAAAGATCAACAAATGATAGCCGAGACCAACGGCTTAACGTGCTTCCGAGGGAAGGGGAAAACTCGGAATGTTAAGAGCGTCACCCATTCACAGCCCAACCTTGGCAAGCATTGCTTAATCTTGAAGATCGACCCGTGCGGCTGTTATTATTTAGCCACGAGCTCCTCTATATCTTACATCAGCGAAAAAAAAACAAATTTTCGTACTTCAATGTAATGAAGGGAGAGGCCTTCACCCAGCAGTTGGACAATTCAAGTTTGAGGCTATTTATAATAATGAATAACCTACAGTTTGCAAAACTTTGAATAAACTCTTCGCTCAGGAGCTGCAGCACTAACAGTATTTAATTTATTGGAAGAAAGTAAAAATAGGAACACGGGAATACCACTTTATCAAGAACTTCGTAAAATTAACTATTATTAGAATACAATATAGGTAGGTAGGTACTGTATATAAGCACGTGATTAGTTAATTTTTATTGAGTTTCATTGTTCTCAGTCGATGACTTTACCTCCAAATATCTCGGCATCGTGATATTTATGGCACCATAAAATAAACATTTTTTGTTTTTCTAAGTGTCTCTCCCCATTTACATATACGTGCTTCATCGTGCGCCGCGATTTTAAAAAATAATCAAAATGGCGGCTACTGGCTATGCCAGCTCTAATACTAAAATGTTCGAACCCCTTAAAAACCTTATGTCTACAACTACAAGTCGTTGTTGAAATAGTAGACAAGCTTACAAATCTGCTATTGACTTTCTTTCAGTGAAACGCGTGATAGCTGGGTATTTGAACAAGCCATGGAAGCCAGCTAGGTTTGGAATGGACATTAGCGTGTCGGTAACTAAAAGTTAAATAAAAAGCAGATTTTGTGTGTTCGTTGAGTTTAACTGTTAATTTTCCTTTTGTCCGATTTTCAGAACCGGTCGATTCTATATTTGGTGAAAAAGATCATTCTATGCATAAAGCTTCTTTGGGTATCTGCAATATCTTTAGGGTTAACTAAAGATATTGCAGATACATCTCATCATCATCATCTGCCTAGCCTTTTTCCAACTACATTGGGGTCGGCTTCCAGTCAAACCGGATTCAGCTGAATACCAGTGTTTTACGTGGAGCGGCTGCCTACCAGACCTCCACAACCCATTAACTGGGTAACACGGTACTTCTTGGCAAGACTGGAGTCAGATTTACTGGCTTCTGACAATCCGTAACGACTGCCAAAGATCTACAAATGACAGCCGGGACCAACGGCTTAACGTGCTTTCCGAGGCACGGAGGAAACTCGGTATGTCAAGATGGTCACCCATCCACAGACCAACCTTGGCAAGCGTTGCTTAACCTTTAAGATCGACCCGTGCGGCTGTTATTATTTAGCCACGAGCTCCTCGTGCATCCTTGTGCTCATTCATCTATATTTACATAAAGCGTTCCTAACGTACATACGTGTACATAGTACAGCATACCATCGGTGAAAAAATTTTGGCAGATGAGTACGTACCTACTTGAAGAGATTATTTACCTAACACACACATAAACACACCATCATACCACTCATTACCAATTTTGATAAGTTTGTGAGAAAGATAAAGACAGATAAAAATGATTTGAGAAGCGAATTTCAAAGATCAAACGTAAACATAGCACTCAAATAATGTGATAGCGAATAAAATATTCACGGCCGATGTATGTTTTGCAGAATGTACTTCATTATTGTTGAGTCATTTTTAATTTAAAAGGGAGCAGGCTAAGGCAGTTTTCAGCTGAAAATTAAAAGTATTTACAGACTACTGTCTTCTACGGTCCGTTTGCGAGTATGTCACCGGAAAATTGCATACGTCGTAGAATAGTAAAATATCCCGTGAAACTGAAAAATATTTTTTCTTTAGCCACGTACATGTGGGAAACAATTGAATTAGGGTGGGAATTATTGTATTTAAAGATTTATTACAATCTTACGGAGTCTGTAAATTTCCGGCGACATATGTATAGCGTCGACTAATCGAGTCTTCCAGCGGCTTTCACCAGGGCATCGGTCCACCTTGTGCTGCACGCGGTCGCCACGCAGTCGCCACGCATGCACCCATCAAGCGTTACCGAAATATCATTTGGTCTAATTGACAAATGAATTGACCATTTATGAAGTGCTAATATAATCATGTGTTAATTTTAATATTTAATCATGAATGCAATAATAGAAATTATGTTAGAATCAGTAACGGTAACTGTATCTACAATTTAAACTTTTTACCTTAACCCGGCAGGCCCGGCCATCACACGGTGGCTATTGTCTTACTATTGTCTTACTATTGTCTTACTATTGTCTTACTATTGTCTTACTATAGTCTTGCTATTGTCTTACTATTGTCTTACTATTGTCTTACTATTGTCTTACTATTGTCTTACTATTGTCTTACTATTGTCTTACTATTGTCTTACTATTGTCTTACTATTGTCTTACTATAGTCTTGCTATTGTCTTACTATTGTCTTACTATTGTCTTACTATTGTCTTACTATTGTCTTACTATTGTCTTACTATTGTCTTACTATTGTCTTACTCTTGTCTTACTATTGTCTTACTATTGTCTTACTATTGTCTTTTAATTTTGCAAGACCTGACGGGGTAAACTATGCATGTACCTATTATACAAGGTTTGCTTGAAATAAAGAGGCTTTATTATTTTTATTTTACAATAGGTATTAATCATGATTCCGCCTTGAGAAAGGGAAAATGTTATTCATCTTGTATAGCTCCACCTCACTCTCACACTGGAATCAACAGACAAAGGCAGACAGGGTCGTAGTTCTTTATTAGTTAGCGGAGTGTTGAGATAGACATTAAAGAATATTTTTGGAAAAGCGTCAGCTGGACACGGATAGACCATGGATAGTGTGGATTAATAGTTTTTAGGGTTCCAAATATCCGTAAAAAACGGAACCCTTATAGGATCACTCGGTCTTTCTGTCTGTCCGTATGTCACAGCCAATTTTCTCCTGATCTACTGGACCGATTCTGTTGAAATTTGGTATACATATGGACTTATCCGTAACGACTGCCAAAGATCTACAAATGACAGCCGGGACCAAAGGCTTAACGTGCTTTCCGAGGCACGGAGGAAACTCGGTATGTTAAGATGGTCACCCATCCACAGACCAACCTTGAAGATCGGCCCGTGCGGCTGTTACCATCGAGCCACGAGTTCACGAGTAGTAGATAAGTAACCGTGGAATATTTTTCAAATCTGGCATTAGCAGTACATAATTTGGTCACCAACGCAACCTGTCCTTCTGCATTGACGTCCAATACAAAAACATGGGAGTCATGTGTATCAATAATGCGCCAGCCTTTGTACGGTTTATAGGTAGCACAGCACCATTATGCCAATGGCGGCCAACGTGTCGACTTATTAGACTTTCAATGGAAACAGAATCGGTAATGGAGCCAGAGTTCACTGTACCCTAAAAAGTACCGGTACATGGTGGACATCCCACCCACACGCACAAAACGTTTTGGGAACACATTCATAATGCGTACAGCTAAGGAGTGGATTCCCTGCAGGAGTCTGTGTTTCCTGATAGCTACAACCTGGGAGTCTTTAAGTCAAGAGTGAATAGGTTGCTTCTAGGCAAGCGTGCTCCATCTTCGACCACATAATCGCTTACCATCAGGTGAGGTAGTGGTCAAACGCGTGCCTATCATTAGTAAAAAAAGAAAAAAGTTTCAGCATCGGATAATTAAAACGTTACAATTATATGCTGTAACTAGCTTTTGCCCGCGGCTTCGTATGCACATATACTTTATTCCGTTATCGTGGGAACATCTGGAAATCTTATCTTATTAATCCCCTACTCTCCCCAAGAAACCTACATCCTAAATATCAGCTTTCTACGACCAGTAGTTTCGGCTGTGCGTTGTCTGTCAGTCACTCATCAAATACGATATCGGATACTCGTACCTGCACTATCAACCATTTTTGTAAAAGTGGCTTCAAAGTTCGTTTTGACAGCATCAACAACGCTCTACGATGACGACAAAAATCTATACCAATACTAATATATTATATAAAGCTAAAGAGTTTGATTGTTTGCTTGAACACGCTAATCTCAGGAACTACTGGTCCGATTTGAAAAAAAAACATCAGTTGTAGATAGCCCATTTATCGAGGAAGGCTATAGGCTATATATCATCACGCTAAGACCAATAGGAGCGGAGCAGTAATGAAAATTGTGACGC
Source organism: Lacanobia oleracea (assembly GCA_950371165.1). NCBI lineage: Eukaryota > Metazoa > Arthropoda > Insecta > Lepidoptera > Noctuidae > Lacanobia > Lacanobia oleracea. The sequence continues at coordinate 30,143,809 of OX493385.1, forward strand.
AGACGAAGGAGCGCGGGTCAACTAGTATTTTATAAATCCTCGTCTCCGACACAGTCGTTACAGCAGCCCTGAAGATTACAAGAGTAGGTATAAAACATGATAAACTAATAATAAAAAAAACTCTTTATAAACAAGTATTTCATATTAATTTCAAAAAACCCTTTCTTTTGATATCCGCATCATAGAATTATAAGCATAAAAGCATAAGCATAATCAGCCTGTAATGTTCCCACTGCTGGGACACAGGCCTACTCTCGGTGAGAGGGAGTGGGCCGTAATCCACCACGCGGGCCCAGTGCGGGTTGGTAGATGTCACAAGTCTTCGAATTTTTGGTTCTACGATATGTCGGTTTCCTCACGATGTTTCCTTCACCGTTTTGAAAGCAGTGGTGATGAAATAATTTTACACAAAGTAAAGCGCTTAGAAGTATATTTTATCAAAAAAATTTGTATCGTAGGCGCTAGATAAACTTGCAAAAAAGTACACTGACCTTTTCCGAACCGTTGTTCATTACTATAGAAGTCGATTAATATCTGCTTTATGGCTTATTTCTGATTTAGATATAACGAAAGTTAATAAACGTATGTGTGTCAATGACCGTTATGGCACATTTATTTGATGTCTACCGTAGGCCATCTTTGGGGACCAGTCATATTGGTTTTAGAATGATATCACTGAACAACCCGTACATAGTCATTGAAACCAACAGTACAACCAACATAGTATTTCCAAAAAGCACGCCATTAAACGCATACATGATCAAGAAATCCCCCGTAATGAAAACTTTCCATTCAAAAAAAAAATATATATATTTGTTTAAATATGGTACAGAAGGTTGGTAAAATGAACAAGATTGTTCTCTTATTCTGCCTTTAATTTCAGCGTGCAAATATATATACAGTTAATTATTTTATTTGAGTGAAATAGTGATCATAGTCATGCAGTCACTCCTAATTTCATTATTCTTTCATTGCTCCATCGGCATCGCTTGGACATATTCAACACAGTAAGTTGACGTGAGAGCGTGAGGAAAGGGCAGGTTTTTATTCGTAAGCCGGCTTCAGTCGGACGGCGCGCTCTTCCTACCGAGGTCAGACTTTACACTCACATTTTACACAGTGGTCCGACTTTTGAGCTTATATTTCCGAACAAGTGTCGAAATCGCGACGTAAGTTGACGGTCAACGAAACGTTACTTAGTTTAATGTTAAGTTTTTAATAGTTTGTGTGTACGAGTTCTTACGTTTGGTTTCGTTTTGTACGAGAAGCTGCTTGCTTCGTGGCATTTTTAAGCCGATCTGACTTGAAACGAGCAAGAAGAGAAAGTTTTGGTGAGTTTTAAAGTATTTATTTTTAGAATAATGTGCTAGATATAAATTAAGTAGCGTAGTGAGGGGAGGGCAAGGGGTGGCCGGCAACGGGTGACATCCATTTAGGGCACCCAGTGACACCCGACCGTTTGTTGACTGGTTTTCTGGCTTCGCTCGTTCATGCGTTCTACCCTCACTTATCTCTTGAACTTACTTGCATCAGTCATCACAGGGGACGAGATGCACGATTTTTTTTGTAAGTGTGATGTAAGATCATTCCTGAAAATAAAAACCTGCAGCACAAATGGGACACCTCCCTTCCGAAAAATGCCTAGTAACTGCCATACCCAAAACGAGATGGGTTCATTCGTGGGGTGACACCACATTATTCGCCCCGTGTGTCACCCATGCTAGCTACGATACATCGTAAATTGGTCAGTGTCTGATCGAGTATCGGTTGAGACGGAATACGGTCATACGCTTAATAGCGAATACTTTTATAAGTTAGTCGTTATGGATATTTTTTGTGATTTGTGTATATATTCGGGTTGGTCGATCTTTTTTTGTGAATAAATCGTTATTGTAGTTTTATGCGATTTCAGTTGTTATCAATGCTCGCGATCATTTGACAAGTTATTATTTTACTTGCCTTGTTAGTTAATTGCTTAATTAGCAACGGAATTGCACAATCCATAAGCGATTGAAGTAAACTTTGCGACAACGCTGAGTGACATCATTCCAAATCCTAAATGATGGCTAATAACACCCAATGAAGGCTGAAATATTTTTATACATCCCGATGATAGGCATCAAATGACCCTGATATCCATATCATGGCTTTTCCATTTATGAGATGAAAATAAGAAATTGTTTTTCATTACAAAATGTAGCACACAGTTTTAACTTATAGTAAATCTAATCAGCTTTTCAAACACTTGATATTAGTTTTTAGGGTTCCGTACCCCAAGAGCCGCCCGACCGTCCATCCGGCCGTCAGCGGGCTGTCTCCCATGAACCGCAATAGGTAGATAATTATAATTTTCACAGAATGTATATTTCTGTTGCCGCTATAACAACAAAACCCTACTAGAAACATTTTTTTTTTGCTGTTTTTGCTCGATCTTAATAATGGCGATCTTAAAAATGCTCACAGAGTTTGTATTTCTATATTTCCTAAAACAAAATTATATAAAAAAATTGAACGGAAGTTGAACGGCAAAATAGTAGATGAATATAAAATACTGGCGACGGTAAGGAACCCTTCATTCGCGAGCCCGACTCGCACTTAGCCGGCTTACATTTATTTACATCATAACATAATGGCTTTGGCAAATCGCGTAGCGTGGAACTGATGGCAGGCTACAGCATGCTACGGCGTAGCCAGCGTCGTAGGCACTGTCGTAGCGCGTGCTACCGGGATCGGTGCCTTGCCATGAAATTTAAGTTTTGGTTTATAATTTCGTCTGTATGTCAGTTTTAATTGTTAAAATAAATAGGAACTTTTTCCGTGTATTTTTGTAGGAAAATGCGAAAAGAAGAAACTAATATTTGCTTCTGCTTTAAGATTAAAATTATAACAAACAATAAAACGTATAATCATTATTCCTTTCATCTACGTAAACTGCTCCATTAGTCTCACTTGTAAGTGATTCTGCTGGACCAACGGAACTCAAAGCTGAGCCTGGGTTAGATTCTCGGGTCATTGGGTTTACCATTAAGAATTCCTCTTTGACAGCCCAAAGTTGGGAAGTTGGTAGTGTGACAGCCTCGTGCTTCGGAAAGTGCGTGATGTCGTTGATCCTGCACCAGATCTCTTTCCAGTCGTGTCAGATAGCTGCCATGGCCTAATTCAGTTAGGAAGACTATTCCGTCTCCAACAATATTCGGTATAATGGGGGCTATAGCGTTTTAATTCGCCGCTAGATGTGTTAGTTAGCGTGAGGTTTTTAATGTAAAAATTTACTGTAGGCTGGCAATTCACACGAGTTTATTTACTTATTTGTTTTGATTTTTATGTTCGTCTGCTCCGCTCCTATTGATCTTAGCGTGAGATTAGCACATTCAAGCAAACAAATAAACTCTTTAGATTTTATATTAGTACTAGTTGACCCGCGCAACTTCGTCTGCGTCACATTTTTCATTAATGCTCCACTCCTATTGGTCGTAGCGTAATGTTACATAGCCTTCCTCGATAAATGGGCTATCTAACACTAATATAATAAATATTTTTTCAAATCGAACCAGGAGTTCCTGAGATTAGCGCGTTCAAGCAAACAAACAAACTCTTCAGCTTTATATATTAGTATAGATAGACATAGATTTTGTATCTCTCCTCTAACTTTGTTCACATGCGCAAATTACAACTTTAATGATATGAACCTTACTCGACAGTGGCGCCAACTGGTGACTACAAAAACGGTGGTTCATTGGGTTACCTATCATAAGGTTGAAAAACATTTTGGGAGCACATTCATAGTGCGTACAGCTAAGGAGTGGTTTTCCCTGCCGGAGTCTGTGTTTCCCGATAGCTACAACCTGGGAAGTCTTATTGTCTTATCTTATCTTCTTATCTTATCAAGTCAAGAGTGAATAGGTTACTTCTAGGCAAGCGTGCTCCATCTTCGACCACATCATCGCTTACCATCAGGTGAGATGGTGGTCAAGCGCGTGCCTATTAATAGTAAAAAAAAAAAACAAAAAATTCATTTCACCAAAAACTTTTCAACTATAATCGTTTCGTTTTATTTTACTTCCTATTATCAATTAAATTTTTCGTCACTCCGACGTTTCATCTGGTCGAAAAACTTTTTATCGAAGTTACACTTAGCTGAAATTACATTAGTTCCGAACATTCATTATATGTACCACTGTTTTTGTTGCTGATGTGGTAGTAGTAGTGGTGGTGGTAGTGATGGTTAACAAAAGTGTAGCATGCAAGCAATGCAGCGTGCAAGAAATTGTGTACTTGTACGATCTAAAAATTTGACTATGTTTTTGCGTTAAATGGCCAACTTTGGCATTGCCGCTGCTTATTGAGTAGGTTATTATTAGTATAGTTTATTAGCGGCCTCACTTTTCGCATTTTTTCTTATCTATTTGTAAAAAGCCAAAATTTCAAAGTAAGTTTCTCATAAAAAACGCTCAGAATGAACTGTAAATTTCTCTCAGCTTCAATTTTTTTTCTATTCATAGGCACGCGTTTGGTCGCTATCTCACCTGTTGATAAGCGATGATGTGGTCGAAGATGTAGCACGAGGCGCCTAGAAGTAACCTGACCAGACACCCATTAATATTATTACGTAAAATTTATACCAAAATAAATCATTAAAAATATATTATAAAAATATATTTTTGTATCCTGGGTAAAACTTCGAATCACCCCTTGGCTTGTTGTATTAAATAAAAATGCTTGATATTAGTACATTGGATGAGATAGATGATTTTGGCAGAGTAAATGCAAACGTCTGTAAACCCGAACAGTGTTCAACGTTTATCAAAAATACACCAAAATCTATTAATATAATTCATCTAAATATTCGCAGTGTAAACTGCAACTTCGATGGCTTTGCAGTGTTTCTACATAGCTTAAAGCTATCATGTGAGGTCATTATCTTATCTGAATGTTGGCTGAATTCTACTTCAACTACTCCTGCAATAGAAGGCTATGTGTCCTATACTACAAGCAAGCCAAAAAACCAAAATGATGGCGTCATAATGTATGTGAAAACGGAACTAGCGCACAACATTGTAGAACCTCTAATGCCAGATGCTAGTTATCTAGTCTGTCATTTAAAACGCTATAATTTATCAATAATTGCAATTTATCGGTCACCATCTTTGCGTAATCAGGATAGTTTTATTGAAGGTTTAGATAAAGTTCTCTCTGAAATATCACCTCAGAAAAACATTGTCTTAATGGGAGATATTAACATTGACATAGCTTCCAGTTGCGTTAGCCGCCAAGCCCATGAATATCTCAATTTAACTGTTTCCCATGGCTTAATGCCGACGCATTTATCTCCTATGCGCGAAACTTCTTGTTTAGATCATGTAATGGTCAAATCTGATTTAAAAACCTCTACTTTAGTAATTGATACGTATATTACCGATCACAAACCTACCTTGCTGAATATGGAGTGGGGCACCATACCTACAATACCCAAATTATATCGTACTATGGTGGATACTGCTGCTATCACTACGGACTTATCTAGTGTAGACTTTACTGGCGTTATGAACAGCCAAGATGCCAATTATGCTGCCGAACTTCTTGTTTCTATAATAGGCTCTGTTATTAAACAACACTCCAAAACGGTTCATATTACTTCTAAACGCAGGGTAATTAAGCCCTGGATTACCAATGGTTTGCTGAGGTGTATTCGCAATAGGGACAACTTAGCTCGCGAATTGAAGAAAGACTCTGATAACTATACGCTTAAAACTACTTATACTAGATACAGGAATTTTTTAAACAAATTATTAAAAAAACTAAAAAGAGAGTATGAGAGGACAGAATTCTCCAAGGCTCAGAAAAACCCTAAAGCCACATGGAACGTCATTAAAAATATTACCTCAACACATCGCAATGCTTCCCCACCCATAGAATTGCTGAGTTTGACTCCTGATAGCTTTGACTCTGTAAACCATGTTAACGACTTTTTTGCGAATGTGGGCAGAAGATTGGCTGAGTCATTTAATCCTGCCTCACCACCGACTTTTTCATCTTGTTCTGGACCATCTAATTCTTTTGTACTTCTACCTACAGATGAAGCTGAGGTGGAAGGAATTATCCGTGGTTTGCGTGATGATGCTGCAATGGGATGGGATGGAATATCACCTAGAATCTTAAAATCTTGTCTATCAACATTAGTCCCCGTCATCACGCATGTCTGCAACATCTCAATTTCCAAAGGTTGCTTTCCAGAAGTGTTTAAAAGGGCGGTCGTCCATCCCATCTTTAAGGGGGGGGACAGACACAGTGTTAATAATTATAGGCCAATATCTATTCTCACAGCTATCTCTAAAATCCTGGAGAAAATAATTAATAATCGGTTAGTATTATTCTTGGAATCACATAATTTCTTAGCACCCAATCAGTATGGCTTCAGAAGAGGTAAGTCTGCAGAAAATGCTGTTGCCTCCTTTATAGACGATGCAGTAGCGAAATTAGATAAAGGTATGAAATGCCTAGGCATTTTCCTTGATATTTCTAAGGCTTTTGACACTGTGTCTGTTCCTCACCTCCTATCGATATTTAGAAGCGGTTGGAATCCGTGGAACTACCCTTCAAATGTTTCGTGACTATCTCAGTGATCGTTCCCAGTGCGTAAAAATAAACGATATGTTAAGTGACAGCCAAACACTAAACTTTGGTGTGCCCCAGGGATCGATTTTGGGTCCAACATTGTTTCTGGTGTACATCAACGGCCTCTGCAAACTCTCTCTTGGGAACTGTTCAATTTATACATACGCAGATGACACGGCATTACTTGTATATAGTAAAGATTGGTCGGGGGCGTACCGGTGCGCAGAAAATGCACTTAAGGCAGTGATGCAATGGTTCTCCGCCAATCTCTTAACTGTTAACCTTAAAACCTTCTTCACTCCACACTCTTGATTCCTTATTTCTCAAAGCACACTCCATTAATTGTTCCATAAACTCTTCTGATTTATGTTGTAATTGTCCACAATTAACACGAACTGATACTGTCAAGTATCTTGGCATCAAGATAGATAATTCCCTAAACTGGAAACCTCATCTAGAAAATCTGTCATCTAGAGTTCGTAAGCTTATTTATATATTTAAAAAATTAAGACAGTCTGCTGATATTAGTACACTAAAGACTGTTTATTATGCTCTATGTCAGTCTATACTCACGTATTGCATCACTGTATGGGGTGGGGCACCAAAGACTCATTTCTTGCAAGTGGAACGAGCACAGAGGGCTGTTCTCAAGGTCATGACCTTCAAACATTTCAGATTTCCAACCACAACGTTGTACTTGGATTGTAAGGTTCTGACAGTGAGACAGCTCTTTGTGCTCCAAACCATCCTTCGTAAGCATAAAAGTTCAGAATTCGATGCGAGTGCTGCTAACAGTCGTCGACCATACAATGTCTGTACCACTCAATTCTCTTATACTGCTACTGCCCAAAGACATTATAATACTGTTGGAAGCCACTTGTACAATTTAATCAATAAACATTGCAATATTTTCCCTCTCACTACAAAATTATGTAAGGATAAGGTCTGCAACTGGATCCTAACTCTAAATAATGAAGAGACAGAAAGGTTAATTAAAATAAGGGAATAATAAGTCTACATTAACTCATTCACACACACTCACACATTCTTCACTCACTTATATACACCCACGCTCTCTTTATACAGTCACACACACACAAAAACATACATACATAACATAGTCATACATGTCATGCTGAGGCTTTTATTTTTTATTTTATTTTTTATATTGTTTTATCTTTGATTTTCTTCAATTTAATGTGTTGTCCCACTAAAACCACGTCCTCCATCTAATAATTCATGTAACTCTGTGCAAATCATGAGAGAGCACTGGTACCCATAACACAAGTTCAATCTTACCTTGGGTACCAGAGTTCCATATACTACTTACAAATTTGAGTTATATAACTTTTAACAGATGATATTATTAGTCTGTAAGTGGAACTGTACAATCTATTTGAAATAAAAACATTTATTATTATTTATTTATTATTATTATTATATTAATTAAATAAGTCAATAATAAACCTTAGATTAATCGTAATTGCAACTTTCTACATAATGCGTTGCGTCAAGCAAGAATGCTTTTTGAATTCAGATTATAAATTCCAGTACATTCAAAGAGAAATTCCGACTGGGAAATGCCTTGTGGTCGTATGCACCTGCCGATATCTTATTAGTTAGTATTTTTCTTAGTTAGTATTTTGCACCCGAGCCCTTTGTTCTGACAGTCGAACTCGTGTATAACATGAAAATGTTAGGGTGCGTTTGCACCAGAGATGTGCGAGGATGTGCGAGGTTTGTTTCTGAAAAAACAACGCTGAAATGAGCATCTCAACATGGAAACAAAGGATAGCATCAGTGTCACTCGTATTTTCATCCTTAGGTGATAGGGGTACAGTGAACAAAGCTATTTGGTATGCAGGCAAAAATATTAACTTTTCCACCACACTCACAACATTCTTTAAAAGTAGTTGCACATTTGCCTGCATACCAAATTGCTTTGTTGAATGTACATTGCACTCTGCCCGAATTTAATTTTTTCAACGCAATACAGTCAACTTGCTTAGCACCAAGAGCTTGGGGAATTAGCAATTCGCGACGAGTAGCGAAGTAAATCGCTAGTCGCCGCGAATGTTCTAAAATGTTCGCAACCGGAGTGGCCGCACTGATGCTGTCCCAAGAGCCATTATTTTTTATTCTTGACTTCATGTTTAAGTTATTGGACGAATGTTTTGACGCCATATTATAGTTAGGAGTTTTATTTTCTATTTCAAGTGTATTTAGTTTGTTATTAAAAGAAATAAATAAAGATGAAGAAAATGTCAGTTATTGGTTATCTTTTATTTAATAACATTCGCATTCATCAGAAGGACGTCCGTAGGGTACTGCGTAACCTAGACGTGAACAAGGCTAGTGGCCCTGACGGGATACCGGCAATTGTTCTGAAGACTTGTGCGCCTGAGTTGTCTCCGATCTCGATACGCCTATTTCGCCTTTCATTTGAGACCGGAAAGGTACCGAAAGAAGCAAGCTAACGTGCAACCTGTGCCCAAGAAGAGTAGTCAAGCTGACCCATCGAATTATAGACCCATCTCGGTAACGTCCATACTCTGTAAGACTATGGAACGCGTGCTGAATCACAAACTCCTGGCATACATAGATTCGCAACGGCAAAGCTACGGGTCGAAGGTCCGGTTTCTCCGGGAGGCTATGGTTGACCGATTGAACGTGTCCTTACAGCCTGTCTCTGAATGGGGTGATGCCAATTTGGTCAAGTTCAATACTGTTAAGATCAACGCGTGTCTATTTTCTGCCAAAAAGAGCCAAATCACCCAGCTCCATCTTTTCGAGGTGCAACCGTGCCGATAATCAACCAACTTGAGCTTCTTGGGGTTACATTAACAGCTATTCTCAATTTTGGCCCTTTCATAGAGGCAAAAGCTCAACTGGCTGCAAAGAAGTTAGGGATCCTAGCAAAGGTGAGACGTATCGTCTCACCGGAACAGCTGCTCAAACTCTATCAACCGGAACAGCTGCTCAAACTCTATCAAGCGCAAGTTCGATCGTGTATGGAATACTGCACTCATCTTTGGGACGGATCTGCCAGATACCAGCTTGATGCCCTTAAGTCAATTGAGAAACGAGCCAAGAGGATCATCGAGCATCGATGAGTTGCTAGCCTGTCCGTTTTTTACCGGTTGCATTTTTGGGAATGTACGACGGAATTGCATAATTTAATTCCGCCAAGCCCGTTCCATCATCGGACCACAAGACGATCGGCGATGCGCCACCGGTACATGCAGGTGGACATCCCACCCACACGCACAAAACGTTTTGGGAACACATTTATAGTGCGTACAGCAATTTCTTGTCGGAGTCTGTTTCCTGATAGCTAGAACCTGGGAGTCTTTAAGTCAAAAGTGAATAGGTTACTTCTAGGCAGGCGTGCTACATCTTCGCCCATATCATCGCTTACCAACAGGTGAGATAGTGGTCAAACGAGTGCCTATCAACAGTAAAAAAAATAAACAACTGATCTAGGTTAGTGCTGAAAACAACCTAATAACGCTTCTTGCACAAAAATATGGACAGTTGTTGAATTGATTAAAAGTATATATTTTATTTGGGCAAAATTATTTACTTTCTTCAGTTATTCTGTAGAAGTCAAATAAAACGGTTTAAAATCAATGTTTTCACCACGCTTTCACAATGTAGACAGACCATAAAAAATCTGAGAATTGATAACAAATTGCAGCAAAACTGAAATTCGGAACTCACCAACACCTTCGGTTTCTTGCGCCGGGCAGTCCCGTACTTATTTTCGTAATAACTCATGGCGAACACAATCACTATTACACAAATCTACATTATCTGAACGATTAATATCTGTTTACACATAGTAACACTTAAAAACAACACAATATATATCACACGGTTACTTTACGAATATCCACTCACGTTTGTTTAAACACAGTCAAAATTAAATAGAATAGGGAAAAATGGCACTCGGGTTTCTCAAAAAAAAATCGGTGATTCCGTAATTCAATAGATATTTGTTAGGAAGCTCTTATCGACCGACGCCCGCGCTGCGTTACTCGTGTTACGATAATAAAGGTAATCAACCGATTATCAGATATTTATGATTTCTGTTGAGAACAGCTGATAAGCAGAAGGACTCTCCTGTGTTATTGTTGACTTCGATAAACAATCGTTGTCTATTTGTCAGATTACTGGCTGTACTTACATAATAATTTGTTACATGGGACTAAAATATTGTGTAGTCTTAAAGAAATAAGAACTTTACAGTCATATAAATAAAAATAAAAAATCGAGTTTAAAATATTTCTAACTTCCTCTCCTTTCCTCTTTCTGTCGATGTAACTATGTCAGGAGCTGGACAGTTTTGTTATGGCTTTGCTTAAATAAGGGATGCTGAACAGGAAAGGATGTTTGCGGCGATACACTGTTTGGCCAGATACTTTCCTTAGCGCCCGACCTGGGTCCACGAACAGTTATTTTCATATCATCTTTTCAACTGTCTTCTCTTTTCTACTGCGAGTACATTGGATATTCCTCACCAGAATTCAGGAAAAGATGGCCAGACAATGTGCCCGGTCATTTCATTAACTGTCATAACATAGATTACAAAATAAATACAAATTGCCGCTTTCACCGACACTAGGTGGCAATTTGTGAATGCCTAAACGAAAACACTGCTGATTATCCATGCTCCCAATGCACTAAGGTGTTTCCTATGTTAACCATAAACTCTACTACTATTATTGATTTGTTTTATTTGATAATTGATAATGTATGGTAAGGTAATATTATTTCAAAGTTTGTTTAATGATAAGCATAATGTTATGTATCAATATTTGCATGCCATCATAGAATGGCGGAATGTGTCCTGCACCAGAACTATACAATGTAACATCTTTTTATCTTTTACCACATTTTTTGCAAATAAAAACTTACTTACTAACTCGATCGGAACCTATCGGTTTATCGAAAAAAAATGTTAATCGATAATTAATTGTTCGGACGAGGTCATTCTTTGGCCCATCAGTCAATATAGTTAATTAATAATTTTGCAAGGTGTGGCTCGTGTGGCTCGTCCATACGTCCATACGGACGTTGGTATCAACGGGATTACGAATCACGAAGATTTAGTTAGGCATTTAAATTAAAACCAATTAAAGATCAACTAATTCTCTTTTTTTTAATTCGTGGCGTCTGAGTTTGCGTTTTTCATGCTATTAAAATATTATATTTATTTTTGTAATAATTTGAATGTTTCTGGAAATCAAAAATTTTTATTTCAGTTATTTTTATTCATATCTTATTTTGTCATATTCAATACAACCCTTTATAATTAACAACAACAACAACAACAACCCACCCTAGCTTACAACCCTAACCTCTTCAAAGTTAGAGTGAACAGGCTCCTACTGGGTAGGCTCGCTCCATCGCAGACTTTGTCTCTGTCATCTCTGACATAGACTAGAGTCAAGAGCAAACCCATCAATAAAAAAAAACCGTATTTGACTAGTTTTTCCTTTCAAATCCTAGATTATAGACAAGACGAAGTATTTTTTCCATTAACAAACAAAGGAAAATAGTTTTAATAAGCAAATAATACGAGATTTAATTAACCATAATAGTGCCTAACGTAACGCAAATAGAAAAAATAGTAACGTTTGCTGGCCACATGAATGTTTATTTGGCAATCCAGCAAACTACTTACAATCTATGAAACCGAAACAATAGGTTTATAAAAAAAACATAGAATAATGAAATATTTCCTGGCCACCCTTGGTCTTAAGGTTTCTTAAAATCGGCCTTAAAGTTTAATAAAGAAAGAGGGTTGATCCAACGAGAAGAAAAATTTATTCAATAGCACTTTGTGAACAAAATAAAGGAAAAAAAGTATTGTTCTTATAAGATCTTCTAAGATCTATTGTTTTTATAGTCGTATAAAAACAATAGAAATAATCTATTTTCTTTCAGCTGGTGTTTTAAACGAACTTTTGATAACTTGCGCTAGATTGGGGATTACGAATGAGGATAAATGTCTATAAACAGAGTTTTTAAGGAGCCATACCAAAATGGTAAAATGGAAACCTTATGGTGACTAAGTCTGAGTCTGTTACAGCTAGATATCTCAAGAACTACTAATACCATATACTTGAAATTTGAAATATATAGTTTTAGATGACGGTTATTAAACTACTCGTATTTTGCAAATCAGAAAAATAAATGTACCTACATTTTTTTTGCAACAGCGACTGAAAGGGGTTCTTAAAACTTCGAAGTGGAGATAAATGGTTTTACTAGGGCGTGTGGGATATCATATAAGAACGCTATTTGCACTTTCTCAAACATTATTATTTAGTGTTAGTGTTTTGACGAAAAATGACAAAAAAATACCATAAATTAACCCCTTGTCTCCGAAGTTTGCATAGAGAAAGATCAGAAATTATTCTATGTGATAGAAGTTTATATAAAGATTACAGGAAAAATAAAACGATGTCCCTAAATAGCACATGTTTTCTAAAATTATAAACAAACATTAAATTAGTTTCACTTGCGGTGGCGCTTATCTAAAACTAATACACCGTAGTGTTAAAAAAAAATAAAAACATTTCACGTTTTAATTTATGGTATGGAACCCTCGGTGCGCGAGTCCGACTCGCTCTTGACCAGTTTTTTTTAATGAACATTTACTTTTTTTTAAAGGCATAAACTATCAATAAGACACGATTTATACAAAAAAACTCTCCCAAAATAGAAAAGCAATCAGCTGTTCTGCCGATTTATGTCATCAACTAGTTGATCCGCGCAACTTCGTCTGCTCCGCTCCATTAGTCTTAGCGTGATGATATATAGCCTATAGCCTTTCTCGATAAATGAAAAAATTTTTCAAATCGGACCAGTAGTTCCTGAGTTTAGCGCGTTCAAGCAAACAAACAAACTCTTCAGCTTTATAAATTAAGTATAAATGTGATAATGCGAACAGCATTTTTTTTAATATACTTACAGCCAGTTTCTTCATCAAAAGTAACAGCCAAAGTAACGTGATAAAGTAAAAGTAACGGTTAAATTCGTTTCTTCACAATTTTAACAGTTGCTTTAACTGTTACTTTTACCTCTAACTTTTACTGCTCATAAAGAGGCTGTTAAAGCTAAAGTTACTGTCATTTTTATAAAATAAATAAATCAGACGATGACCTTATCGTTAGTTATTTAATACGTAGGATGAAAGGTTTAATATTCGCAAAAGATAGTTTCTTATGGGACGACGCTGATTTTCTGTTCCGATACAGAATGTCAAAGGAAACAGTTACATACCTACCTTAGCATAATGTTACAAGATAAACTGACGCCAACCACAGAAAAGTAAGTTTACCTTCAGTTTGTATTTAATACCAGTATTTGTAGAATTAACTAATGTAGGTACCCACCTACTTTAGGAAAGCAGCTATCTACACCTACTAGAGACAGTAGCTATTTACATAAAAAATCTCTATCTGTGAAAGAACAAATATTGCTAGCTTTGCGATTTTATGCAACTAGACTGACAACTGGTCTGACTTTGACTTTAGTTGTTACTTGGATGAACAACAACATTTGATATTATAACAGTAATGCTCAAGTAAAAGTTAATACTTTTACTGATAGTTTTACTTGTTGATAAAGCAACTGGCTGTTAGTCCTACACTACCAAACTTTAATATAAACGTTTTGGGAACACATTCATAATGCGTATAGCTAAGGAGTTGAATTCCCTTCCAGAGTCTGTGTTTCTTCTTAATAGCTACAACCTGGAAGTCCTTAAGTCGAGAATGAATAGGTTACATCTAGGCTAACGTGCTCCAACTTTGACCACTTCATAGTGATGAAGTGGTCAATGTTGGAGCACGTTTGGTAAGCGTACCATCAGTCAAACGCGTGCCTATCAAAATTAGAAAAACAATTTCGCAGGTGAAATTATGTTTAATCTTTTTTGATTCATTTCGTTGCGGGATCCAAAATAGTTGAATAATTTCTCCTGATAGCCCAGTGGAAATTAACATTAAAATCGCATATCACGATGAAGTTCTGCAGTTTTGATATGTTGTATAGAAGGGTGATGTGAATCCAAATTCGAAAAGCTTGTGCTCGCTGCACACCACGCGATAAACTGCGGAATTTTGGGACATTTTGCACATTTTGCTCTAAAAGTCATAAACTATTCATTTTCAACAAATAACATTCAGCATTTGCGCAAAAACACCTAAATTTACAATAATTTAATTTTAAGCCCAACCGCAGCTCTATAAATCTTATAAGGACCAAGATTAAGTTTTGCTTCGAAGTATTTCTTCTCTGTTACGCTGAATGGCAGGCAGTACAACTTCTTGTGGCATTATTTTATGGTCCAGTTTGCAGTATGCAACCTTTTTTAGATACTTGTCTCACCGCTAGCGAGGAAGCGAGTAGATATCGACCATTTGCTCGCTGAGGAAAGGGACAAAAGATATACATAGATCTCGTGTGAGTAAAAGGGACACATACATTCGTAGTCGATAGCTGGCTGTTCACACTGCCGGCGAGCGGCTCTTACCTCTAGTTGATCGCAGCGACAAGAGCTATTAAAGATTGTACTCGCTCAGCGACACTCGCTCGGCGGAGCTCGCTTGGCGGTCAGAACAACCAAACTGCGGTAATTTCTACCTATAGTGCGGGCCGAAGTATGGCGAGTAAAAGCCCGTCGCACAAAAGCACTCGCTGTAAGACAAACATCAAAACTATCGAAACTTTTCATTCGCTCGCTGCTCGCTGCTCACCAACTCGTTTCGAGAATCTTTACTCGCTACTCGCTGATCGCCGGCGGTGAAACAGCTGCCTTAGCATCGATTTCTACTAGGCATACATCAATATTTAGGCAAACATAAAGTACGAGTACATTTTAAATGAATTTCTGATATCTAAATAAATATATTTATTTGCTTATTAATGCGGTTATATTGACTCTAACTATACTATATAAAGGTTTAGGTAGATAAGTGAAGTAAAATCAGTCTTAAAATGCAACTAAAAACGAATGTAAGTACAACATTGCAATAACGATTAATAAATCAATTGAACCATTCGTTTAAGCAGTAGTTTATTTGTGTTTATGTAAAAAGTCTCATCAAGATTGTACACCTTTATTTAACTACATAAACCTTCCCTGAATAAACTTAGTTTATGAAGCAAATAAAATGAGTGTACAATTTCCACATTTTCAATTCAGTTTAAAATTTTATGGCTTTTTTGTTCTTTAAAATATTTTACGCTATTTCTTTTAGCACTCGTTTTTACGTAATCTTGTAGTCAACAATGGAACTCACCGCCTTTTGTATATAAAAATGTTTCTTTGTCAATTTATTTATTTTTATTTACATTCAGAAACAAGTTCGTAGGCGTTTTTTTGTTTCTTTTAAAATAACGTTATATAAATTCCTTTATTAATTAGTAAAATATAAGCGTTCGTGTTTATAATGATGTAAGTACCTATAAAAGGTGAAGGCCGCTGACATTATCAGAATGACGATTACCTACAATATTCCAGACATACTAACCCTCTTATTTTCGTATTTACAAGTGTTGAAGCATCAACCCTTATGACAATTCGCCATAGATGAGGAAGAGCTGGTAAAGAGGAAAAATGTATCTGCAAAATACTAGAGTCATGATGCGTGGGCAGATGTTACTGCAATATTTAATGACACTAGCTTCTGCAAGCGGCTTCGCCCGCGTGGTCCCCAGGGACTCCCGGGATAAAAAGTAACCTATGTCCTTTCTCAGGCTCTCGACTATCTTGTGTAAAAATTTAAATCGGTTCAGTAGTTTTGACGTGAAAGCGCGACAGACAGACTTTTTCAGAGTTACGAGTACTGTCGCATTCATAATATTATTATTAAGGAATTAAGTACACGGACGTAACAGCCACACGGGTGAAACTTCAAGGTTAAGCAACACTGATTGGTGATCATTTGTTACATGCCGAGTTTCCGCCGTATACCTCGGAAAGATGATCTAACTTATTTATAAATTTCACATTTTATTCACTTGTATTTTTATGAATCTGTCCCTATTTAATAATTAATGGTTTTACCTCTGTTTTTGAAAATATTGCTTTTTGTAAAATGAGCTTTTGCGCTGGTAACATAATAAATTATTATTCGTCCGGAACTCTTTCCACGCGAATGCGACTTGGCCTGTTTTTTTTTCATTAAACAAAATGATATTGGATTTTTTTATTTAACAACAATAATATTGACAGTGTTGCAGATATAATAATAATAATAATAACCGAGAACCTCGTGAAGTCAGAAAAAGATAAACAAACGAAGTATCTTGACTTGGCTCGCGAGGTTGTCGACATGTGGGATGTGAACACAGCAGTCATTGTGCCGATAGTCGTGACGGCCAATGGCATTATTGCCAAGAGCCTCGACCAACATCTCAAGAGGCTCTCATTGGGCAGCTGGATCAAGGGCTTGATCCAGAAAGCAGTACTCCTGGACACGGCGCGCATCGTTAGGAGGTTCCTCTCTCAGGAGCCCTGACCACCGGTAGCTTGGACCCTGTTCCCGATACCGGTGGGCTACTATTTTTTATATTTTTAAATGTTTTTTGTATTTTTATAGAAATATTTAAAAATGTATTGAATATGTATATAAATGAATAAATAGAATAATAATAATATGGTCCGGCTGTCAACTTGACTGACAAGAAAAATTTTCATCCCGATTTTTTATACTAATTAAATTAAAACCAATTCTCAAAATGGCAAAAATCCAGGAAACTACGAAAAAAAAAATCCAAGAAACATATTCACTATTTAAATTTGAATGAAAACACATCATCAATAAAAATCAATGCTGACAAGAAGCCGGACTCGAATACAAGTCACACCAACTCCATCATCGGGTTCGTCGCTCAGTTCCACCTCGCAGCCGCCGGGACCAGCGCCAGCCGTGAAGTCCTGAGATTCCGGTAGCTGCAGTTGCGTCGAGCTCGAGCGACGAATACTTCTCGCCGCCGACGACACCACCACCTGCGCGTCGGCGCGGACGAGGCCGACCACCGGCCAGCTTAGGACCTCGAGGCCCACCGGTCTCTGACAGGGTCCCCGCTATCGGTGGAAGTGTGCAGCGTATAAAATGGACTCAAGCCATTAACGAGAATGTGATACGCTCATACTTTGGGGCTACAGAGGGGGAAACTAACCTGACTGCGTACCGTGGTCGGATGCTCTCTCTGTTTCAGGTACTTGAGCCAGCTGTCAACGTTTCAGCCCAACGATTATCGGATCAGGTGCGGGTTATCCAGCGTAACCGTATGTTGGATGACGCCGTACTTGATAGACTGCGTCTGGAATCACGGAGCAGCCGCGTATCACCTACTTCGCCACCGGCCGCGGTGCAAATACAACCCAGTGCAAGTGTTTCACCGCGACCCAACTACGTCGGTTAAGATGATGATGATGGGGCCACATCCGTGAGTACCCAATGCAATGAGGGATTGAGGAGCGCTTTGGAGGATGCCTTCCGAGAGTATCGCTTCACACCGCCTGGGCTTAGACCTCGTCTACCTCGTTTGCCCATGCATAATAAAAATAGGGCGCTGGTGTGTGCTCTAGATTCGCAGCTAACAAGTTATTTTGATAGAAGCGAAGACCTTGCCGATACCCACTCGATATTGTACTGTGCGGCTGCAGCAGCATGTCGTGTAGCTCATGTCAAATTTCCTAGTAGTGACAGAGTTACACGACCAGCTCTACCAGCTTGGCAGTGCAGGATCGAGCGTCGTATCGGTGAGGCTAGAGCACTCATCGGCAAACTAATCTGCTTCAGGGAGGGCAACACTCGCCGCAGAGTGATGCGCTTTGTGAAGCGGGCGTTCTCGGGGACTGATATTAGTCCTCGGGATTATCTGACCCGCGTCACAGAGCGTATCCACTTCCTGAAGCAGAAAGTCTATGCATGGGCAAACCGTATACGTCGGTACAAGCGGCGAGTGGAGCGATACACTCAGAATCCACATTCCAAAGCAATGAGAGGTGGGTGTATAGGGCTTGGGAGCGACCAGACCAAGGTGTGACTGATACGCGCCTACCGGATGATGATGCCATGTGTTCATTCTGGCGCAGCATCTGGTCGGTGCCTGTCAGTCATACCGAGGGCGATTGGACTCGGGAGGTCGAGCGCGCGTGCGATCCGATACCAGAAATGGGGGTAATTAACATCAGCCCTCAAGACGTAGCTCGTGCAGTCCGTCCGTTGCCTAACTGGAAATCTCCGGGACCGGACGGGATGCACAACTTTTGGATTAAATGGTTCAAAAGATCGCACGCTCCCTTGGCATCTTAATTCCAGTCTGCGTTAGAGTCAGGGTCGCTGCCCCAGTTCCTAACTACAGGAATAACCCACCTGCTCCATAAATCAGGTAGTACCGCGGAGCCTACAAATTATAGACCGATCACGTGTTTACCGACGGTCTATAAAGTTCTTACATCCATTCTGAGAGGAAAGATTAACCATCATATTGATAGTAATTCAATAATGTCTTCTTCTCAGAACGGATGTAGGAACGGGTCCCGCGGTACTAAGGAGCTGCTCCTCATCGACATAGCCATTATTTATCATTAGCCATATTAGCCAACAGGTTCGACGTTCCCGAAGAGATCTGTCGACATGCTGGATAGATTATAAGAAGGCCTATGACTCGGTGCCACATACATGGCACATGAGGGTGCTGGAGCTGTATAATATTGATGCAGTTTTACGCACCTTCCTGATGTCGTGTATGGGGCAATGGAGGACGGTTCTTCACTATCCAGGGTGTCGACAGACCCAAGCGAACAGCGAACCGATAAGGATCAAGCGTGGCATATTTCAGGGTGACAGTCTGAGTCCACTGTGGTTTTGTCTGGCCCTCAACCCTCTCAGTACATTGTTGGAGGGTTCGGGCCAAGGCTACCGGTTGCGAAGAGGTGGTCAGGTCATATCGCACCTCCTTTACATGGATGACTTAAAACTGTTTGCTCCTAACAACTTACAACTGATGAAGCTACTGAAAGTAACAGAAACCTTCAGTGGCGCCATCAGGATGGAATTTGGTTTGGACAAATGTGCGGTCATGCATGTAAAGCGAGGGGAGATTATGGAATCCGTGGGAACACAACTCTCGGATTCCATAGACCTTAGGTCCCTCTCCTCAACCGAAACTTACAAGTATTTGGGTATGTCGGAAGCATTAGGCATCAGTGCTACTGACATGAAACAATCGTTGAAGGAGCGCTTCTTTGGCCGCCTGAACAAAGTACTTAACAGTCTTTTATCAGGCGGAAACAAGGTGCGCGCCTTCAACGGTTGGGTCATGCCGGTTTTGATGTATTCTTTCGGCATACTCAAATGGACTCAGACGGAACTTGACGCCCTGGATAGGAGGGTACATTCACTGCTTACCGCAAATCGGATGCATCACCCACGGTCATCGGTGATGAGGCTGTATATCCCGCGGAAGTGCGGGGGTCGTGGCTTCTTAAATGCTAAGACCCTGCAAAACCGCGAGGTATGCAGCCTTAGGGAATACTTCCTAGAGGCCGACGTGGGTATGCATCGAGATGTGGTAGCGGTGGACAAAGGCCTTACCGCGCTCTCCTTGGCTAACGAGAACTGGCGCAAACCTGTGCTATTAGATACTAACGACCGCAGGGAGGTATGGCAGAGCAAGGAGCTTCACGGACGCTTTTATCGGGTCCTACATGGGCCCGAAGTAGACTTCTTAGCGTCCGTAGCCTGGCTTCGTTTTGGTGACCTCTTCGGGGAAACCGAAGGTTTTGTCTGTGCAATTATGGACGAAGTTATCATGACGAATAACTACCGGAGATTTATTGTGAAAGACGGCACGGTCGACATATGTCGGGCATGTCACCGTCCGGGAGAATCAATTCGCCACATTGTCTCTGGTTGTTCTCGTCTAGCTAACGGAGAATACTTGCATAGGCACAACCTTGTAGCCAGGATTATCCATCAGCAACTTGCTCTGAAATACTCTCTTGTGGAGTCGGAGGTGCCATACTATAGGTATGCGCCCGACCCAGTTCTCGATAATGGCAATATCACATTGTACTGGGATCGGTCCACCATCACTGACAGGACTATTGTTGCCAATAAGCCTGATATAGTGGTGATAGACCGACTAGAGCGTCGCGCAATGATTGTTGATATAGCAGTCCCTCATGACGAGGACCTCGTGAAGTCAGAGAAAGATAAACAAACGAAGTATCTTGACTTGGCTCGCGAGGTTGTCGACATGTGGGATGTGAACACAGCAGTCATTGTGCCGATAGTCGTGACGGCCAATGGCATAGTTGCCAAGAGCCTCGACCAACATCTCAAGAGGCTCTCGTTGGGCAGCTGGATCAAGGGCTTGATCCAGAAAGCAGTTCTCCTGGACACGGCGCGTATAGTGAGGAGGTTCCTCTCTCGGGAGTCCTGACCACCGGTAGCTTGGACCCTGTTCCCGATGCCGGTGGGCTACTATTTTTTATATTTTTAAATGTCTTTGTTTTTTTTTTAGAAATATTTAAAAATGTAAATAATATGTGATAAGTGAATAAATGAAATAATAATATCTTTAATTCGGACCAAAAATCCATATTGTGTTAGTAAAACATACAAAAATAACTTATTGTCTAGTGTTAGTAAAAATTAACCTCCGCACAAGCTGCTGTATAATTGAAGAGCCGAAGCTCTCGGCTACAGTTTTCAGGATGCTGTTCCGACTATCTCTCACTCTCCTCAGTAGCGACGCAGATTTTTTGCGTATAATTGCAAAGAACCCGTCGGTACGGGCTTGCGCAAACATTTCCGACGCACTACAGTAACGAGGTAGCCTCAACAACATCCTGAAAGCATTGTTATATTGGACGCGCAGGACATCCAGCGATCTCTTAGCACAATTGACCCATAGACTGCCCGTGCACAAACTTTGGCAATAAGCCTTGAAAAGGGTTACTTTTACTTGGTCTGTACACCGTGCAAATCTACGGGACAACATATTGCTACGGACCGCTAGAGCCCTGCGCTCCCTCTCAATGTCCACATCGTCCCTGAGGTCAGCGGCAAGACAGTGCCCTAGGTACTTAAAAGTTGTCACCCTATTAATTGGTGACCCGTTCACCAGCAACTCAGGTCCTTCTCTACGGCGTTTGCCGCTGACCTCAAAGACCATGTATTCACATTTCTTAACATTATATTTTAATCCATGTGCGGCAGCGTAGGCCTCACACGTCTTAAGCATTTCTTTGATTGCTCCCGCCGACGGACCCAGCAGCACCATGTCATCAGCATAGCTGATGTTGTTAATTCTAACCCCATCAACACTACATCCGACACGCATGCTGCTGAGTGCGACTATCAGGTCATCCACGTACAGGTTAAAGAGCCTGGGAGACGTCAGACCACCCTGTCTCACCCTGCACTCCAACCTATACGGCTCAGAAACTGTATCATCCCATTTCACCTGATTGACTTGGTTACCATACCAAAACTGGAATAGCCCACATATTTCCGCGGGTATACCCCTGTCTCCCATCTTTCTCCAGAGCACATCGTATGAGACAAGATCGAATGCCTTGGAGAGATCAAGGAAACAGGCGTACACCGGCGTACCGCGATCTTTATAATATTGAACGGTATGCTTGAGACTTAATATAGCACTTTCAGTTGATAGTCCGGGTCGAAACCCGAACTGTGCATCATGAAGATGTATGAACTTACTTAACCAAGAATCAAGCATACCATCCAAAATCTTGACTATTATAGTCGCAAGAGAAATGGGACGATAGTTACATCTGTCCGAGATGTCACCTGTCCTGTTCTTCACAATGGGAACTACGATGGTCTTCATTAGATTAGCTGGTAGGTACGCGTGACTAATACACATTGTGAAAAACATAGACAAGACTCGCGGCAGATGGACACCTGCGTGCCTTAGGTGCTCAATAGTGAGCCCATCATGTCCTGGAGATTTGCCTCGTTTCATGGTGTTAATGATTTCACGTACTTGCTTGGCTGAGAAACGTATCAGAGGATTTGCGCCAGGACGAATGGGCCCACCATCATTCACCATGGTTGAGGGACCGAGAGGGGACTGAACTTTAAAATGGTCCATAAACACGTTCGCAATTCCCTTCTTATCACTTATCCCTTCCACACTCGCAGAGAGGCCAGGTCTCGGATCCAGGTTACTGGTGGACTTCCAAAATTTTCCAAAACTTTTACTAGCTCGCTGTTCTGCTAGCCTATCCATTACAATTTGCTCAGCGTGGTTTTGACAAAATTTTAGTCGACTTTTAAATACTTTTCGCTTCTTGTACATTTTGTCATAAACCGGGCCTGACGAGGGACGATTGTTCAGTATCCAGTTCTGAAAGCTAGACCTGGCCTCGCGATGGGCGTCTCTCACATACTCATTCCACCCACACACTCGCTTACCTCGCCTCGGTCCCCCCCCAGACGTCCCTCTCGATTGCCTAGCCGCCGCACATAGGATTTCCGCAATTTGTGCGTACAAATTGTCCAGAACAACTCTATGTTCAGCCAAACCACATGATTCAACGCTGCACCTTACAAACTCCTGGGGGAAATCAACGTCTCGCAACTTACTGGTACATAAATTCTGATAACTTTGCGTTTCTGACTTAGTTCTTTTACCCCAAAAGACAGAATTGCGGCCAGACCCCCCAGTCATCAATTTAGGCCTCACAACTTCTAAGTCGCAATCCAGATATATCGGCAAATGATCCGAAACGTAAACATCCTCCACTACATCAACATTTGCGATTGTGTGCCAAGCTGATACGGAAACCACACAGTGATCTAACCATCTCCTGCTTCCGTGCACATAACTTATAAAAGTGTAGGTACCACTATCAACCCCCCTTTTCTTTACTTCAGCACAAACCCAGGACTGGTCAGAACAAAAGTTCATTAATTCTTTATAAAAGATTTCATGGGGGTGGGGTGAGCGCTGAAATCACCCAATATAAAAACATTTTCTACATCACAGCTTGCTATTGTAGCACTAATCTCACTTAATACATCTGTAAAAGTTGCTAAGTTATCTGGACAATTTGTAGGCATGTAAACAGAAAATACAAGAATAGTACGACCCTTTGACGTGGCTGTGATGGCCACTAACCGGGGACTACTACAGTCAACAACAGAAACCTTCTCAAAAATGCCGTTTCTCCAGAGAATGGCAACACCCCCATGTGGTCTTCCTCTCAACGAGCCCTCAGCAGTGTCAACAGCTGACTTACCCGTATACTCGAAATCAGGGCTTATTGTTCCTAACATTGGAATATCATGAGGAAGCAGCCACGTCTCCTGTAGGGCCACCAAATCAGACCACATGCATATATCCTTAATATTATCTATGGATCGTTTAACCGACTTACAGTTAAAACTTATTAACTTAAGATATTTATTATTTATTGTTCTATCCATAAAAAAAAAATCCAACATTAATTGACTATAACTTTACGGCTCCTGAGATTTGGTTCGATACATAAAATGTACAAAACGCCTAAACACAATTCCATCAGGCCACAACTCGTTGTTTAAAAACAAGTCTGCCTTGTGTTTGGAAACATATAGTTTGTACGCATTATATTTTCAAAGTGTCTTCATGTTTATCTTTTTTAAAGTTACAATTTCACTAGTCTTGTCTTTAATATAACTAATAATGTCATTTTCACTTGCTTCTGTACTAACGTTGGAAATTAGCAACGGCACTTTGATATCCGCTGCCCGAAATCTACCGCCCGGCGCGGTTATAGCCGTTCCCTTCCTACTATCTAACCTGTTTTGTTTATAACGCTTTTTTTGCACTAACTTCCATTCATTGTTATTCGTGTCCACACCACCTACCATTTGCTCACTACTCACGTTTACATCACGCAAACCTGGGGGCTACTCTCTAAGCCCAAAGTCCGTAGTTTCGAGCTTAGTTGCGGGCGTATTCTACTCCGTATCACCTAACTACTAGAAATGAATGATAACAGGATTTGATAGTTACTGTCAAATCGTGTTGTCACTCATTCTTAGTTCGGGTTCGGGACTAATTGTGAGTCCGTAGGTGATAAAGCGTAGAATACGCATGCCACTAAGCCCGAAACTACGGACTTCGGGCTTAGAGAGTAGCCCCCCTGCACACCGTATCGTCGCTGGCGAAGTACATGCCTCACTCGATTCCGATTTACGTGATTTCGTCTCGACTACAGTAGCACGCCGTCCGCTAGTAGGGGACCGTGACATCACCGCACAGGTAGCTGATAACGAAACAGGTTCCTTGCTGTCCATCGTTGCAATTTTGCCCGTCATGCACTCAATCTCGCTCGCACTCTGCGTTTCGGCCATACCCTCTCTCGTCTCGTCTTCGCGCTTACTATTCTCCGTCGCATTTATTTGTTCATGCGAAACAGAGATGCAGTTATTCACACTCGCAGAGCAGTCCCCGCAACATGGTACGTAATCTCCACAGCCAGGTGAAACTGGAGCGCCAGCGTCTCATCAATATCGAGGAGAGGAGGGTCAAAGCCGAGACCGTCCAGGCTATTAGTTTGCATAAGGCTGCGAAGGCTGTCAACCATGAGGCCGATGCCGTGATGCAGTGCGGCCGCTGGCCAGACCATCGCTGATGCTCATAAGCGTATATAGGGGGTTATCGTTAAGGGTATTTTTACATCCAATTTATAATAAAATTTGAGAAAACCACTATCATGTTTCTTTCCCGATTCGGAAAATCGTAAATCCGGAGCTGCCTCCTGGGCTGGGTTATGGGATCTTTATCTGTAGTTGGTTAAAAAGAACCAATCTAACCCAGATTCCAAGGTGGGATGCTAAAAATTTTCGAGGTCGCTTCGCTCGCTCGTATTCTCGGGTCAGCTGAGCAACATCTGTTTGTTTGAATCTAACTTATCTGAGACAAGGTTTTAAAAAGTCGAGCTCGCTTCGGTCGCTCAATTTCCAATTTTCTTCGGGCTATCGATACTGAGCTAGTCTGTAGTCCAATTTTCTGGATTTATTTTATAATTTGAACCCTACTTTTAATATACAGTTTGTTTATTTATTGAGGCACACAAAATGAACATCATTTCTAAATGATTTTGTTGCTCGCAATGATTATTTCATCCCAAGCATTTGCCGGACCTACGAAGTTGTCTAAGTGACTGCCAAAACCTAAGTACCATATAATGCTTACAGTATGAGCACAGGCACCTGGAGTTCTCGTACCTGGGATATATAGGAGCAGTAATAATAGGCTTTGATTGCTTCTCTGCTTTGGACATTCACTTGGATTAACAGATACGTGTAGTATATTTTATTCGAAATGTGCCTGGATTAAAATACGGACTCTAAATAAGGTTTAAAGCCGTTGGTAGCCCGTACTGTGACATATCAGCGCTGGGACTAAAAGATAACTCTATATGATATTTGCAATCGCCACCTCGTGAATACTCAGCGACATACGATCTTGCAAGCTTTAGATGGTATGTTCTCAAACTGACTAAAATAACGTCTTCTTCAGTTAATTGTGGAATTGGTATATTTAATTCAGTATCAGCCAGTGTAATTGATATTTTCTGCGACTACATAATTGCCCAGTTCTTTCGAAACATTTGAGACATTATCTCCATAAAGTCGTCGGGCATTGCACACTGTCCGTCAGAGACTCTCTAAATGCATTTATGAGTGCTCCTGCAAAGCGAAAGTCTTCAAATAGCTGCGGGCGTATTTTATTAACAAGCATAATATGCCTAAATATTTTTAAATCTCTTTTTAACCAACCGTTGGTAGTAGTAGGATTTGTCGAGCTTTATTTGCTTGTGCATTAGTGAGCTGTGTGGCACGCATTAAAATTTGTAATTCTTTGTAATTCTTCGTGCAATAAGGAAGTGCGATCATTCATGATCACTCTTGATTTGGGTTCCTTGTTGTAGCTTACGGTCCATAAATATCAATAATATGAGATTTTAATAAGTTCTTGTACTTATGTAGGCTGTAAGTCTTTTTATTGTAATAAAAGGTTTTTGCTTTTCTGTACGTACCTACCTATTGTGTGGTTGTACCCTAAATTTCGAACTACAAAATCTCGAGTTAAACAGTTTCGAGCTGTTTTGAGTAAAACCCCAATGGTCTTACTAGTTATACCTTAAATAAACATTATTATTTTTACCTATTTGGGTGGCTATACGTACGGCGGGTTCACCAGATCTAAATTCATTTAATGGACTCCTGCAGTTTTTGGTCTTCTGAATTGATTTTAAAAGAGATGGTGTTACTTTCATAACGATTTCATATTGATGGTGTGTTATGCCAGTAAGATAATATTAGGTCTTTCCCTATGAAATTGCCGTTCTGCAGTACTGGCCATTTCAAATCAAAGTAATTTTTGTTTGGCTAAGAATTCTAATTTCAAATTAATTTTATTTTAAAAACTTGTTTTTTTTTCCCAAAAGTAGTCATTTGTTTATTGATTAGTGTTACATTTTCATCGCATTTCAATCTTTTTCGTCATCATGGATATACGTTAAAAATTCAAGTAATTATGGAATATGAATACCGTCGTGGCAACAACGCGGCACAAGCGGCACACAACATCAACGACACATACGGAGCTAACACTACAAACCAACGCACCACCTGTTATTGGTTTCCTCGCTTCCGTTCTGGAAATTTCGACCTGAAAAATGAACCTCGCGGTCGTCCGAAGACTTAGGTCGACAATGACGAATTAAAGGCGATTGTGGAAGCTGATGATACACAATCTACGGCTGAATTAGCAGCAGCTTTCGACGTTAGCGTCAAAACAATATTGATCCATTTGCGTCAAATTGGCAAGGTAAAAAAGCTTGACAAATGGGTGCCCCACGAACTCAATGATCGCCAGCGCAAAGTACGCGTCGAGACGTGCCTTGCACTGCTCAACAGACACACAAATGAAGGAATTTTGAACCGCATTGTTACCTGCGATGAAAAATGGATTCTGTTTGATAACCGCAAGCGCTCAGCAAGTTGGTTGGATCCTGGTTCAGCACCTAAACAATGCCCTAAACGAAAACTTACCCCTAGGAAAGTGATGGTCACTGTTTGGTGGTCTAGCGCCGGTGTGATTCATCACAGCTTCTTACCAAACGGGGTGAGCATTACTGCAGATGTGTACTGTGAAGAACTGAACACAATGATGGAGAAGCTGGCACATCTCCAACCAGCATTGGTCAATCGCTCGTCTCCGCTGCTCCTGCACGACAACGCGCGACCTCATACTGCACAGCAGACGGTCTCCAAGTTGCAAGAACTGGGGTTGGAAGCTCTCCGTCATCCGCCCTACTCACCAGACCTTGTGCCTACAGACTACTACTTTTTCCAGAATTTGGATAACTTCTTGGCGGGAGAAAAATTCAATACCCGAGAGGCAGTACAAAATGCCTTTGAAGAATTTGTTGCCTCCCGTCCAGCTGATTTCTTTAAGAAAGGCATCAATAAACTGCCACTGCGTTGGCAAATATGCATTGATTGCATGGGTGATTACTTCGATTAATACAAATAAAAAATACATGAAAAAAATTCGTTTAAATTTTTTCATACAAAACGGCAATTTCATAGGTAAAGACCTATTATTATAGATCCTAAAGTGAAATGTCGTTGACATTGTCAAAATCTATACTGGTTTTATGTTTATATGCATCTTGTAATGTTTCGATGATATTCTTTGAGATGGTTTGATGTGTACATTTTTTTCAAGCTACTAGCGACTGTAATACAATAATTGCTTTCAATTGCCACATTTCAGCATTTTTTTTTCTATCACAATTCTTAATTATCTACTAATAAAATGTAGTTTAAATTTCTTTTTTATTACCTACATAGGTATCGACAAAATAGGGCCAAGCCTAAAAAATTGTTAAACTTACTTACTTAAAACTTACGTAAGTGGCTAGTAGACATTACTTGCAGAACGTACGGCCAGCCGACTCTAAAATATAAATCGTGAGAATCGCTGGATGAGGGCAGTACTGGACTGTATCAACCAACTAAGCTCTGAAGATGGCGATTTTATGCCTGTCTATTTTGCCGACATTTCACCGTGTACACTGAACATGTAGTGAACGAAAAGTGAGCTGAGTGAGTGGACGAGTGTGAGTAGGGTCCTTGACCTTAAGGTCACTTGATGTTGACCTCAAGGTCACTAAGCATAAATGTTGACTTGTTCTGTCAAACAATCAGTCAACAAAGCGCGAGCGCTGACGTCTCGCGTCGACTGACGGCTCGACTCGGCTCGACAGCTACTCATATTTTCGCATCGAGAGGGATTCAAGACAGAGTGCGTACCCCATTTTAATATTTTAAATTTACTTTTATTTGTGTTTAGTAGTTTTTGTGCTTTAGTTACTGTAATTGGTTTTAAACCGTTGTAATAAAATAAAATAAATAAATAATAAATGAATCTATACTAAAACAGGGTGGCCAGAACTACGTGGCTATACTAAAAAAGCCTTCCTCGATAAATGGGCTATTTCACACTGAAATAATTTTACAAATCGGAACAGTAGTTCCTGAGATTAGTGCGTTCAAGCAAGCAAACAAGCAAACAAACAAACACTTCAGCTTTATATATGTTAGTATAGATTCTAATGTTTAAAAATGTTATTTATAAGCATCAATGGATAAGACGAATAAATGGAATTTTATAATCATTTAAATTATAGTTTTACTAGCTGACTCGGCAAACGTTTAGAAAAAAGAAATCCTACCACCTATTCTCATACCTACTGAATATGCGTGAAAATCGGTCAAGCCGTTTTGGAGGAGTTCGGTGACAAACACCGTGACACGAGATTTTTATATATTAGATTTTATTTGTTGTTGAAAAAAAAATCTACTGAAAGTAGGTACAATATTGTTGGATATTTCTACCTTGAAAGAGTAACGACACCTGTCTGTGGATACGCAGCCTAACTGCATTTGTTCGGCAAATACGAATGCGTCGTTGAACCGACAGATGGTGCTTTCAATTCTTGCCGAATGAATGAACGCGACAATCAATGGGGTATTCGCGCTGTGTTTACATTCTACCTACATTGAACTCTCAAACTTAGTTCCTCGTTCCGCCACCGCCACCAGAGCAGCGTCGTTGAGCAGTGGGAATAGACGACAGCTGTTCACCCAGCCCCAGCATAAATACTTTTTGCTTATCAAAAGCGTATTCGGTCATGCAATAGCTAACAATTAGCAAAATTCGGAGAAATTGGTCTGTGTCCGTGGGCCAAAGAAATGTTTTTAATTTTTTGTAAATTTTGAGGAGAGCTTATTTGGTCGAATTCCGTCGCGTTTTAAGATGCTGTATGTAAGCAATCTTGAATAGACCTTTGTCACCGCTTCACAGTGGTAGGAATAACTAACAAGGATGAGCTACTACTAAAAATCTTTTCGGACTTGTATGTTACAAAAATAGCGGAGTAGGTACATTTTTTTTCTTTTTAAAGTTTGCCCCACATTAGGAATTGCTCCTGTATCATGAGTGCGTTTACAAACATACAAAGTCACATACACAACAGCCAGACCCGGAACAACTATTTGCAGCTAGGCCATACAAATATTTGTTCTGTGTGGTGTGAGAATCGAAACCGCGACACGCAGCGCAGCAGCAGATCGTTTAACCACTGCGCCAACCGCCTCGTCAAAATAAAGTGTTTTCTTTGAACGGGTGCGCGAAAAAAGGGCCAGCTTGATCATTTTCCTTTTTCTAATATTTTAGAAGTTTTGATGTATTAAGAAGTAGAGCAAACCATCTTTCATGCAATTATTATAATTATGAAATACCATTTTGAGACCGTTCCGTAATTATACTTCTGGATTGTAGGCTTGTAGGTGGTACTTTATAAGCTTCAAATCAGGAATTGGGTACACAATCACACATGTATCTTATGTAGTCCGATTTAGAAACTATTTGGGTTTTCCACATAATTATCACTTGAAGGTTGTATCAAATGGCCATGACATCGAGTGATTACGTTTTTATTAGGGTTCCGTACCCAAAGGGTAACACCAACGGAACCCTATACTAAGCCTTCAGAATTAGACAAAACCTACAATCACAATTTCAAATCAGTCATAAAGGAGAACCAATACTTGAATCTTATGTAACAAAATTTCTTGCCTATATATTGATAACGATACATATGTCTTGGAGGACGCAAATGACAATGTGTGTGGAAAATTTAGTAAGTTCTCTTATGCTCTTCGGATGCTAGGTAAAATTCGGTTACGTCGCCTCCACCCTGCGATTTGGACTGATATTTTGGGGCAATGGTGCTATTAAAGTTGAGCAAGTACTTATAGCAACGAAAAAGTGCATTCGAGCTATGTGCAAAATAAAACGGACGGATTCATGCAAGCCACATTTCCAGAACTTGAAAATATTGACTGTTCCATCTCTTTATATCTATGAAGCTTGTATTTTTGTAAAAAATAATATGCATCTTTATAGACCTGTCGAAAGTAAACGACGCTCAAATAAGTTACATTTGCTATTCACCAAAACCAAATTTCTCTATAAAAGCATACATTCAGTCAAAAAAGTATCGGGAATGGATGATTTGTTTATGGTTCCCAATTCAAATGTTTGTTTTTTTGTATTTGTTAGATTGGCACAACTGTTTTCCATTTTGGCGCGGAGTTTGAGTTGCATCTGTTATTTATATTAAATACAGTGCTGGTTTTAGTAATATCATATATAGTGTGTATTGCGAATTTCATAATGGACAAAAATATCGAACAAAGAGTTTGTCTTAAATTTTGCATCGCCAATGGAATTTCGTGTTCGGAGTCACTGAAAATGTTACAGAAGGCTTACGGTGAATCGACTTTATCAAAAACTCGTGCTTATGAGTGCATTCAAAGCGTTCAAAAGCGGTCGAGATGTGATGGAAGATTTGCCTCGCTCTGGTAGGCCGTCAACGTCTGCAACTGAAGTTAACATCGCAAAAGTGAAGGAAATAGTGACTGAAAATCCCCATTAAACTCTGAGAGAGATAGCCGCCGAACTTTCTGTATCTCACGAGTCGATCCGTACCATTTTAACTAATCATTTGGGTATGAAACATGTTGCTGCTCGGCTAGTCCCAAAAGATCTGAATTTTCTCCAAAAACTCAATCGCATGAAAGTCGCTGAGGACATGCTAGAACGAGTCAGTTCGGATCCAACATTCATGAAACGCATTGTTACTGGTGACGAGACGTGGGTTTACGAGTTTGACATGCAAACTAGTCAACAAGCTTCGGAGTGGCGCCTTCCAACTGAACCGAAACCGAAAAAACCACGCCAAAGTCGATCAAAAGTCAAAGTCATGTTGACTGTTTTCTTTGAATATCGCGGTGTTGTGCACTCTGAATTCTTACCGGAAGGTCTAACGGTAAATAAAGAATATTATTTGAGCGTTATGCGGCGTTTAAGAGAGCAAATTCGACGAAAAAGGCCAGATATGTGGAAAGAAAATTCTTGGATTTTGCACCACGACAATGCGCCTTCGCACAAGGCTATCATTGTGAACGAATTTTTAACCAAACACTCAACAAATACCATCCAGCAACCACCATATTCACCAGATATGGCTCCTGCTGACTTTATTCTTTTTCCTAAACTCAAATTACCACTTCGTGGCACCCGTTTTCAATCGATAGAAGACATAAAGGAGAATTCGCGGCGAGAACTGAACTCAATTCCGGAAGCAGCGTTTAAAAAATGTTTTGATGAATGGATTATTCGTTGGCGCAAGTGTATCGTTTCTAAAGGAGCATACTTTGAAGGTGATAAAATAAATTTGGATGAATAACAGACATTTTGTGTATTATTGATCTTTTCCCGGTACTTTCTTGACAGAGTAGTATATGCAATGGCTCCCAAACTATACAATAAATTACCAAATCAAATTATATCAGCTAACAGCTTTTTAAATTATTGAATGAAAAGGCATATTACCTACTCTGTCGATGAATACTTTAATGACAAATTTTGAAAAGATTTTGAAGAAATTAAAGTTTGACAATTTTAATTTTGGTGACATTGTACTATTAAGAGATTTGACAGGGTTATAATTAATTTTGATATTTTCTTTCTTTTTTTTGTTTTTATTTATCTCCTTTATTCAGTTAACTATACATATAAATTATATTTTTAAATATTTGAATAAAATAAATAAAAAAACATTTAAAAAAAATAGTAGTCCACCGATATCGGGAACAGGGTCCTAGCTACCGGTGGTCAGGGCTCCAGAGAAAGGAACCTCCTGACAATGCGAGCCGTGTCCAGAAGTACCGCTTTCTGAATCAAGCCCTTGATCCAGCTGCCCAACGAGAGCCTCCTAAGGTATTGGTCGAGGCTCGTGGCTATTAAGCCATTGGCCGATACGACTATCGGTACAATGATTGCGGAGTCCACTTCCCACATGTCGACAACCTCGCGAGCCAAGTCAATATACTTGATTTGTTTGTCTTTCTCGGCTTTCACGAGGTTCTCGTCATGCGGGACGGTTATGTGTACAATCATTGCACGCCTCACAATTCGGTCCACCACCACTAAATCAGGCTTATTGGCAACAATAGTCCTGTCAGTGATGATGGACCGATCCCAGTACAATGTGATATTGCCATTATCGAGAACTGGGTCGGGCGCATACCTATAGTATGGCACCTCCGACTCCACAAGAGAGTATTTCAGAGCAAGTTGCTGATGGATAATCCTGGCTACAAGGTTGTGCCTATGCAAGTATTCTCCGTTAGCTAGACGAGAACAACCAGAGACAATGTGGCGAATTGATTCTCCCGGACGGTGACATGCCCGACATATGTCGACCGTGCCGTCTTTCACAATAAATCTCCGGTAGTTATTCGTCATGATAACTTCGTCCATAATTGCACAAACAAAACCTTCGGTTTCTCCAAAAAGATCACCGAAACGCAGCCAGGCTACTGACGCTAGTTGGTCTACGTCGGGCCCATGTAGAGCCCGGAAAAAGCGTCCGTGAAGCTCCTTACTCTGTCATACCGCCCTGCGATCGTTAGTGTCAAGCACCGCCGGTTTGCGCCAGTTCTCATTTGCCAAGGAGAGCGGGGTGAGTCCCTTGTCCACCGCCACTACATCTCGATGCATACCCACGTCGACAGCTAGGAAATATTCCCTAAGACTGCATATCTCGCGATTGTGGAGAGTCTTAGCATTTAAAAAGCCTCGACCTCCACACTTTCGCGGGATATACAGTCTCATTACCGACGACCGTGGGTGATGCATTCGATACGCAGTACAATACGGCGTGTACGGACCCGCCTATCCAGGGCGTCAAGTTCCGTTTGAGTCCATTTGAGTACGCCGAAAGAGTACATCAATACCGGCATGACCCAACCGTTGAAGGCGTGCACCTTGTTTCCGTCCTATAGAAAGCTATTGAATACCTTCTTCAGGCGGCCAAAGAAGCGCTCCTACAACGATAACATTGATACCTAAAGCTTCCGACATACCCAAATACTTGTAAGTTTCAGTTGGAGAGAGGGATCTCAGGTTTATGGAATCCGAGAGTTGAGTTCCCACGGATTCCATAATCTCTCCACGCTTTACATGCATGACCGCACATTTGTCCACACCAAACTCCATCCTGATGGCGTTACAGAATGTTTCAGTTACCTTCAGTAGCTCCATCAGTTGCAGATTAGTGGGGGCAAAGAGTTTCAGATCATCCATGTAAAGGAGGTGAGATTTATATCTTACCTCCTTTACATGGATGATCTGAAACACCACCACCCCACCTCCTGACCACCTCTCTTCAACCGATAGCCTAGCCCTGAATTCTCCAGCAGTGTGCTAAGAGGATTCAAGGCTAGACAAAACCAAAGTGGACTCAAACTATCGCCCTGAAATATACCCCGCTCGATCCTTACCGGTTCGCTATTCCTCTGGATATTTCGACATCCTGGATAGCGAAGGACTGTCCTCCATTGCCCCATACACGACATCAGGAAGGTGCGTAGCGTTGCATCAACTTTATACAATTCTAGCACCCTCATGAGCCATGTGAGGCACCGAGTCATAGTTTTCTTATAGTCTATCCAGCATGTCGACAGATCCTTTCGGGAACGCCGAACCTGTTGGCTAATGGCCATATCAATAAGGAGTAGCTCCTTAGTACCGCGGGACCCATTCCTACATCCATTTTGAGAGGCATTATTTATTATTATATATATTTTTATTCCTACTCCTCCGATGTACTTTTCTGATTAATTTCGTTGCAGGATCCAAGACAGTTAAATCGTTTCTCCGGGACTCGTCGGGTTTCATTGGACGGCGTTTTTCTGGTGGTCGCCACTGTTGATTCTGGCTTTCAGGAGTTGCAGTGGTTGGGAATGTGTGGCGGGCTTGTCCCAAAAAAAAAAAAAAGGCATTATTTATTATTATTATTTTAATTGCTGACATTGTATCTTTTTTTTATGACTTTTTGTACTATTTAAATTTGATATTGCTGACTTTGTATTTTATGAGAAATTGTACTTTTGTAATTAATTTAGTGATATTAATTATTGACTTTAGCGACACTATCTTGTATGCCTTTCGGCGGAACATAGGATGGACCAAACATTTTTATAAAACATCTTTGTACCCTGTGTGCACAAAATTAATAAATGAAATGAAATGAAGCCTCCGCTGTCCGTCCGTCCGTCAGTCCGTCCGTCTGTCTGTCAGAGGGCTGTATCTCAAAAACCGTAATAGGTAGACAGTTCAAATATTGACAGATTGTGTATTTCTATTGCCGCTACTACAACAAATAATAAAAATTAAAGTTTACGGTACAAAACACTTCGTGTGCGAGTCCGACTCGCACTTGGCCGGTTGTTTTGTAGGTACCTACCTACCTAAAAAAAAATAAACTGAAAATCAAAACAAATTAGTAAATAAACTCGCGGCAATAGCCAACCTTCAGAGAAATTTGACATTTAAAACCTCGCGCTACACTAGCACATCTAGCGGCGAATTCAAACGCAATAGCCCTCATAGCTGTAATTAACTCATTGTTTTACGAGATATTGACTCCGTTAGTGTTTGTGACTGTTTAATGATATTACCTATATTAAAATTCTTTCGATTAATAATAATATAAGGTGTAACTATTCATACACTAAATATTTTAAGACAATCATCTAACGGTTATAACGAAGCCATTTCAAAGGATTTTTTTTTATCTAAGTATATTTTATAAAAAAAAAAAAATTAAAATCACTTGACCCACAAAATAAATACTGGCTCCTTATTTTTTCAACATCCATTACGCGCGCATGACGGGCATCGCCCGTCGCCGTGTCGTCGGCGCGGTGCGTCTCATTCATGGACTAGGGAGTAAAGGTTTTATGCAAGATGTCTCAAGAAAATGTAGAATTATTATAATTTCGTAAAAACAAAAACACTTACATAATTTTTTTTTTTTTTTCGTTGATATTGCTTCGTTATAACCGTTAGATGATTGTCTTAAAATATTTCGTGTATGAATAGTTACACCTTATATATATCTTTTAAAATTTAATGTCGCTTCAGTGACTTGACCCTAATGGTAAAAGGGAACCCTTATGGTGTGATTAGGTACATCGTAAGGGTTCCGAACGGACAGACTTAGTTCTGTCCATCTGTCACAGCTGGATATCTCAAGAACTAAGTACTACAGCTATCAACTTGAAATTTGGAATAGTTTAAGATGACGTTTACTGAAATATTTTGCAAATATGAAAGAAATAAGTAAATATTATTATTATTTATATCCAGTCTGTGTTTCCTGATAGCTACAACCTGGGAGTCTTTAAATCAAGAGTGAATAAGTTATTTCTAGGCAAGCGTGCTCCATCTTCGACCACATCCTCACTTACCATCAGGTGAGATGGTGGTCAAACGCGTGCCTATCAATAGTAAAAAAAAAAAAAAAAAAAAAAAAATGTAGCCTAGATACCTTTCTATACATTATTTTTGCTAGTATTAAATTATCTGAGGGAAGAGTGGCAACAGCAACTGAAAGGGGTTCTTAAAAATCCGAAGTGGTGCTACTAGGGCATGTGGGGTATCGTATTATGAAAGAACGCTATTTTGCGCATTCTCAAACATGTTTTAGGCCGCATATGGATTTTGGCGATGAAAATTTAAAAACACTTATTTACTCTTTTACTCGGTGCGCGAGTTCGACTCGCTCTTGACAGGTTTTCGTTTTGAATTGCGCACAAACCAGTTGAAGCTAGGTTCGCCTTTTGAAATTTCCACAAATTAGGAGCCATTTTCCTTCTGGCAATGCAGGAAAATGATAGGGAAGAAGTGGGGCATTGTTCCCAAAATAATACTATGGCTGTACAGCGCAGTAATTCGGCCCATGTTAACCTACGGGGCCGTGGTGTGGTGGCCACGCACAATGCTAGCTACAGCCGTAAACAAGTTACAACACATGCAAAGGCTGGCCTGCATGGCAACGACGGGCTGCATGAAGACTACTCCAACTGCGGCGCTGGAAGCCATGCTGGGACTCCCTCCGCTACACTTGTTTATACAACAGGAAGCGACAATGGCAGCAGTACGCCTTAAAACATTAGACCTCTGGGGTAAGAGAGATACACGACATACCGTTCTGCTCGAGGAGCTCAACAATGAACTCCCCATAACAAAAGCAATCAATGACCGGGTACCCAAGCAATTTATCTTTGATAAAAAATACAAAATCCAACTGCATGAGGATCATCGTTACGTGGGGCTCTGCCCCGCTGAGCTGCGGATCTTCACCGATGGATCAAAAACAGGTACAAGTACTGGTGCGGGAATCTTCTCAGAGGATCTCAATATCCACATAGTCACAGCATTGGGGGTCCACAACACAGTGTTCCAAGCTGAACGCATGGGCATTTCTCTGGCGGCATCAGCCATCCTAACCAGGGTAGTTAAGGACCACTCAATACGCATACTCTCGGACAGCATGGCCATTCTGCAAGCTCTGAACAGCCACACAGTGAACTCTGGGTTGATTCTCGAGTGTCACCAACGTCTCAATCAGGTTGGTAGACAAAACAAAGTAACCATTCAATGGATCAAGGGACACAGTGAATTTCGAGGCAACGACGCTGCGGATGAACTCGCCCGAAGGGGTTCGAGTAGTCAGCGATGGGACCTGAACCCATCGTGCCGCTGCCTTTCGGGTACTTACGCAATCTAAATATATGAGATAAACATCACAAGCTATGGGTTGACCATAGTGAGTGTAGGCAGGCCAAAGAGGCACTTCCCTCTATAGATGGCCGATTCACAAAACAAGCCCTAAGACTGACTAAACAGCAGTTGCGTACAGTCACAGCCGTAACAACTGGCCACGGGTCTTTTAATAAACACAGAGTCACTGACAGCCCGCTATGCAGAGCCTGCATGGAGGAGAATCAGACAGCAGCACACCTGCTTCTAAGCTGCCTGGTAGTCGCAGATTACAGGGCAAAGTACTTCGGAAACCCAGGTACCCTCTGTGAGATAGTTGGTAACACCAAGGCATTGCTAGCCTTCCTTGGGGAGTTGGGGTGGATCGAATGACGCATTGTCCCACCTGCACGCAAAATACACGCCACGACTAAGCGTGTATTTTGCGTTGCGTGTGAGTTGCGGAAACCAGCCCGATTTACATACATACATAGGAGCCATTTCTACAACTTAAGGTGGATGCTCCAGGGTAGCCCGCGAAATTCAAATATTTTTATGTTTTTTGCAATTTGCCGGTCAGTGTGAAGCTGTATGTGGACCAAATGCGATCTGCGACCGTAACGCGTATTTATCTAAAGAATTATAACCATTTTAATCATCAATATAGCCCTCTAAGTTCATGTAGTTCGAAAGAATGATTATTTCTGAAATATTCATTCTTTCGAACTGCCGTGGTATAAGAAAAAAATATCTATCGACTTGTGTTTGTGAATTTTCAACACATTGAATAGCTTTGGAAATTCGCGAACAGTGATCGATGGATATATTTTTTTCTAGGCTACTTTTTTATTTCTTTCATAAGTATTTGCAAAATATTTTAGTAAACGTCATCTAAAACTATTCCAAATTTCAAGTTGATAGCAGTAGTACTTAGTTCTTGAGATATCCAGCTGTGACAGACGGACAGAAATAACTGTGTCCGTTCGGAACCCTTACGATGTACCTAATCACACCATAAGGGTTCCCTTTTACCATCAGGTCAAGTCACTGAATCGACATTTCATTTTAAAAGATATACCTATATTATTATTAATCGAAAGAATTTGAATACTTATCAAAACAGTCACAAACACTAACGGAGTCAATATCTCGTAAAACATTACAGCAATGAGGGCTATCGCGTTTGAATTCGCCGCTAGATGTGCTAGTGTAGCGCGAGGTTTTAAATGTCAAATTTCACTGAAGATTGGCTATTGCCGCGAGTTTATTTACTAATTTGTTTTGATTTTTCGTTTTATTTTTTTATTTTTGTCTAACTTTGTTCACATGCGCGTAATAACAACTTTAAATGCTATGATTAAGAACCTCACTCGACAGTGGCGTCAACTGGTGAGTACAAAAACAGTAGCCCTCATTGTTATGATATTATTATGTATAAGTACCCACCAAAATAAGAACGGAAAGGATCACAAACAAAAGAATTACAATATGGCAGACTTAGACCGAGTGTCCGGGCTACTTAGATCCAGGTAATAGTATGTATATGATGTGACAGACAAGATTGTGTGGTGATATCTATTTGTTATAGAATTTGAATTTGGAACACAGATTATTTTTTTTAAATTGGAGTTAACAAGTTTTAAAAACAACTAAGTATGTAATACAAACAAGATCGTATGAGTAAAAAGCTGACAGAATGGTTTCTGCTTTCTGCAATGATGATTTAAGTAGCAATATTACATAGGTAGCCTAATCAGGGTACTGCGACCGTGCTTTTTTTTAACGTATTCCATATCCATTCATATAATTCCGAGGGTGAATTCAAATTTGTGCAGTTGTAGGGATGTACCTAAATATGAAATAAACATAGAAAAAATACATGATCAAAATATTGCTTGTGTACCTATTTGTATTTCATTAATTAACAAAAGTGCTACTTATTTGGTTTCTTTTATCCTCTAGACTCCAGTGAGAATGAAAAGTTTAGCAATGTCGCCGCATGATTTTTTTTGCGGTTTGGAATACGCAACTACTCCAAATCTGCAAGCATGTCTAGCAGAAGCTTTGCGTAACGATTACTCCTTTATAGTTACACCAATAGTTCATCCACGTTTTCGGAGACCAAGCTCAAGTGCTGGCAGTTTGGGTGCATTTACAAGATCTGATAAGATACTTTCACCTAAAGATTGGACGACCACAATAATAGGACGGTTGTCTCCTTATCTTGACGTAGACTGTCCATCCCCCGTGGTCCGCCAGCGTCACGAGGATTTAATGGTAGAGGAACTGAAGTACTGCCACAGCCTTATACTATCTGCTATAATTTTGTCGGTGGATGGTAGAGAATCTAATAATTTGGGAAGAATACTAAATACATTTCTAGAAAAAAAGTAAGTACTTTACATTATTTTATTTGTCAAGTAAGAATGTGGCAATTGTATTGATGCAATCTTAGGTATAATAAATATTCCGTTTTCTATATTTTAGCTTTCCAACATGTATGATATGGGCTAGGGTTCCTTTGACATGCACCAAAGTAATGAGAGAGTGTGGTAATGGAAACATAAATGATGCCGCATGGAATGAAACTTGGTTATGGTGGTCAAAGTTACATGAGCACCTGGCCTGGGATAAGCAAGTTGGTGTAGTTCTGGAACTATCTGCAGACTTGCCGACTGAGGACGTAGTTTTAAGATGGTTGGGAGAGCCTGTAAAAGCTGTTATTGTGCCCATATCAGTTTTCCTACGCAATAAAAAAGGGTAAACTCTTCTTTTTTCTCAAATTTATGGTACATGTGTGCTGTACTTTGTCAATGCTTAAATATTCTGCTTTACCTGATCGAATTCACCAGTCATAAGATTTATGATAATTTTCAGATTTACTCTGCTAGCGAATAATGTGTATGTGTGAATAACACATTTGTGTTGTCACTGCGTGTTGTATTCATTGTAGATACCCAGTCCTATCTCGAGCTCATCAGCGTTTAGTGCTGAGGTTGATAGCTCATGGGGCCCGGCCCATTGTGAGTGGAACTAGGAGTACTAATGTGGAGGTCTATCAGCAATACCTGAAAACAATTTGGAAGTTTCGAAACTCTCTAAGTGATTATACTATGTCAAATTACGCTAAAGGGTATGTTTTTCTATTTAACATTTTAAAAAATCTGGCTAAATTTATATATTTTGCATAGAAATTTAGATTTTGCTTTAACAAAAATTATATTTAAATATCAAGGTAAACAAATTTTTGTACTTCAACATTCCAATAATTCTAATGTTATTGTAATTTTATTGTGCACCAATTTATTTAGTTTGTACATATTGCCTAAAATCACAGTTAAGTACAGTGACAGACTACAGACTAAGACAATTCAAATATCATATATCTCCCATATTATTATTATACTCTTTGTCATGTATGATCACAATACACTAGGAAGTGGTGACAAGGTGGGCGATTTGGGGGACTGTCTTTTTGTAAATTTTGACATTCAAGAAGTGCTGATTTTCAGCCTAGTTTGAATAAATACCTCTTGATTTTGATCTAATTTGATATATCTAGAAAAAAAATATTTCAATCTTACGGCAGACATACATTTATATACATGTTGATTTTTCAGATGGACTAATGATCACATACACAATCCGCTGCAACCTTTGGCAAATACATTGGCTTCCCCAGCTTACAAGATCTTTGAAAACGATGCCATAAAAATTGGCCTATATGAAAAAGCTATTGCTCAAGCCTTAACGGACCTACGGAAAGGACCATCCCAAGTGGCAACTTTTATACAACATTCTCTATTCATTATCCTTTATATTTTTCTAGATTTCATTAACAATCCAAAAAGTGCCACCAGAATTGCTTAAGAACCTTGTTGAAAGATCAGCAGCTTCCAATAACAAGCATACATTAAAAGCTCATATGATCAAACATAAGTTTTCATAGAAACCAGAATTATTCCAATTTAATTGCTAGTGACCCAGAGTTTATGGGTCACTATGGGCCATAGCTAACACTGCACTGTGTTTTCAGACTAATACTGCTACAGACAAAAAAAAGGAAA
Organism: Lacanobia oleracea; assembly: GCA_950371165.1. Classification (NCBI taxonomy): domain Eukaryota; kingdom Metazoa; phylum Arthropoda; class Insecta; order Lepidoptera; family Noctuidae; genus Lacanobia; species Lacanobia oleracea. Next base: position 30,185,733 of record OX493385.1, read on the forward strand.
CTGTAATGGTAGTGATCCTGGGCGCTGGCAAAGGAGCATTGGTCAGCGCTACACTAAAGGCTGCTGATAAAACTCACATTAGTGTTAAGGTGAAATAGAATCATTGTTTTTAAATTGTTTAAACATAAAGATTAACTATAATCAATATATATAAAACTAGCGACCCGCCCCGGCTTGGCACGGGTGCAAATTATATACTAAAACCTTCTTTGAGAACCACTCTTATCTGTTAAAAAAACCCGCATCAAAATCCATTGCATAGTTTTAAAGATCTAAGCATACATAGGGACAGACAGACAGCGGAAGTGACTTTGTTTTATACTGTGTACCTAGTGGTTCTTCCATTAGTGACTGATTGAGTGACTGACAGACAACGCACTGCCAAAACTACTGGTTGTAGAAAGTTGAAATTTGGCCTGAAGGTTCCTTGGGGAGTGTAGGAGAGCACTAAGAGAGGATTTCCCGATATTCCTACGGGAACAAAAGTTAGTAATCATAGAAAAGAGTGAATCAACTGTTTGCAATGGAAAAGTTATGTTGTAACAGGTGGTGGCAGTAGAAAAGAATCCTTGTGTCGTGGATATGTTGGTGGCTAAGGCTTGTGAAGAGTGGCGAGGCCGCGACGTGGTCGTCATGCCTGGTGACATGCGCGAGATCAGTATAGCAACTAAAGCAGATATTGTTGTGTCCGAGTTACAAGGTAAATCTAAATCAAGTTTTTAACTGTCCAGTTTTTTAACCAGGCAAATCTAAGATTTTTATTTATCAGCTGCTACCAGCAACTTTGATATTCCCCATCCCTAAATACTAGATAGCTAGTTAAAAGACAAACCCCCTACGACTTGATACTATGACAGTTGACGTACTACAATACGGCGCATACGTGTTTTGTACAGGCACTTGTCTCTCCGCCCGGCGCGGCGGCGAGGAAGTGAGTAGGTACGTTGTTATCCACTGTTTGCTCGCTGAGGAAAGGAACAAAAGATATTGATCTCGCGTGAGTAAAAGAGATACATATACATTTACAACGTTTAACAGAATAAACGCAATACCTCTTAAGGGATCATTGTACTAAACATTATGAACAACTTTCACCATGGGACCAACATCAGTGTTTTGCGTTTTGTGTGTGTTTTTTTTTCGTGATTTCAGAATCACGAAAAAATCGACTCCCCTATACATTTATGTGCGCATAACTCGGTAAAATGTATTGAAAAGCTGTTGTTTTTCGCGATTTCGGGATTGGTCTTATAGTAAAAGTTGTTCATAATGATGAGAAAGAAAGAAAGAAAGAAAAAGCGTTTATTTGCGCCAAGCATGACGCATACCAAAAAACAAATAGAAATTAAATGAAACTAAATTATAAAATGAGTACAATGACCCCTTAAGAGGTATTCCGTTTAGGCCGTTGTTACACGTTGTATAGCTGGCTGTTCGCACTGCTGGCGAGCGGCTCTTACCTCTAGTTGATCGCAGCGACAAGAGCCATCAAAGATTGTAGGTACCTACTCCGCGACACTCACTAGGCGATGATGCTCGCTTGGCGGTCAGAACTCACCAAACAGCGGAAATTTCTACCTATAGTGCGGGCCGAAGTATGGCGAGTAAAAGCCCGTCGCACAAAAGCACTCGCTGAAAGACAAACATCAAAACTATCGAAACTTTTCATTCGCTCGCTGCTCGCTGCTCACCAACTCGTTTCGAGAATCTTTGCTCGCTACTCGCTGATCGCCGGCGGGGTGAGAAGTACCTAACAAACATAATAAAAATAATATCTTAAACCCAAAAGATGCTGAATGTTAGGTAGTAAATGGACAGATTCTACTAGATTTCTTTTTTTAATTTCTGATGCATCAATATTTAAAAAGAAATCTAGTAAACTCATTGGAATGCTAATGGCTGCAATAACTGTTTTAAGGATCATGGGGTGACAGTACATTGTCTCCAGAAAGTTTAAATGTAATTGGTGGTCTCTTGAAGCCAGGTGGTATATCAATACCATGTTACTACAAATCTTATGTGGCACCAATTTCTTCACCTCGGTTGTGGGCAGCTGCAAAAACCGCCCCTTGCGATAATCATGCAAAACAAACAGATCAAAATCTAGAGACAGTGTGGATTGCTTACATGCAGAATAAACACGACATAGGGGAAGCAAAGGTAAGAAAGCTCATGGCTAAATAATAACAGCTGCATGGATCAATTTTCAAGGTTAAGCAACGCTTGCCAAGATCGGTCTGTGGATGGGTAAACGTATTCACATACCAAGACTCCTCCGTGCCTCGGAAAGCACGTTAAGCCGTTGGTCCCGGTTGTCAATGTTGTCGATATTTGGCAGTCGTTACAGATTGTCAGAAACCAGAAAATCTGACTCCAGTCTTACCAAGAAGTACCGTGTTACCCAGTTAATGTGCTGTGGAGGTCTGGTAGGCAGCTACTCCAGGTAAAATACTGGTATTCAGCTGAATATGGTTTCACTGGAAGCCAACCCTAATGTAGTTGGGAAAAGGCTGGGCAACTGACGAGGTGGGTGAAGCAAACTTACCAATTTTTTTTTTTCTTTTTCTTCTACTACAATTATTGACAACATCAACAAAATAAGTAACTGTACTTTTCCAGGTTGTTTTCACATTTGAACATCCAGCAAAAGGTGTAATAATTCATCAGGGCGTGGAAATGATAGATTACAGGCAACTGCCTTTGACACCCAATACATTACCTGAAAAATTAATTTGGAAGGTCCAGCAAGACAATGTCCTGCATGGATTTGCTGGCTACTTTGACTGTACCTTGTACGGGAAAGAAATGATCAACATAGTTCCTTCTACAAACAACCCAGGAATGATATCGTGGTTTCCAGTTTTCATTCCAATTAAGGTATTTACTCCACAATGCAATAGAATAGAAAATAATAACATTGAGAATTCTACTTAATATTTTATATGCGAAAGTTTGGATAGGTGTTTGTTACTCAATCACGCCAGAACGGCGTAACGTGTCTGGATGAAATTTTCATAGAGATAGATTGTAGTCTGGAATAGCACAGACTTTATCCTGGGAGTACGTTCCCTTGGAATCCTCGATCTCAGGCGAAGGTGTTGCTATCAAAAGCTATTTTAAATATAAATGTTATTTGGAATATAAACCTTTGCCCAAGACAAGTTAAAGGTGCCTGTGGAAAGGGGATTTTCCAGCTAGACGTGTGTTGGGTCTGGTAGAGCATAAGCTTGTCTACTGAAAAAATGTAATTAGTCTGTCAGTTAGATTATCAAAAAATATTTGACCCGTTTTTTTTCTTTTGTTAGGTAGGTAAACCAAAATTGACGAAGATACGACGCTTTTAAAATTCTCAATACGTCACGCCGTGCTATAATTTTTAGTGCGTTCTGACGTCACGAGCCCCCCTCCCAAGTTTTGATGCGTTTTATCTTTGTCAATATTCGTTGATTTACAACAATAAAAAATACGTGTCCATTATTTTTTAATACTTCAACTGACGGACTAAATAGATTTGCAATTTATTGGTGGTGGAAACTAGCCTATTGCCCAATGGTTTATTTCAGGCTAATATTCATTTTGGTGGCATAGCTAGCATGGGTGACTCCCGGGGCGGGTAATGTGGTGTCACCCCACAAATGCGCCCCCATCTACCCCCATATAATTATGGCTTGTGCCTTTCGTTCTGGTGAGCAGTCGCAAGCCATTTTTGGTCAGCGGGAGGGGTCAGCGAATGTAAGATATGTGTGAGGTCTACGTCTGTAGTTAGTATATATGGCGGTACATACTGATGTCTTGTGTTTTTATTTATAGACACCCCTGCGAGTACAAAAAGGTGATTTAATTACGGCATTATTTTGGCTTCGAAAGGATTCTCGTCGAGCTTGGTACGAGTGGATAGTGGAAGCGGGTCATCGTACAACTACCTTTCATAACACTAATGGAAGAAGTTCACAAATGTTACTATAATGCATTATTTTTGACAAAAAATATTGATTACCTAGTAAATGTTAAGTATCTACTTAGATAGATAAAATGTTTATAGTTTATTCACTGTTGCTTGTAAAGTTTTACATTTTAAGTATTACATACTAACAAAATAATTTTGTTACTCCTTATTTTATTCTTTATTGGTTTAATAATACCTAAGGTATGTTAAAAAAAAATAGTCTGATATATTTTTAAGTTTGATCTGGAAGAACCTCTAATTTTCTTGTGTATTATTTTCAAACTAAAACTATAGGTACAAACAACAGTTTGTGTGCGTTCACAAATCCAACAGCATTCATAAATGCATTTATATAGATTTATCTGTATTTTTATTGATTTTATAATCCAAGTGTGCATGGAAAGCCAAATCTAAAATGAGGAATAACGAAAAAAGCTAAAAGGAGTCTCGAGCTCGATTTCATGAAACTAAACTGCATTATTTAATTTTGGAAAAATCGGTATTCCTAGGCGGGAATCATCATCCGGGTATCGAACCAATAAGAGCTCATACACACGAGCGGCATGTTGCCAACGGCAGAGGTAACTGCAGCCGTCGACACGGATCGGCGGTAGCCGTCGACGCGTCAACGGCTGCCGCCGACATTCCAACTTTGCAGACCAGCGGCAGCCGTCGTCAGCTCACATAGTATAGGAGTCAATTGCAAAATGGATTCCGAATAAGAAACACTGTTATTGCTTCTACTTCGTCGACGCCAACAAAAACGAAGAATAAAAACACTATCATTATGGATACACGTTTTTTTTTTTCATTTATGGATTATTTATTAAAATCGCTGACAACTTCGTCACATATCGCCATCCATGCTTTGGTTTTAATTGTTATTGTATTCTTTCAATTTACAATTCCATATACAAGCATTTTTTTACTGCCATAGTTAACAATTCAACATCAATTTCATCACTAGAACGCATTTTACAAATTTCCGTGGCACATTCTTGAACTATTCGCAGTCAACTGACAAAATGGCGGACGCGGCACACTACAACTGCAAGTGTCGCTATAGGTCGACGACTACTGCCGACGCATCGACGGCTGTCGCCGACCCGTGTCGACGGCTGCAGTTACCTCTGCCGTTGGCAACATGCCGCTCGTGTGTATGAGCTCTAACTCGACAGTGTCTATACTAAAGATCAAATTCAGATGGCCAACAGAAGAAAAAAACTATTCAACTATTCTAAGTTTTCATTAAAATCGGGCTCGAGACTCCTTTCAGTGTTTTTCAATATTCCTCATAGTTTTGGATTTGGCCATTCAGCCACACCTTAACAATCCACCTTGTATACCTACCCTCTATATATGATAATTCACCGCAGGGCTCACCCACGAATAAGCAGTAATCTTTTACATAAGCAACCGTATTCTTTCCTACAGATTTCTCATACTAGCGCTAAGAGATAAGACTGACTGAAAAATTGAACCCTTATAGGATCACTTTTTGTAGCCTAGCTAGGAGGACAGAGCTTCATCCACCTTATTGTAGACTACAATTTTGTGTTACCTGTTATTATTTAAGTAAAAAAAGATGTAAATCTACAATTTGTTTATTTAAATAAATAATATGAGTTACTTTGTTGTCCGTCCGTCTGTCTGTCAAGAAACTTTATCTCGGGAACGCGTGGAGGTATAGGGTTGAAATTAAAACCATGTACTCAGATCTACAGTCCCTTGAAGCTGTGAAAAATCAAACTCCTAAGTTAACGTAAAAAAAGATGCGGTCGTTTATGCCGCAAAGAAACATATTTCGACATTCTCAAGGGAATCAAAACTCATAGGGTATTTCCCGTTGACCTAGAACTATGAAATTTGGCAAGTAATATCTTCTTATACTACTTGTATAGGGAAAAGGTTCAAAACTACACATTTATAATCAAATCTTTAAGAAAATATAGTCTTTATTTTAAAGTAATTTGTACCTACAAATTAGTACGGAACCCTCGGTGGACGAGTCCGACTCGCACTTGACCGGTTTTTTTATAAAGGTCCGTTAATGACAACCTCAGGTTGACCTGTGAGCTGCGAGCTTAGAGCATTTAGCCTAGCTCGAGAGACCATTCATATAAAAATCTATGGTCATAATAAGTCCAAAAACGCACCAACAGGCGGCTTACTCAACGCCTTCTAAAACGTTCGTAACCAACAGGGCCATCAGCACTGTCATCATCTGCCTAACCTTTTTTTCCCAACTACCTATATTGGGATCGGCTTTCAGTCAAGCCGGATTTAGCTGAATACCAGTATTTTACGAGGAGCAGCTGCCTACCAGACCTCCACAACACATTAACTGGGTAACACGGTACTTCATGGCAAGACTGGAGTCAGATTTACTGGCTTCTGACTATCCGTAACGACTGCCAAAGATCTACAAATGACAGCCGGGACCAACGGCTTAACGTGCTTTCCAAGGCACGGAGAAAAAATTCGGTAGGTATGTTAAGATGGTCACCCATCCACAGACCAACCTAGGCAAGCGTTTCTTAATCTTGAAGATCGACTCGTGCGGCTGTTATTATTTAGCCTCGAGCTCCTCCTAGGGCCATCAGCACTGTGCGCTTGGCAAACTCGCATGCCTAGCTGTTAAAGACCGAAGCTCCAGGCGCTATGCAAGCCACCTGTCGTGTTTTCGGCATAACATAAAAGGATAAACATGATAATATGTAGGCGACTAAGCTTGTCCCGATGCTGCGTCTAGTGCAACAGCCTTACCATAGATGGCGCTGTTATTAGCACGGTGTTTATTCTGCCGTGGTGTCTGCAATGCGGCATTATATGATATATCTACGATACCTACTAATGTAACAAGAAAAGTGTTTGGTAACGAACCCATTGCCGAGATAAATAAAGTAGAATTAGGAAAACTTAGCTACGAAGGTCTTAAGGTTGCTGTGGCCACAGATATAAGCCGACAAGTGAAGTTTTCAAAAATCTTTTACTGGGTGTCGATCTTCAGTGCCTGATATTTTGTTCATAGCAATTTGCATAAGACTTTTCAGCCTGCAAAACCTATGCAGTAGGTAATATTTACACACTCGGTTGAACGTCTATACACGAGATAGGTAACACAGGTTTTAAAAGAAACAAAGTACTTGGTTTTATTTTTTTATTAAAAATTACATTTATTGGTATACATGGAAATTATTAGTAGTACCTAATTATATTACAGCGGGCTATAAGATAGACCATGTCTACCAGAATAATCAAATTAAGATTCTGTTGTGTGGTTTCCGGAAGATAGGACACCACTCATTTCTGTAGACTAAGAACCAACATCACACTGCCACCAGGCTCTACATTAGCTGCCTTATTGGTCACAAAGATTATTTTTGTAAGAGACTCTTTCGTAGGGTTTGCTGTGGACTTTCACATTGACACTCAGGTTCTAAATTGAGATACCCACCCAAATAGGAAAGGCCTTTAATATACACCTGTCACCTATGCTCACCTAACACATCCAGATATGAGATGGCATATAACTCAACGTAGCTGCTGCCACAATTAGTCCAAATACTTACGTGTAACTTGATCCCAGACTCTGCGATCCATTCTCCATTGTTGCCCCAATCTACTGTTTTACAGTTGCAGGAACACTATTAGGTTTCGACTTTTGCTGTAGGTACTATCCGAGTAGTATCTAGGCCAGATTCAATCAGCACAAAGATGGACAAAATATACCTAGGTATGGAATTAGGAACCTTTAATTCGACCATCAACGTTCAATTTCTTTGATGCAAGAGTTCAATATTCGTATGATATTGGATCTCTTGTTTGCTTGCATGTTATGGTAAATGGGCCATAAAATACTTACACTATAGATTTTTTAAATACCTGCCAATATGAAGACTATGCAGGTAGGTGTAGAGCAGAACAGAATAAATGAAATTTACGGTGCCATATCATGCGGATAACCCACGTATCTAACTCAATCTTTTTTTTAACTAAACATTATCAAATGCCGAGTACAAACATCCAGATTTAACACAAATTTCTTGGAAATATAATAGACTTAAGTAACAGTTTCAGGAGGAGTTGATGTATCGTGCCCCCCAACTTGCTTATACGTAACAGCTTATCTGAGTTCGAGGGAAAATTCCATACTTATCTGTCCTAAGGTATAAACTATCAAGTCGCAAGTAAATAAATGTAAAATAGTGATGCTCACCTAGTATTAATTCCCCATTTCACGTGATCAATCCCAAGCTTAGCCTAGTCATAAGTCCCTCGAGCAGTCTGTTTTAACTTTTACTTACTTGATACAAGCTCATTATATCTGTAGAGGTCCTAAGCGGAACATGGGTCCCACCAGACCAGACTTAGGTGATCTTAGTACGAAAAATATCTTGTTCGTGGAATCCAACAGACATCAGAGCACAGCGGCAAATCATCGCAGTCGCAGTTCTATCCCAGGCTAAGAAAAGGTATCCACTTGTTGCAAGACAAAAATCTTAGGAATCTTATATACAATATTTTCAGATCAATGAGTGGTTATCTCGAATATAGTATAATATCTTTCCGCTTTCCAGGTCATATTTTATTAAGTTTGGACCAATAACAGTAAAAAATGAAAACAGTTATACAATATAATAGATTTTAACCAAGTTCTTTTGGACAGACCGAATGGAAAACTAAGGATTCAGTAAGTTGCGTCATCGTTATAACTGAGCTAGAAAATGTCTAGTCTAAACTTATAGGAAGTATTTGGTACCTAAGTATTCTAATTTAGAATATCAAAATAGGCCACCTTTTCCTCGCCACGGAATATTTGATGATGAATAAATAAAATCAATGACAGGAACAAAAGAACCGACTTCAAAAAGTATTCAGATTCTTGTTGCTATTTTTTTAACAGTGAGATAATTCAATATGGTTCTTTCTAGAAATCGATTTATTTTTTTTTACTCTGAAGTATGTAGATACAGACAGAAACAAAAATGATTGATAAGAACTTTTTGTGACAGTAATGATGCCCGTGCGCAGGCTCCGTGTTGCATACACTTCCAACAATCATTGATCGCTTGCTGATGAGGGATCATTCGGAAAGAATGTGCAATGGAGAGTACACCGGGGACTGAGAGGACGTTATGAAATGGTTTGATGGTATTAAAGATTCGGGAATTAGAACTCAGTGTGATACTAGCGAATTATTGTGATTCAGGTGTCGTTGGAAATCTAATGATGAGGACAACAGCTCTTCATGATCGGGTGACAAGGATATTAGACTACTTCGTACGTTGTGAAAACTTTGTTATATGATACAGATGGCGTTCACAATAGATCTAATAAAATGATAGTCATAATAAATACGATTTGAAGGCAATGTCTCATTCAATTCAATTTCATTAATTGCATCAAGTTCACTGCAATGAGTGTGAGAAGAGAACGCTGAAGACAACTCTGACACATCTAGACAACACAACAAGTTGTATTTCCCGTAGAGAATAGTTAAGAATAAAACCAAAATGGACAGACAGAAGGCAAAAAAATCAAAAGGAAACATTAATTGATCTAAAAAATTTATTAATGAATGAGGCGACTATGTGCACATTGAAAACACTTGTTATATTACAATATACTTGTACACTATTTACAAAACATGTCACGATACATCTCTCCTTTGTGGGCCAAGTTGGGGCTCCATTTTAGCATCATCATCTTAATTTACACACTGTACATATGTAGTTTGTACAAGTTTATTCTTAAACGTTACGTTTTATTTAAACTAACAACACTAGTTTTAAAACAATGGAAATATTGTTGATCATAATACTTATACGGATAATGGTATAAGAATTTTACTTTTATCTCTTAAGATCTAATACTTAACCTGATAATAGAGTCTACAGTATAAATAATATAATTAATATATGTATTGAATTTTCTCTATAAGCTAATGACTGGTGCGCGACGCTCACCATGGCTAACACTGAATACTCTGCGGGCGGCGGCGCGGTGCGTAACGAGCGCGAGTGCGGGCGCGCGTGCGACCGCGCGGCGGCCCCACCACACACCGGAACAACATTCTCGACTACTGCATAGTGCTTACTGCTACAACGTTGCCGTCTCATAGTTAATGTAACACGACTCTACCAGGGCGTCAGCGTCCCCGCACTATGTAAGATCACTACATCGCGCGTCACGTACATTTAACATACAAGTAATCAATACATAGACATTTCAATAACACACATACTTAGCATATTACATTACATTGTAAATTACAATTCCATACAACACTTGATTATTAAATCGGTAAACTAAAAATACTCATTACAAAATGCGCTTACAGCGTAGCAATAATAATAACGTTTCTAAATTAAGAAAAAATACAAACATTACTTTTAATTTCATATCTTCAAAATATTTTAAAAAATTACATGCGCTTACTTATGTTAAAAAAATTATCAACAGAGGAAATTTTAAAGATATTTATGTACATTATCAAATGTTTTTTTTATTCCCTGCTGTCGGAATCTCAAAATACAAAAATTATATCTAAAAATGTAATTGATTTATTATATAAATTAAAACAAATCACAGTAACAAGGTAATGATCGACACAAAAGTATTGAAATGTGATGCTGATACTCGTGTCATTCAATTTGTAGATTTGTGCGTACGAGTGTATGCGAGCAACAGTAAAGAGAGCAATTAAAGCACAAACTTTGAGACCGCGTAATGTGTATTACTACCCAATAGTTAATGCCCCGCCCGGTCGGTGTTCGTGTTCAATTTGTGTGCAGCTTTGCTTCGCCTTTTTACTGTTACGTTGCACTTACTCGTTACATGTCAAGAACGACACAAGTGAAGCGCTCTGCGCTCAGTAGAGTAGTCAAGAAAAACTAGCTTTTGGTAGGAAGACGACTCAACACGTGATTTTGTAGAAGGAGAATGGTTCTGGCGTTGTTTAGAGGGTCCTAGGCGTTATAGAGAATAATTATGATTGTTTGATTCCTATTACGATCAGCACAGCTGATAAACGAAGGTGCAATGACGAGCTCCTAGGGTTGGAAATGCTCCTATTATAATTTCACTAATAGGGAAAAGAAGTTTTGAGTAGTTTCGAATATGATTATTGTTCGCGAGCTCATACATCTGGATAAATTAGATTATTATTAATTAAAACTTAATCAATTATTTTAAAATATTATTTCAAAGAATGGTGCCAAAGTGAGTCCGTGATTTTATTAATTTTATCTGCACAGTTGTTTGAGTGTCATTTTTTCTTTTTAGAGTACCGTACCTCAAAAGGGAAAAAAACGGATCCCTTATTTTTATATTTAAACGCGTGACAACTCGCACATTGCTTATAGTTTAAAACACTTTAAAAATCCGTAGAAAATACTAAAATGGGTTTATTAAGCTCTACACGGGGTTATAGACCGATTTTTTTTTATATAGACAACATGGCTAGACTATCGCAACGTGATGCTAGATTTAGTTTAGTTTCAACAAAATGGGCAAAATCCGTTAGCTGTAGCAATCGTATACTGCTTGGTCAGCAATAAGACTTTTAGGTGTTTGCTAATATAAGTGGGCCTTACATTAGACTGTGTTATGTATGACCAGGCAATGACGACACTGCACACATCAGAATGGTACGAGATTTGTGGGCGTGAGCATACTGTGACACTAACATTACTTACTAATCTACCAATAAATACGATTCCAAAGTTTATTCTTATCATACAACGTACCTAAAACTACATGTTTATTTATAAATATTGAGACAAAAAGTGCCTTAACATATCGAGAGCTCCACCCTGATCAATCCGGAGTTTGCCCGTACATTCAACTGAAGCTTGAGATAGACGCACTATTGACTCCGCGATAATTCATTTAAATAAAATTGAGTAAAATGACTGGTCAAGATCTTATTGATTTAAGTTAAGCCGTCTTATATTGGAGTCTAATTCATCTCAGAACGCTTCATGGTTATATTTTATTTACACACTCAACAACAGAAGCGATTTTATAAATTAGGTCAATAAACCTACGTGAATAAATTGATTGAGGGCGCATTATCTTTGTTTAAAATATTCCAAAGCAACTATGGTTCTAAGAGTAATAAAATATGAACAAAGTTTGCTACCGTACTGGCGAAAATCGATTTAGGTACACAAGTAAAATTATTTCAAATGCGGGTCAATGATTTCGAAGGCGTTCAAGCCGAGTGAGTAAAACAATGACATTTTGCCTATATTCGTGAACCGTAGAAAGTTTTGTAGGGAGGGAGAATATTTACTGGGCTATTAATTAATATCTTCTGAATTAATATATTACTGTGACATCTATGTAAAGTATTTCAATAATAAAAGACCATCATTTCATAGGACCCATACTAATATGACTGTGTGAAAAAATCTCAGTATATAAAAATAAAATATACTATTTTAGCATTTTACATAATACCGTGCCGATATTTAGATGTCAAGGAAAATAAAATTGCCGACCATGATAATAGTTGCAACCAGATTATTTACAAATATAAATAATTTAAAGTATGGTAACTTTTAGTTTTATATTTATTATGAATAAAATTATTGATTATATAGACACGAATACTAAGCAATTTTTTATATTTGCTTATTACTGATATTAAAATTTTCCGTTTTGGAACGTACGTAAGCTACTATAAAGGTAGGTAGTTAATTATATTTACATTTTTTAAACATTTACACAACATTATTAAATAAAATCCGAGTCCACTAGGGATCATGGAGATTATGTGAATTGTAAGATTTTGTGTAAAATTTAAATTCATTACATATTACTTTTACAGACTCATATTTACACCCATGTAAGCTAGAACATTGTGATTATTGAGGCCCTGAAATCGAAAGGATTATCACTCGATCAGGACTAGACTGATAAGAAATTGAACAAAAATATATAATGTTGCAAGTTTCTTTACTGGATAATAAATAAATGTATAACTCAGTTACAATATATTGTAATCTCATTTTTCTGGTTAGTTTATCATCATTCGTTTTACGGGCACCATTCATTTTAATTTTATTTAAATGCAATCACTGATAGTGTTAGTAATTTATTTTATTTTATATATGGGGTTATGTCTGATATCAAAATAAATAAAGATTTTAGTAATATTAAAAAATATAAAAGTATAAAAATCAGTAAGCTTCTCGCTTATAACTCGTGCACACAATTTTTAAAAAGATGTTGATTTTGCAGATGTTTTCCATGGACGTTTCATAAATAATAAAGCGAAACTAAGCACAGCCTACAACCTAATTCGGTTTTGCGATAGCACAACAGTTTTTTCTTGTATTTCCCAAACAAGAAAATTCATTATCGGATACACTAGACATTACAATCAAGAACGAAATTATTTATACAAAGGTTCCTTTACTTTTTTACAATAACCATGTACATTGAATTCGAAATTACTAATTTCAGATTGGTACTAAGCTTACATAATTTAATATTACGAAAATGTGATTTTTTAACATTTAGTTTTATACTAAGCTCATTGATAGGCCGCTGTTCATCGTTTTCCAGACGCAGCGTAACGATCTAAGTCGACATCGCGCGGCCCTTCTTAACATCTTTTAGTTATCTCCTGCTAAGGCACTGTCCAGATGTAATACTTTTCGTAAGATAATCAATTTAGAGAAAAATCGCAATTTTCAATTAATTTGTCCAAAAGAATCATATCACACACTTATTAGTAACAAACTGAGAATCGGACGTAAAAATCAAACCAAATAAACAATCCATAACATAAAAACCAAACTAAACCGTAAAACTCTTTTCTATTCATATTCAACACGTCCTCTGCGCGAAAACTGAACAAAGCGAAATTTAAACATTATGTGTATCTATCGATTTTCAATCGCCATTCTGGACAAGGCCTTAGATCACTATACAATATTTATTTACAATGGGAACGAAAATGAGATACTTATGAATAACGGACATGCACTTAAAACTAACATACCATGTCTATGGTCAAACAATCTGACTATACGATGAGTATTGCCGAATATTGCACAAACAAAATTATATTGTGGTGACCACTATAATTACTTACATACTTACCATATGCTACGTAATGACTCTATGGAAGCATCAGGAGCATGGACCTTATGTATTATTTTAACTAATTATTATTTTCGAGAAAGTATAGTTATAATTTATCGATAATTTTTTACCCGTATAAACTTAAAATTTCATTTCTCTCATTGAAAAAAGTAAACAGTACAAACGGAACTGATACAACCAGTAGGTATATCCAGCATTGTGTAGCACATGGTAACTGTGTTTTTTTGACAAATAAATATTCCAATCAGTTCGTTGAAGTCTAATTTAAATCAACCTTAATTTTAATTATTATAGATAGTTATCGAAAAAAAATCGAGGCAATAAATGTTATGTTACAAGGATGTTCGTTATAGACGACCACGCAGTCATGAATCCTCAAAAATATTTACAACATTTATCTATTAGGGAAACAGAATACTAACTTGGGAGACAGTGCTGTCCCCCTGCGCTGCTCCTGTAACATCGTAAATGTGAAGCTCAGAAAAGTCGTAGTGGAAGACAGAACCGACACCATTTGTCTACGTACCATGCGTTCATGGAATTAATTCCACACTTGGTTTATTTAAGATATCGAATTATACTGTAGTATATCTATACATATATCGTACGCACTAACACAAAGTTCTAGTCTGTAACGTATAGTACCCTATGTCTAGATGCGTGGACATCGATCACGGACAGCCTTCGCTAAATTGTTACATTACATTCGACTTTATTATAAGCTATCTCAATTTAGGTATTTCATTCACATAAATTTACCTTACATCTGTTTCGACAGCATCTAGCGACAGATGGCAGTCCCGCTGTTTTACAGTAATTGTTATGTAATGGCACACAACTCTCATTTAGTAATTTGTCCCATATTCTACTCATTTTACTGTCTGGTTATGTTATCTCATTTACTTGTACTTGAATATGCCCTAAAGTTTGTGACAAGCTCGCCGTAAAATAAGCAGATAGAGATAATATATCAATGTATGTTCTCGTGTATTAGTAGTGTGAGTGTCAGTGTGTTCTATTATGATGTTCTTGGAAATATGTCAAACATCAATATCAGTTTTAATGCCCATTTGTTTGCAGTAACTTTGATTTGTAATCAATCTTTGGTTAAATGTGAACCATGATCTGATTATGTATAGTTTAGTTTAATTGATTGGCCACCAGTGCCTTAGCACTCTGTTCTAATATTATGTTATGCCATCGGTGGCAGAACTGAATCAATAGGGTCAGAAGCTCCCCGCTGCGCAGTGCTGAGTCCACTAGTCGTCGTATAAGATAAAGGAGATGATATGAATGTTTTAAATATACTGTGTTCGAGTTGGATTATCGCAGAGAATGTGATCGTATTAGCGTTTACGACTTATTCAGCTCTGAGCGAGTCTCACGACCACGCGACCATGCCGCAGGGAGCGCGCGGCGACCCTCGTACAGGTAAGTGGGTGTGCGCAGCACGGCGACACGGCGACCCGGCGACCAGGCGACCGCGACTGTGCACTCAAGGACAAGAGTGACTGTGTGTTGTATTGTACAAATGATGTGCTAACGAAAGTATGTGATGATGTTCGCGATAGTGAAGCGTGCAGAAATAAACATACGTAACTTATTTTCAAAAATTAAATAATTAATTCGTGAAAATTAATGAGATTCCATATGAGGCACAAAGTAAAACAGTAACTTTAACAAAAATATATATGCTATACTATAATAAGATTTACTTGTGCACAGCATAATGCACAATTCCATATACCTTAGAATAACTTTAAGTTAATCATTGAGCTTTCCATTTATACAAATAAATAATATATGTAGATAATAATAAACTACATCATGATAGAGATAAAAATATCGATTTAAAAATATACAGACACAATTTCAGTATTTAGTTTAACTATACAGGAGATTTTATACTTGTTCTATTGTAACATAGTTCATTTAGTCATTGTCCTTACTTCTTTTTAGCCTTACTAGCCTTAGTTGCAGCTTTCTTATTCTTAGGCTTAATGTCTATTTTATTCTTACGTGGTAAGTTATTTTTGTTGTCCTTGGTACACTTGACGCTGCCGGCACCGCGCGGCTTGTATCACCTCACTTCACAGTGTTTATTGTTGTTGACGGGCACGGGCGCACGCGCCTCGCCCTCCGCCTCTTTCATCACGTAGCCCGAACCCTCGGAGCTCCGCGCTAGTTTTAACCGAATGGGCGTGACTTTGTCCGTGCGCACCTTGCGCATGGCCGACGTGGACTCGGAGTACGAGGGCGGGTCGATGGCTAGCGGGTCGGGCGCCGACGGGTCGTACTCGAACGGGTCGATGGCGGGCTCGCGCGGGGCTGCTGCCAGCGCGCCCTTGGCGCCGGCGCCGCCGCCGGCGCAGCCGCCGCCACCGCCACCGCCACGGCCACCACCGCCGCCGCCGCCACCACCGCCGCCGACCCCGGCCGCGCTCGTCGACACGCTGGCCGGCGCGCGCTCGCCCATCTCCTCTTCCTTGGTGCGCTTTATTTTTATGATCAACTTTGTAGCACTATCACTTTCACTATTCACCACTTGAAGTTTTTCAGCTTTTTTGTCCTTTTTCTTCTTACGTTTCTCACTTTTTTCACTCTTAGTCTTCTTAATAGGCCTCTCATCCTCCTCGAAGTCTGCCATAACCATTTTCCTATACTTCATGCTTTCGCGGCGCAAGTCTTCCAGACTGGGTTTGTTCGCGATGATCCTCTTCTTAGGAGGGCGGTAGATGGTGGAGTCGGCGGGCTCGTCGGGCGCGGCGGGCGCGGGCACCTGCTGCACCGTGTTGCTGCCCAACTTGATCTTCAGCTTGGGAGCGACCGGAGACGTAGCGTTCACCTTGTTCGGCTTAGCGGTAGTGCGGCCGCGCCGCTTGTGGGCTTGTTGACCCGAGGTGCCAGCTATAGACGACAACTTCACATCGTCAGAGGGATCGACGTCATCGTTCATGCTCACCTCTAAATGCCTCAGCTCCCTCGACAGGCCGCTCGTAGTTTTGCGTTTGGTTTTCTTTTCTACCGGGCTGTCGGAGATTTTGTAGTCCTCGCGCGTGGGTATGCTCGTCATGGAGGCGACGGCCTTGGGGATGGTGATGACGGCGCGCGTGAGTGGCGACGGCTGCGGCAGCGGCGGCGCGGCGCCGATGTTGGCGTTGTGGTTAGGGTCGTCCATGTTCATGTCCTGCGTCCAGTACTGGCGCAGCAGCTCCTTCTTGCGCATGCGGCGCAGGTTGCCGGAGCCCGTGGTGGCGGCCGCGGCGGCACTGGCCGGCGTCATCACGCTGGCGCTGGCCTCGTTGACGGGCGCCATCGGTGGCGGCGGCACTACCTCGCTCACCACGCGGGAACAACTCGCCGAGTAGTTGGCGTCCAAGAATGGCCCCTTGATTTTAACTTTCAGTTGATTTCTGGAATCCGACAATGAAACCTTTGGTAATTGGGGAACAAATACTTCTTTAGGGAGCGGTGCTGGCTCTTCAGTGGGTTGTTGGGTTGGCGAACCTGTCTGAGAATTACTAGCCATTAATGCCGAGTGCAGTTGTTTCTCGACTTCTTCGTCAATTTCAGGCAGATGCTGGTCGGCCGTACCACTAGCAAATGCCAACAAATGGTAAGCGTTTTCAGTCGCGGGCGCAGCGTTTTCAAAAGGTTGATAGGTGCGCATATCAACGGGGCCGGGTAAGACTGGCGCGACTTGTGAGAAGCCTGGCCCGCGCTCCGAGCGCGCGGGGGACGAGTTGGCCTCGGTACCATCGGGAGAGAGAGGAGGTTTCACATCTTTAGCGTCTGAACGCGGAGTTCTTTTGGTCGGAGGAGGAGTGAGGACGCGAGGAGATTGAGAAGCGTCCTTGTACGAGTGCTCAGATTTCCTATCGTCACGGATATCAATGGATTTTCGTTTGTCACGAAGTGCTTTTAAATCGACACCATCATTAGCGATTTCTTCATCGAAGTCGTAAACTGTGCCGACCAGCTTGCTTTGAATGGAGTTGCCGGTGTAGTCGACGGGGAAGCCCTGTCCGCGGCTCTTGGAGCGCCCGCGGCCGCGCTGGCTGCGGTTGCTGCGGTTGCTGGGACGCTTGGTGCCCTTCGGCGCGTCGTTCTGCTTGGGCGATATGCCGGGGCTCTTGCCCGGCGACTTAGTATTAGACACAGGAAACTTAGTAGTCACTTTGCTTAGTTTTGGAGGAGATTTAGATTCCTGTGGATGATCTCTAAGGCTGGTCGTTGTTTCGTTGCTGTCGTTCGACATCTTAGTTGTTGCTTTGTTGCTATTCGTATCGTAGGAATCCACACTTATACTGGGACTAGATACGACGTGTATGATCTTGTCGCTTCCCGACGCGTCATAGTCGCCTGAATCCCGCGGCGAATCTAAGGGTTTAGGCGTGGGCGGAGCAATCATCGCTGTGGTGAGTGCAATATTCTGCGAGGAAGAAGTGAAGGCTGCACTATAGAAGGCAGGCTTGAGCGGGAGCGGCGTCGTGGCGGCGTAGGGCACGCCATAGAGCGGGCCAGGCGATGGCAGCGGCAGCGCCGACGCGCCCGCGAACAGCGGCAGCGAGCTCAGGAACGGCGACGCCTCAGCCGGGTACGTGGTGTACTGGTTGAGCGGCATTGACGGCTCCACGGGCCGCGAGTACGCGGGGATGGGCGGGTACGTGTCGATGTCCGGCATCACGTTGCTCTGCCGCAGATGATCCGCCGCCGTCATGCGGGACTTCATAGCATTCTTGTGAGAGCGCACGGACGCTTCCGAGTTGGTGCTGGAAGCGGATGACCGTCTGGTTGTTATCTTGCTCTCGCGCCATTTCTCTTGGCTTACATACTGCGGCGAAGATATTGTTGCACAATCTGAATGTATCAATTCATTATTGTCGTAGTTTTGGTTATCATGAACGAGTTCCACGTCATTACTGTGCACGGAATGGTCGACTACTGATAATGATTGTGAATCATCGCTTACTTTGCATACTGAGATTGTCTCGGTTACTTCTGACACCGACTGGACTGATTCCACATTGATGGGCTCTTTGATATCTTCCGTGTATGAGTTGGAATGATCGTATTTCTGATCGTTGGCAGCCTGGCTCTGCGTGTCTAATTGGGAGACTGACACTGGTATGTTAACCCATTTCTCGTTACTTGTCATAGCAATAGGTTGGAACTCTTTAGCATCCATTGCTGTATCTCCAGACGGTAAGTCTCGTTCAATAGAGGAAGCCATTCTTGGAGTATGGTTGACCGAGTGCCGCGACTCTTTCAGGGGCGAGCGCTCGGCCGCTCTATCGACAGGGGTGTGTTTTTTGGGAGGCGGACTGTTCTCCTCTGCCTTTACAAGGTTGCAAGGGGCGTTAACGTCGATGTCTTTGTGGTCATTGTCATCGGTCACTACTATTGGCTCCTCTTGATCAGGATTCTCGGGCTGCACCTTCTTGGTGCTGAGTCTAAATCTAAGTCTTTCTACCAAGTTCTGAGTCTCCTGCACACCCTGCTTAGGATCCTCTTTGAAGAAGAATTCTGGATATGGCGCAAATGGTTTGATAATATCGTCGTGGTTGAACCCATCATCGACGGCCATCATTTCAAATTCTAGGAACTCATTGTCTTTGGACTGCGGCGAGAACATGGACCTATTGGGATACGGGTTCGCGGCCGAAGGTATCTTGGCGCTCTTGGATATCTCGACGCCCTGTACGTGGCTGGCGTCCTGCGTTATAAACTTCTTCTCTGCGGAACGCTTCCTCATGTTACGCGCCACGTTCTCAGCCTCCATGTGTTCAATAGTTATTGTTCTCGCATCCATCGGCGTCTTCGGCGACTTGATCATAGTGTTTTCATTGAGGTTAGCTTGTATTTTATTTATAATTTTGACGCTGCTCTTTTCAGCGTAATCAGAGTCCATGGATTTATCGTCTATGTACTTCTCGTTGCCACCCGGCTTTTCTACTGGCGGAGGAATGGCGTTCGGGCTAGGAGCCTTCGGTAGCCAATGTTTATCATTGTCATGATAATCAGTGTTGATGTGGATAGGACTCTTCTTGTCAACCACCTCCACCGGCGGTATCTCTATTTCAATCTTCGCTTGTGGAGTCTTCTTCTTAGGCGACGTGGAGGTGCGGTCGGCGCCGGGCACGCTGTGCGCGACGCTGAGCCGCCGGTCTTTCTTGGCCGGCTGCTCGCGAGCCTCGTTTGTGACCGCGCGTTCCTTGAATGCCTTCTCCTTGACGCTCATCCGCCTGTTCGCTAGTGATTTATGTTTGGGCTCACTACTTTTCTTAGGGCTCACTTTAGGCAGTGGGGGGACTTCAATTTCAATACTCTTATTGACCTTCTCTTTGTCGTCGTTAGACTCGCTTCGCCTCTTAAGCTTGCTAGCCTTTGGTTTAACATTATTCTTGGATATGTCGATCTCGATTTCGATCTTGACAGGCTCGTTGAGCTCTTCCTTTATCGTTTCCTTCACCTCCGCGTCCTCTTTCCGTTCCGCAGTTGGAAGTTCACTGGACTGGCCGCTCTCTTTCGGAGTCTTGATGGGTCCAGCGGCGTGGGCGTCGTCTTTAGATAGTTTTCTGGGTCGGGCATCAGACTTATTAGGCATATTTCCGCCTGAAGTAGTGCTTCTGGTCCGAGCACGTGTGGCAGCGCGCGCATCACTGGGTCGGCTAGGTTCCTCTCCTTCAGGAGCCGGTGATGGTACCCTACACTCGGACCGCCGTTCGGAAGTTTTAAGCTTCTTATCTGGCGGCGCTTTGAGCGGGGACGCATCGGTGGACACACTCTTGCCTTTTCGCCTTCGCCTTGGTCGTTTAGGATATGGGCTTCCGGATCGGGAGCCGTCGGACACTTTAGAGCTGTCAGAATCACTCGAGGCACTAGTCGAAGACAGCGGTCTTGACACCCTGTCGAGAAAGGGCAAGTCCACGGTAGGTCTAGAGCCAGGAGGTGAGAACATTGACGGCTGGCGTGTGACGGTGGCGGGCTTGATCTCGCGCGCCTTGGCGGTGGGCTTGAGGCCGGGCTTGTCGGGCTCGTCCTCCGAGCTGGACGACGACGAGTAGCTGCTGCTGCTCGAGTTGGACGAAGAGCTCGAGCTCTCCTTCAGTGCAGACTTGGAGCCTTTAGCTTCGTCTTTGTCTTTCTTAGGAGACGACTTGCTTTGACTAGTCTCAGGCTTCTCGTCTTTCTTCTTGTCGGTCTCGTTTTCGACAGCTGGTGCTTTGGTGCCCAAACCACTCTTGATGTGAGCAGCTGCTTTCTTGGCAGCCTGTCTCTGCGGTACGTATGAAATGGGTTCCTTCTCCGCTTCCTTAGATTTCTTCCTGCTGACTTTTGAAGAATGCGGATCTTTTATTTCTTTACCCTTTGCCTTCTGCGGTTTGACGGCTGGTTTTGACTTTGTATCATCACCGCTCGTTGGTTTCTGTTCTCGCGTCTCCAGGGCCGGTTCATCTTTCTTGACCACTGTGGTAGAACGCATGTTTTCAGAGGCTTTCTTAGCTGCTTGCCTTTGAGGGACAATGAGTTCAGACGGGTGATCTTTTTGTTTAGACACTTTGATATTCTCTTTGTTCTTAGCTTCATCATCCGACTCTATTTTAAGAGGTGGAACCTTCTTGTCTTTGTTCGATGGTTTCCGGCCCCTCTTCTTTGTACCAGGCTTAGGTTCTTCTTTAGGTTCTTTCTTTTCAGGTTGTGTCGGTATAAATTCTTTCATAGCTGCCTTTGTTCTGGGCAGAGATTGTTGCGAGTCATTACCGCTGGGAGACTTGTCGGCATTGTGTTTCTCTTTTTCCACTTTCGCCTTTTCAGACTTCACTTTTTCTGGCTTATCCTCGGTCTTGTTATCTTCGCTGCTGTCTGAGTAGATGTCTATCGGGAACTTACTATTCCTCATAGTCGGTCTGATCGGCATGAGGTCATCACTGTCTGTACCAGACTGCCCCATCTTTCCAGCCGTCATTTCTTTTTCCATTTGTTGCAGCGTCTTGCTGCGAGATCGATCCTTCTTCAGTCTTGAATTTAAACTTGACTCATCATCACTGCTACTTTCGATGAGTGGCTTAGACTGTGGCACCTTTTTCTTCTTCCTTTCAGTCTTTTTAGGAGATCTCTTCCCTTTACCTTTCGGAGATACCTTTTTCTTTGGTGAGGTTCCAGCTCTTCTGCCCTCATCATCGGTGCTGGAGCCGATGGCTTTGCGGAACCTGCTGGTGCGCGGCATCTCGGGCGCACTCTCCTCGCTCGACAGTCCACTGTATATGCTGCCGCTGCGTCGCGATCCGTTGACGTAATGCTTCTTGTACGGATTCGCTGATTTTCCGCCCTTCACTAAACCGTTATGATTCTTCTTCTTCTCGTCACCCGATTCCGGAGGCGCGATGCGAGCTAGCAGCTCTTCGAAATCATTTTTATGATCCGGGGCATTATCATGAGAATAAAGTCTATCGTATATTGAAGGTCCGTGATTAGCCTCAATTATGGCGGCCAATTCCTGCGGCGGGAGTTCGCTGCCGGCCGCCGAAAGCACAGCCACTTGCTTGTGAAACGTTTGCTCTCGCATGCGAAAGAAGGAGCGCGAGAGCTTCTCCCTCCGGCTCACCATGTAGCACAGGTTGCGAACTCTCTCCAGGTCCTGGCGGAGCTGCACGAACATCTTCAGCTTGTCGATGTCGGCCTGCTCCTGTCGGTGCGTCAACACTTCGGTGTCGTCCGACTTGGGTGGCAGCAGGGGCTGGTTCTTACCGGATCGCCTCTTCAGTTTCCAGTAGTTATAAATGTAATTGATCGCGTCTTGATCGACGTCGAGGAGATGTGTACTAATATCCTTGATGCTCACGTGTTTGTCGAATTCCCTCTCAATCTCATGCAAGCGAGCGGCTCGAGCTTGCGTCTTCTCCTCCGAAGTCATATCCTTCCTACGCTTTCGTTTTACCTCTTCCTCCTCCTCCCCTTCCCCTGAGCCGGGAGCTTTCTCTTTTTTAGAATTAACACTATGCTTTTGGCAATAGGAACGTAACTTTACACCGTCATCAGCGTTTTCGTCTTCGATAATAGCGCGCATTTCTAAACCATGTTTGAAGGCGCACGTAACATGGTATGCAGTTTTACAAGTCTTTACGGAGCACTGAATGCAAGCGCCTTTGCGGTTGCGACACAAGACACAGTTGAGGGCCCAGCGGGAGCTTGGAATGGCGGATATCTTAGTGATAGGTTCCATGATCTCCGCGCAGCCGATGGAGACCTCGGGGATCCACAGCACGCAGCTGACGTGCGCCCACTTGTGCCCCGATGGCGTGCACTTCATGGCACCGCCGTTGTTGGGGCACAGCACGCAGCTCGGCCGGACTCCGTCTCCGCATGGTCGACATAGCCATTGACCTACAACCACAAAACGACAATATTAGCTCATTAACTATTCACCGGGTCAAAGCAAACATTTCATTATTAAAAGCAGGTAAAGTAAAGAAAAGCGTACTTCTGTGGTAGCACTTACCTTCGGGAATTACTGTGATGCCATAGCAAGCCTGGTGCACGCAAATGTTGCACGAGTCGCAAAATACCATCTCATTGCCATCCTCCGAGTCAGGAGACCGACAAACATCGCAGATGACATTTTCATCGTACTCGATTCCAAGGCCTTCTTCTGACTTCACAATAGCCTGAATTTTGTCCCAGCTACGAATCTATAAATAACATATTCATATAAACTCCATGTGTACTTTTCGCAAGTTACAATCAAAACTTTTATTTGTAAAAAGTCTTGAAAATAAGGACGATTTAAGGACGTGGGTTACGCTGTTATGATGAAACTGTAACGATCAACTTTTTCGTATTCTATAAAAACGTGCCTACTACTCGGCCGAGTTAACTTGACACCTGGATCAGAACTCGATACTCCCCAACGCCCCGCGCGGCGATGCGTTTATATTAGTTTCAACGAAACCAAATTTG
The DNA here is from genome assembly GCA_950371165.1 of Lacanobia oleracea. Taxonomy (NCBI): domain Eukaryota; kingdom Metazoa; phylum Arthropoda; class Insecta; order Lepidoptera; family Noctuidae; genus Lacanobia; species Lacanobia oleracea. Next base: position 30,209,758 of record OX493385.1, read on the forward strand.
TTCAATTTCAATTAAAAGATCAAAACATTCGAGCCAGGTCTCAAAGTCAAGATAACTCAGTCGAGTAGTACTATATTTCTGTGTCCAACTTCGGGGAAATGTACAGTTCAAGCAGAAAATGTACGCTATTCTGAAAACTTCGTGTTTCCAAATAAGCATAAACAATTAATAAAGTATTTATTCCCCGTCCAGTTACGGTCGAAGATCGTTTGAAACTTGTTTTATATTTTATGTGGAATTGCGTAGAGTTGTTCGGCAGTAATTTTAAACCTACATAGTCAAGCAGCAACAGCTGTGTACTAAATGTCATAATCGCGCGTCCGTATTTCGATCACAGACATTATTCCCGAAGCGCTTGGGTGCAAAGAGCGCCGAAGCGCCTCCGCATTGCTAGAGACGGGATTTCCAACGTTTTGTTATAGGTACATGTGTGTGGGTGAGACTACCTTGACGCTTTCTGGAAGGACTGGCCTGCAACAGCAGAAGACAAACCGCAGACGTGTGTGGAAAAGGGAGAGGGAGGCCACTGCCCAGCAGTGGGACATAGCATAATTTTGGAATTAGTTTTTGATATTTATTGCTGTGCCAGCAAAGCTAGAGACATACTGGTTCCACGAAAGCAACGTTTACAACGCATCATGATATCTGGACTCTTGATTTTATATAACAAACTATGCAGTAGAAACTAGAAACACACTTATCGTATGCAACGCAACATACGATATGGTACAAAAGCGTTGCGTACGTAGGACCCAGTGTGTTTGTCGCTTTACAATTTTATTTTTGTTTCTAATGCGTGTTGTGATTCGCAATTGCCACGTTAGCAAGAGCAACGCTAACAAAGAATCGCATAAGTATTACAGAGCCGCCTGAGCAATTTGTTATTTTGGCACAATTTTGATTTATCTGTGATTAGGTTAAAATGATTGTTTTTACATAATGTACATAGTACAGTCGCTATGCAAGTCTACACAAATAAATAAAAAAATACAACAGAAATGAGAACCTCCTCCTTTTTTTGAAGTCGGTTAAAAAGACTGCAATAGCTTATGAAAGTATTTACGATATTTACCAATAACAACAAAAAGGAGAAGGATTAATTTCAATTTTTTATTGTCTTTTGTTCCAGCTTATCTCCGAAACAGCTGGACCGATTTAAAAGTGACTTTCGCTGAACGACAAAATGTTATAAGGAGTACTTGGGCTACTTTTACGTTAGATAAGGGCTTATATGGCCCCGTTAAACATTTCAAATGCAATGGAGTTATTATTACCAGTTTTTATTTATAGAAGGATTAACATATTAGTGTTGGTTCAATAACAGCAGTGCTATTCTGTAAATAACTATTTCGATATTGAGCTACACCAGACCGACTTAGCTCACCTATATTAATACGAATTTGATACCTCACCGCGGATTCCGCTGTCGAGAAACGAAAATGTTACAGAATAGCACTACAGATCGTTATTTAATCTTGACGCAAAATTATTTTTGTGGCACTCACCTATTTTAGCGAATTGAAAGAATATAACCCAAATGGGTCAGGATCGTTTTAAACTAACATAGGCAGATGCACTATTCACTTAATGTTTTATAAACGTCAACTTGCAACGCGCAACTGAGCTGGCACTAGAGTTTAGTACGGAAGCTTCGAGAGCTCGAACTTCGAAGTCACTAGCCACTTAAGACTACCAGAACTTACTGAAACTACGCCAGGTCCATCACATCACAAATACGTAATTTGCTAACAAGAGTGGGGAGATCCTGTTAAACGATGAATAATATCCCCTGTAATAGTATAATATCCCACCCTTCAGAAACTTGATATTTTTAAAGATGTGTGTGAATCAATGTAACTCTTAGCCTATCAGAGATATGAGTCAAAATTGAAGAGACATGAAATACATAACAGCTGGAGTAGTAACAGTAAATGCAACAAAGAACTTCATTATATAATTATCCCTTTGTTTGCATTACTTATTGTAGGACGACTAAAATAGCACCGCGTATAGGAAGGGGTGCACTTGGGGTTTGTGAAAGCAAAGGTGCCTCTTAAAATTATCGATAGATCAAATTATCTTTTTAAGGGGTCTGCATAAACTTGTAAATAGTGCGATGGTTAATTAGAGTAAATTTTGATAATCGGAGGTTTTAGGTGTTTCAAATAAATTCATCAAAATCACAATAATTGATTTGGATTAATTAGAGCCGATTTAACAATCCCCAAGTGTTATGTAACTGAAGAATAACAAAGACTTACCTCAAAAATAGTTTTGGAAGGGATGGTTATGATGCCTTACAAAACTAAATTTGAGTTAAATCTGAATGTTCCTTTTTATGGTGTTGACTGAAACCACAAAAATGCATGTTTTTAAAGTAATCTTTGTAAAAAAATTATTAATTTTTTTTCTTGCAGTTTTGTTGCAAAATGTGAAGCAGCTTTCTTATTTCATGCAAATGTGAAATGGTGGACAAAAACCGTTGGAGCTCAGAAATCAAAACATTTCTCATAAGATTCCAATGGGAAATATTTTTGTACGTTGTTTTTTATTGTTGTGCTGACAAGGTTAATGCTGGCGTCCTTAGCGTCCGGTTTCTTGAACATTGACATAATAAGAGCCCGTGGTCACACTGGTCACAAAGGCCGAGACAACCGCTACAGGACATGCAAGCTGCATCAACCACGAGATAAAACAAGTTAAAAGATCGAATAATTGTACCAAAATTCAATGAAACCGGTACATCCGCGAACAAAGCTGGTACAATGAACTGAATACAACAATTATTACACTTTTGAATTGCATAGTAACTAAACGCGGGTGAAAAGTTCGGGCTTTCACAATTCAAACGTATTTTTCATTGCATTCATTTAGGCGTGTGACAAGCGGCGTGAATATTTCTGGCGGTGATTGTACCAACTTATTAAAAATAGAACCGAATTGAGAACCTCCTTTTTTTTTAAGTCGGTTAAAAATACAGACAAAGGATTCGTAATTGGAAAAAAATATTGCTATTTTACGGTACATTCGATGTCTTCAGTCATGAAACGGATTTTGTGTCGAATATAGTTTTAATAATATGTCATGACATTAACTTGTAATGGGGTATATAGATATATCGGGTATAAATTTGGTACATTTTTACCAAGCCCAATGACGTCACGCGTGTCTTCAACTCGCTGTATCCTCTTTATTGTTTATGTGAAAAAATAAAAATACGTGTCCAATATTTTTGAAAATCTATCAGACGGACTAATTAGATTTTTTTAGTAAAATACCCTATTATGTAGGTAGGTAATATGCAAACGAATATCTTTAATTTTGCACTTTACGAAACACCAGCGCCACCTGGCGCTCTTTGGGGGACGCTTACATTCAGCAGTGGACGGCAATTGGCTGATATGATGATGACAAAATACATGGTGTTTCATGTTACTATAAGCGCGCATCTCCACAACCGTCATAAGTTTATACCTTGTAAAAATACAACTGACTTCCTGAATTATTCTTATATTTTACACTTTTTAGTGGCATCCCACACCTAACAACACCACTCGAAAGTCACAAGAAAGCAACAAGCAATTTTACCTGGATGACCTATTTTTCTAGCTATTTTATTTTGAAAATCAATCTACGGATTTTTATTTAAATTCGTACTGGGCCAATTGGAAAGTATATCCTTATCCATAAAAAAATGTGAGGTAACAAACATAAAAAAAAAACAAACGAATTGAGAAACTCCTCCTTTTTTAAGTCGGTTAAAAGTAATATGACCCCTTCGATAAGTAAGCGATTAGTATTGCTAATCAGGTAGCAACTGGCCATAGCTATAGCAATATATCTCAGAATCGATCTGCAAGAAGAAGACCTTGAAGTTCCACCGAGTGCTCGAGTCCCGCTGTCCTTCATATCACCGCTGCACCGTTAAATCTCTCTCAATAGTTATAAAGGACCCTTTCACTGTTGTATCAATCAGCATGCGACAGCTGCTTCAAAAGCCAGACTGTTTAAAACAAGTAACAGTCTCAATAGAGTAGGTACGTTTAAATCAAATTTTGCAAAATACGTTTTATCCATTCAAAAAATACCGGTACTGAAATTCCCCTTTGAGTTGTTCTTTGTGATCAACATGGGGCGAGACTGGCGACTGGCGGATAACGACTACGTTCGAATTTGGCGCCTGGTGCTCAGTGTTTAATAATTACCGATATCGTGTCATAAGATATAACTAAAAGGATTAGTTATATTTATATAAAAAAATTATCAGTTGCTTTTTGCTAACGTCAATACCAATTACATTTACACTATAAATGATTCCAAAAATCGAGTAAACATAAGCAAATTATCGAATATTATTATAAAGCTTTTGAGTTAGTTTGTTTGGTTAAAAGCGCTAATCTCAGGAACTACTGCATAGCCCATTTATCGAGGAAGCTTACAACCCTAATCTCTTCAAAGTTAGAGTGAACAGGCTCCTTCTGGGTAGGCTCGCTCCATCGTAGACTTCGTCTCTGACATAGAGTCAAGAGGATACCCATAACTTATAAAAAAGATAAAGGCTGTAGGCTACATAACATCACGCTTATTATTTTTAATTTAAATAAATCTAAAAGTAAACTAATATTAACCAATTGGCTACTAAAATTGAATAATACAAAAACAGAGGAACTACTAGTAATAAAAACGTAATTAGGTATTAGGTAAATAAGGTATTCTACCTATACCATGTTTTTTTTTAAACAATTCATCTGAGACATAACCCACTCTCATACCTTCTCACCCTCTCAACACTACTTACAGAAACACACGCACACATACACACATCAGACATACATACCATATCCCACACGCACCTGTAACTCCACTACACTTCATACAAATAGATTTTATTATTATTTTACTGTATCTTTTTTATTTCAACTAATTGTTTTAACATGAAAATTAAATTTTGCTAAGCATTGTTTGTCTATCTTGCCTGTAGAGGGGAGGCCCTGGTGTCCTGAAATACAAGTCACGGCTTAGTTTTGGCACCAATCTCCCACAAATGAACTTTGTCGTAGTCAAAATTGTAAAAATTTGTTTCCTTAATATTAGTTTATATGAGTTTTTTGTGGAAGAAACATGTTTTTGTATTATTTAATCGTTTATTCATTTTTCACTCATAACAATTACACTTTTAAATATATATTAAAAAATACATTTAAACATGTAAAAAATAGTAGTTCATCGGTGTCTGGAGCAAGGTCCAAGTTACCGGAGGTTATTTATTATTATTATTACAACATCACGCTACGACCAATAGGAAAATTGTGACGCAGACGAGAAAAGCGCGAAGCCTATGATATCTTGATGGACGATTCGTTTCCAATCATCATTCTTCGTGTTAGTACCCGGATTGCACGAGCGTTGTTTTTTAACTAGGATAAGCAAGTTAGTAATAGGGATATTTTATATTAGACCGGTCCAAGTCCGGGGCGTGCCGTGTACGTGGCCCAGACGGGGCACGCATTTGAAACGTTACATGCATTTTGTATGAAGCAGTTTATTTAACACAGTGCATGATCCGTGTCCCGTCCGGGCCTGGACAACGCTCGTCTACACCACGGTTGTAACTGCTTCATACAAAATGTATGTAATGTTTCATATCCGTGCCCCGTCCGGTCCACGTACACGGCACGCCCCGGGCACGGCCCGGTCTAATATAAATCATCCCATATCCTGGCTTATTTGTCTGAAATGACAAAAACGAAAATAAAGTACACGATAGAGTTTCTAACTTTCAAACACAATCTTAATTTCTTACAAAATTGGGTTCAATTACGCCGGAAACATAACAAAATGTATGTAACGTTTCATATCCGTGCCCCGTCCGGTCCACGTACACGGCACGCCCCGGGCGCTGCCCGGTCTAATATAAATTATCCCATATCCTGGCTTACTTGTCTGAATTGACAAAAACAAAAATAAAGAACACGATAGACTTTCTAACACAATATTAATTTCTTACATAATTGGGTTTAATTACGCCGGAAACACAACCACAGCAAAGTCGATATTCTAAAGAGAGCATTAAAATTAATCCAAATACCAAACAATAAGTTTGACAACTAAATCCAGAAATAGTTGAACTAAAGCACGCTTTTGTTTCAAACATTAATAAAAAATAACGTGCCCTTTCACAGATGCACTCAGTTTTAAAAATAATTTGAGTTGTCCATTGGAGCGATGTCACTCGTGATTAAAGAAGTTTTCGTAGAAAAATAATTCTAGCCATCGATAATAATTATTACAGGTGCTCGGAAAAGCTTCCGTAGTTCAAGGTTCGGTGTATTTATCAAGCGCAGGATTCCCGAAATGTTGTAAGTGCATTTCGTTGCATGTTCCCTAATGAATGCCTAAAAGTTACGGAAATAAAATCAGCGGCTCTGATTACGTTTGATTAAAAACTAAAAATTCGGTGATTCGGTAAAGGCGAATCACCGAATTTGTATAGGCATGAAAAAAAAATCGTTTGAAATCAGTCTCATACCTAATAGGGTACTTTTCTAGATACGACACGACTTTTCAACGCACTGTTTCTTCTTATTTTTTTGTGAAAAACATACATGGCCAATATTTTTCGGAAATCTAATCTCCCAATTATCATAATTAAGTTGGACAAGTCTTTGACGGGTTCTTATGACAAGTCTAGAATCTCATGGAAACAAGCTAACTAATTTGCCAATTTATCACTGACTGTCTCTTGGAATCAATAGCCTAATTTAAGGTAGTGCTCAGCTAAACAACACAGTTTTAGAATAGCCGATAGGCTTACAGGCCAGTCTAGGGAGCCCATTTGAGGCTAAAATTAAACGGTTTTGTGTGCCAAACGGCGGATATTCATTCGATCTTAAATCCTTAGGTCCGGTCAGCGACTAAAATCGATTAATACTGCTACTTCTACATATTTAAATTGAATTAAAATCATTACATATCTGCTTTTTGGCATTTCATGTACTAGTGAAAGGACTAGATTTTTTAAATATTTTCTGTTCTTGAAATATGGATCTAGAAAACCAAAGTGATAATCGTTTTTATTGCTTCAGTTCGAATATACGTTATTTCAGTCCTAAATAAAAATGTAGCCGTAATAAAAACTAGGTATCAAAGTAATAATCAATCAAACGTATGGGCTTCTAATGCAGTTGTAGGTATCATTGTATTGCATGCACATCACTCGAGGGAACAAAGGGTGATAGGCACTTGATAATCTATACTAATATATAAAGCTGAAGTTTGTTTGCTTGCTTGAACGCGCTAATCTCAGGAACTACTAGTCCGATTTGAAAAATTATTTCAGTGTTAGATAGCCTGTTTATCGAGGAAGGCTATATATCATCACGCTAAGACTAATAGGAGCGGAGCAATAATGAAAATTGTGACACAGACGAAGTTGCGCGGGTCAACTAGTATTTTCATATTATGATCGACAGTATTTGAGAGATGCACGCGGCGGAGCACTGAACAAAAACTAGGCTGCGTTTCCACCAGAGATGAGCGAGGATGCGTAGTGACGGATGTCTTTGTTAAGAACCAATAAAACCGCTTCATTAACCTAGCCTCGCTCAGCGCAAGCGTTTCTCTTGGTTTTTAGCAAACACATCCCTCGCTACGCAACCTCGCACATATCTGGTGGAAACGCATCCTTAAGGTCATGGTGCATTATAACGGGCACAGCAGCAGCACGACAATTTACTTGTCATTCAAATTAGAGCATTTAATCGTGTGTCGTCACATTACAGCAATAATGTGCCACGACCTTTAGGCTGCGATTATACGACGACGGGAAGAATTTACCGATTGTACAAAAGAATCATCGCATTTTAATACTTATAATAGGTAGTTATAATGTTCACAAACCTAAAACCAGATCCTATATTTTTACTAAGTTTTTTTAAAAACAATTATGTGTCACATAATTAGGCCGTTAGTGGTTTTCTTTGTTTGTGTGTGTTTGTGTGATAGTAGACTATAATCTACTTCTGTTCCAAAATTCATAATTATGTATTCTGATGTGAAAGAATAAAACATCCACCCTCACAAACTTTCGCTTTAATAATATTAGTAGGAAGTAGGATGGACATTGGACAGTAGAAAGTAGGATATAAAATTCCCAGCAAACCCTATTAGTTGATACCCATTTCATGGAAGTTTTACAAAAAAATACTGATCCGCAATCTTTGGAAGTCCGACATATTGAATTTAGAATGATTTCGATTACCGTTATCCGTGCATTCACATCCAAATCAAATGTGTATGTAATTTCTTTCAATTCCATGAATACATACTAACAAACAAGTGTACCTTGCAGGTAATCATCCGCACCGAATGAAATAGACAAAAAGCATTTCCAAGTTCCATAGAAACATCTATGACAGCACACAGGAATCTGGAATATAATACAGACTACCTCAATGTTCAAACAAACTGAGAGAATAGGATTTGCGTTTCCCGCTATGGCCTCATCTGCACAAAGTGAATAGAACAGAACAGAATAGAGAGGATCTATGTCGAGATGTATTTTAGTTTTGGGTTCATATACAGGATGAAAGGGTTCTTAGTATCGGCGAGGGTGAACTTTTCACGCAAATTTCCATTGGCAGGTTCCAAGTAATCAATTTACATTTTCCAGAGTGAGGTCAGTAATCGATGTCCTAGTCCGGACTGGTAGCTGGTTGAGCAAATAAAAAAAACGAACTAAAACGTGGAAAAATACTTCCAAAATAGTTGGCGCCGAGTAATTTATTTCAAAATGTCAGGTATTTATTGATCCTCTTAAATGAACTTTTAAAGAGCATAAAACATTAAATTCGCTTCATATGCAAAATATAAGTCAAACCTACAGTAAAATTATTGTGAAACAGCGGGGGAATATTAAAAAAATCCCGTCTATTTTGTACTGTAACTGGAATTCCACTTATTATTACTCTGAAATAAAATATGAAACGTTGTATAAACCGCATGGATTCCTGAAAAGTTATTATTGAAATATAATGTATTACATAAACCAATGTTTTCGGGCTACCTGAAATGGCTATTGTTCGGCGTGGCTTATTTTATCCCTACTACTAGTCCCTTTGTGTTATTATCACGCGAACAATCGTTCCTAGCCCTTAGGGATGGCTGTAAGCTCCGCCTACCGACCGCACCTCCCTATTGCTATGGCCCCCCTTTACAGGATCATAGGGACCACCCTCTCATGGCCTGCACCTCAGCCCCTAAAGCCGCCCTCGATACACGTCCGTTCACCGAATTCAGCTGTCAACCCACGTTACATGCATTGCGGGGCTTTGTGCCTGCACCGAATACGAGGTCTTACTTAGTCTAATTGGTGTTGACTAGCTCCGTGAATACGTCAGTGCATCTCATCGTAAGTCTGCGTAAATTGGAAATGTCTATTTGTAATGTCAAAATAATAGCTTTTTACTAAATGCGTATGAATGTATTATACATACAGTATTTATGCTTATAGGTAAACAATTTTTTAAATTGTTAATGTCTGTCTGGTTGTTTTTGTCTGAACAAGGTACAAAGGGTTGTGCGCAAAAAAAAAATACTCATGAAATTGAAAATAAAGTGTGATTTGTGCTGTTTCACGCGATACTTGTGCAGTCGCGGAAAACAGCTTGTAACTGCAAACACAATACAACAATCTACGACAGAACGAAGTAGAGAACAAAGTAAACTTTAAAATAATATTATTTTTGAATATAGGTACTGTTGGACAAACTAGGGAAACCCTCTAAGTCAAAGCTTACGTTTTTGCTGGTAGTACTTGAAGACTCGTCGTCTATAAGTACGGAACACAAATGAATAAAAATAAAAACATCTTTTTCTATGGAACCAACGAAGGTAATTTTTATTTTTAAAGTTGGTTCTTTATTTTGCCGTCCCATTTTCATGCGACTTAGTTCGTTCGATGAAACAGAGTCTTGTGACCCGATAAGGCTGCATTTCCAATAGAGATGAGCGAGGATGCGTGGCGAGGGATGTTTTTTTATGAAACAATAGAATCGCTTCATTTATACCTAGCCCCGCTCAGCGCACACGGTTCAATTGCTTCTTAAGGCCACTCTCTCGAAAAAGCTTAAAAATAGCGTGTAGATGAAAAGGTTTTTCGTCGGCATTTACTGAGAAATTATATCTGAAAAAAATAGGTAGTAATCTACATGATATGGTACGTAATTTGGTTTAGCCAGAATAGATTTTTATGAAAAAAATACAAATCTCCTCCAAATCGTTGAGATGAAACCATTTTACTCCTTCATTTTTTAACAAAAGACTAAAAAAACATCTGCTGCTTTGCAATATAAACGACAATAATTTGGTTTTGTTACTTTTTTATAAAAATAGGTATTATTCTTAATATAAAATTAAGAACACGGAGGCGGAGTGGCGCGTAGAGGTGTAGTTAGCTCAGTTTGTATGCACAAGGTCATTGGCATGTATACAAGTCTTAACAAAACGCAGCCAAACATCGCGCACAAGACCGAAATTGCGCATAACTATGAACACTAGCCTACGATTGCGCGCTAAGACTAAACGTAACAGCTAAACGGCGGTCGCGATATAAGATAATGTTATATCAAAATCCTAAATAATTTTTAGCTGCTAATGATTTGATACATTATTCTAATATATAATTGTGGATTTCGATCCCAAGCTTACGGAGTGGAAAATCTGTTTCCCGATTACTTTTATTGGTTCTCGTTTGATTTTCATTTGATAATGGAAACAAAGAAGTACGTAGTGCTCGATGTAGTTACGGCAAACATCCAAGATCAGCCTCCATGGCTAATGATGTATGCCGATGACATCGCCCTCGTTAATCAGAACAAAGCCCATCTTGAGCGCAAAGTCAACATTTGGAAGGACACGCTTGAAAACGGTGGTCTGAGACTAAATGTGGCGAAGACTGAGTACATGTCCTGTGGCAGCACGGATACAAACACCATCCGAATAGGTTCGGACCTGATCAGAAAGTCCGATACGTTCAGGTACCTTGGATCCGTGCTGCACGAGTCTGGCATCGTGGACGACGATGTCCAAGCACGTATTGGCGCGGCTTGGGCGAAGTGGCGCGAGGTGACGGGCGTTGTATGCGACCGCAAAATGCCTCCGAAGCTCAAGGGGCAGATATATAAATGCATCATTCGGCCTGTCCTACTGTACGGGGGCGAGTGTTGGCCAGCACTAAGCAGACACACCCAGGAGCTTCGCGTCAGGAGATGAAGATGCTGAGGTGGATGAGTGGCGTAACGCGATCCGATCGCATGCGCAACTCATACATCCGAGGTAGTCTTGGTGTCCGTGACGTGGGGGAAAAACTGCAAGAGTGTCGTCTGCGATGGTATGGCCACATCATGCGCCGCCCTATGGAGTACGTTGGTCGGAGATGCATGAATATGGCTGTTCTTGGGGCTAGGCCCCGTGGTCGCCCTCGCAAGCGCTGGCTGGACGTCGTCAAGTCCGACATGAGAGCCAATGGCCTGACTGAGAAGGATGTTGAAGATCGGGCAAAGTGGAGGAAGCTAAGTAGGAAGGCGGACCCTGGCAATAGCCGGGATTAACGCCAGGTGGAAGAAGAAGAAGAATGGAAACAAAGAAGTCAAACTTATTTTTTTAGAGTTGGTTCTGTCATATTCCCGTCTCATTTTCTTGTGACTGTTCGTTCGATGAAACATGGTTGCCTGTGCTCCAATAAACCGCGCGCGCAAGACCGAAATCGCGCAAAACTATGAAGAACACTAACCCTTGATTGCGCGCTAAGTGTAAACGTAACAGCAAAATGGCTGTGGTCAAGTAAGCGGCATAATCAACAAAACACTAGTTGCCTAAAATCCTAATTTTTAATTATCGATCCCTAGCTTAGGTTCCGTTTCCTCAAAAGATGTACGAGGACGCGTAGCGAAGGATGTGTTTGTTAAGAACAACCACAGCTCTAGTGCCAATTCTTCTTCAATTTTCGTGTCAAAAACGCCTAACTTCCCTACATTTTTGACAGACCGCGACTAAGATGCGAATACAATGCGAACGTTGACAAAAAAAATACCTAGTAGAATTGGCCGTCTGAACTGTCGGCTTTGAACAATGTATTAACAGTAAATAAAAGTCCGCAGGCGTAGACAGGGCTTTGAACAATGTATTAACAGTAAATAAAAGTCCGCAGGCGTAGACAGGGTGGTCAGATAAGACTAAAAAACGATATCACGTATCGTTCATAATTCCCTGGTACGCATTAAATATAGCGGAGATGTAAATTTGCACCGACTTATATAAATGCATAACACGCAGCAGACTGGATTCGTAAGTGCAGGGGTTTGTAGCTTTACAACAATATCGTGTGTCGGTGATAATTCCCGCCCATCAAAGGTGGCAGAAATATTTGCTTTGCTAAAGCAAGGACCGGAGTCCGTAGGCACAGATAGGGTGGAACAAGGTACACTTCGTAACGGTATCATGTAACGTTCATTATTCCACCGAATACCCACCAATAGCCCACGCATTGACAAACGTATCAATTAACAAAGTTATAGACCAGACGTTTTGATGCGGCTGCAGTACCCCTAACCAAAAATGAAAATGTCAATCCGGAAAAACCGACAATCGACACACTTCAACAATGTAATGGAACCGCTTTTAATCGAGTTATTCGTATGTTAAATACGTAACATGAGGTAGAGGGATTTAACATTTCATTAACATACATGCTACCCACACCCGATCGGATCAATTTTATCCGTGGGACGTCGATCATGTCAACTATTTATGGAAACGTTAACTATATTTTCCCCGATTAACCTCTTCATATTTAATTTACACATTCATAGTGTGTACAGCCAAGGAGTGGAATTCCCTGCCGGAGTTTGTGTTTCTTGATAGCTACAACCTGGGAGTCTTTAAGTAAAGAGTGAATAGGTTACTTCTAGGCAGGCGTGCTACATCTTCGACCACATCATCGCTTACCAACAGGTGAGATAGTAGTCAAACACGTGCCTATAAATCGAAAAAAAAATACTATATTTTTTCATTAAAAAAATAACTCAGAAAACATAACTTCCACGTAATTTCAATAACGACGGGTAAACAAGGTATTATGTACTCGAACCCGCTATTTTTAGAAGTTTGTGCGAAATAAGTAGTTGCCTTCGCGGAAATATTCTTTTAGGTATTCAGGCAGGATTTGTAATGCCGAGACCAAAAGCTCTTTTCTTGGTAAGGGTGCTGAAAAGACAAATTTATTATATTATGGGTGGGTGGCTGAAGTTTCGCACGGCCGCACGTTTTGCTCCCGATGCAAGGGCCCCCCTTAAGTTCTATTGCTGTTCGGACTTCGAAGGCTGACCAAATCCAAAACTTATCAAAAAACATTTTTGTAATGTATACTAATTTAATAAAGCTGACGAATTTGTTTGTTTGAACGCGCTAATCTCAGGAACTTCCAGTCGAATTAAAAAAATACATTTATGTATTGATAGCCACATTCATAAGGAAGACGCGTACGAAGTTGCGGGCTAAGTTATACCTTTTAACTCGGTGTAACTTAGCCAAGATTCACGCACAACGGACCGAATGGGAGTCTAAGTGCGGAAAGCAGAGACTAGGTAGTACTTTATGAATTGTATGTCCATGTCATTTCTTTGAACGAGTATGAGTAATAGACAATAATTTCCGTAAATCTAGTTTACCGTTCAACACAAAGAATGGAAAAAGATGTTACTTATGTGTAAAGTGAGATAGTGGTCAAACCCGTGCCTATCAATAGTAAAAAAAAGTAGTTGTAGTGTAACGCGCGTTACACGTGCCCAGTAAAAGTAGCGAAAAATGTAAAACAAGTAGCTTTTGCTCGCCACTTCGTTCGCGCATATCGTTTTTTCCCGTTCCCGTAGGAATTTAGGGAAATCCTCTCTTAGTGCTACCTACACTCCCCAAGGAACCTACATGCTAAATATAAGCTTTCTACGACCAGTAGTTTCAGATGTGCGTTGTCTGTCAGTCACTCAGTAACGGAAGAGATTTATAAATATTAATTTTGCAGGTGAAGTCTCATGAATAAGTTACTTCATTAATTGACGCCCACGCTGATTTCGCTTGGGTGATATTGTTTGATAAATAATTATGGTGTAAACCGCATCAAAATTCATGCAAAAAAGTTATTCAGATGAGGGGATGAGGTAAGGACTTCGCAGTAACCAATCAAGTATTTTTTTCTTTTGATTCCTCTAATTTTCTTCTAATTATCCAATTAAGTGCCTTAAATGTAATTTATACTCTAAATAATAAAAAGTAATTTTATGATGCAGATATTGAATTACTAAACTGCAAAAACAGAATCTTTTTTAAACATCTTTATGTGAATTCAAAGGTCCATCTCTCCTCGATATTTAGCGCCCATTTTCTGCTGCTTCCTAGAAGTTCTATTATAGTTTCCAGTGGGCGTAAAGAGCTACGAAGAAAGTTCTCAAAGAGCTTGTCCAACATAACTCGCATCGTTAAATTCCCACGTTTCAGTATGAGCCAGAGCTCAACATAAACGGGTCGTGATATTTCATCAGATGATTTGAAAATTACAGAGAAATGCTATAAAAAGATGTTTTTCACATAAAGAGACTGAAAAGAACATTTCTAATGAAGCTTTTTATACACATTATGTGGGTAGGAAAGAAGGCGTATCAATAGCGCCTAGTTATACATATAAAAAAAGACTTATCCTATTTCTGGCACCTCACTTGACGTATTTGACAATATTCGCTCACTTGTGCAATCCAAAATATACCTTACGACTTCAGCGATAAGGTTACATTGCTAAAGTGACGCGAATATTTTGACTAATACGCCAAGTGAAGTACCTACCTAGATTAGTTTAAAATATAATGATGAGCAAATTTAAAATTAGAATTTTCGAAAGAAAATTACTAAGAAGGATCTGTTAATTAGTTATTAAACTAAATATGTGCTTAAACTCTTTTATGAATAAGGCAATTTGTTACTTAATTCTAAGTTGTGCTAATGGCGATTTGAGATGAGCTAAGATTTTATCACTACATATTGTAAAACAAAGTCCTCCGCTACGTCTGTCTGTCTGTTCGCGATAAACTGAAAAACTACTGCACCGATTTTCATGCAGTTTTTACTAATGAAAAGTGGTTCTCGTGGAAGTTCTTTAGTATATAATTTGTCTAGAAAAAAAAATACAGATCGTTAATTGCAGCGCGGACGAAGTGTTTGTTAACATATCAAAATTAATATGGTACTTAAGTAATTACATATTATACATAAAAGCTACATGCTGTCTCGGCGACGAGGAAATAGGAACAGGGTAAGTAACTTCCACTACAATAAAAAACATCAGCTTGATAAAAAGTTATATTTAAACATGTCTACTAACCCCGAAAGGGAACAAGCCTTACGTTGGGATACATTTTGTCAAAGCTTTTCTAATATTGGAAAACTCTCCTTTTCGACTGTCTTAAAAAAACAGTGCATATTCTAAGAGGCAGGAAATAAAAGAATAGATTCCGACGAATCGAAAACCTCCTCCTTTTTTGAAGTCGGTTAAAGACAAAAACCGTTATGAGACGAAAAGAAAGCATTCGAGACAGTGTCATCAATATATTATTTAATATACATTCAGTCAAAAAAGTATCGGGAATGGATGATTTGTGTATGGTTCCAAATTCAAATTTTAGTTTTTTAGTAGTTGTTAGATTGGCACAACTGTTTTCCATTTTGGCGCGGAATTTGAGTTGCATCTGTTATTTATATTAAATACAGTGCTGGTTTTAGTAATATCATATATAGTGTGTATTGCGAATTTCATAATGGACAAAAATATCGAACAAAGAGTTTGTCTTAAATTTTGCATCGCCAATGGAATTTCGTGTTCGGAGTCACTGAAAATGTTACAGAAGGCTTACGGTGAATCGACTTTATCAAAAACTCGTGCTTATGAGTGGTTCAAAGCGTTCAAAAGCGGTCGAGATGTGATGGAAGATTTGCCTCGCTCTGGTAGGCCGTCAACGTCTGCAACTGAAGTTAACATCGCAAAAGTAAAGGAAATAGTGACTGAAAATCCCCATTCAACTCTGAGAGAGATAGCCGCCGAACTTTCTGTATCTCACGAGTCGATCCGTACCATTTTAACTAATCATTTGGGTATGAAACATGTTGCTGCTCGGCTAGTCCCAAAAGATCTGAATTTTCTCCAAAAACTCAATCGCATGAAAGTCGCTGAGGACATGCTAGAACGAGTCAGTTCGGACCCAACATTCATGAAACGCATTGTTACTGGTGACGAGACGTGGGTTTTTAGTTTGACATGCAAACTAGTCAACAAGCTTCGGAGTGGCGCCTTCCAACTGAACCGAAACCGAAAAAACCACGCCAAAGTCGATCAAAAGTCAAAGTCATGTTGACTGTTTTCTTTGACTATCGCGGTGTTGTGCACTCTGAATTCTTACCGGAAGGTCTAACGGTAAATAAAGAATATTATTTGAGCGTTATGCGTCGTTTAAGAGAGCAAATTCGACGAAAAAGGCCAGATTTGTGGAAAGAAAATTCTTGGATTTTGCACCACGACAATGCGCCTTCGCACAAGGCTATCATTGTGAACGAATTTTTAACTAAACACTCAACAAATACCATCCAGCAACCACCATATTCACCAGATATGGCTCCTGCTGACTTTTTTCATTTTCCTAAACTCAAATTACCACTTCGTGGCACCCGTTTTCAATCGATAGAAGACATAAAGGAGAATTCGCGGCGAGAACTGAACTCTATTCCCGAAGCAGCGTTTAAAAAATGTTTTGATGAATGGATTATTCGTTGGCGCAAGTGTATCGTTTCTAAAGGAGCATACTTTGAAGGTGATAAAATAAATTTGGATGAATAACAGACATTTTGTGTATTATTGATCTTTTCCCGGTACTTTCTTGACAGAGTAGTACAATTTGAACCTCAAATCGGGCACTAAAATTAATTCTAGGGATCCTAGGCATGCCAAGCTAGTGATAAGTTCTAAAAGTCTTAACTATATGCGAAACGGCAAAACGTTATATTGAAAATAAAATAAAAATAAACTAGACCAGGGATCATTTAGCAAAGCTTCATCACCAAACAATAGAAACTTGACATAAAAATAAAGCCTGTTATCCCTTTTGGAGTAAGTAGTTTAAAATATTACAATTTGTTTATTCTTAAAAGTAAGTTACAATATTAGTTTGAATATTATAGCGCACGCGCCTAAACCCTAACGAAAACGCCGACGACGGTGTAAGCAGACAGAGAAGGTCTGAACGCCGACCCTAACATAACCAGCACGACACAACTTCATATTATACTAAGTACTAATACTAATGTAGAAAATTAATTTATAATACTCACGTGAAGGGGTGGTCTGTTGTGGACAAAGTGTGGGATTCTAACGGTTCCATAGCTTCCATGAGCCCAAACTCTGTACTTTCGCACTCGTTTCATCACACTGAGATTTTAAGTGGAAAAACAGAAAGAAAATAAAAAATAAAGAAAAGAAGTGAATACGAAAATTAAAAACAAAATAAAATCAAAGGTATAAAATATGTAAGACCCATGATGAGTAACGCATGGAAATGAACACTCACTGGTGAAACGAAAAAAAGAAAATCGCAAAACAAATTGAAACAAAATTTTAAAAATTAAGTACAGTTAAGAGTCACTTTCGTTTGCTGGCCGTCGGAAAGTAATATTTCTCCGGAGTGCAGTACGCGCGTCCCCGTGGTCAGGCTGAAAGCGAGAGCGAAAAAGTGCGGCTCGACTGAATTCAGGTGCGACGAGAAGCGATGCGCGCGCCTCTTATCACACAACAAACTGCATATAGCACTTTATTTCATAAAATGCGACGAGTTCAACTGAATGTATCTCTCTATTTTGGTATTTCAATTAAAATCATTCATAAGGCAATATCTAATGTTCTACACTAAGATTTTAGGGCTTTTTAAAAAACTTTTAAAAGCATTATTAATTAACTTATTTGACCAACACAACAAAAAAATTCGTAAGTATTGAAAATATAGGTTTTGATTACAAGTTTGACATTTAGTTACACTGAAGTGAATCAAATGAAAAATTATGAAGTTTTATCTCGGCATGGCTTCAAATCTTTACCGAAATTATTTTGTTCTTAAGTTTTGACCGGCGTAAACTAGGACTTGTTAAAGTTTTGTTCGAGCTCTGACCACAGTAGCACTTGTTTGAACTTCGTTGAAGAAGCGCGAACTACGACCCAACTAGCGTCAACCAGCACAATGTTGCGAGTATTTGGATGGGACAATTTTATGATTGCTTACATTGATTTCATTCAACAGGCAGCGAGTAGCTCGTGTCTATCACGTGCAAATTACAGTACACTACACTTCATGTTTACCGATAAAATAAGAAAAATAAGTTCAATTTTCTCAAATAAAACGTCCACATTGATTGTTCATCATTACGAGTATGTACTGAGCAAGTCACGTGTTTGACACAATTCTTGCGACACTCTTCAGCAAGAAAAAACGCGTAAATGAATCAAAAGTCAAGGAAAATTTCGTTAAGGTAATCTTAGGACTGCTCAATTTTGCTCAAACTTTTATACAATAAAACAGGCCTCGGCGAAAACCAAACAAATATAACCATTGACGCAGTCGGTAACGAGGCGCGACTGTCGATTTCAGGGGTCGAATTCGACTACCTTATTATAGCTTATAAAATGTGACGTACACGAAGTTGCGCGGGTCAGCTGGACCCGGGCAACTTCGTGTACGTCACATATTTTATTAATGCTTGGCTCCTATTGGTCGTAGCATGATGTTATATGCCTATCTTCCTCGACAAATGGGCTTTCCAATACTAAACGAATTTTTCAATAGGGTATTTTAAAATATTCGACAAGTATTTTTCTTTTTTCACGTAAACAAAAAATAAAGGAGACAGCAAGTTGAAGACACGCGTCACGTCATCTGGCTTGGTAAATTTTTACCAAGCCATATGACGTCTAACACTAAAAAAATGTTTTCAATTCGAACC